>CM062813.1:1056910015-1057510015 GCA_031772625.1 Pinus tabuliformis
TTATGTAGGAATGAGTACATTCCTTTATTGGAATTGAATGTCCTCCCTAACTAAGAGGGGAGAGATAGACACATCATTTTTGGTCTTCAAACTAGGAAGACAGAATGGAGGATTGGGTAATCATCTGGCATCTGATATTCTTTGAGGATGAGATAGGGCATCCAAGATAAGAGTAGTCGTGGACCGATATTCTTTGAGGACTGGCTATCCATGATAAGAATAGTCCACAGAAGGTCATACTCTGTGAACACTCGGGTGGAGTATGTACCTTGAGAGACAATGATTATGGTGTCTATGAATCATTGGTCTCGTCATCATTGTGCTTTGATCATGTGGATAGAGTTGTTAATCAAGGCCTTTCTATGTGACAATGCTCGTTGATATGATGCTAGACAGATGGGTTACCAATCTGATTCTTCTTATGAGAAATTCTTCAAATTGAAAATGATCAAGTACCATTATGAATACCTCCCTAGTTAAGAGGGAGAGTTGAAAAATGTAACTAGGTTCGGTCTTCATAATGACATGTAATTATGTTTTTTTTTTTGTAAATGATGAAAAAGAATAAAATAAAATTATTTTTGTGATGCTTGCTTCATGGGTTTCATGAGCAAAAGATTTTATTTAGATGGCTCCCATTGAGAGCCTTAGGATTTTCCATTTAAGTCAAAAGAATTAATGTCATGTATGAAGAGCTCCTCTTGAGGATGTGTCAAATGTATATAAGTCTATAAAGCCCTTCAATGACAAGCACAAAGTCCCTCTCTTCATGTCGGCCTACAGATGAAGTCCTACAGATGAAGTAGCTCACTCAATTAAAGAGAGACACCCATTCGGATGCTCATCTCAACTCGTTATATTGGATGAATTACTATATATGTGGCTAGGCACTTCGCATTATACACAGCTCAGAAGTTCAATATCTCTGAGATTTTTGGTGCTCTAGAACAGGGACAGCAAGTAAGATGATAAGGGAGCAGCAAAGTGTAAGGATGACTGCAAAAAGAGAAGCTCGAACCTCTTCCAGAATTCGGATCACAGAATAGAGGACAAGTTAGATGTATCTCTGAATTCGGATTACAGTGACTAGTTCGGATCAAGTCATTGCATGAAGTTTGGATCTCTGTCTCGGTGCTAGGAAAAAGTCTCATATCAATGATACAAAGATTCAGTGCTATCTTTGATGACATGACAGTAAGATTTAGTGCTGCTACAGTGATCACAATTTGATGACAGTGATGAGTTTCTGTGATGACAGTGACATGACAGTTCGTTGTCATGATAGGAGATGATCTCAATTTATGTTAATGCTATGTATCGAAGAAGGTCGAAGTGGAAGAGAAGTCAAGAAGAAGAATGACTGTCAAGAGGACTTGTGTCTTGGTCTTGGAGTGGCTAATAGGTCAAGGGTCTTGGTCTTGGTATTAGTCAATTGGAATCTCTATAAGAAGAATTTGTGCGAGTTTTCCTCTCAAAGATTGAGAGGTTTTGGCCCTAGCTCATAGCCTACATTCTGTGTGTCTTGTCTATTTTATGTTAATGCATTGCTCATTGTTTGATGAAGAAGAACACTAGTAAGCTAATAAGAAAAAGATTCTAATCTAATGAACTAAAAGGTATTCAAAAACAGTTACTAATGAAAGAGAAATCACCTACTTCATGATGCCTTAGATTTATCAACAAGTAGTACTTATGGGTAGAAGAAAATCATCTAACAAAGTTCACCATACATCATCATCACTAGGAAGGAGCATCTGCGAGATGAGCATAATCAAAATCCTTCATTGGAATCTTCATTAGAAGGTTCACCTCTATTGGAAGAAGCAAGTATCTCGCTGAGAATTCCACCCTGTATGAAATTCATTGTTTTAGAAGGATGATGGTATTATGACAAAGGAGTGCAGTAGGTCAAGATGATTGAAGGACTCCCAATCAAGGAAAGAAAGTTGTCGAAGGAAGTCTAGATGATCAAAAGAAGAAAACAGGTATTTATGCATACGTTTGATAAATTAAGTCATGTCACCATGTAGTTGCAGATAGCACGAGTGAATAATCTACCTCATGAGTATGATCAAAAGGAAAGGGATCTCTTTCGTTGAAAAGATGCACGAATGCATGGTTCACATATTGACTAGATGAAATCAACATAATATGTCCTCGTATGGAATATGAGGTGGTTGACGAAAATGAAGGAATGGATGAAAGTTCTTGGGGAGCAATATGTGAAGAAAGAAAGAAGAGATCGTGAAAAGTGCAACTATGGTCACGTAGAAAAAGAAATCAACATCTGATGACTAGAATAATTGACCATGACATCTCCATAGAGAAGGCATGAAGACCCTGATCAGGCCTATAAAGAAAGGAAACCCTTGACTTGAAATCCTTGGAGATGTGCTTATGAATGTGCAGGATGTTGTTGTTGCAAGCAAGATGTCATGATGAAAGGCCATCACAAAAGGTAACTTTGATTTGATGTTCATTCTTGATTTTTTGAATAACATCTGGATAGGTTGATACAAGGCTATCGGAAGAGCGTTGTAGATGCCACCTACAACTAAGCACTCATGTGGTTGGATAAAAGATCCTAAAGGAAACATGACTTGGAAGAGGTAGTTGTATTAAGAAAAGCCAGATGTGGATTAGAAGATCACTTTCTGATGAAGAGAAGGATGACATGACTAATATGGTTCATGAAGAAAAGTGGTGGATGGTCGATGCCCTACAAAGAAGTCCCAAAAACAGAAGGCTCCACAATGATAAAGATGAAATTCATGACATCGAAAAGAGGAGCTCTACAAGCAACTAAAAGGTCCCATGATCTCCACCAAAGGTAGAAAGCTACTATTGAAAATCAAGTCTCTAGTTAAGAGGAGCTTGGGTACACTCCTTTTATAGGAATGGGTACACTCCTTCATAGGAATGGGTATATCCCCCCTAGTTGAGAGGGAGAGAGACACATCATTCTTGTCTTCAATTTGGAAGAAAGAATGGAGGATTGGGTAAGCATCTAGCATCCGATACTCATTGAGAATGAAGTAGGGCACCGAAGATAATAGTCGTAAAGGACCGATATTCTTTGAGGGTTGGGAATCCAAGATAAGAATAGTTGTGGATGGACAAACCTTGTGAACACCCGGGTGGGGTATGTGCCTTGATCTCGCCAACATTTTTCTATGATCTTGTGGAGAGATAGACTTGTTATTCAAGGCCTTGCTATGTGACAATGTTGGTTGATATGATGCTAAACAGATGGGTTACCAATCCGACTCTTCTTATGAGAATTCTTCAGAGTGAGAATGTCCAAGTACCTTGTAGGGATTATGAATACCTCCCTAGTTAAGAGGGAGTGTTGAAATATGTAACTATGTTCAATCTTCATAATGACAAATGTAATCACGTTTTTATGTATTTGATGTAAAAAGAAATAAATTTATCATTGTTGTTCTTGAAGCATGGGTTTCATGGTCAAGAGAAATTTATTTTATAGTTCATGCTCTCATTCAGAGCTTCTAGGGCTTGTCATTGAGTCTACAAGTCAAAAGGGCCATCGTATTATTTGAGTCAATATTAGAGTCAAAAGACCCTCCAAGACCTTGTCATGGTGCAATAAACAAGTCGGCCTACACAAGCAATATGTCGGCCTAATTTGAAGTGACTTTGAGCCTATATATAGAGAAGGACTCAACTTCATTCAAGACGCATCAAGCAAGCATCCAAGACAATAAAATAAGTGTGAATAAGGACAAAAGGAAGCCTCTTGAGCAGCCAGTAAAAGGAAGAAGAAGATTGAAGTCTTCAAGGATAGTTCTTGGGCCATTCCTCTCACACATGTGACTGCAACTAGGGTTTATGCAATAAGGTATTAAAATCTTTGAAAGAGTTGAGATATAGCTTAAGGAATGATCATTTTGCTAGCCGAATTCACAAGGAGAAGGGTCCAAGACAAACGAAGCAGAGAAACAACTTAATTTTGCCTTCATCATCTCACACGTGCAAGATTGCAAAAATATTTAGTGAGGCCGAAAATTTCGAGTAGGTCGAATTTGCGGAAAGAGAGGTCGAAGTTGCAGTCAAGGTGTTGCGGGGTCAAAGTTGACGACAAGAAAGAAGTTGCTAGTTTGACTTAGCAAAAAGAGGCAAGGTTTGACTTGGTTTTGGAGGAGCCTTGGTCAAGGGTCTAGGTCTTGGAATTTGTCAATTGAAGGTCTATAGAAAAGAATAATTCTTGTGGGTTTTCCTCTCAGTTAGAGAGGTTTTGGCCCTAGCTAGTCGCCTATATCTTGTGTCCTTTGTCTTATTGTTCTTTATGGTTTGATAGTTGTTTGATGAAGAAAACACTAATGATAAACAAGTGAAAGAAGAAGTTAATTAAGTGAAGTAAAAATATACCACAAATTGTTATCAAAACAATGAGAAATCATCTTATGTTGCTTCCCCTAGATTTCTCAACAGGCTACCCTTTATCCCCTACTCTTTTTGGTTTATATATTTATAAATTGGAAGAGTGGCTAAATATGCAAGGTGGAGATGGTGTTTGATTGGGGGAGTTTGTGATAAAGCTTCCTTTATATGTTGATGATCTTGTATCGAATTGCAAATGCACCTATATGCCCTTGAGAATTTTTGTAGAGTAGTGGGGACGTAAGTCAATACTAGCAAGACCAAAATAATGTTTTTTCTCTAATAAAAGGAAATGGAGTTAGCATATGTTCTTTGAAGGCAACATTCTTGAAGAAATAAATGAGTACAAGTACCTCAGAATTGATTTCAACAACAAGCTTAATTGGGAGGACTGCAGAAAGAAGAGAATTTTTGGAGGGTGGAAAGCATTATATGCTCTTCAAAACAGATGTAGAGGGGCAAAGTCACGGGATTCAAAAACAATTAAAGTGTTTTTTGGACTCCTAGTTTGTCCAGTGATGCTATATGAGTGTGAATAGTGGGCTGGCAAAACCCCCGTCTCAAAATGGAAACAAATTGGGAAAATCCTAAAACGCTTGATCATGAGCAAGTTCAAAATAAAAAGTTCAATTCCTTATGAGATAATGTTGAGTGAAACAGGAGCAACTCCCATCGAAGCAATTGCTATGGTGTGGCTCATAATATATCTAAAAAGAATTGAGCAAATGGGAGTAGGTATATGGCCTAATGTTATCTTCAATGAAGGCATGAGTGAAAGAAAGAAAACATGGATGAGACAAAACTACACATCGATGCAAAAATGGAATATCTACCTCAATGTATGTCCCACAAATAGCAAGCAGCTAAAGAATTTTGTTATGGAGAAGTTTCGTAAACGTGTATGGGGAAAAGAGTTGGGTAGAAAGAAAAAGTACTACATTAAGGAATTCAACCCTACATGTGATCTCCAACAAAAAGAGTACATTGGAGCTAACATTCCGTGGAGGGCAAAGGTTCTTATTGCTCAATTAAGAACCAACTTGCATCAACTTCAGTGTGAAACAGGACAGTGGAAAAGGCCAAACGAAGCTTGGGAAGAATAGGTGTGTACATTTTGCACATCTAGAGCGGTGGAAAAAAAAAATTATAAAATATAAAATATAAAAATAAAAAGTAATAATAATAAATTAATTAATTAATTAATTAAATTAAATTAAAAAATAAAAATAAAAAATTCATTTTGTAATGTAAGACATTCAAAGACATCAGAGAAATTTATGGGAATATGTTAGCATCGGTCCCTTGGCATTGTCTTTTCACTGAGGGGACTGTTAGAAGGTTGGGCCAGCTCATCATCAATATGAATAAGAAAAGGATTGAATTGCAAAAGGCAAAAAACAGGGAACTAGTGGTCCCATAAACTATTTTGAGCCTCGTGGACATTAAAATATCATTTCATTTCATATAGTATGATGTTTGAAATGTAAGGTTAAAATTGCAGCGCCCTTACAACTGATGGTTGGGTCTATGGCCAAATAAAAATTCAAATTGGCAGCAGAACAAGAGTCATATGGCAACAGGAAACAGGGACAGCAACGACTGTTGTTGGTCACAGGGAGCGCAAGAAAGGAACGGTGACAGAGAAGGCAGGAGGATGCAGTCATTAGAGAGTGGCCAACCGATGATGGTTGTAGCGGCGACGACATAGGAATTTGCGGTGGGGGTCGCAGCTGTAGTGGGCTTCGGATGCCAAAGCAGCAGTTGTGGTTGTGTTGTTTTGGATGCCAGCGGTTGCAAACGTCAAGGTTGGTCGTGTGTCGAGTTGTTGCTTTGGGTGTCAGCGGTTGCCTTCTATGTTTTTTGTTTAATTTTTGTTATTTTTTATTTTTTATTTTTATTATTTGGTCTTTTAAAAACATAGTGGTTGAGCAGCCAAAGGGTCGAACAGCTCTGATACCAATGTGACAAAGTGAACACGAAACATACTGAATGAAGTGTATAATCTTCATTTTTTTATGTTGAATGAAATTGATTTGATGATTACATGCCTTCATGACGGTTACCTAAATAGGCATTGATTGGTCATGAAGGCGGATGGTCATGTCATTTGACTTTTTTTCCCTTCTTAACTAATATGTGTTTATTAGTGCTTAGTTATTAATTAATTAAATCATTATTGTTTATTATTTATTTAATTATTATTTTTATTCATTTATTTATTCGAAACATTTGATACACTTTCAGCCTTTGTCATTCTCTTTACTTTTAAGTAAAATAAAGGTCAAAAACGAAACCTATTAAACTCGTATGCACAAATAAATTAGTAAATGGAAACAGCACACTGTTAGACAATGCAAGGAAAACCAGAAGTAGATTGCGTAGTCTATGAAAAGGTTTCTGCTACACTCACCATAGAATGTCTACCAATGGCTTCACCATTCCCGTAACAAGCCCAGACAAATCATCGCTTAATTTTTCCACGTCTTGGGTGATCCGCTGATCTGCATCTATACCTTTCTCTGACAGATTGAACAACTGTGTGCAAAACACAAAACCCCACAAAAAGCATATCACCACATATTTCATAAAAGTCAACATTTAATGATAAATTAGAAAGCTTAGAAATTCTCTCACTATAGCATCTTAGGCTGATTTATAATACTGATAAAAGAAAAACTTGAAGAATAGTACTTTTTATGAAAAAAAAATTGCGAAGTACAAATAAATCAATGTTAAACTCAAGCAAGTGTGGATATACACATATCCACTATAATATACCTTGTAAAATGCATTTTCTCTAAAATAATTCTTTGAAATATGGTTTGTTAAGCATTTCCGCCATCCTAGAGCCAGCTTTGCTGTTAAATACCTGAAATCCAATTATTCGGAGCAGCATTCAGTTCACAACTTTGTTTAAATCTGGAGCATATGAAGAAATTGAACACGAACCCATTTCAAAACATAGATTCTGATCTTAGCTTCTCTGTGTTATGGACAAGCCCATTTCTTAACTGAAACTATCCAACAAAAGTAACGCTGAATACCTCAACGTCAAAATATAATTGATAATAAAGAATGTGATGATGTTGTACAGGGCACATGATGTTATATATATATACACTTGAATAGTCACGTATTGAATACGTGTTACTCATGACCTTTGGTTATATTTATTATTTATTAGTATTAGTAATTAATACCTAATGTATTTTATGTGCATCACATATTACCCCTCTTTAAGACACTTCATCCTCAAAGCATAACCAAACACTAATGCCAGTGATCAACTTCGACCATGACCAAATAAATCATATTCTAGTCTAGTATGCAAAAACCTTTATTCATCATCGGGATAGGCAACTGAATTCCTCACACAATTAAAAGAATGCCACACCTACAAGGATCCGAGACATAGTGAGTAGATTTACTAGATTATGATGTCACAAGGGCAATGCAACATGAATCTTGATCCTGGAATTCAAAAAGTAACAAGAAGTTTCCAATGCAGGTTGCCACAATTTTCTGAAAATTGTCTTGGACATAAAATGGAGTGACAAGCACTTCCTCCGTGATTGTTGATTTATCTTCTAACCTAACTAGTTGAACTTTATCATCGCTTTGGTGTTCCACTAAAGTCTCATTGTTCACTTGTGCATCATTATAGATTTGAGATGGGACTAATCCTCATCAATGGATGCAATGCTTAAAACTCCTATTATTAAGTAATAGATTGAACCTTAGTTTCATCATCAACCATACTAATTTTTTGTATTTCGCACATAAGCTGATATTGATTCCAATAACCAAAGTCATCTTTTACTTCCTTTAAATTCATGTTTATTAAGTTCTCAATACCAAATCTGATTTATTATTCACAGCGATTCATTTTGTACCCAGGCATTTAAATTCACCTCAGCAAATTATTTTTTATGAAAACTGCTGAAAAACATAAATTGACATTTAACATTAAATAATTTGCGAAGGATATTTTCTAGAAAATCAGTCACAAAACGCAGAAGAAATTTCTCGAACAAGTTCTTCTTCACTTTTCTATTACTCGGGATAATGACGGCCTCTTTTAACAAGGAATCGACCCACAGAGAATACACAAAAAAATGCAGCAGTGGAACCTGGCAACTAGTTCACCTCAGATATTTGGCTTGCACCTGTGCTGGCTGTCCTTCACAATTTCAGCACCCTGTAGCAACTCAGCCTCCTCCCAAGTCCGGCATCAACCCTCTCAGCCTCGCCAAACTCTCGGTCTGCCCACTGGAACTCGACCTCAACAGTTTCGGCTTCCTCCATGCAACACCTGTCCACAAATGAGTCTCAACCTTCCTCTTGTGCGCTCAACCTGGAAACCCATGCTCACACATATCCTGTAGTTGAACACTTTATACCACTTTATACCTCTCTTCAGTCTTGAGTCTCTCAGTCTTGAGAAAATCATTCTCCCAAGAATGGATGTCTTCGTCCTCTCCCTTAGGCTTTTTTTTATAACTTTCATTAAACCAAATCCCTAACCCTCAATCTCCAAAGGGCTAGATGGCTACGATTAATGCTAAACCACTTACGTCAATGACAGATTATATCTAATTCACTAAAATGAATTGAAATTCATTTTTCATTAGAAACCTTACCTTAATAGCCAACATTAATTAATGTGCTTTTCCTAACTGAAGCTTAGGAAATAAATCTTAAAAGTCACCCACTCAACATGAGCAAGTACCTAAAAAAGCTTTTGGACTTCTGCATGCTTGACACCTAGCCTATGCAAAAGCACCTATCCAAGCTATCAACATTAACAAGGTTAAGGTATGCCTGGATATTTTTCCAGTCAGGGTATGCTTGCTTCGAAGTTTTGCAGTAATGAAAGTATATTTTATTTTCATCACGTATTTTTGGATATATGGGCTTTTTAAAAAAAAAACCATAATAAACATTCGTCAATTTACTGAAAATTCTCTAGTCTTCTATTGAACCGCATAAAGCAATCATCTGCAAGACCTTGTAGATAGATCAAGGCTATTAAACTCCTTGTCATCCTTAGGTAGACGCATCCTAAAGTATTTTTCCATTTTGATGACCCAAATTGTGCTCTTAATACAATGACCATACTTCATTTATTGGTGCCATGGTTCCAAGACTTCTTTAATGGTACCTTTATTTCTCTATGACCATAATTCATCTATTGGTTGTAAGACTTCATTAATGGTACCTTTATTCCCATATGACTTTAAAATGGTGCCCTAGCTTAAATACAGTTATAATTTTTATTTCATTCAACCAATCTTGATGAATATAGTAGTATAACAAGGATGAATAATACGTATATATAGTATATACACACACAACATTTATATAATATTCATAAATATTACAAGTGTTTCCTCCCAAACTCCCACTTATATGTGTAAAACTCGCAAGCACAAAGCGAAAAGGCAACTTAAAGGGGCTACCCACTGTCACCATAGTAACTCCCTCACACATTTGGGTTTCTTCAACACAAAGGGGGCTTCCAAAAATAGAATTGGAAAGACTATGGCAAGGAGGCTAAAGGGGATGTGAAAAGATACGCTAGCAAAACATTGTTTTGTAGCATAGTAAAAATAATGGGGTGATGCAAGACAAGGGACTAGTCCCTATCCAACATTAGGAAAAATGAAGTCAACCGAGCAAATTTATGAATGGTTAAGACAAATAGAGACATGCCATGATAAGCCTTAATTTGGTGTTTAAATGATGCAAAAAATAAACTTGGATGATGCCCTATAGGTGCCACTCTCACACCATGATATGAGATTGTCTTACAATGAAGCATTAATAAGATTGTCTTTATCTTACTGTAAGAAACAAGCAATGTTCAATTTGTATTTAAATGTAAAATGCACGATGTATTGTAAATAAAATATATTGATAAGATGATAGAATAAAAATACGATTGAAAGTTACAATAAGAGCCTTCCTTATATTCTATGCAAGGTGCCCCTTCACAGATAGCAATGTCTTTTGGGACGTGTCCCTTCAATAACTAATTATTATTTAATATATATTTATGTTTGCTACATTCCCACCCTCTTAAGGGATGTTTTGTCCTCAAAGCATAATGAAAAGGATTCTCTTTAGTTGTGTATGTCACTTCGGCATGTATAGTTCATCATTAGTACTATCTTGGTTTTATCCATTTCTCTTTATATATTAATTTTTACTTTTTTATTTTTTTTATTTTTAAGTATTATTGTTCTTGTGTAGATTTTCTTCCGGATCCATCGCATTCAATTTCTTTTTAGATTGACGTTTCGAACCAGCACCGGTGGTTCATCTTCAAGATGTGAAAGAATTAATTGAAACACTGGTCTTATTTGTCAAATATATATAGAGATGCATGAGATGATTAGCCAACAAGTTTTTAAATTATTTTTAATTGTTCTATTTAATTGTATTATTGTTTAATTTTATTAGTACTAATTATTTCATGTTTTAATTCTATCTATTTTAATTATATTTGCTTTAATTAATTTATAAATTAATTGTTTCTTTTAATTAATTTATTAATTAAAATTAAACTACATATTCATGTTTATTTATTAATTAATTAAAATTGAATATGTATATGTACATATACATGTTTGTTTATTAATTAAAATTAAATATGTATATGTATTTTAATTAATTTATTAATTAAAATTAAAATACATATATAAGGGTTATACTTATATTTATTTCATTATATATATTTATTTTATTATTTAATTGATTATTAATATTAATTGTTTATTAATTTTAAAGGTTAAGATCATATTTGTTTATGTTTTAATTTTTAATTTGTCTTAGGATGCATTGTCTTATTCTAATGAATTATTATTTTAATCATTTAAATTTTAATTAATTTATAAATTAAAATTAAAATACATATCCATATTCTAGTTATGTTAATTAATTCTTTAGTTATTTAGTGATTATGTTTGATGAATTATTATTTTAATTATTTTAATCCTAATTAATTTATTAATAATTATTTTAAATCTAATTAATTTATTAATTAAATTAAAATTAAAATACATATACATGTTAATTTATTAATTAAAATTAAATATGTATATGTATTTTAATTAATTTATTGATTAAAATTAAAATACATATATAAGGGTTATATTTATATTTATTTGTTTTATTATTTTAATTAATTATTTATTAATTTTAATTGTTATGATCCTACTTGTTTTTGTTTTCATTTTTAATTTGTTTTAGGAGGCGTTGTCCTATTCTAATTGTTTTAATTAACCCTTTAGTCATTCTATTTGATGAATTGTTATTATTGTTTTGTTTTACTATAATTGATTTTATAATTTTTATATCAAAAAAATTTACCTTTAATTATATGTTTTGATTGTTTATTATTAAGGCTTCTTATATAATGTTCTACGTTGCAGATTATTATGGTTAAGATATTTTCAAATTATGATTATTGTTAAATTATATTTTAACATGGTCAAAATGTGTTAATTTAGTTAGAAAGGATTAGATTTATAGGTTAATTGGAGGATGATTATAGTTGGGTAGGGGTAGATTTGGATAATAGGATTGGAATCCAGTTTTTGCTTATGGTCCATCCATCGTCTCTATTGAGGTTATTAGGATGTTTGCTAATTTCTATGGCTTCTCTTAATTTCCTTATGAAGTAGTGATCACTTCTAACTAAGATTTGGGTATCCTCTATACATATTTGGTACTTAGTTTTATCAGAATGTTCAGCTAGAGCTGAGGATTTGGATCGATTATTGTTCTTATTTTTTCTAATATTTTTTACTATATATATATATGAAGAAAACAACTTTATAATTTTATAAAGTGACTTTAATAATTTTCACAAAGCAACTTTATCATTTAAAATTCTTTTATTTATATTTATGACCAATAGTCATTATATAGATTCGTATGGTCATTTCCATACAGCAAAATTGATCATGGTCAACGCTGAGAAAGTAAGAAGGCAAAGCTCGAACAATTCCTCTATTATTAATTATCTACTCCTTCAATGACATTATTGAATGGATTAAGTCTACCAGGCCATGCTGAAAGGTTGCATCGTGAATTCCCGCACATTCTCTATCAAGAACATCAAGGGTTTGATGTAGGTAAACCCCGATCGAGCTCATTGTTGAAGTTGTCGGCATTGTTGAAATTAGTTTTCCACTATGTTAGTGCCCATCTATATACTCCCATATAACCACCTCCTCAACCAGCGTTCATGCTTCATCGTCTCATACGTTGAAACTTACAATGCCTCCCACACTGTTTGACGTTGTTAAACTATAGAAGCCTAGTCTAGAAAAACCAATCCCCTAACAATCTGCCACACTTGAATGTAATGTCAAATTCTCCTAAAACGCTCCTGCAGTGTTTGAGACCTTGTCTATGGAGTTGTAGATTTCCACTATTTTCCATCGCAACGTTTTGGGGTTGCACAACGCAACCACTTTGTATCCATTTCTCCCTTCCTACACAATCCCTAACTCGCCCGTTAAATAATGTTTTCTAAAGGTCAAGCATGAAAGTGCGAAACACTTCCCTTATTTCCTTCTATAAAGGAAAGGGATAAATGACAACTCTTCCAACTCTATGTGAAGGAGGAGTATGCAAAACAATCACGATGGTAGAGGTGTCTCAAGCCACTGTGTAATAATGAATCTGGTTGATGAAAACAATGTGTCCCATTTTTTGCAGACCCTACATAATCTACAAAGATAATCCACTGGCAGCCACGCTAATATCTTTTCAATGAAATCATTGGGCAGTTCACAAAAATGTAAGTACTCTTGGTTATATGTTCTCTTTGTTGAAGGAGCAATGACAGAATCCTTCGTAAATTTCTCACTTATGGCACAGAAGAACCTAGGGACTATGTGCAAACACGAGGAACCTTCGACATGTTTTCTCTTATTCTGTGGATTTGGTTGAGTCTTCCTAGTGTATGAGAGTAATCTACCAAATCATCTGTCGGTTGTTTAAAATAAACAATAATAAGCTAATTTATGTCTCTAGCAACAACATGACTTGTGTTTCTAACAACAACATTCTCTTTTTTGTCATAACAAGAAAAAGATTCTCGCATAAATAATTGTTCTTTGTAGCCATTAATTCTTCTTCAAATGGGTCTACTTAGGAGAAACATCTGAAGATACATGTTTCTTGGTATTCACAAACTTGGAAACATTAGGCTTTGCAAGTGCAATAATCTCCCACCCCTCATTGCTTAAATTTAGTGACATGGGC
Source organism: Pinus tabuliformis (assembly GCA_031772625.1). NCBI lineage: Eukaryota > Viridiplantae > Streptophyta > Pinopsida > Pinales > Pinaceae > Pinus > Pinus tabuliformis. Next base: position 1,056,923,693 of record CM062813.1, read on the forward strand.
CATTTAGGCTCTTGGCCTTCTTTGTAAAGGCTTACACCAAATTGCTTTGTTTGAAAGTTTTGGAAAAATCCTGCTAAATCACAAGAATCCTTTCCTAAACAGCGAGACAATATTTGACTTTGTTCACAAACATCAACAAACTCCAAGGTGTAGGTTTCCCCTAAACCAATCTCTTTGTACATTGATGAATTGTTTGCATTATGGGTATCAATTGGGGGTAAAGGATCAACAACGACATTCAATTCATTAAATGTTGGAAAGTTGAAAAATTCAATATTGTCCTTGGATACAATCTTATACATAGCTCCTATAACATTTCGGTATTAATCACATGCTTCACTTTCTTCATTGCCTCCAACCGAATCAAGTTGAAGAGTGGTCTCGCACTTCACCTCTTTGTATTTAGCCTCAACTATAGCTTCTACATCTTCAAGTGTTGAATTTGGTGTTTCAAGAAGCTTTAGCAATTTTACAAGTATTTCTCTCATTTCGAGTCATAATTCTTGATTAGTTTTTATGATACTGCTTGGGAATATGTTCCCATGATTTCAAGACCTAAATCTTAATAGACGAATTGTGCAGCAGTTGAACAGCCAAAGAGTCGAATAACTCTGATACAGCTATAAGAAAACAAAAAATGTTATGTTTGTATTTAAATGTAAAATATACAAATGTATTGTAAATAATATATATTGATAAGATCAAAGAATAATAGGCTGATTGAATGTTACAATGAGGGCCACACTTATATACTATGCAAGGTGCCCCTTCACAAATAGTCATGTCCTTTGGGACATGTCGCTTCAATAACTAATTATTATTTAATATATATTTATGTTTGTTACACTTACCTTTATTAATTCAACAACAACCTCAACAAGATGATAGGTGAAAGATAATACATTCATAAATAAGACATCAAAGGCGATTAAGACGATAAATATTATCACATTAATCCCTTCCAATGTGGTTACCCTTCACAAATGGCGCTTCAAAACAAGCTATTTGCAAGGAATTTTTAGCATCCACCAACAATAACTAGAAATGGCACATAGCTTCACCTATGATAAGCAAAAACCCTTAAACTTCCCATTAAGCCTTGAGAAAAATATTCAACAAGGCTCCAAGAGGAGAGACACCTCACAACCATGACTACAATGAGGAAGGGCTACTCTTTATATAGAGTCTAGCTTGACTTCCTTTATTATAAAATATGATTATTTTCCCAAATCTAGTTACTTGCCATTAGATGAGCATGCCAAATTTTTGTGGATCCAACTCTATCAGCACAACTCCCTTCTTCCATATAGCTACATTGCAATTTGCTACTTTCTCGTAGCCTCATCACACTTTTCACTTCACACAGAGTCGAAGGGCGATCCTTTCCTAGATCTTTACACAAATATCCCACACTTCTTTACTATTGGTGACATCATTCTTTTAGGTGAGTTCAATGCTCGTACTAGAGACCTTCAAGTTTCCCTACACGACAGAGAAGTGGATGCACTTTGCCGCCAAGAGTTGGAACTAGAATCCATGGGTTTCCATAGGTGTTCACAAGACAGTGAAGGGCCCCTCAAAGGTTACGAGAGACATCTTCTATGAGCCTTCTTCATCATATAGGAACCCATGATTGTCCCAACCCTTGGTGGGGGATGAAACGCCCCACCTTAAAAGGGGGAATTCACTGCTATATCTTATACATCATGCTCTAACCCCTTGAGCCCCGAGCAATTAAATAAATAAAATCATAAAAAGGCAAAATGCATATAATTAAGGGTGGAAAAATCAAGGTCGGGGCACCTCATGTACCACAATTGCTCCCTCCTACACATTATAAACCCAAGTGTAGGCTTCCCTCTTATTAGCTACCCTTGTACCCCAACATGTGACCCAGGGTTTCTCTCTCTCATCCCCTACTTCATTCACCTATCTATCACATGCCACCACCTTTTGAAGGATGTACCTTTTAACATACTATCCCCTTTAGAAGTAGAAGCCATCTAATGGGGTACTTGGTTAGCCCCATTTGGAGCTTAGGAGGCATTGGTACATCCCGAAGCCCATTATGGAAGGGAAGGCCATTATGCAGTCCCCATTTGTGGTCCATGATTAGGTAAACTCATTCACTCAATTATTCTAATGACTTGTACTGGAAGGCTAGGGGACGCATCAGATCTTATGCAATGTTGCAGATGGTTTCCATTTGGGGTTTGGTCTCCCTATATGGGGTCCTAATCCGCGAGAGGGCTACATTGGCACATGTAGGGGGAGCATTGAGAGCCATGAGCCTCCATAGCAGCAGATTGCACTTCATGGATCCCCACAGCCATCAAAGATTGCTCGTGGATCACTTATTGGACGAGGAGGATGCACCTAATCCATCATGCCTAGTCAGCCCCAGATCTACACCATACACTTGGCAGATAATCCAGGACTTACACGATGATGTGGCATCACGTACACCATTATCCTAGCCCTTACAAGTGATCTGCAAGCATCTTTGATTTGTTTGCAGACCCATGAGGACACTTGTGTGCCCCCACATGTCATTTCGAACACCACAAGTTATTACAAGGGACCAACCCCTTGTTCACTGCTTTTGAAGGTCCTATTCTTCATTGTGGCACCCATGGACCTCATCAGGCCTCTTAGAGGGACCTACGACATGCATAGATTATTATTTAACCTCTTGAGAGGCTTACTTTTTCATTTATGAGCTAGTTTGGTGGGATTTCACCAAAAGTTGTATTATTAGAACATTATTTTATTTTGTGGATCTCATGTAGGCCAAGGAGGCTAATTCAAACTCCTAATTTATGTATAATACAAGTGAGATGAGCTCATTTCTCATCATCACTTTGGTTCGGATCTCTTATCTCTCTTGAGATTTGCGGACTTTTTCTAGAAGATGAATTGCAGCTTTTATGGATGAATTTTGATGTGTGGATATCGATTTATCTTCTCTTGGAGCTTCTCTCTTATCAATTATGAATGGTTGTATATACTCTATTACATGTAAGTACATGCTTTTTAATGATTATTCTTGTTTACTTTTGTCATATACGTTGGACAGGGCTTTTCATTGTTCTAGGGCTAATTGTCGCATGCATTTACTACATCAAACTGTGGAATTTGTCTCTATTATAGCACCTTTCAATGTATGGGTCATCTGATACGAGTGAAATCTCCTAGGGGTAATTCTCTCAGAGAATTTGACCTTGATAAGCCATTTCCTTTGCACATTGAAGAATAAAGCTGCAAGGTTGCTTCCCTTTGACCTAGAAGGTTAACAAATTGATCTTGAGGCCTCCTTGACTGGGAATCAAGAAATCCTATTCATATTCATCATAGACTCCATTCTCCCAAAGATTAAGGCACTAACCTACCAAGGGTGGTCACTAAAAAACATATTCTTTCACCTCCTCACAAGTCTAGCCAAGTTGGGGTACCTAGGGCATCAATTTCCTGACAAGCTAGCCCTTTAAAAAGTTCGATCTCCTAGGGTCTCCTACGCTGAACTTTCCTCTATCTCTCCTCCAATTTTGAAGTCATTCCGACAGTGGACTTGGGAGAAAAGCCAAGCCCTAGCTCTGGGATCAAACCTTGCCCTGCCATCCCCAAGGCTAGTAGCTCATAGGGTCAAAACAACATCTTCAAGTGGAAATTCTTTCTTTGATCCTTTCCCCATCTTGTCTAGGGTAAGAATATCATTGGTTGTTATATTCTTTCCTCATACCCTAAAGTGGGTCCACTTGGCCCCATGTGGTCTCGCTCCTTTGAAAGATCATTATTGAAGAACCATTCGGGATACCAATTCTAACAAGGATTTTAGGGATTGGGGAATTCACAAGTCTTGTCCCATAAACCTATCCCTCAAATCCTCTTTTCCTTTCACTAGAACACATAGTACCTTGCTTAGAAAGCAAGCAAGTTCCACTCTTCTGGGAAAGGGTTTATTTGGGTCACTCGTATCCATTGACTTATCCTTCATTAATGACTCCATACATATCAAGTCTCCTCCCATTGGTGAAAGTTCGTAAATAGAAGGGAGCCTTCGCTGAGGTGACAATGGGCTAAGTCTCCATTTGTTGCCCTTGGCCTAGCATTGGCCCTTTAGGGATCCCCCTTAGGTCCCTTCTAGTTTGAGCAGTAACATTTGCTACATGAGCGTACCCAAGAGGGGGATGCAAGGATGGTTGTCTTCTACACCAAGTGTCGATTTCATTCCTCCTTTTCCCTGATGATTTAGTCTTGTTGGCTTCTTCTCCTAATGGATTACAGTTTGTGATCTTCAACAAATGACAATCAACCTGGGTAAAACCAAGGTTTCGGTATTTTAAGGCATTGAGATTGAGATCACCACCACTTACACCTACTTAGGGACACAGTTCACAAGACCTTGTTTTCGTATGCAACAAGCACTCTCCAACCTGTTATTCAAGCAGACTTCGAAGTCTACCCATTTCACCTTGAGATCATTTTCCGTTTGGTTTCTTTCCTTCATAGACTTCGGGTCTTTCAGAGACTCAAACATTGGGAGAAAGAGGTGTCACTATATTTCTCTGTGCTCATAGGAGACTCTTACCTCAAACCTCCCCTCATCAATACAAGCTCAAGGTTGATTCTAGGAGGCCTCTCAACTTCTCCAGACACTAACTATCTCCCCAAAGCGACTTACCCATTCAATTTCTCCCTTGATGCGTTAAGCCATCTCTTGTTGACTCCACAGTGCTAAACCAGGTTATTAGAGAGGATATCTACAAATTGTACATTCAAGTCACTTGGAACTCCCCTCCAACGAGCTTGGGCTCAAAGATGTCCTTCTATCTAGAGCCCTTTTTGGAGCTGCAAAATGACATCATAGTCTGTCTCCCTTACACATGCTGACATTGGATGTATTCTCTTAGGATCCTACTAGGACAATTTTGTGTTGGTTCTCATAGACCCCAGATAAAGACAGACCACCATCTACCACGAGACAATAAGATCTGCCCACTGTGTCACCTGCAAGAGTCAGAGACAAAGATGCACCTCATTTTTACGTGCCCCATAAAATATGAGATCAGAAGTCGCTATCATTGTCTATATCAGGAGTCGGGGGGCTCCATCTCTACCTTCTTCAGATGCTAGGACCAGTGATGCTTAACACCCTTCATCAAAGGGATTTTCAGCCACAGATCAAAGCACCTACATACCATGCCCCGCCCTGGGATGACCATGACAATCACCTCATCTTTTAATGTGGATTCGTTGGGCTATGGCCATAAGCGACAAGTCGAGGTTCAAAATACTCCAGACAATACAACGGTGAGATCTCAGGTCTCTTTCCCGTCTTCCCGTCAAGGAGATCGACAGATTCCATTGACACCAGTTTGAGACAAAAACTATGCAACACCAAGATGACCAAGACCAACAGTGTGACATCTTTCCTCACTAAAGTCTTACAGGTGAAGGATGAGTTAGTTGTCTTTGGAGAGGTTGTTCTAGAGTGTTGAAGAATCTAGGGCATAATTATTAATGAGATTCTTCTTACATGATAATTATTTGTGAGACAATTTTATTAGTGTGTATTTCTTACTTCATCAAATAGTTAATAGAACAAAGCAATGTTACTTGGGAGCGGAAGCGAAAGCGGGGAGCGGGAGCGAAAACGGGAGTGGGAGCGACATTTTCAGAAGCTCCCGGTTTGGGAGCAAATCCCAGAGCGTTTTTTATAATATATATATATATATATATACTTTATATTTTGCTACATATATGTCAACAAAAACATGTAAAATAATGAATTAGATATAAAAAACATAAAAAAACATAGATTGAACCATATAACAACAATCATCTAGAAGTTATAATCTTCATCAACCACGTCCACAAGTTAGTAACATAGTAACATACAACATATTGAGTCTCATGATTCATCAATCTTAAAGTTTCAAGCTTTCAAGATTCAATATATAACATTTATCATCGTTGATCACCAAAATTGTACTTGTAAGCTAAGTGTAACCATTACAACAAATAATATCTAACATGAAATGAAATGTTATAAAATGAAATCAAATAAAACAACTTTCAACTTTCATAAAGCATCATATTCAAAATTCATTACTAATGAGTTATAATTGCCAACTGCAAACTTAAAATGTCAAAAAATACCATAATAAATATGAAAGAGTCAATAGTTATAAAAAGTACTAGAAACTAGAAAAGAGAAGTAAATCTATTATCTATTTCTTATGCTTGGGCCTCTTGCCACCACGAGAAATGTCTAATTTTTTGGTCTTGTTGGAAAATCAAGATCTTTGTCATTAGTATCACCCTCTAAGCATTAATATCCAGAGGTATCTTATTAATTACCTCTGTATCTGTATAGGGATCTTTGTCATTAATATCACCCTCAAAGCATTAACATAAGATAGAAAAAGCATGGCATGTCTAGTCAATATTTTGTTTGAATGATGCATACATTTTTAGGAGGGTCATGATAGAGGAATTCGACAACCAATGTCACTAACATCATGGTACATAGAGGGATTGGTGCTCTTGATTAAACACAAGTTCCATACCCTAATACATGACAAAATTCAATAGAAACATTGCAATCCCCCAATCCTGAAATCCTGAAAAACTGATAAGTCTGCTGGATTTTGAATGAAATCTAGAAAAATACTTTCTCCATATGAAATCCAATGAGGCCGGAACCACTCTGAAACATCCTGAGTCATTTTAAAGTAATGTTAAAAATTTAAGTAAAAGGATGAAAATGAAGATTAAGGAGAATGTCACTTTTACTTTAAGAATTTAACATTACCGTGAATAGCATATCAATACTAGGGCCATAGACTTGATCATTAAGCTGCCCCACTAAAAAATTATTTGTTTCTTTAAAAAACATTGCATTTCGAACATTACTACAAAAAAAAATTGCAAAAAAAGGCAAAACGCTCCCGAAAAGGCAGGGAGCGAAAAAAAATTTAGTGAGCGCGCTCCCGAGTCGCTCCTGCCCGGAGCACGGATTGGGAGCGGGATCGAGGGGAGGGGGCGCTCCCCCACAACACTAGAACAAAGAGACAAGAACACAAGAAATTGGCATTTTGCCAGGGCCAAAATCTCTCCCTCTTGGAGAGGAAAACCCGCACAAAATTCTTCTTATAGAGATTCCTATTGACGAAAAACCAAGACCACGACCCTTGACTTACTAAGCCACTCCAAGACCAAGACACCAATCCTCTGCTTTGTCACTGTTGAGCTCATCACTGCTGTTAGACTGTTGTTCATTCAATGAGATCTTCATAATGTCAACTAGATCACTGTTGCTACTCCATTGTCGAGATCTTCTCATTGTCTTCTTTAGAATCATCAGAATTGTCACTATGCAGAGATTGTAACTGCATTTACAAGTATGTCAAGACTGTGAATATATGACTGAGATCTTAGACTTCATAATTATGTTGTGTCTTTGCATCTTCGAGGCCATCATTGTTATGTCATGACTATGTACCGAGGCAGAGGTTTATAACAGCATTCAATTTGTGGTTGCATTCAGAAATTTCAACGCTATGTTACACAACTACCTAGAGGTGGTGACTGAGATGTCGCGTGATCATACATCAAGAGTATATTGCAGTGAGCCTGAGATGGTTATCATTACGTAGGAGACAGAGCATCGAAACAGGAATGTTGAGACAGTGTTTGCGTGGAAACAACATAAGGTTGTTGAGACAAAATGCATTCCTCCTTCACCAAGACAGAGTGTCGAGATCGTGTTTGCGTGGAGGCAACATAAGGTTGTCGAGACAGAGTGTGTTCCTCCTTCACCGAGACAGAGTGTCGAGATCATATTGTGTGATACTGTATACCCATCGAAGATCGTAGAATCCTTCTTCTCATCATAGCACTGTAACCTTGTCTTCTTCATGTGAGATTTCTTTATCTACTGTGCCATCGAAGCTTCAGAAATGTATCTGAATGTTTTTCTTACTTTGACTCTGAGTTCACACGCCTATACATAGTGGTTTGACCCACCTATTTAAGTCGACATGTCATGATGAATCATTGTGACTTATTCTCTGAGCCGACTTGTCATCTATAGGCTGACTTAGCTGACTTTCACATTGTTTTTGTAGGCAGAGTTCTTTGGAGGATGGAGCTTGTCTTGGAGGGCTAATTGACACTAGGTTGACCTGTGTACCATAAATGCTCAAGAAGAGCTCTTTAACATGATTTTGACTCCTTGACTTTCCTAGACCTCTGGAATGAGCAAGAAACTCATTCATATATTTTACAAAAATAATATTTCTTTTTCTTGACAAGTACAAACAAAGATCAAAATTACGTTAACAAATACTAAACCTAGTTACACTTTTCTTCAACACGGAAGAGCAGTTGGTTCAGGTTGCCTTAGATGGGTTCACCGAGAAGTGGGATGGTTTTATCCATCACTTGGTGTCCAAAGAGCACTTTCCTAGTTGGAGGAGGATGTGCGACGATTTCATCTAGGAGGAGTGTGAGAAGCGGCAGCAAGAGTGGTGGGGGAGGTGAAGAGGAGAATGTTGCTCTTGCAACTAAGGACAAGAAGGGAAAGAAGATCAAGAAGGGGTCTTCTAGTGGAGCAAAGCAGGAGAAGGGGAAGCAAAAGGCTAAGGAGAAGGACATGAGCAAAGTGAAATGCTTTGCTTGTGGGAAGAAGGGTCATTATGTTGTTCAATGTCCCAACAAGAAGGGTAAGAAGAAACAGGGCAAATGTAGATGATTATGCGGTTATGTTTGATTCAGATTGTGCTTTGGTGGTGAGTTTAGCCACTCATGTCACTTCTTCCCGTGCATGGTTCATATACAGTGGAGCATCCTGCCATATGACCAGAGTTAGAGAGCACTTCACGAGCCTTTTGGAGGATGACATTGACTTGGAGGTTGTGCTTGGCGACAACTCCAAAGTCAAGGCGGAAGGTATGGGGACAATTTCATTTCAGAGGGAGTCATCACCTCCTCTGAAGGTGACAGATGTTCTTTATGTTCCAAGGTTGAAGAAGAGTTTGATATCAGTCTCTAGCTTGGAGGAAAGGAGGTATGAGATACTGTTCCAAAAGGGACAAGTGTTGATATATCCTAGACGATCCAATATCGAGTCTACTCGTGTGATTGGAGCTCGCGGTGGGAGACTATACAGACTAGTAACAGTGACTTATGTGAGTTGTGGCACAGGAGGATGGCCCACTTGCACCATGGAGCGTTCAGGATGTTGAGGGAGATGGTTGGTGTGCTTTTGGGAAAGTACACCAAGACACCTTTCCAGAGCAGTGACAGCAGAGCTGCAAGTATCCTTGATTTGATTCATTCTGACGTATGTGGTCCTATGTCCCATATTTCTTTCAGTGGATATGAGTACTATGTGACATTCATTGATGACCACTCCATGAGAGCCTGGATTTACTTCTTGAAGACCAAGGATGAGGTGTTTCGACGATTCCAAGAGTTTATGGCTCTTGTGGAGAACCAGACAGGGAGGCAGATCAGGGTGTTGAGATCACACAATGGGGGTGAGTACACTTCAGCAAACATAAGAGATTTTTGTGGGAGTGTTGGCATCAAGAGGGAGCTCATTATGCCTTATAACCCTCAGTAGAATGAAGTGGCAGAGAGGAAGAACAAGACCATTGTGGGTTCAGCTACAGCGATGTTGCATGATCAGAGTTTACATTTCTTCTTGTGGGTCGAGGCGTGTAACATTGTTGTTTATTTGCAAAACAGGAGCCTACACAGAGTCTTGCGCAGCAAGACTCCTGCGGAGATATATACCGGAAAGAAACCAGAAGTTGGGCACATCATGATATTTTGGTGCCTTACATATTCACACGTCCCTGAGGAGAAGAGGACGAAGTTGGAACCCACAATAGAGAGGGGTATCCTTGTGGGCTACAGTGAGACCGGCAGAGCCTACCGCATATATCTTCCTGCACAAAGGAAGATAGTCCTAAGGAGGGATGTGACATTTAAGGAGGAGTGGGCTTTGAGGAGGTCTCGGGAGGTTAATCAGGTAGAGCAGCAAGCTCCTCAGTAGGGGACCACACCACAGGTTTCAAGTGCATCAAGTGGTACATCAAGGTTAGGAGGTTCACCTTCTTCAAGGGAGACAGGTTCACAAGGTACAGCTTCGCCTGGTACAAGCTCACCTGGTGCAGGTTCATCAGGCACGGTATCTCAGATTTCAAGATTTTCCTTGGTTGTTTCAAAGCCTTCCTCACCAGGAGGAGAGGCACCAACTGAGGATTTTCCCATACCAACACTGAGGACTATTGTAGGGAAGAGGAAGCCAAGATGGCTTTGGGAGACCCTGAAGGAGGCTCAGGAGGCAGTGGGGAGACCCAAGTGGTCAGTGAGGGAGAGTAGACAGCGAAAGAGGTTGGGTGGCTTTGTGGTAGATGTTGTCAAGATAGATCCACCTAGTTTTGAGGAGGCTGCTAGACAGCAGATCTGGAGGGACACCATGGTGGAGGAGTATGCCTCTATCATCAAAAATGATGTATGGGAGGTAGTGCCACGTCCTGATGGTAAGTTAGTTGTGACTTCCAAGTGGCTCTACAAGGTCAAACATGCTACAGATGGCAACGTTGAGAATTTCAAATATTCCGTATGGATGGTTGCAGGCCTATGGCTACTCCTATGATCACCCACTGGAAGAAGTTGCATGATGTTGATTCCGAGTTAGTGGATCCCACTTTGTATCGTTAGCTGATCGGCTCATTAATGTATCTAGTCAACACTAGACCGGATATTTGTTTTGCAGTCAACACATTGAGTCGGTTTATGATGGAGCCCAGGAGAGTACGTTGGGTGGCTGCAAAACATGTGTTGAGGTACTTACAGGGCATAGTGGACTATGTCAAATGTGATGGAGTCAGATTGATTGGTTGCACAGACTCAGATTGGGTTGGCAGTGTCAATCACTGAAAGAGCACTTCCGAATGTTGTTTTCCATTGGGCTCGACAGTTGTATCATGGTTCGGCAAGAAACATAAATCAATGGCATTGAGCAGCGCAAAGGCAGAGTATATGGTAGCTAGTCAAGCAGGATGCAAGGCGTTATGGCTTCGCAAGATGCTTCATGGATTATTTGGTCAGATACTGAGACCAACTACGATTTATTGTGACAATCAGAGTTGTATTAAATTCTCTGAGAATCCAACATTTCACGATCAGTCAAAGCATATAGAAATCAGATACCACTTCATTAGAGACTGGGTTCAGACATATGACAAGTGACGCTGATCCGAATCTATACTTCATTGTGGTGGGTGAGGAGCCTCTCATTCTGGTGTTGTATGTTGATGACTTGATCATCACTGGTGAAAAGAGACTCATTGAGGGCTGCAAGAGAGATCTTGCTTCAAAGTTTGAGATGAAGGATATCAGCTTGATGCATTATTTTCTGGGATTGGAGGTGTGGCAGGAGGAGGGGCATTTCTTCCTGGGACAAGGGAAGTACATTGTGGATATTCTTAGCAGATTTCACATGGAGGATTGCAAACCCATGTCAACTCCTATGATCACTAACTAGAAGAAGCTTCACGCTTTTGATTCCGAGTTGGTGGATCCTACTCTATACAGACAGTTGATTGGTTGTTTGATGTATTTGGTCAACACTCAACCAGATATATGTTTTGCAACTAACACTATGAGTCAGTTCATGTGTGAGCCCAAGTGATTGCACTGGGTCGCTGCAAAACACATTCTTCGTTACTTGCAGTGGACTGTGGATTTTGGTCTGGATTATATACAGGGTGATGGAGTGAGACTGGCAAGGTACATGGATTCAGATTGCGTAGGTTGTGCTTCAGATAGGAAGAGTACTTCCGGCTGTTGTTTTGGGTTGGCTTCAGCAGTTGTGTCGTGGATCAGCCGGAAACAACAGTCAGTTGCATTGAGCTCACCTGAGGCAGAGCATATGGCTGCTAGTTTGGCTAGTTGTGAGGCCATATGGCTTCGCAAGATGTTGTTCGATCTATTTGGTCAGGCATTGAGACCTTCAATAATTTTCTGTGATAATCAAAGTTGCATAAAACTCACGGAGAATCCAGTTTTTCATGACAAGTCAAAACATATTGAGATCAAGTATCACTTCATTAGAGACTATGTCCAAAAGGGAGTTGTCAAGCTTGAGTACATTTCTACAAATGAGCAGGTAGCGAACATTTTCACCAAAGCCTTACCACGGGGCAAGCATGTATACCTCAGAGACAAGATGGGAGTGGTGAGGAACACTTTCCTCGATAAGAGGGAGTGTTAAAATTTGGGTACCAAAGGGCAAGTGGTTCCCTAAGGCTTTGATCTTTGGCCTAAGAAAAAGTGTCCAAATTTATTTTTTACTTTTCTCCTAAAATGACTTTATAAGTGGTAAAGTCAATTTAATTTAAAAGTGACTTTATAAGTGGTAAAGTTACATTCTAATTTAAAAGTGACTTTATAAGTGGTAAAGTTACATTCTACTTTAAAGGTGACTTTATTAAAGTGAATGAAGAATTAGAAAGTGAAAAAGTGACTATGGAAATAAAAGGCTAAGTGGGTTTTTATTTAAGTGGGTGAGTTAAAAAATAGAAAGTGAGAATTAAATACACATTTATTCTCATCACTAGATCTAAATGAATCTCAGCGATTAGATCTTAGGATAACCCAAAAGGTCATTTAGAGAATAAAAGGAGAAGAGAAGAGGAAAAGATCAATTCATTCTTTCATGAGCATTTGAGAGAAAGAGAAGAGAGAGCAAGGAGAAAATTTCTGAGCAGTGAGGAAGTGAAGTAGAGCAGCAAGAAGACATTTCAGGAAATCTAGGTAGCAGCGTTTATTGGCACGCAACCCAAAGAAAAATCATACAGTAGGAGAAACGCATAGAAATCGAGGAAGAGGGACAGCAAGTTCTAGGCACATTTTTTGAGGTTGGCCGCACAACATTTAATGTTGTTTTATTGCTGTAAAAATTTATGTTTTGGTTATTCGATGATTGGCACGATTTTCAAGGTGGAGTTCAAGCATGGAAATCGAGATAAGTTGTAATTTGTGGTTGTTGGAATTTTTACTATGTATTTCAGTTTCTTTGTAAAATCATTTTCAAAAATAAAGAAGAGCTCTCAAACTGGTTCTTCCCAAAAGTTGTAGGGGGTTTTTCCAGGGTCACATTGACCAAAAATCATTGTGTTATTTTCTGTGTGTGGCTATCATAATTTTGCTGTGTTTTATTTCTTCAATTTCAGCAGTTGTGAAATCTCTAAATTTGTGTTTTCAGAAAAATATTATCATTTCCAAATTTTAGAATTTTTATCATGCTTGGATTTAAAACTAAATGCATGGAGTGATAAGGAAAACTGATAACCGGAGTGAGGGTTGAAATTTCTCCAATCTATATTATGTAACTTTCCTTGATGGCCACTCAAAGAAAACTTGGAACTATTTGTTGAAGTCCAACGATGAAGTATTTGAAAATTTTCAAGAATTCAAAGCAGAAGTACAAAATCTTACAGAAAAAATGATAAAGATATTAAAATTTGATAATGGAGGAGAATACACTTCAAAGGAGATCATAGATTTTTGTAAGGAGGTTGGAATTAAGAAGGAACAAATAGTTCCATATAATCTACAGCAAAATGAAGTAGCATAACGAAATAATCACTCAATTGAGGAAAGTGTTAGAGCCATGTTACATGATCAAGACTTGCCGAAATTTTTGTGGGGTGAAGCAACCAAAATTGTTGTCTACATTCAAAATCAAAGTCCTCACAAATTGCTAGACAACATGACTCCTTAAGAAGCATTCACTAGGAAGAAACCAAGTGTAGACCATCTCCAAATATTTGGTTGTCCTGCCTACATTCACATTCTGAAAGATAAAAGAAAGAAGTTGGATCCTACAAGCATGAAGGGAATACTTGTTGGTTGTGGTAACACTTCAAAGGCATATATGATCCACATAAAAGAAGGGCACCAAATAGAAGTAAGTCGAGATGTGATCTTTGATGAAAGTATTGCATTCAAGAAATCTAAGGATCTCCCGATTGACTTTGATGATAAAGAACATCCAATATTTAAAGAATGTCCTGGGGATGAAGAGGATTCAAATCATGAAGAAGAAGGTCCCAGTGAACCTGTGCAACAAGTCATGTAGAAAAATACCTAATTGGTTGAAGTCTACTCTTCTAGATGCGGAAGAACATGGAGCAACCAAGGGTACATTCAGGGATAGTAAGAATGTAATGAACAAAGTTCGTACTTCACAGTAATCTTTAGAATACTTCGAAAACAAAGACATCCATTATAGGAAAAGTAATTGTATATTGAATAAAGTGTAAAAGATATTGATGTGATGATTACAATTGAGGGTGAGGGCCTACTTATATACCTAGGCAAGTACCTGTTCACAAAAGATCATGTCTTTAGAGACATACCTATTCACTACTAATTAATTATTCATTATTATTATTATTTATATTATTTATATATATTTTATTCATAACATAGAAACCCAAAAGATATTCACCTATATGACAAAGTTAATTAAAGCAGAACCATCCACCTTTGAAGATGTTGACATGTTGTCAAACATCAAGAATGGAAAGATGCCATGAATGAAGAATATCAATCAATAATGAAAAATGGAGTTTGGGAAATCGTTCCTAGGCTTGAAGACAAATTTGTGGTGACTTCCAAATGGTTGTACAAGATTTAACATGCAGCAAATGGAAGTATTGATAAATATAAGGCAAGATTTGTAGCTAGGGGTTTCTCCCAACAAGAAGGCATCAATTATGAAGAGACATTTTCACCTACAATTAGGTATACAAATACGATCGTTAGTCTCTTTGGCAGCATCGATGGGATGGAACATCCATCAAATGGATGTCAAGACAGTGTTCCTGAATGGTACTATCGATGAAGAAATCTATATAGAACAAACCTTTGGATTTGAAGTGAATGATAGAGAAACTCATGTCTACAGGCTGAAGAAGGCACTTTATGGCCTTAAGCAAGCTCCAAGGGCTTGGTACGCAAGGATGGACACATATCTGCAAAGATTGGGCTTCTCAAAGAGTTTTGTTAATCTGAAACTTTATATTAAGGTTGTGAAGGGTGAGCCCGTAAGCATTCTTCTATATATGGATGATCTTCTCATGACACGTATGGAAGGTTGTATTCAAGAGTGCAAAAAGCAATTGGCAACAAAGTTCAATACGAAGGATCTAGCGCTAATGCATTATTACTTGGGGTTGGAAGTTTGCAAGGACCTCATGAGATATATCTAGGTCAAAGAAAATATGTGATTAAGATGTTGCAAAGGTTTGCCATGATGGATTGCAAACCTATGACAACCCCTATGATCACAAATTTGAAGAGAATAAGAAGATTTGATTCAAGCCCTGTGGATCCAACAAGGTATGAGCAATTGGTTGGCTCTCTGATGCATTTGGTGAATACTCGACTAGAAATTTGTTTTGCAGTGAATATTCCCACTCATTTCCAGCTAGAGCCCGAGTATGACCATTGGATAGCAGCGAAGCATATAATGAGATATCTATGAGGAAGAACCCACTACTGCCTGAAGTATGATAGAAAGAATGATGTCCACTTGATTTAATATACAGATTTTCATTAGGGAGGCAGTGACTACTAGAGGATGTTTTAGTTTAGAATCCTCTATGATATCCTGGATGAGTAGAAAGCAAGGGAGTTGCTTTGAGTAGTGTTCAGGCTAAATACATTGCAGCATGTGAAGTAAGCAGAGACATTGTTTGGTTGAGAAAGTTGTTGTCCAACCTGTTTGAAGGACCAATGGACACTACGGTTATATATTGTGATAACACCAGTTGCATAAGGTTGTCTAAAGACCCAGTGTTACATGGAAAGACAAAGCACATAAATAACAAGTATCATTACATACGAAATTTGGTGCAAGATGGAGTGTTGCAGCTACAGTATATCTCCACCAATGAGCAGGCTTGTGTATTTGAGAGACAAGCTTGGATTGGTTAATTTATCCTCCCTAACTGAGAGGGAGAGATAGACACATCGTTCTTGTCTTCGCTTGGTGAAGAAAGAATGGAGGATTGGGTAAGCATTTGGTTTCTAATACTCTTTGAGGATAAGTTAGGGCATCCAATAGCTAAGAGTAGTCGAAAAGGAAATTCCTTGAGGATGTGTTATTCCAAGACAGAAATTGTCCTAAAAGGGCATACCCTTTGAACACTCGGGTGGGGTATGTGCCTTTAGAGACAATGATGATGGTGTCTATCAGTCATTGGTCTCAGTAGCATTGTGCTCTGATCTTGTGGAGAGATAGAGTTGTTAGTCAAGGCCTTGCTATGTGACAACGTTGGTTCGTATGATGAGATGCAAACAAATAAGCTAAAATGATAACTTATAAGATGGCTTACCAATCTGACTCTTCTTATGAGATCTCTTTAGTTTAAGAATGTCCATGTACCATTATGAATAACTCCCCAGTTAAGAGGCAGTGTTGAAATGTGTAACTATGTCTGGTAGTCATAAATGTGAAATGTACATTTGATTCTTGTATATTGTAAAAAGAAAGAAAAACTATTATTGCTATTTTTTGTAGCATGGATTTCAAGCTCAAGGTCATTTTATTTAGAGGTCAAGAACCCATTAAGTGCTTCTAAGGTTTATCCTAGTGTCAAGAAGTCAATAGAGTCATTGTCATATGAAGAAGACCCCAATGGGCACATTGTAACATGTCAAAAGAATTATTTTTGTAGTTAAAAGTGTCAAAATACCCTCCAAGACCAAGTGGGCCTAGCAGCGAAGAAGTCAACCTCATTAGGGCATCTCGTCCTCCTTGGAAGCCTATATATAGGAGGGAACTTGACCTCTTATGGACACTCACTAACTTCTCATCACTCAAGCGAAGGAGAAGCAGAAGATAAGTGAATAAGGATAGAAGGACGAAGGACAAAGATCTTAGGTTATTTCTCTCTCTCTCTCACGTGTGAAAGGAAGGCCAGGTTTGCACCCGCAAGGTCGAAGTTGTGAAAATTGCAGAAAGAAGGTCGAAGAAAGGGCCTCTTAGGTCACCTATAAGCCCTAAAAGGAGAAGCAACCCAAGCGAAGGTCAAAGGAAGCCTTGGAAGCCCTAAAATTGCTCACATGTATGGAAGCAACTATCGTTGCAAGAGCCGGAAAGTTTAGTCCTGCAATGGAGGCCGAAATTTTGTAGCCAAGGGTCGAAATTGTGCAACTGGAAGAGATTTAACTGGGTTTGACTTAGATAGAAGAAGCACATCATCAAGAAGTTTTGGCTTGGTCTTGGAAGGGTATTGGTCTTGGTCTAAAGGTCTTGGAATTTGTCATTTGAAGAATCTATAAGAAGAGAAGTGATTTGTGAGTTTTCCTCTCAAGTGGAGAGGTTTTGGCCCTGGCTTGCAGCCTACATCTTGTGTTCTTGTGTACTATTGATCTTCTTGTTTTTGGTAGTTGTTTGATGATAAGAACAACATAATAATAAGAGAAGTGAATAATCAAGAAAAAGTAAAAATACATCACAAGCAATTATGGATCTTTCTGACATATGAGTTGACTACATACAATTGATGACCTTCCACAAATTGAATCACATAGTGGTGTCTATGAGAGGTTGTGTAATGAGGAAAATCCATCAAGAGTCCTTTCCTAAACTAAGGACTAAACGAGGTGGCCTTCTTAGCCTCTTGCACTAGTTCATTGTGATATCTATGGACCAATCACTACATCTTCTATTGGGAAATCCAAGTACTTCCTCACCTTCATTGACAGTTCTTCCCACTATCTTTATGTATCCACCACTAAATATAAGGTTGAAGTGTTTGAAAAGTTTTAGGAATTCAAATCTTTTGTGGAAAATCAAAACGACAAAAGATCAAGTGTCTTAGGACTAGTAGCAAAGGTAAATATGTTAGTAATAATTTCTAATCATTTAATTTATCTTAAGGCATTTCTTGGTAGAGAATCAATCCTTGCAATCCATGGAAAATTGAAAGTACCAAAGTGGAAGAATAGGGCCATCATCGAGATAGCTTACAACATACTTCACTGCAAGAATATTAAGATTTTACTCTAGGGAGAGGTGTTTGTTTGTGCAGTCCATATCATCAATAGAACACCTATTCATGTTGTCACTAGTATGACTCCTTATGATAAATGGTATGGTGGAAGACCCTTTATTTCACATTTTAGGTCTTCGGATCTAGTTCAATGGGCCCATGCTCCTAAGGAAAGGTGAAATACATCTGCATGTCTAAACTCCACAACACTCTAGTTGGCCACGGTGAAACTCTTTATAGATATTTGCATTTATAACCTCCCCTCTCATAGGGTGGTTGAATATGGAGAAGTTATTTTTAACAAGGTTCCTATCCATGGTCTACCAAAATATTTCTCGTACTTCTTTCAAAATATTCTGCAAATGGACCTCAACGTGCTTCCATGGATCACACTTCTTCTCATTGTTTTAAAAAACGGTCGTTTCGATACCGAAACGGCCGAGTTGATCCGAGCCGATACCCTCAGCCATGACTCGGCCTTTGAAACAGTACGTTTGGCCAACTCGGCCGTTTCTGTTATGACTCGGCGGAGTCACAAAAAGCCGGCCCAGAACACGTTAAACAGCAATTTAATATTTTTTAATGGATTTTTAAGGTGATTTCTGATTGTTTTGGACTCGAAGGTGTTATATGAATTTGCTAAATGTCATTTGGGGTCCATTCCCCCTCCCAAACCCTATTTAACACACTCAAATGCTCTCTACTATAGATATGCTATTCAAATTTCATGGTAATGTTAAATTCTTAAAGTAAAAGTGACATTCTCCTTGATCTTCATTTTCATCCTTTTACTTAAATTTTTAACATTACCATGAAATGACTCAGGATGTTTGAGAGTGGTTTCGGCCTCATTGGATTTCATATGGAGAAAGTAGAATTTTAGATTTCATTCAAAATCCAGCAGACTTATCAGTTTTTCAGGATTTCAGGATTGGAGGATTGCAATGTTTCCATTGAATTTTGTCATGTATTAGGGTATGGAACTCTTATTTAATCAAGAGCACCAATCCCTCTATGTACCTTGATGTTAGTGACATTGGTTGTTGAACTCCACTGGGATTCGCTCCCAAACCAGGAGCTTCTGAAAATGTCGCTCCCGCTCCCATTTTCGCTCCTGCTCCCAAGTAACACAAAGAAGAGAAACCGTTTGGATCAAAAACGGTTAAATGATCTAGTTTATGTCCAATACAACCTCCGACTCAGACGAAACCATTTGCTGAACAAAAGACCTGATTCAGATCCCATTGTGTTGGAAGACATTGATCCAACATGAGATTGGGTAGTGGAGAGTCGTCCAGCAGAGTTTGATCTTGATGAGGATCTTGATTTAGATTTAGATATCGAGACATCAATTGAACTTGAACATGTTGTTCAGTTGAATGCAGATCCCAATCCACTATCCTTAGTCTCACAGCCAGCAAGGACTCCAGTTGTAGGTGTGTTTGGAAACATGAATGAAAATCTCTAAAATTATGTTTAAAATCTTTAAAATTATATTTTTTTATAATAAAAAATAAATATTTAATGTATTTTTTACAACGACCGAGTCATTGAAATCGAGCCCGCCGAGTCATTACCGTTTTGGAGTCGGAGTCGGAGTCGATCCTCGGCCGAGTCGGAGTCGGAGTCGAAGTCTTAAAACATTGCTTCTTCTCATCCACCATGCAGGGCCTCTTCCAAACAACTATTGTCAAGTTTTGATGGACCCTTCTAATTCTATGAGTACTTTCTCAAACATTCCTTCTATAGTATTGGGCAAACTCCTATGGCTACTGTGGACCTTGTTAATGAATCACCCAGTTTTCCTATTGCAAAGGACCCTTCACTTTTCATGATACTCTTGCCAGTGCCTCATCCAATGTCCAACAACATGAGTATAAGAAGCATGAGCAGAAGCATCAATAGGCTTTGCACCTTGTCTTTACCCACCAGGATATACACCTGGATTTGGTCTTTTTTACTTTTATCAACACTAGCAACAATGGATGGAGCAGTTCCAAATGCAACAGTCAAGATAGAGAAAATTTTCACAGTAGCTACAACTTCACCAATTGTAGAGGTTGTCGCAAAGATAAAGGAATCTCCATTCATATCTTATTATAGTAGTTAGGGGTGGATACTTACAATTATGGAGTATACCCATCAACTTAGCACTTTTCACGATACTCTCGTCAATGGCTCATCCATTGCTCATGTCACAGATGATCCTGACACTTTGATTCCATTACTCAATGTTGATGGCCACACCTTGCATTATCCACCTGCACTAGTGACTCTTCCTTCGGATGGGTTAAGGGCTATGCCTAAGTGGGATATCTCCACTTTTGTTGATGCTAGCAAAGTTGCTTCCTAGTCCATCCACGTGCTATCAAGGAATCTTCTCCACCTTAAGCCCTTCTTATTGAAATCACAAAATGTTTTTAGGAAGAACCTAATCTATTTGAGTTTCTTATTGGTCCATTAGAGCACTATCAAAAAAAATATTCACCACCATGGACCATTATTCAGCTGCCTAATGTCCTGGCCAAACCGAAACCATCTCCCACCTAAATCCCTCTAGAGCTCAATCTTAGTTGTTCATGATCTTGGCAAAGTTATTGATGAAGGAACATATTGTAGTTCAAGGGGGATGAGCCAACACTCTATTCAACATTAAAGGGGGGAAGTAAATTTAGTAATATTATATTTTAAGAGCATCTCTTTGTGGCCCCATTTTCAGGTCAAAGTGGGTGTTGGAATTACTGGTGTAAATTGTACATGTGACCACAACCATTCAGGTGTATCATTTTCTACTTGTAGCTATGCCTAAGGCCATATTTTATTTCACTCATTCTATATTACAATTACATTTAAGGTCGACCTTGTCAAACTTCATATGTAACCTCAATAACCCTCTTGGGGTGTGTGCCATTGTTTTGTGGGCCCATAACCCATGCTTGAAGGGATGCCTCACTGATTAGACTTATAACCACTCTTAAAGGAACACCTCACTTGAGTTGTGTATAAATACACAATTGAAGCTCTCAATTGTCTCATCTCAAAAGAGTCATAAACCTAAGGGAAAACAATTTTGTCATTCTCTGTTGTGAATCACAGTATTCAAAACAAATAAGTTTGAACAGTAAACCAATCAAATTGGCTAGTTCATTAGGCCGAGCCATCCACCAGTAGAAAAAATCAGTTTTGAACCTTGCAGGCTAGGGTTTCTAAGCCTAATAGGCCATAAATAGGTCGATTTTCCCATAAACCAGCCGGTTCCTTCATAAACCGATAAGTTTATTGCTAGGCCAGCCACGAACCCCACAGAAGTTAATTTCATGCTTTTTGAAGCGATTTTCAGGAAAACTACGAGTTGTTTCCCTCCAAAAACAACCCCTCCAAGCCTTTAAAACCATGCCTACCCTCTCATTTGCCTCACACATCTCAACCCCAGCAATGTTGGGAATCAGGTAAAAGTGACATTTCCTTTATCTTTCATTTAGACCCTTTTACTTAAAATTTTAAAATTACCATGAAATGACTCAGGATGTTTGAGAGTGGTTTCAACCTCCTTAGATTTCGTATGGAGAAACTAGAATTTTATACCTCGCTGAAAATCCAGTAGACTTAATAGTTTCCAGGATTTCGAGATTTGCAGGATTGCAATGTTTCCATTTGATTTTGTCATGCTTGAGGGTATCATATTGGCATTTGACCAAGAGCATGAAGCCCTTTAAATACCTTGATGTTGGTGGCATTGATTGTTGAACTTTGCTGATGTTGGTGGTATTGATTATTAAACTCCTCTACCATGGCTTTAACAAAAATGCACCATTCACTAGAAGGAAAATAATTGATGAGGCATGCTAAGTTTTTTCTACCATATTATAAGGTTGAGGGTGTGAAAATTTCAAGTCTAATTGTAGCAACTGAAAATTTATTCTTCTTATTGTAAATTAATTATGATGTTTATTTGCTACAGCAGATAACGAATAAAGCACATTGCAATTTTTCACCATAAAAATATTGCAGAAAACAAAACCTTGGAAACTAAGAAAATGCTAGCACACACATAAAAATGACACAATTACTTTTCGGACAATTGTCCCTAGAAAAACCCAATGCAGGAAAACCAGTGCAGCAGCTGAGGGTTTTATTATCATGCATCAGTGAAATTTTGAGTACAATAAAATGGATGCCAAACTGGCGATCCTCTCTAAGAGAAATACTGGAAAAAATATCTGAGGGAATTTACCCTCCTCCACGAGCAATCCTAACCCCAACTAACCATAGAAACTTCCTCCGGCAAAACCCTGCATCAGCCTTCTACGTAGAGCCTGCGCAAGCCAAATTCGCACTCGTTTGGAACTGCTTTTGGATCAGTCGTTCTGCCTATAGTTGTTGCTGGAAGTAATGATCTGAAAATTGGGCACTAAAGGCTTCTTGTCAAACTTACAAGAACCTCTCCCGCTCCAAAGCTTATATATTCCCAAGATCTATGTTTATGATTGACAATTTGCGAAATAAATAACTTAAAAGTGGTGTATGCTTATGTTTTTTTTTAGATTGTTTATGTGCTTTAAGTTTATTTGCTTAAAACTAATATGTAGCGTATAATAGTGAAACAGTGCGGCAAATAAACATCATACACATAGCAACAAGATGCAGCAAGTAAACAAACCATAAGACAGTAAGCTTAATATGGAGTTCACTCGGATATCTTGGGCTACGTCTCCTTGAGCTCTAATCAACTCAATTAGGTTCTATGGGATTATGGCTGAATTCTTTTACAATCTCCACGCTCAACTCCATTGGTTTACAGCTGAACCTATAGGTTTAGAATATCATCTCATCCTGCTGGCTGTCCATACTCTACAGACAGATGTAGGCTTCTCTTGACTAGATTCCTTCAATCAACGCTCTGGGCTATCTTGAGCTCTAGCTTGCACCAACTCCCTTAGAATTCTCTTACCGTCTCTGGAACTCCTTCTTCTGTCTTCAGCACACATCAGACACCAACAACAGTTGGACCATTTGATCTCTTTGTTGTTCTCTCGGCTTTGGCTCTCGACTCTGACTCTCGGCTCTAACTCTGGCTCTCACTCTGCGAAGGGGGAGAGAGTACTATGTGATTCTGTCTCTGCCCCCAGCTATGAGCTCCCTCGAGAGAGAACTCACTTCTCTGCTGCTACATTTTTGTGAGCTCCCTTGAGAGAGAACTCACTTCTCTGCTGCTACATTTTGTGAGCTCTCTCTGTCAATCGTGCTCTCTGGCTTTTGTGAGGCATTCTTCCGACTTTGCGACTTCCTGTTCGTTCCTCTACATGTAATCATTCCTCTGTCTCTTCGAGTGGCCCGCTGGCTCTCTGGGTCTCTGGGTCTGTGATAGGCCATCTAGCTCACTAGCTCTATGGCTCTCTGCATATAACGCATTCCTGTTACAACACATCATTGTTACAAAACACCCACGTACAGCGTGGCACAATGATTTTAGAGCAGGGACAGTTACAAAGGAATCAGCGGGCATGGGCAACTCAATCGTTTAGCCTTCCTCCTGTATAATTCCTAAATTAGACCACATAACAAAAATACACAGGAAACTCACGAAAACACCATCATGAGCATTACAACCGGAACTCAAATAATATGCAATCGCCTCTATAATCCTTATGGGGATTGGGCCCTGATCGCAAACCGCAATCGCATATGTCAACGAGCCTTTGTATTGGGGATTCGCCGATTGCCGATCGCCGATTGTCGATAGCTGATCACTCTATCGGCATTATCGCTATCGGCCCATCGAATCGGCGTATCGCTATCGGACCCCTCGCATCGGTGCTATCGTTGATCGCATATCGGCATATCGTAGTGTTATGGCTCGGGGGTCTTCCCTTTGACTATGTCAATCGCCAATATATATATCGTTGATCACATCGCCGCTTGCCGCTTCATCGCAATCGCAATCGCAAATCGGCTCACCCGAGGTTTCGATATCGCATGCAGGCCTACCTCCGATGCGATATATCAGAGATCGTTGATCGGGGATCCGTCTGGCCTTTGGTCTAAGTCCTCCCTTTTACCTCTTCTGATGTGAATTCATTCAATGAGCCATTAATATAAAAAATGCCTCCTTTTCTAAGGATAATGAGCAATCTTCTTTTTACAATAACTTCTTCATCCAAAGTCCATATTAGCCTATTCAAATTGCGTTAGATTTAGAATGAAGAAATCTATGCAATAAGACTATTCCCAAGGGCATCATTTGACTTTCATTTTTCCTCTGTGAGGAATATTCATAGACTTAGAAGTCTGTGTTAGATCCATTTTGGATCAAGTAACTAGCCTCCAACACCTGACACACCCTGCTCTTTAGCCAAATCGAATTTCCTTCTTGCAGCTACTACGCAGTCCCTGCGCAGCCTCTTCGAGAAATAATACGACCTCCACTCGTGACTCTCCAAAACTGGAAATCTCCTCCGAAATCACTATCTTTGCCCCCCTGCGTCCCTTTTGGCTCAAACTTTCTTCGTCTGATCGACCTCTAAAGTTGGATAGCTCGACTTGCCAAGGAACTCGCACTACTGCCTTCTCACTCGTGTGTCTCCATCAAACCCCTCAACCTCCTATTATAATCTCTAGTTGCATCACCAACAGCCATGATTAAATCTTTATCGATGGCTAAGATCATTTATGAGTTGATCCATGTAAGTTTCTAGAGAAATCTCACCTCCTCAATTAATTGTTGTTAATTAATCATTTTCCCTAAGTTAAGATTTGGAAAATTTTAATTACTGATTAATTAACTTAATTAAGGCATTTCTAGGTGGATTTTCCTGAAACTTTTTTTGGGTTATGGAGTCCTAGTGTTTCTTAGCCTCTATGACAACTATCAAGACTAGAACACCATTTGATGCTACAAAAGCTAACAACGAGATGAACCCTTCACTCAAACCAAAATCATTGTTTAGGCATGTTAAACTTTTTCAATTTCTACCATATTATAAAGTTGAGCAATCCAAGTTTGAAGACTTTGAGCTAGATGATGTTTATCTAGCTCTTGTTGATGATCCCATTTCTAATGGTGGTGAATCAATGATGAGGTTTATGAGTGATTATGTCGATCAATGATTTGTAGTTTTGATGTCTAGTTTTGTCGCTACTACTCCTATTGAGGTTGTCTAGTAGCGGTGATGAGTTTGATCATGTTGAGCAGTGATCATGTTGATCACTAATATGTAGACTTGTAGTAGGCCAGTAACCTAATAGCTTGTAGCATTCTTTTGGAATCTAGAGGCCATTTAGAGCCTCATTGATTGTGTATTTTGTAGTTGATATGTATTGCACTCGGTGCCATTTTGATATATTCACCTTCATATGGTATATAGATGAGCAAACTTTGCATATTTTGCCTCAATTGGTTTGGAATCACGGTTTTAGATATTAAAAATAGTTTTTTTCATGAAAAATAAATCATTTCATGTATTTTTTTAAAAACGGTTCATTGAGATCTAATTAGTCCCAGTTTGACCGGTTTTGGTTTGAAACCCGATTTGATAGGTGGATTGGTCCAATCACCGAACCTAGTTTTGAATACTATGGTTGTAAATGATAACTTTCTCTTAGGTGCACTTGAGTATTTTTGTATTCAACAATTGTACTTGGATTTTGCACTCTCTCTCTCTCTCTCTCTCTCTCTCTCTCTCTCTCATGCACTTCTAAGGAGACTATTTTAGAAATTGGGTGAGATTTGGTTCCATCGATCCCTCTATTAACCCTTATAAAATATTAAGAACTCTCTGGGATGCAACGGGGTCATCACATGAATTTTATGTTGTGGTTGATATAATTCCATTAGTGCATTCCCCATTGCAAGTCATGGCCTGCACTTCATAACCTATGCCCTAAGGGCAACCCATTTAGGTTTACACCTTTATATTGCTATTTTTTTCCGTCCTTTTACTAATTTAGATTCTAGATTATTTTGGAGATGCCACAGGCACTCTCACATTGCCATTGCATTCTAATGAATTTTCAAATACCAATGACCTATTTTGGTCATTCGTGGACATTTGCATAGTTTATTTTTTCTTTCAAGTTTTTATGTGCATCAGTACTTAAAAACATGGTTTGATATAAATTGGAAAATAATAATCCATTTCAATTCACCGCAACCTAAATAATATCTGCTTCAATCTAACTTAAACCCAAACATTTAAAAAATATCAATATGACAAAAATGTTAAACACAGATGACAACAATAGCCTTTACCTCCTCATCTGGTAAATCTCAAACATGTTGATTTCTTATTCTCTATTAAGAAAACAATAAAAATGTGTCGAGAAATAGAAGTAAACATGTATCACTCAAGAGAGCATGGGATACACTCAATTGCTGTTGAAATTTGGGTAGCTCGAAAGGTATTTCCAAGTGAAGAAAACCCACAAAAAGAGAGTTTGTGGACAATGTACCCAGGTTTGGGGTTTTGACCCAAAGGAGTAGGGCTTGGAACCCAAGGAAATTAATTTAATATTTTAATTTGTTGTTGAGTGGTGTAGTGGGGTCTCTTGAAGAACAAAGAGGGCTCCTAAGTCACCTAATCAAAAGGTATAAATATAGGCCAAAGCAAAGGCTAGAGGACACAAGTGAGAAGGACTTCATTTGTGAGTGAGGAGAGCTCTAGAGGCAGCCGCAGCCAAGCAAGCAAAGGACAGCTAGTGTGTAGCTGAGTTGAAGAGTTCTGTCAAGGAACCGAGTTTGGTCTGGAAAGCAAAGATTAGGGCTGCAGGCCTAGGAAGGATCTGCAGCCGGAAGGAAGGTTTGTTTTTTTGAGGCCACGGTACGTTAAGGAAGGTACATGCAGCCCTACGAAGGAAGCCGCAGCCCAGAACAGCAGCATCTATCAGGAGGACTGTGCCTAGACCTGAGGGCTGGCATTAAGCAAGGACCAAGGGTCTGTTTGAGATCTAAAGCAGGCCCCTGTTAGGTCTGCAGGAGGGAGCCACAAGGCAGCTAGGATAGGCTGTTCAGGAGAGGGTCGCAGCCCTGTTTGGTGTAATGCTGCCAAGGAGAGGGCTACAGGCCCTGTTGGATGCACTGGAGACTGACCGAGGGCACAGGGTGGCTTGGTTAAAGCCGCACAGGGCTACAGGCAGGAGGCCAAGGGCTGTGGGACTGCTAAGGAGGCTGATAAAGGGTGGTTTAGAGCTGCTGGAGTACCCTGAAAGACAACAGAAGCACCTGCTGGTGAGATCAAGGAGGTCGAGGCTTCAGGGGGGCTGCTGTAGCAGCATGTTGAAGAAAAAGGGCAACCGGGGCCTAGAAGAAGCAGATAAGGAAGCAGTGAAGGAAGGCTGACTGAGGGCTGCCACTTCAGCTGGAAGGAATCAGCAGTGACAGAATGGTTGATTGAGAGGGCTAGTTAACCCCTAGAACAGCAGTTTGACAGACTAAACAGCTGTAAGTATTTTGTATTATTTGTGTTTTGTTTTGGGCAGATGAGAGCCTAAAGGAATTGGCCTCAGCCATAGTTGTATTGGTCAAAGAACTGACTGTGTATTATAGCATTGTATTATGGATTGTAAAGTATGATCCCTGTTATGAGAGCCCTATGGTTTTCGTATTGGTGGACTAATAAGAAAAGTGTTTTGGGCGAAAAAAACTGTGTACTGTTATTGATCTGTTTGCTGTTATATTCCGCTGTGCAAAGTCGTTTAAAGGTGGGCATCTCTAGTGTGTTTGTTTTCCTAGCTAGGGCATAGACCTGACCTAGGGTGCATCGAAATTCCAACCATTGCCATGTAATTCTAAATGTGATATGCAGAGAAACAATCTAATACCAAGCAACTCTGAAGAATAGGCTTCATTTTCTTGGCATATCGTTTCAACTACCATCAAAATTTACCATGAGAATACACAATGAGAATGTAAATGGCATTTACCTCTAGAAATGCTGCTAAGGATGAAAGGAGGACTATTATTAAAGGTGGGCATCTCTAGTGTGTTTGTTTTCCTAGCTAGGGCATAGACCTGACCTAGGGTGCATCAAAATTCCAACCATTTCCATGCAACTCTAAATGTGATATGCAGAGAAACAATCTAATACCAAGCAACTCTGAAGAATAGGCTTCATTTTCTTGGCATATCGTTTCAACTACCATCAAAATTTACCACGAGAATACACAATGAGAATGTAAATGGCATTTACCTCTAGAAATGCTGCTAAGGATGAAAGGAGGACTATTATTTTAATGTTGATTATAATTACGTCCTTTCAATTATAATCTTCCGGGATGATTTATCTTTTTTGTAAAATGCAAACAATCTTACATTCAAAATTACCTGAGGGAGGGTGCAACAACAGAGGAGGCTGCACTTTGTAATACACTGATTCCAACTAGTCGAATAAAAGATGCCTTGTCCTGCTCCAGAACATACTTTACACTTGTGCCTAGAAATCACCAAACCAAGTGCAAAGAACCTGTTTAATTTGTCCTGTGAATATGTTTAATAAAAATAAAACCATATTGCTTGGAATACATTTTTACCATTGAGGGAAGCTATACGATCAGAAATCCATGTTCGTGATATCACAAGCAAAGATACTGCAAAGAATTGTGCACCTTGTTTGTTATATAATGTTGGAACCTGCAATATAAATACATCAATCAATACAGCACCAAATTTCGTACTTGTGCATAGATGAATATATGTATAACACATGCAAGCATACATGTAAATGCATGCAAATTAAGAACCTGTACATTAAACAAATTCGAATTTAGGACATTTTTCTCCTCATCAACTGCATCCAATGTCATGGATGAATTGTTACAGCCCAGGAAATGTGAAACCGAAACAAAAGAAATAGTTGAGTTGATGCACAAGTAGCTAATGAGAGGTTAGACAACACTAATGAAAAAACCACATATTCTGATAAAAGAGAAAAAAACCACATTAATGTTAGACAGTATCCCAGTCTTGAACCTGCCAGCCAACCAGACCTCAACGAGGGAAGGTAATGATGTCTTCACTTTAGCTCGTACCAGTAGGGGAGCACTCTATAATTCCATGTCAACTTGACGAGTGTCTAAAGGCAGAAGTGTATTATACAATGTACATAGCATTGCATTTGCCTCTTTTCTCACATCATTCGCTTTATTCTCCTCAAGCATGAGCATTTATTGTACTATTAATGAGCCTTCAGTAGAAAAAACAAGAGTGGTCTCCTCCAACAGAATTCTGTTGAATTTAGGAGCACACATTTTAGGCAAACTTAAATATTCACGATGAAAATCACAATGCAGACAACAACAACCATTTTTGTCTCCATCTCAGGCATTTTCTAAGCATTGTATGGTGGAGATCTGGATTTACCGCACAGCACATCAATGTGAGAGCGGTGGCCTGCATTAATTGTACAATTTACACAGCTGCCAGTCTGTATTGTAAATTTGTACTGTTATTATTATTCTTACCTTCAATGTAAGTGGCTTCCAGGTACTAGCAAGGGATGTTCTGCACCTATAGCTTTATTATGGAGATCATATCATTGATGTATCTTCCCATGTTTTGGGGATAATTAAGACCACATGGTATTGACCTATGGAGGATGGGTTACCACTGTAAATTTGATATCGCTGTACAGCTAGCCTATAGGCTGTGGGGGCTGTACGTTGCATAGACAACGTAATACTTCATCAATAAATTACATTGGTTTGACAAGAGAATGTGTGTGCATGCCTTTGTTACTAAACAATGTAGCATATGTGTAAGACTGATATTCAAAAACAGTATTGTAGCTTTGGTTGTAGTTTCCATGGCCAGAGAAATCACAGAATAAGTTTTGGCCTTGATGGAGTTACATTAAAAGGTTGTTGAGGAAGATTGGGTCAAGCAAGCATTAAAATAGAAGGAAAGAGCGCCATATTCTAATGTATGAAGGGAGAAGACATCAACAATATGTTTTGGGATTTATGATGCAAATATAGTTTGGGCATTATTATATAAATGTTCAAATGGCATGTGATTAACCTTGTCTTGCCATATGATATAAATGGCACACAAAGGAAAGGGGTATGGGTTACATTCACAAATAAATGGGTGATTAATGTTGATATGGTGGATAATTATTATATTTGATGAGGCACTTCCCAAGGCATGCCTTGGGATGCATGCCTCACCCATCAAGGGTGGTAAGCCTTGAAGGCAGGCTGCCAACCCACTTCCACATTCATTTGGCATTGCTATTTGAACTCTGCTCTTGGTTCTGCTCGAACCCTAGCATTTCAGGAAAAACCCATGCGAATTTGTCGCTACCCACTGCATGGTAACAGATTTTGGCGTTATTGACAACAGTATAAGAACTCAGTTGTTCAGGTATACATAGTTTCTACTTGTTGGAAGAAGAATTAACTTGAAAGACTGGCTGATTGGGTAGTTTACTTGGTACGGCTCTGTTTGTGTGACATTTTTGAGTCAATCCCCTCGTTCATGGCTCATTCTTTCTTCATTTCACTTCACTATGTTTTGTTTGACATGGCTCTGTAGTAATCAACATGCATGCAAATTATTTTTTAAAGAAAAAAGGCATAGTCAAAAAGGCAAGCTTGTGGTGCTCATGGGTTCTCTTTGTTTGAAGTTGGGACTGCTACATGCAAGAGCCATAACCCACTTATTACTAGTCTTTTCTGTCAGTTTGGAAAGCATTGCAGTGGTTCCTGTTGAAAAATGTAACAAGGTTCAGTCTTCATAAAATGTATTTGTCAAAAGAAATTTTATTATCGTTACAATGACTTATTAAAGCATGTGTTTCATGCTTGAGTCATCATTTTATTAGTCAAAGTCCCCATTGTGGACTCCTAGGATTAATAATGTGTCATTAGAGTCATTGTATATTTTATGAGACCTTTCTTGGGCTTTCGAATGATGTAAAAAGAATTATTTTTGACTCAAAGATGAATTATGTAACCTCCACACCAAGGTCTTTGAATTAGTAACCTCCACACCAAGTCGGCCTCAACTAAGCAATTTGACCTCACCAAAAACCTACATATTGAAGCAGATCGAATTTATTTGGACTCACTCTCTCACACAAGTTCGATATCCAAGAAAGAGCTGGGAAAAGTGTGAAGGTGAAGAAGGAGGCTAAAAGGAGTGCGAATTTGGTCAAGAAGGAAGGGAAGGACAAAATCTAAGTTTTGGGATGTCTCTCTCTCTATCAAGTGGGCTGATTGAGGAGATCAAAGTCTCTTTGTCAAAGTCGAACCTGCTGCTGCTGCCAGTTGATGTCATGAGCTGCCAAGTCGAAGTTGTTGGGGTCAAAGTGTTGCTGCTACTAGGTCGAAGGTTGGATCGAAGAAGGAAAGGCTGGCTTGGTGTGGAGGAGGTTTGTGTCTAAGTTGAAGAGTCTCAAGAAAAACTATTGAAGGAAGAGATTTTCACTAGGTTTCCCCTAGATAGGGGTTTTGCCCTGGCAAAGTGCCTACATCTTGTGTCTTGTGTTTTT
Source organism: Pinus tabuliformis (assembly GCA_031772625.1). Taxonomy (NCBI): domain Eukaryota; kingdom Viridiplantae; phylum Streptophyta; class Pinopsida; order Pinales; family Pinaceae; genus Pinus; species Pinus tabuliformis. The sequence goes on from CM062813.1 coordinate 1,056,955,260, forward strand.
GTGATCTTCATGCACACATAATTTGGTAATTGCTTGATGAAAGATAATATAACAAATAAGTAAAAGAAGCCAACATAATTCACAAGTAATTATCAAGAAAGAGAAATCTAACCCTACTTCTACTAGCATTGATTTCTCAACAGTTCCAGAGTTTTTGTATGCCATCATCATGCTAATTGTTGAACCCCTGGTGGTCAAATGTGAGCCATGCACTTGTTTCATGGCTAGCTACCTCATCCTTGCATACGATCCCCAACAGCAATGTAATATCTACACTTCTGTTTCATTGAGAGAATAATGTATTAATGTGGGTAATGGCAAAAATGCCTTTCTCTTTTTGGCTTGGGTTAAATTCACCATCTCAAACACAAGCTCTGGGTTTTTTATCAAAGACCCGAGTAGAAAAACCTCCTTCATCTCAGCTCACAGCGCCACTACAGCCATTTTGTTACTCAAAAAATTACAATGTTATTCTCGCAAGTCCATTTCTATGACCTGAAGGTATCATGGATAAGTTGTTTCATGGGTTAAATGCCAATACTTCTGCAAGTTGAGTATGTGTTTTGTTCAAGGTTATGGTTCCATGTTGTTATATTAAAGAGTTTTCTCATAGTTGTGGCAATTTTGATGAGTTGTCTCGATCTCTCCTTTGCTCCCCATTACCATGTTTCTTGTTGTAATTCCTGTGGTTCATTTTTATTGACATTCATATTGTCACATGGGGGTTTTCAATATTAAAGTCAGGTTGATAAAACTGCTTTGGGCAAAAAACAAAACTCGGCCTGTAGCCTATGTTCCATTTATTATGACCAGTTTTGATTTGCTATAGCTCAACCTGCTCTTGTATGAATATATCAGTTGTTGCATAAATTATACACATTGATAGCCTAAATGCAGGTCTCATATCAACCTCACCTTATCCAGAGCTTGTGAATTCTAAGTCAAGTGCATAAAAAATCACCATATAACAAGCCTCTGTCCAAAACATATATTTGAAGGTATTCTTGAATCTTGTGTACTTTCAGCCACCTTTTCCACACCTTCATCTAATTTCACTTTGTCAATTACCATAGCTATATATGATGCATGCATCTCCTTATTAGCTTTGATAATATGTTGAACACTGATGATTCCAGCCCTAGACTTATTCTCACGGTTTAAAAAATGATATGGGCTGCCTTCATAACTGTACTACTTGGCCACATTTTATTTGCTTAGAGAAGATCACGTTTCATTTTGCCCATTTCATACTATCTCGTCTCATTGCTTTCCATGACTCACTGTCAGAACATGATTAAAATATGTTTGGTATATTGATGAACCAGGGGTTTGTTCCTCTCGCAACCGCACATTTTAGAGAACTCATAGAATTCCTATTACTCATGTAACCTGGATGTAGAACTCAGCTTTTGTTCAATTTTTGCATGCAAAATAATACAGTGGATCAAATATAAAGCATCTTTTCCCAGTTGTCCATACTGTTGAAGGAAATGTAACTAGGTTCTGTCTTCATAAATGTACTTTTGATATTTGTATTTATGCAAGAAAAGATATATTATTTTTATAATATATGTCAATGAGTTTCTTGCTCATTGAAATAGGTCTAGCACATGTTAAAGTGCAATAGGCGAATCAAATAGTCAAAAGAAAAATGTTGAAGACCTTAAGAGCATGTTGCACCATATATATGTTTGTATAACAGTCAAAGAATATCCCTCCAAGCAAAGTCGAGTCTCCTCCAAATTCCAAGCATGTGACACCACCAAAGAAGCCATCCGAAGCAAAGATAGCAAGTCGGCCTACAAACAGTCTTCAAGTCGGGCTTCTAGTCGGACTAAAAGGAGGGACAGTTCTCTATATATAGAGGTTGTCCACTCCACTATAATGTAAAAGCAAGTACCTCTGAAATCTGCGAAGTGAAGGGACAAGAAAAGGGTAGAAAAGAGCGAAGGAAAGGAACCTGTAGTGCAGTGAAGAAGGAGAGACCTAAACCGAAGTTGAAGCGACTGTTTTTTGGGTGAAAAACAGTCACACGTGAAAGAAATAGAGGACTGTCTGCGGTCACTACAGCAGCAAGATAACAGTCATATATATCTTATGGTTTGGGCTAGTAACCTAGGTGTTAATTTTTGGTGTGTTCTATGCTTAAGAGCAATTTACTTCAATTTCTTAATTAGCCCAATATCAGTATCCAGTTTGGCAATCACATCAGCATGATAGTAAAATAGAGATAGAACACAAACATAAACAGTAGAAGACAAGCCAAAACAAGAGGACACAAGATGTGGCACCAACGAGGGACAAACCCCAATGTGGGGAAACCCTTGATCAATTCTTCTTATATTCTTCAATAGTTCAGCAGAGAGAGATAGTACAAATTTACAAATCTGATAATTTATGAAAGCAGCAGTAAAACCCTAACCAGAAAAGTCAACGCTGGTCAAACAGGGCAGAATTCTTCCTTCAAGCAGCTTGGTCAAACCAGGTCAACTTCGGCCTCCAACAGCAAACCCAAACTGTCCAAAACAGCCCCAAAAAGTCCAGTCAAATGCGGTCAACAAAAGTCAAACTGCAGCCAGCAACTAGGGCAGCCAACGCTGGTCAAACCAGAGGTCCGATCACCTCAGTTTCCATGCCAAAATCTGCAGCCTGCCAAGGAGAAGCAGCCACACCCAAAGCACAGTCAAAGGGAGGTCAATGCAGGCCAAAACAATCTCCCTGCAGCTCGGTCAAACCTGGTCAACACAGTCAAACAGAAAAGTCCTCCTTCCTTCGCACGTGTGAGAGAAAGCTGCCAGATTTGTGTTTCCAATCAAGTGAGGAGAGAGAGAACAGTGAAGATGAGATGATGGAATAATGACTTGAGGTCTCTTTTTATATGCAAAGTTGAGGATGAACTGGGGGTAAAAATGCCTGTTTTAACTTTTGATTGCTGGTTGACCTTGACAATTTGTCAATTATACAAATAAATTCATATCTTCATTTTTACATGTCGGAATCAGATGATCTTTAGATCAATCCTACACCTCTCGGAGAGAGAAATCCAAGAAAAATATCAGTTGTCACAAATAAGGTGACCCATATGGAGTTTGGCCCTAGATGCCAATTTTAACACTCCCTCTCAACTAGGGAGAACTCCATCTGCTAATCCATCTGCCAGTCGATACTATCTCTGCCATCAATGCACTGCTTTGCTCCACTAAACTATGAAGAAGAAGAAGTGATCGAGAATGTATCATACCATTCTCTACTGACCCGAAGTCAATCCCAAATAAAAGAGTGTCTCATACCACTCTTACTGACCCGAAGTCAATTCCAATAAAGAGAGTGTGTCATACCACTCTTACTGACCCAAAGTCAGTTCCAATTGATCCCAAATCAATATCATCCTAGCATAGAGAGTACAGTAGTACACGATGCGTCCATCGGTAGTACTATGGTCCCTATTCTCATTTCCCTACTCATTGGCCAGATGAGAGGTACTTCCCATGAGTCTTAGACTGCATGGGTAGGATGTCTCAGCAAGAAAAGGATGAACCACTCATCCTGCCTACATGTCGCCACGGGGTATCACAAGGGAAGCTTGAACCACTTACCCTGTACACAACAAACCACTAGGGGAAGGCTGAACCACTCACCCTATGGTTGCTCATCGCTCCAATAAGTACCCCAAGCCCCCAGAGCTTCCAGAGCTCAATGTCCATATCATACAGGACCCTCATAAGAAGGTCTCTCCATGACTCCTAGTCGTTCTCAGAAAGTCAAAAATTTGACCTTCACCACAAGCTTTGTCAAATGTCGGCGACTTGCTCATCAGTCCCAATGTGATGGAGCCTTATTTCTCCTTGTTGTACCATATTTCAGATAAAGTGGTACCTGATATTTATGTGCTTGGAGCGATCATGAAGTACAGGATTCTCTGATAATCGGATCCCACTTTGGTTGTCGCGGAGGATTACGATGGTATCCAGCACATGTCTAAACAGCTCACCGAAGAACTTCCTGAAACAGACAGCTTCACAGGAGGCCATACTCGCAGCTATGTATTTGGCCTCAGCAGTGCTCAAAGCAACCGATTTCTGCTTCCTGCTCATCCAGGATATCGAAACGGAACCTAAAGAAAAGCTGCACCCAGAAGTGCTCTTACAATCCACCACACTGCCAGCCCAATCAACATCAAAATAACCATGCAGCCTCACATCTCTGGCAGTGTATCTCAGTCCATGAGTGATTGTGCCCCGAAGATATCTCAGAAGATTCTTGGCACCAATCCAATGTGTGTGATGAGGCTCAACCATATATTGGCTCAACATATTAACTACAAAACATATATCCGGACGGGAGTTCACCAAGAACATTAGTGCTCCTATGAGTTGACAATACTCAAAAGCATTTCCCAATACAAGTCCGGCAGCACTACCACATAAATTCTTGAAGTTAATTTTCATGGTAGTCACAGGCTTGCAGTCCACCATCCCAAATCTTTCCAATATCTTCACAACATATTTTCTTTGAGATAGGAAAATTTCTCCTAGCTTTTGCCAGACCTCCAACCCTAGCAAGTAGTGCATCAGTCCTAGATCCTTCATCTCAAATTCGGAAACCAACTCCCTCTTACATTTGTGAATGAGAGGGTCTGCACCTATCAGAAAGAGGTCGTCCACATAAAGTACCAGTATGAGAGGTTTATCATCTTCAACCTTAAAGTAAAGGTTCGGTTCGACTTCACTCCTAGTGAATCTCAGCTTCATCAGATAGCTATCAATCCTCTCATACCAAGCCCGTGTGCTTGCTTCAAGCCATAGAGAGCCTTCATTAACTTGCATACATCAGATTCCCGATCATGAACCTCAAACCTGTCGAGTTGTTACACATAGACTTCCTCTTTGATCGAACCATGCAAGAAAGTGGTCTTGACATCCATCTGATATAGGTTCCATCCTTGCGAGGCAGCAAGGGTTATGATCGAGCAGATGGTGGCGTATCAGGCAACAGGTGCAAATATCTCACCATAATCTACCCTTCCTTTTGAGAGAAGCCTCGAGCAACAAAGTGAGCCTTGAACTTTTCTGCACTTCCATCAGCTCCATGCTTGATTTTGTAAAGCCACTTAGAGGTGACAACCGATTTGTCCTGGGGTCTAGGGACCACATCCCAGACATCATTCTTCATAATAGACTCGTACTCTTCATTCATAGCATCCTTCCAAACTTGTTGCTTCACGGCTTCTTCAAATGGTAAAGGTTCATTTTGAATGATAGTGCTCATGGCAGTCAAGTATCCTTGATACTTGTTTGGCTTCTTGCTCTCACAGAAACTCCCCCTCAGTGCAATATGCCTCTCAGAATCTTTGAGAGTCTCCCTAAGCCATGAGGGTCTCCTCTTGGAGGAGGAGGGCTCTTGGGGAGGAGGATCAATAGGATCCATAGGTTCATCAACATTCGGCATCGTCTCGTCCTCTTTTTCACCCTCTTCCGGGGTTTGCTTCTTTGTCCTTCCTTAGGATAGGAAGATTGTTGATCTTGCTAAGAGCCATATCTTCGTCAAAGGTGGCATCATGGCTTATCTCAACTTCCCTTTGACCAGCCACATAAATTCTATAGCCCTAAGAATTTTCGCTATAGCCCTCAAAGATTACTTTCTTCCCAAATGCACCCAATTTGCATCTTTTCTCTTTCGGCACATGAAAATATACGGGACTTGCCAGTGAACATTTCTTCGAGAGTCTTGGAGTCCAATGCTTGATGAGGGCATCGATTTTGAACATACACGGCGGTATTCGCAGCTTCGGCCCATAGAAACTTTGGAAGCCCTTGATCAGGAAGCATGGCATGAACAACTTCCACAATAGTACGATTCTTTCTTTCGGCCACACCATTCTACTCGGGAGTGTATGGTGTTGTGGTATCCCTCTTAATTCCAACTTCTCTGCAATAATCATGGTATTCAATTGATTCGTACTCAGTGTTGGGCATGGAATCCCCCCACTGCATGTTTTGGGGCTCAAAGCCCAAGTTTTGAGTACTATTGTTGTAAAGACTCTGCGAATTGCGGGCGCGGAGCGCAAATTGTATGTTAGAGTCATAGGGTTGTCCGCCCTAAGTTTTGAATGTAGTGTCGGCCTACCCATGGTCCGCGGACCATGGGATTGTATAAATAGAGCGAGGCTCTAAGTTGTAAAATAGTCAAAAAAAACCGAATGGAGTCTAGAAGATAGGGAGCATAGAGTAAAATTCTAAGCGTTTTGGGTCGTAGTAGTAGGAAGAGGCTCTGCAGCTGAGTGCACAGAGGCCTAGTAGAGTCCTAGTTGAGTGCGCGGACCCCTACAACTGAGTGCCCAAGGTAGAGTCGGGTCTGTAACCAGGGAAAGGGATAATAAAGAGAAGTTTGATTCCAAATCTTGTGTATCTGTTTTGAGTTATTATATGGTTGATATCTTTTGCAATTGTACTATTTTATTTATTGTGTGCACTTGTATGAATGATGAACACTGTTAAGTATAACTAAACACATACAGATAAGCTAAGTGATCAACTAATATCGGGTAATAACGCGGATCGAGCCCCGAGTAGGGTTGCGCGAAGGCAGCATCGCGGGCTACGAAGTACTAATAGGTGCGCATAGCGACATGCACGCAGGGTCAAACCATGAACCACCGAAAATCATCAGACATCCCTAGGGTGCGAAAACCTGGTTCTAGCACCCTCCCATACTACTTCGGGTGAGACCTCAGTTCGCGCTCCGCAGACTGTTGCCGAAAGGGCTAGTAGTACCGGGATTTGTTTGGCTAAATCATCTCCGAACCTGAGTCAGGCCCCTACAAGCCAACAAATGGTTCTGTTGTCGGGACTGGGATCTGCATAAGGGATGTCTGATGTCATGTCACTGGAATCCAACAAAGAAAGAAATTGAAGGGTGGTTGGACAAGAAGATTCACGAGTTCGCGGCACAAGAAAACAGGAATCCGCGAGTATCTAAGGAACAGTGCTTGGAGCGCTACTTATATGCAGAAATCCACGAAATTTTCTTTGCATCCTTTCCTTCTAAGCTGTATGAGTAGATCGCAAAGCTAGCAGATAGTCAAGGAAGGTGTAGGCTCGACAAACCAATCGTGTTGACTTTGGAATTAGTGCACATACTAGAAGCATCAAAAGATAAGATCACGCGAGCTATGGACCATTGGCTAGATCGAATTATAGGAGGATTTATCACAGAGTTCATTGTAGATACGACCGTTAGCTGCAGTGAGGCGGAACGACACTTCCTCAAAGGACCGCGATGTAAGTATATTAAATCTTTGAACACTTGGATTAAGATGCTATTGTGTGAAAAGCGAGTTATGCGAATAAATTAATGTTTGGGACTATGCGAAGTGGGAAGATCTATAGACACGGAAGTAGTGAAGAATTAGAAACTAGTCCCTTAATTTCACCCTTGCGGGAAAGCGAGGAAGAGCTCGCGAAAGTTTCTCCGAGAAGCATGGTCAGTCTGATAAGACAGCAAATTCCGCGCTTACCACTTCCACCTACACCGCCACCCGTCTCACCATCTTCACCTCCATCTCCACCCACCCCACCTCTGCCACCCCCACAGTTCAGTATGGCGAGTGCGATCAAACTGTCGGTATTCAGAGGAGTAGGGAATGAAGATCCAAACCAATTCTGGTTCGTGGTAAGGGCAGTATGGGAAGCACAAGGAGTCATAGATGACAATATAAAGAAGGCTACGCTGGTAAGCGCGTTGCAAGATTGCGCATTAACATGGTACATTAAGCATTCTATTGACCATCCAAATGCAAGAATCGCAGAAATCCAGGCCGCGCTGAACAGGGAATTTGGCAGCCAAAGTCGGAGACACAATCAATTATCGGGTTTAAGGAAATCATGATGCTCCCAGGCGAGACCCCTTGGGATCTGGACCAGAGACTGAAGAGTATGATTCGCGAAGCCAACATGACTTTAATGGATGGACAACACCGCACATGGTTTGTAGCGTCATTAACACCGCATTTAAGGACGGCGTTGTCACAACAAAAGCTTTCCACCCAGGTTGAAGCTTTGGAGATGGCAATGAGATTGCATGAGACCCCTATACAAGATCCTGGTCTGGGAGTCCAACAAATCCACACGCAACTACAAAATTTGTGTCTGGAAATGCAGAGTTTGAAACAAGACAGGACACCTCGGCTAGAAGCACGCGAGGAGGTATGGTGCATAAAATGCAAAGGCCAGGGGCATGACAAGGACCACTGTCCAGTTTTCGCGAATTACTTGGCAGGAGGAGGGTCGATGCCATTAAGACCAGAGGCACAAGCAGGACCGAGCGCGGCACCTGCACTATGGTGCGCGATTTGTCAGATAGGAGGAAAACACACTACGGATAATTGTCATCTATTGCAGAAGTATATGCAGACGTCCCAGCAATTGTTTTGTAATTTCTGCAGGTCGGTAGGCCATGATGAACGCACCTGCAGAAGCTACAAACTAATGATGGATCGGACTCCTGCCTACAAGGTATTAACTGAAACGCGAGCCCTCGATCCAAAAGCAGGAACGGCACGCGTTGGATTTCAAGGGCACAGACGAGGTCGAGGTGGAATGGGACCAAGAAGGGGTCGTGCACAACTAATTTGTTACAATTATGAAGGACCAGGACAATATGCCCACGATTGTACGAATCCGACGAGATCATGTTTGTACTATACTCAGTTTGATCATCAAGAAGAAAACTACCCTACATTGATAGTGAGGCTGTGCAAAAAAGGGGTACTCCAACCTCCCCGACTCAGAATTTGCAAATGATCAAGTCTGAGCTGCGCGAAGAGGACCCAAATGTAAACATAGTGCTCAGAAGAAATATCACAACAGGAGATGACAAAGGTAAGCGGTCAGAAGAAAGTGCGTGGGTTCGCAAGGCTCCTACAAAGGAACCTGAATTTGATTTGGAGCGCGCGAAGGAGACATTCATGGAAGCTAAGAAGAGCGTCATAGAGGGCCTCCACTTCAGGTAGTAAGGATCAACTAGAGCTGGAGATGGATCCTTCAATGCTCACTACCTTTCTGGAGACATGCATAAAATTGTTATGCGACAACAAGGCTATAAAAGGACTACAGGAACTTATCACTAGGTGCGCGGGGTCAGGAGATCTGTGCGTGCTCCGGAAACTTGGAAAGCATGCATTGCGCACAAGAAGGGAAATGAGATTGACTGCGCAAATTGGAGAGTATGAAATGGATCAGGTAATTCTGGATCTAAGATCGGACGCGAATGTACTACCGAAACAAACATGGGAACGCATGCGCAGACCCACACTATAATGGTCTCCTATCTAATTATGAATGGTGAACCAATAGAAGATCTTGCCCATGGGAAGATTGCAAGGAGTAAGCACTGGCGGATTTTGAAGTGATAGAGATTGTCGACAATAGCAATCCCTATCTTGCGCTACTAGGAATAGACTGGGCCACCGATATGAATGGAGTAATAAATCTGAAGAAGCGCAAAATGATTTTTGAGAAAAAGTCACTACGCGTAGTGGTGCCTTTAGACCCTATGGAAGGAGCGCGCTACACATAGCCAATGTGCGACGACGAGAGCGACGACGAGCTAGACTGTATCTACAAAATAACCGCTCGGGAACAGGATTGGGTGAATCCTACAGCAGATGGCCGGATTTCGTGGGAGCACGAAAGCTCCTGCACATCAGATTCGGATGAGGAAACAAAACAATGGCAGAACCAGTTACACGAGGTAACCACGCTTAATTGCAACATGATAGTTAGATCACTGCGCTACGTGACAACAAAGGTAAGGGATTTACCTATGTATGACGGGTTGACAGCGATGGATGAATTCCTGAACAAATTTGAAAGCGCAGTGTCGGAACAGCAGCGGTTCGATGCTCTGAAATGGGCACTGCGCGCGACGCCCGCAAGGTGGTGGGGTACACATCAGAGAAGTTTTGAGGACTGGCGCGGATGCAGCAAAATGATGCGCCTATGATTTGGAAAACCCCGGCTACAGATGAGAGCCAGTTACAAGGAACAAAACAACTTGTGCGCCCACCTTTCTCGATGGGTACAGACATATCACATACAGCCCACACAAGTGCACACCACTTCCAAAATAGAGAATCAGAACAAAACGCAGCGGCAGGAAAGGCGAAACGCACCAAAGATTATCCACGGAGAAGCATTCAACAGGGTGTGCAAAGTGTTGAACAAGGTTCACCATGTAAGGCTCACTAACTGGGACCTATGCGTACCAGCGGTTCGATGGGCATATAGGACCATGTGCAAAACCTTATCCACGAAAACAATTCCAAGGTTGCGGAATGAAGTAGGGACCGTAATATCTAAGGAGCAGGCAAAGATGATTCCACACGTAATAGCACCCGCAGGTGCGACAGTGCGCGAAGCCCAAGACGAAGAAATCACACAACTACCCAAAGTAGAACACATAAGACTTCAGGAAGCCATTCGGCAAGGGAACCTTAGACTTCGCGAACTTGAAAAGGACCGGGTACGGCTAAGGAAGAAAAGCATTGTCAAGAGGTTGGAAAACGAGATCAAGGGAGCATGTCTCGTCAATAAACCAAGGATGACAAGGCAAAGTGCGGATGATCACACTAATGAATTAGAAGACCATCACCGAGAATTAATTAGTCTGCTACCTTGGCTAGGACGGCATATCACCAAACACAGTAACCAGGGCAGCGCACTACAAACAGTAGAGCGTGTGGCGCCGATCGCCACGATGACAGATGAGGATTTCCCGCGGACTATACTGGAGGGCGAGATGGAGCCTCACACAAGTGGTGTGACCACCTGACTAGCCGTAGGAAGAATAGCCTTAGCATTCCAGGGAGCTGAAAGGGAGCACGGGAAGATAAATTATTCTGCCTAGGAGCTGCGCACTCTGACAGGTGCGTGCAGGAATAGCCTGTCACAAGGTTCGCGCCCGCGCATGGAGGGACGCGCTGCCGCACGGGTGGGGGCTGAGAAGTGATCGTTGGTGTCACTGGTCATGACGGGATGTCCGATTTGAGGCCAAATGGAGCGGGCGACAGGCATTTAAGACAAGAGTTATGGGCAAGATTTCAGAAAATCTGCCACCAAGAAAGCATTGATGTCCCAAAATTGGGGGGAATGGTCGAATTCAAATTCAAAAGGCGCTATAAAACTCCAAGGGCAAGCCAACAAACAACACTTGGTCAATTGAGATTTGGGCAGTTGAATTGAGCGCAGAGTGTTGAGAGCCAAGAGATAATAGAGCCCTTAAGTTCGCAAAAGACCGCATACAGTGCAGAAATGATGATGGCCACTAAGGATGGGTTGGGCATTGAAGAAGGAACTGTCAGCGAGGCCACGCAGACCCCCATGGTCCACAATGTTCCCGAAGGCACTGGGGTTGTGACAGAAATCCCTAAATCAGCCCAGACGCCGAGACCGAAGAAAGATAAGCAGGCAATGGGACCAGTACGCGTGTCCCCGAGGAATCCGCAGCACAGTAAGTTATCAATGGAAGAAAAAGTCAAGGCAGCCACCATTGAAACAAATGAAGAGGAGTTAGACTTGCAGACTCTGATTGCCACTGTAGGAGTTAGACTTGATGACATCCAATCGTTGCACTTTGCAGCGAAATTGCCCGAGTATGTCCCTCCGCGAAAAGGGAAAACCAAAGTACCAAAGGATCTGGATGCAACGAAGGGTGCACTCCAGACCCCACTCCTCCCCGATGGAATTACCTTTGAGGGATCGATCCTAGGACGTATGCCCACCTTGAAATTTGAAGATTGGCACCTCGCGGACAGCGAGAAGTTCCCACACTTAGAAGCGGTGAACCTGATGAAACAGAATACGGAGGGGTCGGAGATAACGCTAGAGCTGCGAAAATGGTTGCGCGGTGTGGAAAAGGCCGGGTTGCTTCATCTGCTATGGATACCACATTTCCACCGCGCGCCCATCACCATTTTTGTCATCAGGCAACTGCTTTGCCTGGTGCATGATGGGTACTTATGGTTGGAGGAGCTTATTCCCATCACGGAAAATCTCATCCACCGAATTTCTCGGTTTCCCTGTAAGGGAAAGGACCCTGCGATGATAGCAAGGAAAAGCAGCGATTTGGCCCTCGTAGAGGCCATGAAGACAAAATATAAGCTCGAAAAGGAAAAGAGAGGTTAGCCACCCAACTCCTGGCCGGTAAAGTAATGAGAAAATATTGCGTCGATGAAGTACTAGCACCGGTGGTTGCGCTCGCCGAACAATGTGCGGAGGGGGTCTAGTTCAACTGGGTCGAGTTCCTCTGCGAAAAGTTTATGCTCAACTGTCAGGAGGCTTAGGAACAGGGTAAGACCTTCCACTACGCATGGTTGCTCTTATCCATCTCGCTGGTAGCCAAGGAACTGCTGGAGGATAGCCAGTTCCCAAGCATCGACCGAGACTTACCAGAGGCTGCGAAGTACGCTTCGCTCTAGACCACAAAGGACGCGAAACGGATTCGCAATAGCAAGATTTTTTGGGTGCTCATGGAGGGGAGCATCCGAATGTGGATTAATAGGAGGTCGCGTTGTCCCCCACAGTGCACAACAATCTGCAGAATTTTGCAGACTTCAAGGCGGACATGCACAATATCTACATCAGGGCACTAAAGGATCCGGCGCAGCAGTGGACAAAGCTCCCATTCATAGCCACTAATGACGCGATCTTTACAATTTTAGAGACATGGCCTCCTGAGTGGCACGCCCCGGATTTGGCGGAATTGGAGAAGATTGCAGTACAAAAAATGAAGGATGATGCCAAGCTGCGCGTCACCCAGTTGGCCGAGAGAATGCGGAACGAAAAAGCGACAGTTGAGGTAAGGGCAATCCGCGAAGCGGCACAAGTAGCCGCGGAGCAAAAGAAGGTTGCCGAAGCAGCAACAGCGCATACCGCAGAGGCCGCAACAATGCAGGCAGAAGAGGGCCAAGCAGTGTCTACAGGACAGGAGGTAGAGGACACGGAATTTGCAGAAGAGAGCGCAAACCCAAGGACCGCCTCTATGCAGCTCAAACAGCGGCGCATCGCAAAAAGAACAGGTCCAAGAAAGAAAGTCAAGGCCTCAAAGTTGGCCATTGACCCGATCACCTTAACTGAAGGTGATCTCCATGAATCGGTGAGACGGTTCGCGATGTCACTAATGAAGCACTCCAAGACTTTATGACGGAGCAGCAGACTGTGTTGGGGGCCCTAAGGGCACAGTTGCAGGAGTTACAGGTATGGCTCCCGCAAGAGGGTGCCTTCTCTACCCACGTCGCAACAGGCACGTTAACAGCAGAACAGATGCTATGCACGAAGATGACCAATACGATAACCTTGCCAAAGAAAGCGCTAGTCTCGGAGAGCACAATGGATCGAGTGACGCTTAATACAATGAAAGGCATTGGCCTTAACTTAGTTGCCCTCCCTCGCAACACACTTTATCAGCTGCAGGATGGGATAACAGCAGAACTCCGCGCCAGAGAGAGTCGTGCGATCCAGGTTCTGAGCGAACAAAAGATTAATATAGAACAGCTTAGCTTGCAGCGCGACGAGCTAGTGTCGCAAAACTAACAGTTGGTACAGACAGTTGATGACGCTTGCTAACACGTCCCAGAGTTGTCCATTGCAGTGGACCTTCCAACAAAACTACGGATCCACAGTTTGGCCAGTGAAGTCCGCGACGTGAGAGAAGAAACAACAAGAGTGCAGCTGGAGCTGAACCTCCAGATTGCCTTCCACTCCCCAAAGGTCAGAGAGCAGTGCGCCAGCGCTATCGCCGCAGGGATGGAAGAGATTGGAGGAGCAGTCCGCCACTGTACCAATATGTTGGAGCAGGCGTTTGAGGTCCTCGCTATGTTGCAGGAGGACCCCAACATCCAGCGATTGGAGACCGAGGCACAAGAACTCCAGCAACAATATGACATCATTAGAGGGACTGTGCAGACAGTAGTCCTTACTTAGCGTCTTGCAAGGATGCAACAAACCAAGGCTTTAAAAGAGCAGGTAGACGCGGTGCACCACAAAGAAGCAATTCTAAAAGCGCACGTCCAGCCATGGATTGATGAAGCCTTCACAATCACGACAGATATTTAAGGAAAGCTCGCACAGATTCAAGGAATGCATGCACAGATGCAGCGCAGCACGCAGCAAACAGAGAGTTCAGAAGCAAGATGCAGCAGGTTCAGCAGACAGCAGCTCAGTGCGCTGCCGACATTTACAATGTTCGGGACTAGCTGGAGGGACTCCACGCCAACAGAGTGACTCGAGGACGAGTCGCGATGTTTGTGTTGGGGGCCTGTTGGGCATGGAATCCCCCCACATCATGTTTTGGGGTTCAAAAGCCAAGTTTTGAATACTATTGTTGTAAAGACTCCGCGAATTGCGAGCGCGGAGCACAAATTGTATGTTAGATTCATAGGGTTGTCCGCCCTAAGTTTTGAATGTAGTGTCAGTCTATAGAGTCATAGGTTTGTCCGCCTTAAGTTTTGAATGTAGTGTCAGTCTATAGAGTCATAGGGTTGTTCGCCCTAAGTTTTGAATGTAATGTTGGCCTATCCATGGTCCGCGGACCATGGGATTGTATAAATAGAGCGAGGCTCTAAGTTGTAAAGTAGTCAAGAAAAACCGAATGGACTCTAGAAGATTGGGAGCATAAAGTAAAAGTCTAAGTGTTTTGGGTGGTAGTAGTAGGAAGAGGCTTTGCAACTGAGTGTGCAAAGGCCTAGTAGAGTCCGCAGCTGAGTGCGCAGACCTCTGCAGCTGAGTGCGTAGGGTAGAGTTGGGTCTGTAACCAGGGAAAGAGATAATAAAGAGAAGTTTGATTCCAAATCTTGTGTATCTGTTTTGAGTTATTATATGGTTGATATCTTTTGCAATTGTATTGTTTTATTTATCACACGCACTTGTATGAATGATAAACACTGTTAAGTATAACTAAACACATACAAATAAGCTAAGTGATCAACTAATATCGGGTAATAACGTGGATCGAGCCCCAAGTAGGGTTGTGCGAAGGCAGCATCGCAGGCTGCGAAGTACTGATAGGTGTGTAGCAACGTGCGCGCATGGTCAAACCGCGAACCACTGAAAATCATCAAACATCCCTAGGGTGCAGAAACTTGGTTCTAGCACCCTCCCATACTACTTCGGGTGAGACCTCAATCCGCGCTCTGCGGACTATTGCCGAAAGGGCCAGTAGTACCAGGATTTGTTTCGCTAAATCATCTCCGAACCTGAGTCAGGCCCTTACAAGCCAACAAATGGTCCCATTATCAATCCTCAATATCTTGATTCTCTTCTTGGATTGATTTTCGATCATGGCTTTGAAGTGACAAAACCAGGTGAACACTTCATTCTTCTTTTTCAAGAAGTAGATCCAAGTTTTGCGAGAATATTCATCTGTATATGTGAGATAATATAAGTATCCTCCCACAATGTTTACGGACATCTTACCAGATATGTAGGAGTGGATCAACTGCAATGTATTTGTGGTCTTGCTATTACTTGAGGGGAATGGTCCCCTTGTAAGTTTCCCTTTGACACATCCCAGACATACACCTTCATGCTCTACTTTGAACTCGGGCATACCGTCACCATCTATCTCACATCGAGTAGAGCCTTATAATGAAGATGGGCAAACCTCCGGTGCCATAGTTCAGATTGTAGAGATGTGCTGCAAGACATGGCTCCCAATGGGCTTCCTCCAACTTGATACAAAGTATCAACCCGGAACCCAAGAGTAAAAGCATCTTTAAAATTTCTTTTCCAAACACGTACCTTTCCATCGATGAATGTCACCTTGTCTCCTTTGTCTACCATTGCCGAAATGGACACCAGGTTCTTCTTGAGATCAGATACATATAGAACTTCTTGTAAATGAATCGTATTACCTTGATTCAATTGAAAGGTAACATTCCTTACTCCCTTCACGAGATAGGTGGCATCGTCTCCAAGAATAATCTCCAACTTTGTCTCCTTCTCTATCAGATTAGAGAGAGCTTCCTTGTACCTCGTGAAGTGCCTTGAGGCACCACTATCAATTAGCCAATTCCCCAAAGAGTCCGGAGGAGCGGTAGTGGAGAGGATCGATATAATATAGTATTCCTTTTGCTTATTGTTAACAACATTTGATTCTTCATACCTGGAGTTCCTTGCTTTCTTGGAGGGTTGACCATTTCCATGATGTCCCACATTCCTTTTTCCTTTGCCATTGAACCTGCCATTCCTTTGATTGTTGTTGTTGAAGTTGCCCCTAGAGTGATTGTGATCATCATCATGTGATGTGTCCCTTCTATTTGGACACTCCCTTGCATAGTGACCGAACTTATTGCAAACAAAGCACCTTCCCTTTCTTCCACCCTTAGATCCAGGCTTTCCATTGAAATGACCTTTAGACCCTACATTATTTATCCTTTAGGCATGAGCGGAGAAAGCAGTGGGGTTGCCTCTATTAGAAGGCATTTTTTGCTCCACCATTATGGTCACTTCTTGAACACATCTCGACATTAATTCTTCAAATCCTGGAATTCGATCATTATTGAAAATAGTGGTTCTAAATATATACCACTCGGGTGGGAGTCCTCCAAGGGTAGTGAGTTCCCTGTCAGGAATGACTTCTCCAATCGATAGAAGATCATTCTTGATCCCAGTGATCCTTAAGAAGTAGGATTGAATATCCTCATCCTTTCCCTTATTAATATCCTTCAATTTATTTTTGAGAAATAAAATTTGATTTGCATCACTAACCTTGAACACGCTAACCAACCTGTCATAGATCTCCTTGGAGGTGTTTAGATCAGAGATGTAGGCCACCAGACGCTTGTCAATGGAATCTCTAAAACTCTTCTTCGCTTTGACTTCAGCCTTGTTGTACTTGTTCTTTGTAGCAGTCGGTGCATTTGACAGAGACTCGGGGATTTTACCCCTCACATAGTCCAACACTTCTTGTTCTTCCAATGTTAAATCAAGAGACATCTTCCATCCCAGATAGTCAGACTTTTCACGGAGCTTGTCTTCAGCCGGGAAGTGGGATGAGGAACCCATTGAGCCTTTGCCCTTTTCCAACTGTCTTCGGTGATTCTTCTTTCACTCTTGCTTGGGCTTTGTCTTCACCTCAGCTCTGATACCATGTTAATTTTTGGTGTGTTCTATGCTTAAGAGAAATTTACTTCAATTTCTTACTAGCCCAATATCAGTATCCAGTTTAGCAATCACATCAACATGATAGTAAAATGCAGATAGAACATAAATATAAACAGTAAAAGACAAGCCAAGACAAGAGGACACAAGATGTGGCACCAGCCAGGGACAAACCCCAATGTGGGGAAACCCTTGATCAATTCTTCTTATATTCTTCAATAGTTCAGCAGAGAGAGATAGTACAAATTTACAAATCTGATCATTTATGACAGCAGCAGTAAAGCCCTAACCAGAAAAGTCAACGCTGGTCAAACAGGGCAGAATTCTTCCTTCAAGCAGCTTGGTCAAACCCAATCAACTTCGGCCTCCAACAGCAAACCCAAACAGTCCAAAACAGCCCCGAAAAGTCCAATCAAATGTTGGTCAACGAAAGTCAAACTGTAGCCAGCAACTAGGGCAGTCAACGTTGGTCAAACCAAAGGTCAGATCACCTTGATTTTTGTGCCAAAATCTACAGCCTGCCAAGGAGAAGAAGCCACACCCAAAGCGCAATCAAAGGGAGGTCAACAGAGCCCAAAACAATCTCCCTGCAGCTTGGTCAAACCTAGTCAATGCAGTCAAACAAAAAAGTCCTCCTTCCTTCGCACGCGTGAGAGAAAGTTGTCAGATTTGCGTACCCAATCAAGTAAGGAGAGAGAGATGAGTGAAAATGAGATTATGGAATAATGACTTAAGGTCTCCTCCTTTTATATGCAACGTTGAGGATGAACTGGGGGTAAAAATACCTGTTTTGATTGCTAGCCGACCTTGACAATTTGTCAATAATACAAATAAATTCATATCTTCATTTTTACATGTCGGAATCGGATGATCTTTAGATCAATCCTACACCTCTCAAAAAGAGGAATCCAAGAAAAATATTAGTTGTCATAAATAAGGTGACCATATGGAGTTCGGCCCTAATTGCCAATTTTAACACTAGGCCTATAAGGCCTCCTACTCAAGCGAAGAAGAGGGTCTCTCAAGAGAAGGAGAAAGGAACAGCGAGAAATAGGGTGCAGTGTTGCCATATCAAGTTTGCAACTACATCTCAAGAAAGGGCTCGGTTGGAGGAAGGATAAAGTACTATTCATATGTAAAGGAATCTACCAAGGAATAAAGAGGAATAACTGTTATAGAAGATACCTAACAAGGACTACTATCAGTTGTCAGAAGAAGGACTAAGTGTTGGGAACAAAGAGCCAGAAGAAGGAAGACTAAGTGTCGGGGAACAAAGTGCAGAAAGGAGGAAGGACTTGACTTGTGCTTGGAGGACATTAATAAGATAAACTTACTAAAGGGTTTTCCTCTCAAGAGAAGAGAGGTTTTGGCCCTAGCAAAGAGCCAACATCTTGTGTTATTGTTCTTATGTTTTTGGTAGCAGTTTGATGAAGTGCACACACATGCATTACTAAGAAGAAGAAGAAGATTAAGCTAACAAGAAAAAGTATAGAGACTTCACAAAATCGTTATCAAGTCAAGAAGAATCAAACTACACCTAATTTCCCTTGATTCTTCAACACATACATTGCCACATAATATCCATTTCATTTCCTTTTGTAAATGTCCATACTCTTGCACTATGATAAATACTGTATAATCTATAGGTGGCAGCCAATGATTCAACCTGTTTGCCATACTTGCATGGTGAAGCCCATGATGAAAATTTTGAAAGAGCTTTGTTCATCTTATTTCTGCTATAAGTTTTTGATCACTCCATCTATCATATTTTTGCTTCAAGCACCTGAATTGCAATATTAGATAAGAGCTATGCAGTTTACTGTTTAATTTGTTTTAGTTATCATGTGAATGAAATATATGTTGTCATGATATAAAAAAATTATTTCTGCTATAGATAAGTTTCTTCAACAGGTGTTCCAAGGGGAACAAGAAAGGAGAAGGCAGAAGGCCAAACATGTTTTGGCGTGAAGGCGAGAACAAGAGAATAAGATTTTCTATTCGCTTCAACCAGAATAAGAATTCAACCAATTAACCTAGCCCGAGCATATGTATCTAGGTGGTTCTACGCCTAATCGTCATGCATCACATAACTCTCCTCCTCAGCCACATCCCAGTATAATGGAGATTCAGAAGCCCTATAACCACCACAACAGTAGCCACAGTGGCATGATGGATGGGAACCAAATCCCATCAGACCAGCTTCTGGCATTGGTCATAGGCCCTCCAATTCCAGACATGATAACCCACCAACTGATATTGACCCACATATCCCATCTGTTGTATCTCACATTGAGCATTATTCTAGACAGGGGCCTTTGATTGCCCCTACCCATACTGAAAAAGACAAACAGCCTGCAGTTGCCTCACCTATCTTCTCATCTACACAGGCCACTTCAGCCCACTCACATACCAGCACACCTAGAACCGAAAATGAAGGAAGAAAAGAGACCTCCTTCCTAGACATGCATCCTTAGCTAAATGAAGAAAAGATGAGTGATGAGAAAAGGAAGGGCAGTAGCTTAAATATGCATCCAGAAGTTTATTGACTATGGCATTTACTTGACTTCATCACTGCTTACTTTTTAGACTTTGACAAAAACGTTTGATGACAGTAGTATCATTTTTGGTAATGTTGTTATTTTTTAGCATATGAGAGGCACAAGGTTTTCGTAGTGCATGCCATTTTGGTAAATTATCCTATTATGTTTTATGATTATGGTATATACTGGTTGATGCAATTGGATGGTATGGTAAATTATGATGGATGACGTTGAAAATTTTATCATCCTATCATTTATATTTCATGTAGTAAGGAGTCATAAGGTGATATTTTAAATGATATATTATGGAAACGAGCTTAGTGGGAACCCACCCAAGGCTTCGGGAGCGACCCCCCCCCCGGAATCCGCTCCCGAAGCACACTCCACTTGGAAGCGCTAGGGGAGCGACCCCAAGAGTGTGCTCCCAATTCGCCCCCATTTGGGAGCGCTCTCCTACCAAAAATATTTGCTCCTTGGTCGCTCCCTCCCTAGTGCTTTCACAAGTGCTTTAAGATTCTCAATGTAGCAACAAAACTCCAAGTTGTTGTGCTTTAAATGTTAAAATACACAAATGTATTTAAAATAATATTTTATTGATATGATGATAGTACAAAGATTGAATGAATGTTACAACTTAGAATGAGGGCCCGCATATATACCTAGACAGGTGTCCCCTTATGACAAAGCATTTCTAAAAGAGATGCCTTTCCATTTAACTAATGACTATTTAAATTTTAAATAATCATTACTTTGATTATTTATTATTTATATTCATTTGTATTTATTTTATTTTATATAAATTACATTCATAACAATGCCCCTCTCTTCGAAAAGCTTTGTTCTCAAAGCTTGTTGCTGACAATTTCCTCAGATTGCATACGTCATTCTGACATATGTAAGCTGTCATTAGTAGCTTATCTCAGGATGAGTTTATCCATTCTCCTTTTTCAATTCAATTTTTTTTGGTAATATATATATATATATATATATATATATATATATCAATTATCTTTATTTATTTTTTTAAGAAAGTAACTTTATCAATTAATTAATAAAGTAAATTTACAATTAAACAATGTAACTTTATTATAAATGATAAAGTCACTTTATGATAATTTCAATATTTTATTAATTTATTATTCCTTTTTATTTTTATTTTTAATTTACTTATTATAATTAAGTTCTTTTTTTTTAAATGTAATTGTATCGTCGTGTCCCCTTCTTTATAATGGCATCTATTCCTTGCTTGCATTTCATGGATGTGTCTTCATACATTAATTTCAGTAATAAGGGCGAGTTACGTTTAACGAAAGTCTCAGGGAAGAGCTTCTTGCTCTTGCATATTTATCACCTCGAGTGCCAAATAGACAGGGACCCGATCCGAATGTGCAATAATCCGTTCATCCCTATGTTCTCTTTCATTGCACTCACGCCGAAATCAACTACCTTGAGGTTCCCTTCTCATCCAGGAGCATATTTTTCGGACTTGATGTCTCTTTGGTAAATTCCCTTGCTTTAGTTGTTTTGATTCTTCATCCAAGTACCTAACCACATCATTCAATACAAAGTATCCCCTTTTCTGAGGACCCAAGAAAAGGGATCGAGTGAAGGTTCATGTTCCACTGTTCTTAAAGGTAATTGATCCAATTATCGAAACTAGTACCTCGTTGTTATAAGAGGCTCGGGAATCAACTGCCTTGATCTCGGCATTTAACGCATTGTAGTATGGAGACATTATCAGTGGATCGATGGCCTCCGTAGTTGCTACTGAGAGCATTTGTCCACTAGTGTTTGGGCAACCAACTGTGTTGCAATACTTGTAAATCTGTATAGCAATTGAGGTGATAGAACAATAACTTTGTAATAATTGTTCGCAAACACATTTCCAAAGGTTCGTAGATGAGAAGCAACAATTATTGCAGCTTGTTGGGTGGCCATTCCCCCCATCAAGTTGCATGTTGGGTCCCTATAATACTACTGATTACCCCATTAATATTGTAGTTGCATCCCTTATTAATATTGTTGTGCCCCTATTATCCCCATATTGTTATTACTGTGCCCCATAGAATCCCTCTATTGTTATTTTTGTGGCTTTATATTATTATTGTTAGGTCGGCTGGGTTATATTGTGACTCCTTAGACTCCTATATGTAGAAAGGAGGTTTTGTCATTTGAATCATCCAAGAATTGTTCATTTATGTAATGTAAAGGAGGTTGCCCCCTCGAAGAGGCTGAATTCTAAGGCGTTGATCTATCTTTTCTATCTTTTCTTGAGTTGGCTTCATAACATTTGGTATCAGAGCAATTTATCAAATCTGTCTAAGTTGTTTCCCTCTTCATCCATGTGGGATGTTCGATACTTGTTGTGTGAATACTTCTCTGGCGTAACTGTAGTATTTTCCTTCTCACCCAACTTGTTTGTTAATATTGAATTGTTGTTGGCCATTGTGACAATTGTAGGTTGATGATACACAGATTCCAACTTAAATTTTGGTAATTTTACAAATTCTAATTAACAGATTCTATGTCCTAACAATTGCAACAGAGGTAGCATTTTTCTCGCTAGCTGATGTTGAGTACGTTTGTTGCCAGCATGTTTTACTATCTTTGGTTCATATGAAATGATAGGGAGACTTTTTTGATCGATTGTGTTCACTAAGGGTAAAGTCCCCTTACGTGGCCTTCCACGACATGTTTCCTGCATTGTTGGCACCATTGGCACCAGTTTATGTGTTGTTGTGGGTAAGGTTGGTGTCACGGCAATTATTTTTAAAATGTAATGAAAGTTGTTATGAAATGCTCAAAGTCTTGATGAAGTGGTCTAGGGTTTATGACAAAAACCCTAGAAAGAAGTTGAAGAGTATATGTCTCTTGCTTGTAACTAAGTTCGGGTATTTTATTTCTAAAGATGAATGCTTCCATTATATGATTTTGATATGGTTAACTTCATGCTTCTATAGATTTGGTTGCACTTGCTATCTAAGTTGTGCAGGTACATAATCCTCAAGATGATAAAGATGTTCGTAAAGTAAGTTGATATGGTAAGCATGATGTGAATGACGATGGTCATGATAACTTTGATAAGAAGGATGGAAGCCATGAAAGATTCTCCATTGTCGTAGAAAAGAAGTTGAGCCCCCTATGTTAACAGCGAGCTTGAATGAAAGAAATCTCCCTAAGTTAAGAGGGGGCTTGGATGAAAGTAATCTCCCTAGTTGAGAGGGAGGACATATCATAGCCATGATGGAAACCTTAAAATCGAAGAATGTATTTTGAAGGGTTGTTGAGATAAGAAAAGCCGAATCTATTTATGGAATATGTTGTTGCATGAGAAGCCAGAAGGAAAGCTATAAGGTTGAGGAATCTTCTGCCAAGATTCATTTGAAAAGCTCTAAGTCCTACTGTGAAAAGCTGAGAAGCAACATCAAGTTGTCTGGAAGACCCTAGAGGTTTGTATCTATTTATGTACATTTGAAAGTTTGTTACTGATTGGGGTTGTGTTTGTATAGGTAAATCTCTCGAAGGTTTGATAGCATGTTTTACATGCTTAGGGTTGTCGATCAATTTGATCAAGAGAGATTTGTTGTCAATTTGTTTTGTTACCGATTGGAATAATCCAGAAGTTGATGCTTTATGTGTGAGACATTACCTAGGAGGACATATGGTCGGCATTATGTGTTGATGTCTAGTTCCCGAAGTAGGGAGGGTGGCATTGGTCATGGAGCTCTGACCTCGGATACGCACTTAGATCCCTGGGTTGATGGTTAGTAAGTAAGCCTGATGGTACCTAGAGAGGTTGAAAACTTTAGTCCATCTTAGTCCCACTTGGATAGATTGCCTTGGTCAAGAATCTAGTCCATGGCATTGTGGTCCCTAAACTGTTGGAGGACCTTGGATAGATTGCCCTGGTTAGGAATCTGGTCCATGGCATTGAGGTGGCTAAAATTCTTCATGGTTCATGTAATCTAAGATCTTCCTTGTACTTGTATTGATGAATACCTCCCTAGTTAAGAGGGAGTGTTCAAATTTGTAACTAGGTTCAATCTTCATAAATGTATTTGAAATGTACTTATCAAAAGAATGAAGAAAATATTTTTATTATTATTATTATGACTTACTAAAGCATGGGTTTCATGCTTAGGTCTTCATGTTTTAGGTCAAAGTACCCATTGAGTTCTTCTAGGATTTACTCTGAGTCATTAGAGTCATTGTACATTTAAAGAGACTCTTCTTGGGCTTTTCGGTCATGTAAAAAGAATTATTTTTTAGTCAAAAATGAATTTAGTCCCCTCCACACCAAGTCGGCCTCAAGAAGAGTAATTCGACCTCCCTGGAATGCTATATATACAAGGCAATTCGAATTCATTTGAAGCATGTCATTCTCACACACATAGTTCAATCTCTAAAGCTAGGAAGTGCGAAGTTGATAAAGGGCTAGAAGAAGTGCTGGAAAGAAGTGTGAGTTCCTGGAGAAAGATAGAAAAAATCAAGATCGAAATTTTGGGACAACTCTCACTCACTTCTGAGGTGTATCAAGGGAGATCAAAGTTTTCCTATTCTGGTCGAAGTTGTTGTTGTTGCTGCTACTGGGTCAAATTTGTTGTTGTTGCTGCCAGGTCAAAGTTGCTTTTGAAGGGTTATCATCTGCAAGAAGGATTGAGGGATGACTTGGTGTGGAGGAAGTCTATGTCTGGGTCTAGAGTCTTGGATTATCTCGAGAAACTATTGAAGGAAGAATTGTTGACTCGTTTTTCCCTAGATAGGGGTTTTGCCTTGGTTGTCTGCCTACATCTGTTGTCCTTGTGTTATTGTTTTGGTAATTGCTTGATGAACTAAAATATAAAAGAATCACAAGTAATTATCTGTATAAGAAAATATTTCTCCTTTTCTGATTTTATAACACCACAAAGATATCTCAAAATATGTTTAGTTGTTATCCAATGATCATGCCTTGGCTCCATCTGAATTGACTAAGAATGTTTACTGCAAAACATATGTTTGGCTAGGTGTTCACAAGGTACATCAAGGAGCCAATCAATTGTCGATAGGATGTAGGATCAACAAGACTTGAATCTAAATTCCTTAATTTCTTCAAATTAGTGATCATCGGAGTTGTCATAGGTTTACTATCCATCATACCAAACTTCTGCAAGATCTTAATCACATATTTCCCTTCACCAAGATATATCACCATGTTTCTGCCACACTTCTAGTCTCAAGTAGTAATGCATTAGTCCAAGGTCCTTCATATCAAATTCAACTGCTAGTTGTTTCTTGCATTCTTGAATACAAGGTTCCACGCCTGTTTTTTTTAAGGGTGGTTCACGGACACTGAGTGGCCGCTACATCCACGGGAAAATCTAGGTAGATCAACTCGAAGGGATCTACCCGTCAGCCAAACGTACCCTATGACCTCCTGATAAGCGAGGTACTTAGCAACAAGAACTCAACCAATTGAGCTATCCCTTGGGGCTCGGTTCCACACCTGTTATTAGTATGTCATCCACATAGAGTAGTATGATCACAGGTTCATTCTTTACCACCATGACGTAAAGATTAGGATCTATAAAACTTTTGACGAAACCAAGTCTTAGTAGATACGAATCCATCTTGGCATACCATGCTCTAGAGCTTGCTTTTAGTCATATAGAGACTTCTTCAATCTGCAAACAAGTGTCTCCTTACCATGGACTTCAAATCCATGGGGTTTCTCAATGTAGACTTCTTCATTAATCATCCCATTCAAAGAGGTTGTTTTTACGTCCATTTGATGAATGTTCCATCCTATAATAGTTGCAATAGAAATGAGTGATCTAATGCTTGTATATCTGGCAGTTGGAGCAAAAGTTTATCGTAAGCAATTGCTTCTTGTTAAGAGAATCCTCTAGCCACAAACCTTGCCTTATACTTGTCAATACTTCCATCAATTGCATGTTTGATCTTATACACCCATTTGGAAGTCACAACTAATTTGTCTTTAGGTCTAGGAACAATTTCCCAAACATCATTCTTCATTATAAATTGGTATTCTTCTTGCATTGCATTCTTCCATTCTTGATGTTTGGTTGCCTTTTCATAAGTGGTAGGTTCTGCTTCAATAAGTTTAGTCATGTAAGCTGCATAACCTAAATATCTCTTAGGCTTCTTACTTTCTCTGAATGTTCCTTTAGTTGTTGCATGTCCTTTGGCTTCATGTATAGTTGAACTTAACCAAGCTAGCCATTTCGAGCTTCTGGAATGACGATTGGTTGCATGGGTTCACTTGGTCCTTCAATTTCTTCATGATTAATTATAGGTTCCAAAGGATTGTCTTGCCTTGAAACTTCTTCATTTGTAAAGATAGGTTCTTCTTCTTCATCAGAATCAATGGGAATATTCTTGGACTTCTTATATGCAATGCTTTCATCAAAAATGACATCTCTACAAGCTTCAATATGACGATCTTCCTTGATGTAGACTTTGTATGCTTTTGATGAGGTGTTATATCCAACAAAGATGCCTTTTATACCTGTTGGGTCCAAATTCTTCCTTTTTTCCTTGGGAATGTGAATGTATATGAGACATCCAAAAATTCGAAGATGATCAACATTTGGCTTCTTTCCTATGAATGCTTCTTTCGGGGTCATGTCATTAAGAATTTTGTGAGGACTTTGATTTTGTATATAGACTATTGTTACAAAAGCTTCTCCCCATAAGAACTTGGGAAGGTCTTGGTCATGTAGCATGGCTCTAACACATTCTTCAATGGATCAATTCTTCCTTTCAGCCACACCATTCTGTTGAGGATTGTAGGGAACTATCAGCTCCCTCTTAATTCCTACTTCTTTGCAAAAAGCCACAAGTTCTCTAGAAGTATATTCTCCACCATTATTTGATCTTAGGGTTTTGATCTTCTTTTCTGTCAAATTTTCTACTTCTGCCTTGAATTCTTGGAATTTCTCAAATACTTCATCCTTAGACTTTAGGAGGTATATCCAAGTCTTTCTAGAGTGATCATCAATAAATGTCACATAGTATTGATGACCACCAAGTCACTTCTCTGCCATGGGTCCACAAGCAATCCAAAATTTCCTTGGATCTTGTGTCACTGGTAGTAAAAGGTTTCTTCACATTCTTGCCAATGGCACATCCCTTACAGAGTCCTTTGTGCCCTTCTTTCAATTGAGGCATACCAATAACCATTTGATTCAATGATGGCAATATCTTGTAATGGAGGTGACCATACCTTCTATGCCATAATTCAAAACGATTGATGTCTAAATGCACTAGAGCTTGAGGAGGAGTTAGAAGTTTATACAACCTCCCCTCATGAATCCCAATAGACCTTGCATTTTCAATACTAGATCCCTTAACCGAAACAATAACTTTGACATCAACAAATGCCACTCTATCACCTTTTATCTTCTAAGCAAGAACTAGAAAGCAAGTTCTTTTTCAAACCTAGGACAAATAAGATATTGTTCAGATGAATATTTCCACTGGATTCCAGCTCTAAGGAGGTAGATCCAATCCCTTTAACCGAGTAGCTATTCTTGTCCCCCAAGTTCCACTAAGTGTTGAGTGAGAAGAGTTTCCTTTTGATAGAGCGTTGAGTTGACCATGTTCCCCTGTCATGTGCCTTGAAGCTCCACTATCAATTACCCATGTATTATCATCATCAAATGAACCTATAAGAGCAAAATAAAAATTTCCATCCATGACTTCCTTAGATAGCTTGGAGATGAACATGATGATGCAACCTTTGATGGATTCAAGGAGACTCCTAAGAGTCTTGAGACCTTCCTTCATGTATCTTTCCATTGGAGAGGGGGAGGGAAGATAGTTGCTTCATGTATCTTTCCATTAGAGAGGGGGAGGGAAGATAGTTGCTTCAAGAATGTCTTCAAACAAGAATGCCAACACAATGTGATCCTTCAGTTGCCCTTCCTTCACCTTAGCTCTGATACCATGTTGAGAAATCAATAGGCATAAAGATTAGAGTAGATTCCTCTTACTTGATAATTAACTGTGAATGTTTGTTGGATTTTATTACTTATATTATGTCTTCCTCATCAAACAATTACCAAAATATAAAGTGCAAGAAGATCATAAAAGACAAAGAACACAAGATGTAGACTCCAAGTCAGGGCAAAACCCCACAAGGGGGAAAACCCAAACAACTTCTCTTCTTATAGAATCAGATCAAAGTGAGATATCCAAGACCCAAAACCAATACCTCCACATAGACCAAGTCAACCCTCCTTCAAAACTCCTCCAACCAAGTCAAAGTCAACAAAAGTCAACATTGGTCAAACCTCAACAAAATCTGCTCAAACACAGAAATTTGGACCTATAATTCAGACTTGCAACTTCACAAAGTTGCCCCAGTACCTTCACATGTGTGAACAAAACAAGAAAATTTTGGCCTTTTCTCTCTCCTTCGACTTCTTCTCTTTCTTCTTTGACTTTCGCTACTTTTTTTCTTCTTCTTGGCACAAAGATTGATGATTGTGAGTAAGTGATCAAATGAGGTCGAAGTCTCTTCTATTTATCGTTGTCTAGGAGGTCGAATAGTTGCCTCCTCTAGGCCAACTTGTTAAGGTAGGGCCAACTTGGTCTTGTAGGTGACAAAATGACTCTTTTGACTTAAAATAAATATATTATTTTTCATGTAAATAGTCCAAATGGGACTTTGACACATGACAAAATTTATTTTTGACTCAATAAACCCTAGAAGCATGAAGAACATGCTTTGACTAGAAAATAATAATAACAATAATAAATTTATTTTTCTTCTTTTTCGTTTTTACGTGAAATACATATTTATACAAGTAAAATGATAATTATGAAGACGAAACCTAGTTACATTTTCAACACACAATATTGTTCTTAGGATGCCCCATGCTACTGAAATAAAGTGTCTCAGATGACTCATATAAATGTAGAAGAATATAGCCTTCAGGAACCCACATAGCCATGGGAGAATATAGTGCCACAGGAAGTTCGGATACCACAGAAGGTGCCAAAGAAATATGTGCCACATAAGATTCAAATGCCACAGAAAACTTGCTTGACCACAAAAAGGTGTGCCTCGGGAAACTCGCTTGGTCACAGAAGAATGTGCCTCAAGAAATTTCACACTTGTACCTCAGAAAACCCACTCTTATGCCTCAGAAAAGATACTACAAAGCTTGTCCTTGATGGAGATGAATTGCATGTATTTATAGTTGTAAGTTCGTGCAAAGGGGCATGTCTCTTGGGCAATTTGACTTGATCCTTGGAGGGCCGACTCAGTCAACTTGGAGGCAAAAACATACTTTTAAAAATTCAATTTTTCTTTTCTTTTCAATGTCCAAATGAGACATGACACAAACATTCTTTCTTAAAAAAAAACTTTTTGACTCTTTACAAAAACATAATGATAAATTATGAAAACCAAAAACTTTTATTATCTTGCTTCTTTCATGGCTATTGGATTCCTTTGTGTGGATAATCAACATCTTTGGCATCTAAAGTCATTTTCTGGTCCAAATTTTCACAACATTTTGAAAGGACAGTTGGTTGTACACTCACGTTTGATCAAATAAACTCAATTACTTCACTCTTTCACATTTGGCGCATATATTTTTAGCTTTTTGGAATATTGTTCTTTTAAATTTTGAGCAGATCTGTGACATTTGTTGCATGTTTATTGGCTGTCATATGTCATAACATTTAATGCATGCACAGATTTTTTAGACTATTGATGTAAATTTTAAAATCTGCTTATAATTTTTCTTATTTTATTGTACCAATGATAGGTTTTATTTACTTTCTGTGACTATAAAGTGCGGTTTTTGTTTAATAGTATTTAAAAGTTTATTTTCTGATTGTAGATATTTGTAAATTTGTAAATAGGAATTAAACAAGGCATTTAACCAACTAGGCTCAATGCCCATTATCTCACTTAGCCCTGTGAGATTCGAAAGTGTTGTAAACAAAGCATCAAACTCAGCCCAATCTCGAGGATTAACTGATCGTCATAGTATTCTTGTTCCCTCGCTTCACCTAGGAGGTTAGTCTTTGACTCTAATCTAGCGGGACCTCCTCTAAGGCGTAAGGTTTTAGGAAGGACACTACTAGGGAGGCTCTGATTGAAGTAGTGTGTCCATGATATCCCATACTTACCACTTTCCATCCTTCCCATTATTCCATGTCCATTCTTCGGGCTAGTGGTCATTGGCATTGTTTTACAAAACGGCCGAATCGACTCCGACTCGGCCGAGTCGAACCGAGTCAAAGGCCTGGGGAGTGACTCGGCCAGCTACCCGGTTCGGTTGACCGAGTCACATATGACTCGGCCGAGTCATCCAATGACTCGGCCGAGTCATATGTGACTCGGTCAACCAGGCCGGGTAGCTGGCCGAGTCACAAGTGAACTGTGAAATCACAATATAAGTGTTATAATTTTACAGCAAGCTAATATTGCAGCAACCATTTCCACCACTGTCTATTAACTCAAAACATGAAAATTACATAGCAACTAGCTCGTCATTTCTCTAAGACATATGCCGAATAGTCTGTAATATGTATCTAGTAAAGATTGATTAGTTTCAAATGCAGCCATGGATTGTTTTTGTATTGTTCTTAATTTGGGAACATTTCCAATATTTTTGCAAGTATGCTTGTGGCAACAAGACCATACAGGCTGCATCTTGATTCTTGCTACTTGTAAACTTATGCCTTGAGTCTTCTTAGATTCATGGATGGCACCTTGCTACTAGTAACTCATGCCTTTGAGTCTTCAAGCTTGCTACTAGTAAACTCATGCTTTCTAGTCTTCTTAGACTCATACACAGCAATAGCATCTTGCTACTGGTAAATTCATGTCTCTGATTCTCCAACCTCACTCTGAATCAACTCTCTTGGCTGCAGCTCTGCAATTCATCTCTTCTTTATAGTTTATAGAATAGGAGAGATCCAAGTTTTACTGATAGTGATTAGTGACTACGGTAGAGTCAATATTTAGACCTAAACCTTCACATGTGATGGATCAAAAGTTACAGAAGAGAAGGCTGCATCTTCTGTCTATCACAGTATGGACAATAATGTTTATGAAAATACTCATATCAACAATACAAAGTTCAAACCCTTTCAGAAATTCTGATCAAGGATCCAAAGATCAATGCACATGTATGTGCTCCACCACCATACTGTTACCAAGACTTCTTCAATCACCTTAATGCTGCAAACAATAGGACTGGTTAATTGTGTAACTTTTACATGCTGCTGTAGGATGAAGAGTCACCAACAAAACTGTTAATGCAAACATTGTCATAACCTCAACAGAACTCATACTTAGCATGTGCAATGAACATGGAGATTCAAGCATTTTATGTGACTGCTCAAGATTATAGTTCCAGGTAGCTTCAATGGAGCCACAGATACTTCATATGTGGTCTAGAAGAAAGGGCCAAGCACCTTCAATAAATTCCAAAACTGTCTTCGACTCTTCCCCCACTGTGTGTTTGAACTTTGGACAATGGAAACATGAATGAAAATCTTTAAAATTATGTTTAAAATATTTAAAATTATGTTTTTTAATAAAAAAAATAAATATTTAATGTATTTTTTACAACGACCGAGTCATTGAAATCGAGCCAGCCGAGTCATTACCGAGTCGGAGTCGGAGTCGGAGTCGATCCTCGTCGGAGTCGGAGTCGTAAAACACTGGTCATTGGTCATTGGGATTGGCACTTTCTCATCCGCATCCTTGAGTCTAGGCCGAAAAACTTTTTCCTGGAGGTCAATGCAGCTAAAAGAAGGTTAAAAGCAAAAGAGACCCACAATGAAAGAAAAAGATAAAATGCAAAAAATGGTTGGGACAAAAATTAGTGCATGGGAAAAACCCTAGCATGAACTCTACTCCACTCATTAGCCATCACTTGGTTCCTCAAGCACATGATGCTCCATCCATAGAAGCAACCCTTGTATTGACCCAACTCTAATAAGAAATAAAGTATGTCATCATTAAGGGATAATAAATGCTAAATCTCAAAAAGCAAGCTTGGACTCCTAAGTTATGCACCCAAATCAAAGCATATCATAAAGAAGTAAAAAGGTGCACCAAAGGGGTGGAAAAAGCCAGTTGAGGAAAGGGGCAACTCATGCCGCCATGATTGCTCTCTCCTTACATCCATACACTCGAGATGTTGGACTACCAGTAGCTAGTCACTTGGCCATGGCACCTTGCCCTATAGTCATTCTCACTCCATTGCCACCATCTACACACACACTTATGGATTGATGGGCTAACTTGGGACCTATCACTTCCCCTCAGGTGTTAGAAACACATAATAGGGTTGTCCATATAACCATCTCTAGTTGGAAATATTGAGAGGGGTGAATCATTATTTCACTTTTTCAACAATTTAGTATCACAAAGCATTAACCAATAACATCGCATCGAAGACACACACAATTTATATTAGCAATTTATTTATGTCTTGAAGGAAGCTAGAACTTCTAGTTTTACCAACCACTACTGGAAGGAACCACAATGTAACGAACAAAGTTCATTTACGATCTCATACCAATATAATGAACAAGGTTCATATACGCAATGGAATATTCAGAATATCTGGAACATAAGGATGTCCATCATCGAACGAATAACATATTTATATAAGAATATTGAATGTATAGAAGATATGAGATATGATGATGAGATTGTTACAAATGAGGTCCCACTTATATACCTAAGCAGATGCCCCTTCATGAATGGTCATTTCCTTAGAGATAAGCCTCTTCTATATTAATCACTAACTAATCATTATTATTATTGTTATTATTTATATTTACATTATTTTATATATATATTATATTCGTAACATTGTCTTCCTCTTCAAAAAAGTTTGTCCTCAAAGCTTGTTAATTAAAAGGCTTGATATATTTTTATGTTTCATAGCGTCTTTTTGCCTCCTCAACTTGTGGAACTATCATCTTTGATGATACAAGACAATATGAACTTTTGGGTGTGGTACAAAATTGTCGCACAATAAAATGATCTAGCCATTCCGAATTAATCTTTTGTGGAATCTTGTGATTACTGGAAACTTGGGATGAAATTTTATCATAAGACTGAATTGTGGTGACATCGTTATTCTTGGGAACATAAGTCTATTATTTCTGTTATGAGTGATACAGATAAGCAGACTAATTGAGATGTTTTCTCTTGTGATTCGGATGTTGATCAATTTCTTGGTTTACTGTAGGTTATGATTTCCTTCGGGTACAAAAGTCGGTTGGTTGATCATTGGATCTCCATTTGAAATTTGTATCATTTGAACTACAACATCCAAGTGCATCTTCACTTCAATTGGTCTGTCATTTTATCGAGTTGTGATATTGACTGGATCATTATTCATCCCTTTTCTTCGTCTTAAACATCTAAAGATTTCGAGGCTTCCTTCTCAATAAACTATTATACTTCATTTTCCAACAACTTCTTGTCCTTCTTAAGCTTCTTAATTTGCTTCAGTAATTTCTCCTTGTGGTCCTTGAGAATAATATTTTTGACTTCCTTCTACATATTTTGCATTGCCTTTTGGTTTTCTTGAAGAATTACTTTTGAGATATCTTATCCATATCCTAGTATTACTGAATTTGGCTTCAATGTAACATCCTGTAGCGTTTTTTTTCTTTTCTTTTCTTTTTGTAGGAAAATGCCAAAAACTTTTTTTTCATATTTAAGATGAAAGACCCTAGTGATTCCATCCAGCATGAACCTAGAATTATGTCACCTCAATCGCTCCATAGGGATTGAACACAGAATTGTGATATAAATGTATAACCCCCAATGTTTAGTTGTAAATCGGTTATGTCATATTGCTTTGTGTTCCAAAGGTCTAACTTTTCGATTATATTTGCCTTAGGAATCACCAATTGGTTAGCAAGTTTAGGGTTTATATAATTTTTATTTTCGACGGGCGAGATAGAAATAGTAACATCTTTTCCTGCAAGAGTCGTTGGAATTTTACATAGCACTGAAGCATAGTTATAAGAAGTTTCTGAAAATCTCCCTTCATTTATGAATTAGGAGATTCCATTCTTGGTCTCAAATATTTAAATAATTCCGATTTTTTTATTCTTTCTTTTTAAATAATATATATATACTTTTTTTATAAAATACTCTTTATATATGTATGTGTGTGTGTGTTTTATTTTTAATTATTTTAATAATACCCCTTAAAAATCTTGAATTGGACTTCAAAATTTGTAATTCTCAAAATATTGCTTTTTTACACTTTAACTATATTCCCTTTTTAACTTCAGAATACTCAACTTTTTACTTTTAATCTAACGCCTTTAATTATTTATATATTTTGACTCCTTTATAACTACCTCATATATCTTCCTTTAATTGTCTTTAATTCTTTTATTCTTTCTCTATATAAGATCCTTAGTATGTTGACTTTTCAAATGATTGCTCTTAAATAACTTAGTTACGCTTGTACTTGCTTGTACATTTGTTTCCCTATGGAAATACTAATACTAATGGATGCACTTATTGTCTTCCTTCTTGATACATGGACTCATGCTCTCTTTAACTAGATAAGCTTATAATAATAATGTCAATAGCCTAAACTTTCTTTTTCTTAATTCAAGGATGCAGTCATTAATATTTGGAAGGCAGTGATATTACCAGTAGACAGGAAAAATGACAACAGTCTCGGCGGTCGCAGTTGACCCGATATTAATCGCACGTCGAGGGTGAAACAAGGACAACGGCGTGGAGGAATAGTAAGGTGGGAAGTTCAAGGTGAAACAGGGATGACAGCAAATGCTACGAGAGAATTGGTGGCTGTAGCGGTTTTTGAATGTGCAGTGTCGAGCCGAATAGGTAGGAGCAATGCAGTGGGGATGTGGGGCACTCCACAGTGGGGTACAAGGATGTTGGCAGCGTGCACAGGGAAAACGGTCCCAGATTGTGGCTAGTAGCAATGCAACGGTTGGCAAAACCAATTATTGGACAGTTGTGACTATGGGCGGCGGCAGCTATGGTTGAAGCTGCCAATTTTTTTCTTAATTTCTTTTTTTTCCTTTTTATAACTTTTTTTTATTTTAAATAAAAAAATTTATAGTTCTATTTTATTTTTTTAATATATATATATATTTTCTTTTTTAAAATATATATACTCTTTCCTCTTTATTTTTAATTTTATATTTTTTCTTTCTGAACTTGATTTTTTTTCTCAGATTTTTTTCTTTTTAAATGATCAAAGACCTGCTGCAGAATGGAGAACCTCCAAAACTTGTGTAACAAAATGCTTGAATTGCGACAACAATGAAGTTGATGAAGGGTTGATGGCCAAAAGCCGGATCACTGGCTCTATGCAACATTAGAGCAGCCAGAGGATCGAACAGCTTTGATACCAATGTAACGTACAAAGTTCATTTACGCTCTAATACCAATGTAATGAACAAAGTCCGTTTACTCTCTAATACCAATGTAACGAACAAAGTTC
Organism: Pinus tabuliformis; assembly: GCA_031772625.1. Taxonomy (NCBI): domain Eukaryota; kingdom Viridiplantae; phylum Streptophyta; class Pinopsida; order Pinales; family Pinaceae; genus Pinus; species Pinus tabuliformis. The sequence continues at coordinate 1,056,990,441 of CM062813.1, forward strand.
ATTTACGCTCTAATACCAATGAAACGAACAAGGTTTGCATACACAGTGGAAAATTCAGAATATCTGGAATATAAGGATGTCCATCATCGGACAAATAATATATTTATATAAGAATGTTGAATGTACAGAAGATATGAGATATGATAATGAGATCGTGACAAATTAGGGTCCGCTTATATACCTGGGCAAGTTGCACTCCACAAATGGTCATGTCCTTAGAGACATGCCTCTTCTATACTAATCACTAATTAATCGGTATTATGATTATTATTATTATTTATATTATTTATATATTATATTCATAACATACAATCCCTGATTTACCAGCTCCTACTGAAAGGAGACAACAACCTCCTAAAGGAAGCTCCAACTTCTTTGCCTAGCACCACCCTGCAACCCTTTATAATAAAAGATAAAACGAGAATTGTGGGCTCCCATGCCAGGGATAGTGGCCCAATTACAACAATCCTCAATTACTGTTATTTGTGCTAAGTTAACTTCAGGTCTGCCCCACAAACTTTGACCAACAAACAAATGTAGAAACCTAAATCATACCTCAGAGAGAAATTTGATATTGCTAGAAGAGAATGAATTTTTACTGTCTCTGTGATGCTGAGATTTAACTTCAAATCTACCATTTACTTCTGTTCGTAAACTGCAGATCAACAGTGGCTTCTGTGGCCAAAACTCTGTCCCTTTCCTGTGATTTATGAAGACCTAAAACGGCCTCCTCCTGCAGCTTTGACACTGTCTTTCTTCTGAGGCCTAAAAGGCCTATTTCTTCAGCTTCAATTAACTCCTCTCTGCGGCCTGAACAAGCAACTATCCTGCACTTGAACTAGGTCTAAACAGGCCTCTCTTCTACAGCCTATACAGAGCTTGGTCTGGACAGATAAATATCCAACAAATTTGGATTCCTTACTTCTGATGTGGCCTCAAATGTGGCTCAAAAAATTCGGTCTCAAGTCCAGCATATCAAAAGAAGGAATAAGAGCAAAACCAAAACAACATTAGATATGTAATCCTGCTTCAGAAGACAGACTCAACTCCTTTATCTCTGGTCTTCTTGCCCGATTTTCTCTTTTTGTTGGCCTCAGACTACTACAGCGAGATCAGAGACATTTGTTCTCTCAGAAATGCACCGAATTGTGTCTTTTGAGGCTCCATGGTTGGGTAATTTATATGGTTTGGAAAGGGGCCCTACTTTGGAGCCAACCTGAACCAAAAGACATAAAAATTACCTTTTAAAAGACAGCACCATTACAGGAGCCAACATGAGAAGGATTGGGAATTAATTAATTATATTGACCATGAAAACGAGGACAGTCTTGAAGACCAACTTGAGCACTCAGATTTGGGTCAATTCAAATTTCAATATAGATTTTCTTCCAGGGGCAACATGAATTATTAGACCAGGGATTCTTGGGGCAAGAACTGGGGACACACCCATTCATTTTGGGGCATCAAACTTCAAACTTTAATATCTCTCCAACCAAGAGGACCCACAAGGCATACCCCTAAATGATGGTTGTTATCATCTTATTATTGCTTTTCTGTTTTTCTAAACAAACATATCAACCCCATGAATAGAGATAACTAAAAGAAATAATTTGTGCAAAAATTGAAAACAACCTGGCAATCTTATTCGTCAAAATTTAAAACACCCATATTTGCTTTTTATATAGTTTTTCTTGATAAACATTGAGTTAAATGATAAACAAGAACTACGATTTTGCCTTCAGCATATGCAAGGACTACAATCTGGAAGAAAGTAATAATCAGTTAAAGTAAAGCTGTTCCAACCAAATAAATATCTTTTTGGAAAATTTGAAAATTCAAAAAACAGAAACTTTTGAGATAAATTTTGACAGACAGAGTACAATAACATTTATTTAATAAATAATTAACTCATTAACCTCAGAAGTATCTAACCTAAAAGAGTATAAAGCTTGAAGAATAAAATATCCTAACAGTAAGCAATCCGGGTTGAAAACTTGAAACATGTTTTCAAATGTTCATATTCCTCTACTGAGATACGGCAGATATACTAAAAAGAAGACTAGAATTCGAAAGATGATAAAGGCACTATAAATTCCATGGTAAAGGATTATGGAATGTTAAATACCAATATTCTTAGGAGTGCAGCTACTCTCGCTGGCATTTTCCGAGGATTGGCCTTCAAAAGTGGAATATTAGGAACAGGTTCACCAAGTTCTTTTGGTGGAGACTTTGCTAGAATCTCGCCCACATATGATTCAACTGATCTGGAATCACTGAATGCAGTTTCCTGCCAATTGAAACAAAAACAGATATTTCATGTATTATAAGTGAAATTCTAGGAAAAAATTCCTTGGAATACCATTGAAAAAGACAAACTTCAGTACCCCGCTAGTAGAGGCAAACACTCGTTGAACTGTCATTGCATCATTTTTACGTTCTGTCCTTGTTCTTCCACTATATGATTCATCTTCACTTGTTGCGCAATATTGTGATACAGGTTCCCTGCATAACAGTGCAAAGAAATAATTTTGAAATGATAACACCTGAGTCAAGAAACCAATATCTATCTATAAAACAGCCTTTTGTATAAAACAGTAAACATATTTATACTTTACACCAACCTCTGGGAATGTAAACTCCAACCCCCCTCACCATCTAGCGATAGAACGGTGTCATGAAATGCCACAAGGGCAGGCCTGTGAGATATTGTGATGCATGATGTACCCATTGCACGGACTTTTGCACAAAATCGTTCTTCCATGTCTGTTGTCACAGCACTAGTACACTCATCAAGGATTGCAAACTTAGGCTTGTGATAAAAAAGTCTTGCCATTCCCAATCTCTGTTGTTCTCCAAGGGAAAGTTCATCACCCCAATTTACTTCCCTCTCCAGAGAATAACGATCCAATAGATACTCAAGGTCAACCTGCCAGTGACAAAACTGGTTTAGCCTTTCCATTCTTCAGTCTATATCTATCAATGAGTTGGCATGCCCATAAATATAGCTCCAGGCATCCAAATTGCTAAGAAACTATTACAATTTACATCCAGTATTCTAATAAGCTACAGGAGGCTTAGTGTTTAATAATCTATAGCATGATGAATAAAATACAAAGAACAATAGTTCAACTAAGAGGTGAGGCAACAATGCACAAACATTTTTCAGTAGCTCACGCATGCCTTCCTTGGTAATTGGCTCAGTTGCCTCTGATGCAGTCAGAGGATATATCAGCTGCTCACACAAGGTGCCAAAGGCAGTATAAGGCCTTTGCGGCACATAAAATATCTCATTATTCAGGTCTGATCCCACTCCAGGTTTTGTAATACGACCGGCCACCAAGGGCCAAAGCCCTCCAAGTACCCGGAATAAAGAGCTTTTACCACTGCCATTAGGACCTGTAGCATCAGTGTAAGAGACTAGGGTTACAGTATTACAAATATCAGAAATCCCAATCATAAAACCAGCACAGTCAATTTCAAGTACTTGATAGAAGGCAGAATAATTCATAATGAATGTTGTTCCTTTATTGATTTGTTATTATCTGCTCCGTAAAATTAAAAGAGAGTAAGCAATATGATTTTTATGTCATCTATCAAAAGATAACACAAAAGAGAATAGATGGTCTCATAATTTATATCCAGGAAGCTATCCAGGATTGCAATCATTATTTCCAACCAAAAAGAAGAACTAGTCAGGACTCCGCCACTACAAAAACAGTCCCAAGTGAAAAATGCATTACCAGTAATAAGAAGATTAGAACCCGGTTCCACCGTCAGATTTAAATCTTCCACCAAGGTATTCCCAGTTGGGGTTACCACCTGTGACAAGAAGTTCTCATGAAAGTTAGAAAACGTCCTGAGGATATGTCAAAACTGTAACCATAAGCTGAAAATGGAGTAGAAAAGTTTTTAAAAAATACCTTGACACCATCAAATTCAATATGACTTGCTTCAGTAAAGTAGCTGCCACTCTCTTTATTTTGGATAGCACGATTTCCACCAGCAACTCTTAGCTCCCTTGCCACAATCATCATTTCTCGAATACGATCTGCATAACCACTGAAAAGTAACCAGACAAGGCACCAAATATTAGCATGAAGATGGCATCACAGAAATCAAGATTAAGAGTCTACAATAGCATTCCTTGCTAGGGTTTCTCCAGTCCATCCATTTCCATCTAACACTCAATTCATTAACCCGGCCCCCACACTTCTGATTGCATCAGAACTTAACATTCACCACATTCCTAATATGTATCTAGATTCTAGAATAATTGATCATGCACCACTAAATCATGTCAGATTCAATCACACAGGAAGAGACTACGCAAATCTACTTAAGAGATGAAAGTAGTCATAACCTCAGTCGATTGAGACGCCGTGAACTAACAGAGAGTGTCCCCAATGCCTGGAACAAAGATATTATTACACTAGTATGGTAGCGCAAGTTGCTCAACATCTCAGCACGTCCTATTGTGGAACTATCGGGCCTCAAATTGCCAGAAAAAAATGGTTCAATGATGAGAACCACTGCAAACGTAGCACCCAAGTACTTAAGAAAAAAGTCTTGTATCATCCCAAACCACCAGTTTGTATGCAGAACAAGGCTCATGTGCCTAACCAAATTTCCAAAACGTTGTTTTATATGGGATGCTTCCCTGTCTTGGCCACCATAGAATGCAACACTTTCTGAATGGCTTCTTAATCGAGAATGTAACTGTCGATATTCTCCTTCCAATTGTTGCTCTTTAGACATCAAAGTCCCAAAAGCGGGAGAAAGCTTCCCAATCACAAAGCCTACTCCAGTAACATAAGCCTGAAACATTGGAAACATGTGAATTATGAAATTATCAAGATGAAGGCAGAAGAAAAACATATAAACCCTCTAAACTCCAAACGTGATGAGAACCAGAAAATAAGTTTAATACCAGTATCCAGAGAACATATTTTGGACTCGCATAAGAACAAAGACGCCATGTATAGAGCAGTCCATCAGAAACTGCTGTTAAATCTTCTCTTATAAGATCACTCAACTCTGAACAGAACCTTGGAATATCACTTGCAATTCGCTGCTCTGGGTTAGTGATTCGGTTATCCACGTTGGATATTTTGTAATATGTCATGTTCTGCAACCAAGCAAAAACATGAAAGCATTCAACATAAATTACTTAAAACTCAGCAATTAAGGAAGAAAGCTTCATTTAATATTCTAGTAATTGAATGAATTCAATTGCACAAATGTGTGTACAGTGGGTGTAGGATCCTAGACACAACATCATGACTAGAAATAAATAAAACTGCTCTTATAAGATGCACTTAGCAGTCAATTGGATCTAGCCTGGGCAGTTGTGAGAATGAGTGTTATTCTCCCTATCTAAATTCAATTCCTGCTAGTAACATGTTGAACTCTTACCAAGTATCATAGATGAAAAAAATCACAAAATTTTTGGCAACATCACGAAAAATTGCAATGTCAAACCATAGTCAGTTTTTCAGCCAGTAACAATCAAAATTTTTACTAAATTTCAGACAATGTGAATTTTTAATTCAGTTAAAAATCATGCCATGACAATAAATATTGCCCACCATGATTTTGGGTTCCTTAAAGAAGATATTGGTTTTTTGGATCATTTCTGTTTGTAGCTGTTGGGAAAGAGAGAGAAGGGGGGCTTACCATCATCAACAACCAGTACTAAGAGGACTAAATCATTGTTCTCATCACCATAATTTTTATTTTTTTTTAATTGGAGCAGGAATCATTCCTATCTGCCTACAGTGTTGATATTCTCAGATCCCAGGTATTTCTTCAAATTACGCCCTCTTAACTAGTTGTTTTTCCTGGATTTATGCAGGGTTTTCAAAATCCATGTTGCTTGCCTTTTATTATCATTTTTCATGGCTCATAGAACAATCATACAATCTACAGGTCTGACTTTTTTCACCAGCAAGCTGTTTTTTTCTCCAGCAGTGTTTGCTATTCATTTTTTCCATTTTCTTTTGCCCTAGCTTTGAAGTTGGAAGTTGGGTATTGCATTGCCAATATGCCAAGCCTTTGGACCCATTTTGGCAGTATGATGAACCACAAGATGGGACAGCCCAACAAGAATTGTCTTGTAAACTGTGTAGACAATCCATGACAAAAGGGATTGGCCAGTTGAAGCACCACTTGGCTAAAAAGGGCATGATGTTGGGATTTGTGGTGCACCAACCCTAGAGATAATGCATGCTGCCCATATTGATATTTATGTAAAGGATCAAAGTAAGAGGTAGCCACTACCATAGCTGAACTTGCTGCTGGTGGAGTGGCTAAATCCTCAAGAACCATGAGCAGATTTAGGACTTGGTAAGTGAGAGGGACTCCACGGATTCACCTTACATCAGCACCTCACCATCCTTTGTTCCAAGAACAAGAGATGGGGACAGCCTTCCAGTTAGTGGTCAAACAAAGGTTGAAGCAAAAAGAAGGGAGAGTTGAGGGGAGGTATCTGTTTCTAGAGCAACATACCTTTGAGAATCACAAATACCAATCCATTTTTCCAATCAACCTGTGATGCTATCACTATTGTTGGCCCAAGGTATGAGTGCCCTACCTACAAGGAGTTGCTAGGTCCAATTCTTCAAGCAGACTGGCATCCGCTCTCCGGGCTAATTTACAGCAGCAGCAAGGGCTGCAGGCCACCATTTGAGGCAGCAAAGGGTTACATCGAACTTGTTGAGGCAACAGTGGGCCGATTTCTACTTTCCTGTGCCAGAAGACTAACCTACTGAGGTAGCTGGGCCTGCGGGTGACCCAAGGGGCCATGAACAGGACACAGGAAATTATTAGGGACATAAGTTGTTGAAATTTGGTACCGGAGGACAGGTGGTTCCATAAGGCTTTGATCTTTGGCCTAGGGAAAAGTGTCCAAAAGAATTTAATTTTTCTCCTAAAGTGACTTTATAATTTTTATAAAATCAAATCTAATTTAAAAGTGACTTTAAGTGATAAAGTTACTAAAGTCTAATTTTAAAGTGACTTTATTAAAGTCAATGTAAAATTAGAAAGGAAAAGTGACTTTGGAAATAAATGACTAAGTGGGTCTTTATTAAAGTGGGGTGAATTAAAAAATAGAAAGTGAGATTAGATGAGCATTTAATCTCAGCCCTAGATCTCAATCTATTTCAGCCATTGGATTTAGGGATCACCCAAAAGTCACTTAGGGTTGGATTAAAGGCGGAAAAGGAGGAAAAGGTCATTCATTTTTTCATGAGCAGATTGAGAGAAGAAGAGCAAGAGAGTAAGGGAGATTTCTGGACAGGGAGGAGAAGCAGACAACAGCTTGGCACACATTCCAAGGCAGCACTTTAGCAAATACATACAGCTGAGTTAGCACACAGTGAAATGTAGATTTTGACACAATTTTCTAGAAATCCGTACAGCTGTTTGCATAGAAATCGAGGAAAAGTTTGCACAGAAATCGAGGAGCAGTTTGTTGGCACATTTTCCAAGGAAATCTGTACAATGTATTGTTGTTTTCTGCACGCAAATCGAGGTCTGTACAGCGTATTTATTGCAGGTCATACAGCAGCATTTAAGGTTGAAAGTGGGCACAAAAATCGAGGAGGCCGTACAGCATTTATTGCTGTCCTGTTTTGCTGTTTGCTAGTATTTTCCAATTGGCTGTGAGACACGGAAAACGAGATAAGTTGTAAAATTTGCTTGCTGATGTTTGCTGAATATTTCTCACTGTAGAAGCATTTTTCAAAAATAAGAGAGAGCTCTCGAACTGGTTTTCCCCAAGAGTTGTAGGGGGTTTTTCCAGGGTCACATTGACCAAAAATCACTGTGATCAAATGTGTTGAATGGCTGTTTATATGTGTTGATTTTTATATTTCTGCATTTTCCAGCATTCCGTAAAATTTCCAGAATTTGTGTTTTCAGCAAAATTTATTTTTTCAGTTGTTAAATGTATAGATATGGGAAAGGGCATTTAACTATTTTGGAGAAATAAGGTGAAACTGAAAACCGGGGTGGGAAATGAGAAATTTTTACATGGTATCAGAGCTTGAGTGCTGAAGTGCAGTTTGGGATAGCAAGGAGGAAAATTACAGCCTGCTGATTTCTCACTCAGAAAATTCCAGCAAGCTGATTTTTCACAAACAGCAGTTTTATCTTTACTATAGCAGTGCTATTTTTCAGTTTTAGGACAGCAGGATGTCATTGGGATTTAGGGTGGAGGATAGGCTGGATGGGCATACAAATTACAGCGTTTGGAAAGAGAGAATGCAGAGTATCTTTGAGGAGGCAGAAGTCTGGGACATCTTGGTGCATACCACACAAAAACCCTGTTGTTGTGCCTACTGATGCTACTCAGTTGGCTGAGTATAATAAAAAGAACAACAAGGATAAAAGACTGATTCTAGACGGAGTCAAAGACCATTGCATTCCTCATGTGAGAGGAAAGAGAAAAACCCATGAGATGTGGACAGCATTGTCCAATCTCTACCAGAGTACCAGTGAGAACCAGAAAATGGTCCTGAAGGAGAAGTTGAAGACCATTAAGATGGGTAACGATAGTGCAGCTGGATATCTCACAAAGATTACTAATGTGAGAGATGAGTTGGCAGCAGTTGGAAAGGACATTCCACCCACTGAGTTGGTGCGAATTGCAGTGAATGGCCTCCCCCGTTCATGGATGAACTTTGCTGATGGGGTTTGTGCACGTGAGACCCTTCCCACATGGGAGAGGTTTTGGGATGATTGCATTCAGACAGAGATCAGGAAAGGTCAGCTTGGGGCAGCCAAGAAAGGCAAAAGGAAGAAGCAGGCTTCCACAAGCAATGGTGGGGGCAAAGGCAAAGGTAAAGGTAAACAGGGTGACACACAAAAGGACTATTCCAAGGTGAAGTGTTGGAATTGTCAAAAAATGGGACACTATGCAGTTGAGTGTCCAGAGAAGAAGAAGAAGGGGAAGAACCAGAACGTGGCAGCTTCAGCAGAGGTTGAGGAATTTGCAGTTCGTTTTGACCGGGAGTTTGGGTTCACTGCGTATGAGTCCTCTAGTGCAGGATCACCTGCCACACAGGTTCAAAGGGAGCATGCTTTTCCCTCGATTAACGGAGCATCTTCGGGTATCTGGTATGTGGACAGTGGGGCTTCACGTCACATGACAAGAGCCCGTGAGTACTTATCAGAGCTTTCAGAGAGTGGCACTGATATAGAGGTAGTACTCAGTGATGACAGAGTTTTTAGAGCAATCGGGGTGGGGACACTGACATTTCAAAGGGAGTCCAAACCTCCCTTGAAGGTGACAGATGTTCTTTATGTGCCAGGGATGAGGAAGAACCTCATATCCGTCTTAGCTTTGGAGGACAGAGGATATGAGGTACTATTCAGGGGAGGACAGGTGTTGATGTATTCCAGGGGCACTCCAGTTGATTCAACTAGAGTGATAGGTGTACGCCATGCAAAGGTGTACAAGTTTGCATTCCAGTCCCTTTTGGCATTAGGCAGTAGTACAGACAACAGAGCTAGCAGTTCTGAGCTGTGTGAGATTTGGCACCGCAGGATGGGACATATGTATCATGGAGCCTTGAGGACCTTGCGGGAGATCACTACAGGTGTGCCAGATTTCAGTATTGATCACTTTGATACTTGCAGAGGATGTGCGATGGGCAAGTTTGCCAAAACCCCTTTTCCCAACAGAGCGACTAGGATACTTGATTTGATTCATTCTGATGTGAGCGGTCGGATGTCTCATGTTTCCTTGAATGGATATGAGTACTATGTTTTATTCATTGATGATCACTACAGGAGGACCTAGATTTATTTCTTGAAGACCAAGAGTGAGGTCTTCAAGCAGTTTCAGGAGTTTAGAGCTCTTGTGGAGACACAGACAGGTCGGAAGATCAAGTCCCTGAGGTCGGACAATGGGGGAGAGTACACCCTTGGAGAGTTTGTTGACTATTGTGTGGAGGCAGGCATTATGAGGGAGTTCATTGTTCCTTACAACCCCCAGCAGAATGAGGCTGCATAGAGGAAGAACAAATCCATCGTAGGGGCTGCCAAAGCCATGTTACATGATCAGGGGTTGCCATTGTTCTTGTGGGTAGAGGCCTGCAACACAGCGGTTTATTTGCAGAACAGGAGTCTGCATCGTGCCTTGGGGCACATGACTCCGGAGGAGGCTTTTTCTGGGAAGAAGCCTGATATTGGTCATCTTCGTATCTTTGGATGCATTTCATACTCCTACATACCCAAGGAGAAGAGGACCAAACTAGAGCCCACCGCAGAGAAAGGTATCTTTGTTGGCTACAGTAAGACCTCAAAGGCCTTTCGGGTTTACATTCCTGCACAAAGGAAAGTTGTTGTCAAGCAGGATGTGAAGTTCGAGGAGGACAAGGCCTTTAGGAGGTCACGGGAGTTAGAGTATCTGGATCAGCCAGACCCTCAGCAGCAGTTGAGTCAGTCGCAGGGATCCAGTGGGCAGGGATCACGAGGATCAGGAGGTACATCTATGAGGATGTCAGGTCCGTCAGTACTACCTCTATAGGAAGAGGGGTGGTGCTTTAGGCAACATGCAAAGCAATTCACAGAGCAGTTCACTAGGGAGTCCACTGATGGATAGTTCACACGGTACCTTAGCTTCTACAGGTTCAGGTGCAGGCAGGAGGACAGCAGACAGACAGTCAGGAATTCAGGCTCCTGATGATGATGGGGAGGAGGAGTTTCATTCTCCTATAGGAGAAGTGCACTGAGGGAAGAGGAAGCCCAAGAGGCTTCAGGACACCTTGAGAGATGCCACATCTGTTGCTGAGCCTAAGAGGTCGGTCAGAGAGAGTAGACCACCTGAGAGGTTTTGTAGCTATATGGCAATGGTTACCAACATCCTTGACTCTGAACCTTCTAGCTATGAGGAGGCAGCTAGCTAGCAGGTGTGGAGAGAGGCCATGCAGGAGGAGTATTCTTCTATCATGAAGAATGATGTTCGGGAGGTAGTGCCGAGGCCTGAGGGCAAATCCGTGGTTATTTCCAGATGGCTTTACAAGGTAAACCATGCTGCAGATGGCAGCATTGAGAAATTCAAAGCGAGGTTTGTGGCTAGAGGGTTCTCCCAGGTAGAGGGAGTTGATTATGAGGAGACCTTCACTCCCGTGGCTCAATATACTTCGATCTGCTCCATTATATTGATAGCAACAGAGATGGGTTGGAAGATCCACAAGATGGATGTGAAGACTGCATTTTTCAATGGCTTCATACAGGAGGAGGTGTACATTGAGCAGCCACAGGGCTTTGAGGTGCATGGGAAGGAGTCCCATGTGTGCAGACTGAAGAAGGCCCTTTATGGCCTGAAGCAAGCTCCCAGAGCTTGGTACTCCAGGATAGATACATACTTGCAGGGGTTGGCTTTCACAAAGAGTGAGGCAAATCCGAACCTTCACTTTATTGTGATAGGTGAGGAGCCTCTCATTCTAGTGTTGTATGTGGATGACTTGGTCATTACAGGTGCAGAGAGACTCATAGAGCACTGCAAGATAGATCTTGCGGCGGAGTTTGAGATGAAGGACATCGGCTTGATGCATTACTTTTTGGGTTTGGAGGTGTGGCAGGAGGAGGGGCATTTCTTCTTGGGGCAGGGGAAGTATATTGTGGACATTCTTAGCAGATTCCACATAGAGGATTGTAGACCCATGTCGACACCGATGATCACCAACTGGAAGAAGCTTCATGCTTCGGATTCCGAATAGGTAGATCCCACATTGTACAGGCAGCGGATTGGTTCCTTGATGTATTTGGTCAACACTAGACCAGATATTTGTTTTGCAGTCAACATGATGAGTCAGTTTATGTGTGAGCCTAGGAAGGTTCACTGGGTGGCTGCAAAACACATTTGCGGTACTTGCAGGGGACAGTGGATTATGGTCTGGACTACAGGCAAGGGGATGGAGTGAGACTAGCAGGTTATACTGATTCTGATTGGGCAGGTTGTGCTTCTGATAGGAAGAGCACTTCAGGGTGCTGTTTTGGTTTGGGTTCGGCAATAGTGTCATGGTTCAGCGGGAAGCAACAATCAGTAGCATTGAGTTCAGCGGAAGCAGAGTATATGGCAGCCAGTCTAGCTAGTTGTGAGGCCATCTGGCTTCGCAAGATGTTGTTTGCCTTATTTGGTCAGCGGTTGAGACCTTCAGTGATTTACTGTAGAGTTGCATTAAACTCATGGAGAATCCAGTATTTCATGACAGGTCAAAGCATATCGGGATCAAATATCATTTCATCAGAGACTGTGTTCAGAAGGGAGTTGCGAAGCTTGAGTATATTCCCACTAATGAGCAGGTTGCAGATATTCTTACCAAAGCCTTACCACGGGGCAAGCATGACTACTTCAAAGACAAGATGGGTGTGTTGAGGAACACCTTACTCGGTAAGAGGGAGTGTTGAAATTTGGTACCGGAGGACAGGTGGTTCCCTAAGGCTTTGATCTTTGGGCTAGGGAAAAGTGTCCAAAAGAATTTAATTTTTCTCCTAAAGTGACTTTATAATTTTTATAAAGTCAAATCTAATTTAAAAGTGGCTTTAAGTGATAAAGTTACTAAAGTCTAATTTTAAAGTGACTATTAAAGTCAATGTAAAATTAGAAAGGAAAAGTGACTTTGGAAATAAATGACTAAGTGGGTCTTTATTAAAGTGAGGTGAATTAAAAAATAGAAAGTGAGATTTAAATGAGCATTTAATCTCAGCCCTAGATCTCAATCTATTTCAGCCATTGGATTTAGAGATCACCCAAAAGTCACTTAGGGTTAGATTAAAGGAGGAAAAGGTCATCCATTCTTTCATGAGTAAAAAAATGTCGAATGAATTAATTAATTTTGAGCAAGCAGAAGCTCAATAATAATACAATGAATTTACAATAATAGAAACATCATGTTTCTATGTAGAATATGGAAACAATCAGTTTCATCTAAGAAACTGCTTAAAAGAATAAAAATAGCAGAGTAGCTAAAAGAATGAGTATTAAATACTAAATAGGAATATTCTAATACCCTCCCTTAATACTCAATCTATTTACAACACCAATAGACCCTCTGAATTTTACAAATTTATCAACACCAAGAGGCTTGGTGAAGATGTCGGCAGGCTGCTCTGTTGTGGGAACATATTGCAACTGAACTGAGCCGTCTTCAACAAGCTGGCGAATGTAGTGGCAATGAGTTTCCACGTGCTTTGTTCTTTCATGAAAGACTGGATTTTTGGCAAGTTTGAGCACTCCCTGATTATCACAAAACAAAGACGTAGGCCCTGTCTGGGAAACATGCATATCTGCAAGCATACGTCGAAGCCAAACTGCCTCACAGGATGCCTTAACTGCTCCCCGATACTCTGCTTCTGTTGAGGAGAGAGCCACTGCCTGTTGCTTCTTACTAGTCCAAGTAACAGCACCTGATCCTAGACTAAACACATACCCATCTGTAGATTTACGGTTATCAACCGAACCGGCCCAGTCAGAATCAGTGTAACCACTGAGTATAGGATTGGAACTGCGATTATATAGGAGGCCATAATCAGAAGTACCACGCACATATCGTAGCACACGCTTTGCTGCTATCCAATGATCAGCTTTAGGTGCTGACATAAAACGGGAAATATAGCTTACTGCAAAATTGATGTCAGGTCTGGTGGCAGTAAGATAGATGAGACTGCCCACTAGTTGCCTGAATAAAGTTTCATCCACATGAGGAGAGGATGACTGTGATGAAAGTTTGAGCCCTGGTTCCATAGGAGTCGTGGCCAGTTTGCAATCCTGCATTCTGAACCTGTCCACAAGATTTTTGACATACTTGGACTGAGAGAGAAAGATATGATTTTCAGTCTGCCAAACTTCAACCCCCAGACAGTAATGAAGAAGTCCCAAGTCTGTCATCTCAAAAGTTCTGCATAAATCTTGTTTGATCCCATGGATCAAATGTGCAGAGCTGCCAGTAATGATAAGATCATCCACATATACAACCACAAGCAAGATATCATCACCAGTATGCTTGATATACAGGTTTGCATCAGATGGGCTCCGCTGAAAACCCTGATCTGTTAGATACTGACCAATTTTCATGTACCAAGCCCGAGGAGCTTGCTTCAATCCATAGATTGCCTTAGCTAATGGACACACTTTCTGTTCTTGACCAGCAACCTTGAATCTTGGAGGCTGCGTCATGTAGACTTCTTCTTGGAGATCACCATTTAGGAAAGCACTCTTTACATCCATCTGATGAACTTTCCAATTGAACTGCGCTGCTAGGGCAAGGACAAGCCTTATGGTACTCATCTTGGTTGTAGGAGCAAAAGTCTCTTCATAGTCGATGCCTTCCTTCTGTGAGAACCCTCGAGCCATAAGACGAGCTTTATACTTGTCTAGGGTGCCATCAGCTTTGTATTTCACTTTATACACCCATTTGCAGCTTACGGGTTTTTTTCCTGCAGGAAGATCAGAAAGTTTCCATGTGTGATTCTTCTAAAGACTCTGGAATTCAGCTTCCATAGCATGTTCCCACTCAGATGTACCCTTAGCCTCTGAATAGGTTTGAGGCTCAAAAATACTGTGAAGGTTAGCCATAAGAGCAAAATTGATTGTAGACTGTTGTTTGTTCTTATGTCTAGAAGTTCTACCTTCAAGAAGCTCATCATCCCGGAGATCACCAATGGTTTTAGCCCACCATTTAGGCCGAAGAGTAGAGGAACCAATATCAGGAGGAGATGGAGAAGACTCAAGATCAATAGGATCAGCAAGAGGAGGGTTATTTTCTGGAGGAAGCTCAGATAGAGTATTATCAAATATTGATGTTACATCATCCCTCCCATCAGGTGGACCGACCGGAAGAAGAACACTGTGAGGCTGATCCTTAGAACACTGCTTAGAAGAAGAAGACTGAAAAAATCCTCTGTCTTCATCAAATACTACATCCCGACTGAAGCTAAGATGACCGGTGGCTATATCTATCAGCCTATAGGCCTTGTGATGATCACTGTAACCTGTCATCATGAGTTTCTGGCTTTTGGAATCCAACTTAGAGCGCTTAGCAGGTGGAATCCAAACATATGCAACTGAGCCAAATACTTTGAGGTGACTGATCTTAGGCTTACGGCCAGACCAAACCTCTTCAGGAGTCTTCCCTTTAACAACCTGAGTAGGTGATCGGTTAAGAAGATAAACAGCAGTAAATACTGCTTCAGCCCAGAATTTGTTTGGAACACTCCTGTGTTGTAACATGGAACAAGCCATTTCAACAACCGTGCGGTTGCGAAGCTCGACAACACTGTTCTGCTGAGGAGTGTAAGGTGTGGTTAATTGACGTTTGATGCCATGAATATCACAAAAGTTGGCAAACGCTGAAGAACAAAATTCCCCCCCATTGTCGGTCCTAAGGGTCATGATGTTACAACCAGATTCTTTTTCAACTAAGGTTTTAAACTTCTGAAAGGTACTAAGAGCATCAGATTTATTTTTTAGAAAATACACCCACATCTTTCTACTGAAATCATCTACTGAAATCCTCTACAATAAGTAAAAAATATTTGCAAGCAGTGATAGAAGCTGTATTCATAGGACCGCAAATATCAGCATGAAGTAACTGAAGTACCTTAGATGCGCGACAAGATTCTCCATTTTTGAATGAAGACCGATGTTGCTTTCCCGCTTGACAGGCGCTGCATACCCCCAACTGCTGAGTCTGAATATCAGGTAATCCTGACACAAGTCCCTCCCAAGAGAGCTGAGAGAGATACTGCATATTTAGATGCCCATTATGTTGATGCCATAGAGTGCTGATAGGAGAGATACGTGTTGCTAGAGCCACTTCTGGAGAGTCACCGGTGTCAAGTAGCCTGTATAGACCATGGTCCTCTAGGTCAACAGCAACTGTTAAACTAGTCTCCCTGTCAATAATGGAGCACTTGTGTGCACTGAACACTACATCAAGCTAAGGAGAATTCCTCATAATCTGGCTGACAGATAACAGATTAATTTCCATACCAGGAACATAGTGTACATTCAGGAATATGAGTGTGCGCCCACCGAACTGAATTTGAACTGTACCTCTGCCAACTACTGTGTACTTTTCACCTCCGCCAAATACCACGGAATCACTGAAAGGTGAGAAGTCAATAAACCAGTCACGCCTGTGAGAGAAGTGGCGTGATGCACCAGAATCAATGTACCATGCAGAGGAAGGAACATGATCTGAAGACCTTTTAGCCATAAAGGCGTAAAAGGCAGAATCTGTCTGCTCGGAATGTTCTGCAACATTTGCTGTCTGATGGGGCCCTCCCTGTTTCCTCTGTTCAGAAGCAATCCTCTGTCGGCAATATTTCTTCATGTGACCGAACCTGTGACAGTAATTACACTGCACACTTTTCTTCCTAGCAGGATCAAAAGGCTGAGAAGAGCCTTTCTGCTGAAAGGACTGAGAGGACTGATATTTTGCAGCAAATGCATTTTCCGAGGACACTGATGAAGCACCACTACCAAACTGCTGTTTCCACCGATCCTGCTGCAGAAGTTTGGTGCATAACTCTGGAAACTTCAGATCAACATTTGTGGTGGTAATGTTGAGTGTTTCTATGAAGTGTTCATATGATTTCGGTAGACTTTTCAAAGTAATGACTACCATATCTTCTTCCTCCATGGTCCGACCAATGGCTTCGAGCTGATCTCGAATGTCTTTAATTTTGTTGAGATGTTCCTGTAAAGACATATGTTCGTTCATCATGATGGAGAACCACTGATTTTTGAGAAAAAAAAGCTCTGCTTTTGTCAGATGTCTTGTGCAGTTCTTTCAACTGTTGCCAGATCTCGACAGTTGTCTTGCCAAAAGGAATCTGTGGTAACTGATCATCAGCGACAGAGAGCTTGAGAAGCATAACAGCCTCTTGATTTCGATCATCAAATTTATCTTGATCGGTACCGGCTGTACCGGGACGAAGCTCTTTGCCCAAAATGAGCTGATCAAGACGTCTGTATTCAAAAATGGTCAACATTCTTCGTTTCCAAATGTTATAGTTGTTGCCATTAAAGCGTTGATTTCCTTCTAACATCAGATTGGTGAGCGTGGCCATTTTCCCAAAGACAATACAGAAGTCTGACACAAATTTTAATGTAGCTGCCCGCTTATCCTGGTGCAAATCAAAACAGAATTTGTTCTGCTAGACAGGTTTAAGAAAAAAAAAAATATATATATATATATATATATTTACCCAGCAAAAAAAAAAAAAATCTCCAAGCAAGTGCTGCAATATTGGTTTAGTTTCTACCAGTAGCGATCAGGTACAGGTTATATTCGAACCTTTGACATCCCTACACGGTCTCTGCAGTCCTCTGACGCTGCTGTATCTCCTTTTTGTGGCAGTATATGCTGTCAAAACATTGAATTCCGTTCGATGTATCCCTATTTTCGCTGCCTTGCAAGTCTGGCAGTAAAAATGCGTATATCTGGTTAAAGTAAAATAATTTGTTCTCTTTATTCAGATTTCGCAAGGCATGTCATTCTGTCGGCAGAAAATTGTGCGGGAGAAATGCATCGACGTCGGAATATCCTTAGGCGGGAGGAGAGTTTCTGTTGCAAGACGCGTCAGCATTCAACAATACGTGGACTGAAAAATGAAACCACGTGAGCCGTCGTTTTGTATAAACCCACGCTGCACACAGATTGCGTGTCGGAGAATACTGCCGCGGCTTCAATTTGCCTCAAATTTTCGCTGTCTTTGCTACGTTCCGCGACGGACTGCGGTCAGATAGCTCTTTATCACTGGTAAACTCAAGTGCTCACTCTGAATTAGACGATGGCTCCCTCCATGACCATCGATGGCTTCCTCGATGATAACACGGCAGCGTCGTGTCTCCCGATGATTTACACGGCAGCTCCCTTAATTCGCACAGCAACTGTAATAATAACCGAGCCGAATGAATCCGTTGACACTTCTGCAGTTGAAAGTGCCGGCGAGGGTTTCAGGTTTGAAATCTGTAGAAGTAAGGAGAAATTGCCGCCCTATGAGAACACGACAGAGACGCAGGAAGAACCGACTGCGATTATCCAAACAGAATCGGTACACCAGCAAGGGAAGGCTAAATTTCTAAACCAGATCCAAGAGTTTCTTCAATTTCTAATTCCTCAGAAATGCAGAAGAAGAATCCATTTCTGTATCGAGATAGACGACTGTAAGCTTTTATCACAGTGAGCAAAGCCGAGGCTAAGACTCAGTGAAGGCTACCTGGCTTACAGAGGGCTCGACCTTAGAAAGGAATGAAAGAAAGAACTCAAGAGATTAGGATGCAGAGGGAATAACTGTTCAAGAAATCTCTTTTTCTGGCTCTGATACCATAAAAGAATGTCGAATGAATTAATTAATTTTGAGCAAGCAGAAGCTCAATAATAATACAATGAATTTACAATAATAGAAACATCAGGTTTCTATGTAGAATATGGAAACAATCAGTTTCATCTAAGAAACTGCTTAAAAGAATAAAAATAGCAGAGTAGCTAAATACTAAATAGAATGAGTATTAAATACTAAATAGGAATATTCTAATAATGAGCAGATTGAGAGAAGGAAAGCAAGAGAGCAAGGGAGATTTCTAGACAGGGAGGAGAAGGAGACAGCAGCTTGGCACACATTCCAAGGCAGCGGTTTAGCAAATTCGTACAGCTGAGTTAGCACACAATGAAAAGTAGATTTTGGCACGATTTTCTAGAAATCCGTACAGTTGTTTGCACAGAAATCAAGGAGAAGTTTGCACAGAAATCAAGGAGCAATTTGCTGGCACATTTTCCAAGGAAATCCGTACAGCATATTGTTGTTTTTTGCACGCAAATAGAGGTCTGTACAACATATTTATTACAGGTCGTACAGCAGCATTTAAGGCTGAAAGTGGGCACAAAAATCGAGGAGGTCGTACAGCATTTATTGCTGTCCTGTTTTGTTGTTTGCTAGTATTTTCCAGTTGGCTGTGAGGCACGGAAAACGAGATAAGTTGTAAAATTTGCTTGCTGATTTTTGTTGAATATTTCTCACTGTAAAAGCATTTTTCAGAAATAAGAAAGAGCTCTCAAACTGGTTTTCCCCAAGAGTTGTAAGGGGTTTTTCCAGGGTCACATTGACCAAAAATCACTGTGTTCAAATGTGCTGAATGGCTGTTTATATGTGCTGATTTTTATATTTCTGCATTTTCCAGCATTCTGTAAAATTTCCAGAATTTGTGTTTTCAGCAAAATTTATTTTTTCAGTTGTTAAATGTATGGATATGGTAAAGGGCATTTAACTATTTTGGAGAAATAAGGTGAAACTAAAAACCAGGGTGGGAAATGAGAAATTTTTACATAAGTTAGCTTTCACTGCTGATAGGGTTTTGACAACAGCGACAGTCCTTAACCTAGAAACCATTGTTTGACTTGACATCCCTGTTGGGAGATTGTTGACCTTGTAAATCTTTTAATTGCTTGTTGCATCAGCCCTACTTTATAATGGTTGCTTGTGGAATCTACTGTAGTTGGGGTCCATTCCTATACTATTTGTATATTCAATAAAGAGTGCCACTATTTCCTAGATTGTTGAACATCGCATTATTGTTATGAAGTACAATTCTTTCATGATTTGTAAAAAACTCTAGCTCAGAATCGCACCCTAAGGGTAACCTTCACAAGAGGGACATCACAATCCTGGAGATTGGTTTGCAAAATGCTATGCAAATCATAATAGATAATGCAACTAATTATGTGAAGATCAGCAAGTTACTAATGGAGAGGCACCCCATGGTGTTCTGGAATCCATGTCCCACCTATTACATCGATTTCATGTTTAAGAATGTGAGGAAAATATCCTTCATCGAGGTCATTGATCAGGCTAGGAGTGTCTCAAAATTGATATATAAGCATGCATTTGTTCTTAGCCTCTTAAGGATATTCACAAGAAATGAGGAGTTTTTGCATCCTACAATAACATGTTCTTTCAGCAACTTCATTTCTCTTCAGTTTGTAACCTTGTGCTTCAATATTAGTTTGTGATGATCATCATGACTATGGATTTAGCACAAGCTAGAATGCAAGAGCCGTCACTGAAGTAGTGTACACCAATTCCTTCCGGAAAGAAGTGCAAGAAATGTGCATAGTTAGTGAACCTTTGGTAAAGGTGATACCCTTGGTTGATTGAGATATTCCCACAATGGAGTACTTGTATAAACATTGAAGCCATGGATAGGGCCAAAGAAGTATCCGGTCTTATTATGAGGGCAAGGGTTCTCCCAAATATGATAAATACACGATGATCTTGGATTTGATTAATAGTCAGTGGGTCGGAATGCTTCATCAACCCATTCATGCAACAATACTTTTACTCAACCCTGCCTATGCTTACTCATGCAACTTTGATTTCAATTGTAAGGTGATGGAAGGGTTGCTGATGGTACCTGATGTCAATGCTTGTAGAATAATTATTAGTGAGATGAAGATATACATGAAGCTAGCAGATTATTTGGCTTTACCAATGTTGTCAATGAAAAAAATATTTTGATGCCATTAAAGCCATTAGAATTGAGAATTTTAATTATGTGTTTTATTTGTAGGTTGAATTATTTCCTGTTTTCAACTATAATGAAATATATTTAAGCCTTTTTAGTCTTATTTGTTGTAGATGTTTGCTGGTTAAACTACAGTGTAAGAGTACCGAATTTACAGGGACTTTTAATTCAGGTCCTTAGCCACAATTGGAGTGTAATTGAAACTCAAAAGCACAAGAATTTAGAATCTCAACTAAGCAATTACAATTATTATAATTAATGACCTTCAAGCCTCATTAAATTTATTATGACCCTCTTATAGGTTGGATTTTCCATGTCTTGAAGATTTGGTATATGTCCATAACAATCTTCGACTATGGGTGAGACAGCTAGAGAAAATACCTTATGTGGACGCCATTTCCTTTGATAATATTAACATAATGTTTGAGTGGAGGGTGGGTATGAAGTGGCTCGTATGTAGGAGTCAGCTGTGTGGTTAGAAGAGGAGCAGCAGCATCAATATGAGCAAGGGCAAGGAAGGAACAGAAGCACGGGGAGCAAAGGAGTCCTTTGCCGTGGCAACATCAACACCACCTTCTACACAGATTGATATAGCTACACCCACCAATTGATGTCAAAGAGATGATGCAAGACCTAGTGGCAAATGAGCCATGAACTTTTCTTGTAAAACACACAGATTGATATAGCTACACCCACCAATTGATGTCAAAGAGATGATGCAAGACCTAGTGGCAAATGAGCCATGACCTTTTCTTGTAAAACGGGGAGAGGTCATTGATACAAGATAGCCAGTTGCTAGATTTGTCATTGTAGATGACTCATGACGATCAAATACATTTACGTATTTCATGTCATTTTGTATTGGTTGTCCAATTTTGCGTCCTTGATTGGACAGCTATGAAGGTTCAGGATTCAATATCAACTTTGATGTATCTTTTTTCATTTGGCAAACACTACATCAAATATATCAGTGTCTTTTTCCATATTTATGTGACGATGTTTTTATTTGAACTTATTGTTGGTTTATATGTTTAAAAATTTGAAAAACAATGAATTTATTTATATTTTTTTACGTTTTCCACGGTACCCTGATTTTTTCTCCAATGTTCAGATGTCATATTCCACAGTCCAGACCCTCACCATTTTTTTTGCCGCGGTTGGCTTTTTCAACAACGAGTGTGTTGTAGTAACAGCCTTAAGCCCTATGTTAAAAAAGCCTCAAGCATTTGCATAATCCAGTTTTCCCAAGGTACCATCTTTGAAATTAGGGGAGGTGCCTAACGGGGGTTTCCCGATGATGTGTATTTTACAGAAAACATTAAAAAGAAAAGAGATGCAATTAGCAGGCTTTGCCAAAAATTTAATCCCCAAATGGTCAAACCAACGCTTCCGTGAAGCTTTATTTGAGATTGTGCAATATATAAATTATCATCTACAGCGTCTTCACCACAGATGTTTGCAAGCAATATTTAAATGTTCTAAGAGATGTAGCCAGCTGTATATGAAACTACACAGAAACTTTATAGCGAAAACGATTTTGATAAGGAATTATTTACCACCTTATGATGCTAAAAGGTTAGCGAAAGCTTTGTCTGTAATTTAAAAAATAACAGTAAACTGAATCATGTTTTCTTTTCTACATACACCATGTTAAAATTCGTATAATACAAATGCATACAAGTTCATATATTTTGTGTATTAGCCAGGTTACTCTACTTTGTTGATATTTTCAGTCATTAGAATGGTTAGGTCCTATGAAGCCTCTCACACCCAGGTATGACCTGAGAGGCACAACATCTAATATTAAGTGTAACCTTTACCTGTGCAACTTCATTCTTTATTATACAGTATCTCTAGACAATACTCTATGGAACTACTATGTCATAAAGTGTATGCAAGGCTGCAAACAGTACTACTTCCACAACCCACACTAATATTTGAACTTTGATCCAATGACGGCCCATATATCTAAGGCAGTAATTTTCAGAATTGATTATAGCATCCTAGTGATGTATCTCAAACCCAAGGATTGTCCTGTTTTGGTAAGAATGTTAGAATATCCTCTGTGTAAGCATTATGACTAATCTATTTCACCCTAAGTGGCCACTAGACTAATGGAAAACAACACAAGCTTTCCTCTGGATAAAAAGCATTCACATGACCATAATACCATTCTTTGTTTGCATACTTGTATCTTTTCTTATAGTTTCAGCTCTAAATACAGGGTATGTTGTATACTCATATTGTTTCTTATAGTTTCGCTCTAGATACAGGGCATTTACAAGTCCACAACCAATTGTTTTGCATATTTACCTAACAGGCCACCGGAGTCAAGGGTGTCATGTTTTTATCCTGCGCGTCAGAAACAAGTTTGGCATGCATCCTAAAAGAAGGCATGGGTTGAACGTGTGCCTTAGACATGTCCTACCTGTTTAACTCTAAAAAAACATTTTTTTCATTGTTATTTTCTCATTTTCAGCTGCATGGAAAGAGCTCTTATGGTCTCTTCCTATGAAGGTGAAGGATAAAATCAAGATTTGAAAATATTTGAAGTGTTTTGTAAATGTTTTATTTTCTAAAAACAGTGGATGTCTTTTATATATATATATATATTCCTTTGTGTCATATATATTTTCAATCGTGTCTTGTTTCTAGGGTGGAAGTGTCCCATGTAGGACACTTGTATTTCAGTGTCCTCCACGTCCTCATGTCATGTGACTTTATTTATGAATTTCATTTAGTTCATGTGACTTTATTTATGAATTTCATTTCATTTAGTTCTGGAACATGACCAGGAGTACTTACATCCCCGTGATTCAAATCTTTTATTGTATATTAATCATTTCTTTTATGTTTTTGGTTTTGAATAAAGGAAATTTATATGACCGTAGTCTTTTATTATATAATTGTTTTTCTCATCTAAAATTGAACAAAACCTTCAATCTGTACCAAAACAAAATATTACATTCTATCAGGGTTATACCATTGGTGGTAAGTAAGCTGGTTAAAATGCATTCATTTTGTGACCTAAAGATGGAAAAAATTACTCCTTGAAGAAGATATGTAGGCTTCAGTTATTTTTATTGTGTGTACTACCAGTAATGAAAGCAGGGTACTCCCAGAAACAGAACAGCACAGCATGATTAGGCTATTGTCTATCTCTTAGAACCCCTTTGAAAGTGAAACATATAATCTGAAGCGAACCTCTTCACTTCCATGAATTCATCCATGAAAGAGATACCCCATAAGATCCATATTAAAATAATAAAAAATTATTAATATGAATATTGATATGGGATTTATCTGATTGAGTTACAATGGCATGTATATAAATACAGATTTAAGGAATGAGTCATACCTTTTGGGAAACTTCAAACAGGATGAATTATCATTATCATAACATAAATACAAATTATGACCTATGACTTTGTTATAAAAAAAAATTGCTTATAAAATTATGACATTAACGTTAATATACCCAGTCTTGGCTTAACTATTAGGGGTTAAAGGAGATCATCTTGGAGAATAAAGATAATATTAAAAATACTATTACTACCAAATTTAAGGACAAATTGTGGGATGATAAGGAGCTAGAGGGGAAAAAGAAGCTAAGGTATTATAAGGAGGTGATCAACCCCACTCTTGCTAACCAGAATTATCTCTTTGTCTTAACCAGTGCTAAGAAAAAAATGAACATTGCAAAGATAAGAACTAATTCCCATGAGCTTCGAAGTGAAACCAGGCATTGGTCTATTCTCAAAACATTTTGGGTTGAAAGAATCTGTCGACTATGCGATACTAAGAGGGTTGAAGATGAAAAGCACTTTCTCTTGGATTGCCCAGCTCTTACTCACATCCGTTCTCATTTCCAAAACATCTACCACACTACCAACCTTCTTGACTTGTTCAGTTAGCAAAACTATAATGATCTAGTGTTAAGTTATGGTATGTTCTATGCTTCGAGCAATTTACTTTTCTTTCTTACTATTATTTATAGATTAGCAATCACATGTGCATAAGTAAAGTGCAGATAGAACATTAAACGATCAACAGAAAACAAGCCAAGATAAAAGACACAAGATGTGGCGGCTAGCCAGGGACAAACCCACAATGTGTGGGGAAACCCTTTGATCAAATCTTCTTTTATCTTCAAAAATTCAGCAGAGAGAATTAGTACAATAAATCTGATTTATATCAGCAGTAGCAAACACTAGATTAGCAACATCAGCATTAGCGGCTTCATCATCAAAACTAGGGCAGTCGATATCTCGCAAACAGACCGTCGGATCGGCTTTATTCCACCACCAAAAAATGTGGCCTTCAGAGGAGGTCCAAATGGACCAATAGCGCAGTTCAGAGGAGGAGATATGATGGTCAACACTGGTCAAACTTTGGATTTGCAGTTGCAGCTTCAGGTTCAGCAACTTCCTTCCACATGTGTGAGAGAGAGTCTCTTTTCTGCATAGTGGAGAAGAGCCTCTTTTCTGCGGAAGAGAGAGAGAGAGATGTGATGAGATGAGTGAGTGCAAATGAGGAAAAGTCCTCCTGTATTTATACACAACTGTTGATGTTTGAATAGATGCGACTGTTAGGCTTCTGAGCCTACATGAGTTGTAGGTCGGCTTGATAATAATTCCATAATCAAAATAAATTCATATCTCCATACATACTTATTAGAATTGGATGATCTTTAGATCAATCCTACACCTCTCGACGAGAGGAATCTAATAAAAATATTATCAGCCATGAATAAGATGACCCACGTGGAGTTTGGCCCTAGTTGCCAATTTTAACATCTAGGAATGCTTCTTTCCCTCCTCTTTGATTGTAGAACTAAAAAATTAAAAAGCCTCAATTAATATCTTTCTTTCTTAAGGTCTGATAGACCTCATTGGTCTCAACGGACATTAATCATTATCATGATCACCATTACAAATTTAGAATACCTCACTTGTAATCATTGGCGTGTATCTTTGGATTAAAGTTGAATTATGGATCTTTTGAATATAATCATTTGACAATCATGTTTTGAATACTGAAAATGATGATGCATGGATGAATCTCAGCTTGAATGATTAGGCTGACAACATGATCTTATAGTTGAGATCCCTTCTGTTATATTGAAATCAAGGATTGGTGTTTCAACCGTCCACATCTTTCGGCTGAGATACAACTTATGGCATTAGGTTTTCCTACTTCAATTGAGTTGGTGACGATCTCCTTATCCATGGTTTGGATTTTCATCTCAGAAAAATTCCCTAATTCAACCAGCTCAGTTAAGGTTTCTTTGTCAACAAGTTGTTTCTAGACTTTTTGTTGTCTTCTTCTAATTATTTAACTTTTTGACTACTAAAAATGTAACTAGTGTTAATCTTCATAATGTAATGTAAAACAATCATTGATGTATTTATTATATTCATTATTATTTTCAGTTTTGGTCAAAGCATGTTCTTCATGTTTATAGAGTCAAAAATAAATTATTTTGAGTCAAAGAAAATGTACTCGAGTCATGTCCCATTTGCACATCTGTAAGAAAAAGAACTTTAATTTTTTTTTGAATCAAAGTCCACCAAAATGTACAAGTCAGCCCTCCTTGGAAACAAGTCAGCTCAGTGCTCCAAGAGCTGCTTGTTCGATCACTTTGAGGCACACACTCTCATCATCATATACATCTTCTGCACCCAATGAAGGAATAATAGACCAAGAAGAGGGAGAGAACCAGCTCGCACATGTGGAGAAATTTAAGTGAAAGAAAGGACTAATTTCAGAGCTTGTTACAGGCCCAAATTTTCAGGGGCCGAAATTTCAGAAAAGTGACCAGTTTGACCTTTGTTGACTATTGAATTTGGAGGTGACTTGGAGGAGGGTTGGACTTGGAATTTTGGTGGTAGCTTTGGTCTTGGTCTTGAATATCTCATTTTAATCTGATTCTATAAGAGAGTGATTGTTGTTGAGTTTTCCCCCTTGTGGGGTTTTGCCCTAGCTTGGAGCCTAATTTTTGGTGTCTCTTGTCTCTTGTGAATTATGTTCTATATATTTTGCCAATGTGTAATTGTTTGATGATATAACTCTTGATTTGGGGTAGCATCGGATGCGCTCTAGCCACGAAAATTGGTGGAGAGGCTAAGGCACATGAGATCTCCAATACCCAAAAAGGGTTTGGGCAAATTCTAAACAATTTGGGAGATATTAAAATAATTAATATTTTTAATGGAGTCCCTAAGTCTAAACTTAGGGAAATTAAAATATTAATGTGAATTAATATGAAACTATGTTAGAATGGTCCAAAAGTCATGGATCGAGTCAAATCTTATCTTAGCCATCGATTAGGGACTTAATCTCGGCAGTTGATTTGTCAGCGAGAAAAGTATAAGAGGAGGCTTGAGGGTCACTTGGAGAACACACTGAGGGAGACCAGCCAGTTCAATTTCTAGAGTGGGGTTAGTTGAGACATTGAACTAGTGGTCTGGTAAGCAGTCAGGAGGCAGCAAGTACAGAGCAGAGAGGCGAGATCAGCCACTAGAGATCAGCATTGAGGCAGGAGAGGTAAACGCAAAGGCAGCAAAAGACTATGCAGTCATTAGCTGGGCCTGTGTGGGTGGCGCAAAGAGGCCCAGGGCTGACACAGTCAAGCAAGGGCTAGCGTAGAGGGTTTGAGAGCCACACAAAGGTGAGTCGGGCTGACGCTAGGATTGTGATAAGTGTTGGAGAATTATTTCTCTCAGCGGGTAAGCCAGTTTGGCACCCTGTTGCACTGAAGAATTGATGAATAATAAAATCCTCCCTTGCTGCACTGGTTTTCCCACAATGGGTTTTTCTGGGAACTGTTGTCCAAAATATATGTGTCAATGTGTTAATGCTTGTGCATTGTTTGTTTCTATATTATGGTGTGATATCTGCAGTAGTATTTATTTTAATGTTTATTGAAGTAATTTCATAAATAGCTTATTGTGGAATAAGTAGGAAAAATAAATCAGTTGTTGCAATGATAGAATTTTTTCAATAACTACGCAAATAAATACTAAGAAAAATTATTCATATTAGTCACAAGTAAATGATAAGAAATTATATCATCTATCTGAATTTCAACATTCACTTCTACAAGTAGATTTTCATTACGACTTCTCAAGTGAGAAACTTCTTCCTTGTTGTTAGATAAATATTTACTAGTACTTTTAATCTCTTCCTTGAGAGCTTCAATTGTGATGTGATTCTAATATCTATTGATGAAGCTCTTTTATTTGTTGTTGAAATTGGTGGACTTTTGCATCTTGGCAATCAAGTATCAACTTCCTTTGGGCATGAACCAGTGTTACTGTAAGCATCCTCCTATGGGGCACTCCCACCCCGAAACTATGCTCCAAGCAAGAGTGTTAATTTTAGGTATGTTCTATTAGAGCAATTTGTTTCAATTTTCATAGTTAGCTCCATATCTTTTCCAAATTAGCAATCACATCAGTGTTAAAGTAAACTGCAGATAGAACATAAACATAAATTGCAAAAGAACAAGCCAAGACAAGAGGACACAAGATGTGGCGCCAGCCAGGGACAAACCCCAATGTGGGGAAACCCTTGATCAATTCTTCTTTTATGTTTTTCAAAGTTCAGTAGAGAGAGAGAGATAGTACATTTACAACAGAAGTCAACACTTTGACTTATCTAGATATGAGCATAGATCATCTCCTATAGTGATGATACATGAGATCCGTTGAAGACATTCTGCTTCAACTGATTCTCCAAGGTGACGGCTTCACCTAACATAATGTTGCAGCTTGTACTCATGTTGCATCCGTCACTGTGCTGCATCTAGTCATTGAGCTGCTCCCATCTGCTATCATCATGCTGCCCTTTACTAACATGCCCATCATGCTGCATCTTTCATCATCATGTTGTCTCATTCATCATCATGTTGCCCTTTACTAACATGCCCATCATGCTGCATCTTTCATCATCAATTGCACCTGTCACTATGATGATCATAATTGTACCTTACTGTATTGTATGATTATGATCCTAGTCTCTTTGATGAGACTGACACTCTTTACTGAGGTGATCATTGTTTCTTTCATTACTGCATATTGGAACATCATTTAATACTCCACGTCACTGTTGTACAAGATGTTTGTACTGCCATAAGGATTTCACCGAGATCTATATCTCAGGACTGCTGTGTGAGATAACACAGTCCCTTCGTCCGAGATTTTCATCCAACTGAGATCCTTACAAGTATGTCGAGGCCATGTGATATGCCTATACAGATCTTAATGTTAAGACATAGACTTCTTGTAATTCTGATCACTATTTGTATTATGCAATAGATACGTTACTTGGATCATCTTCATACTACTATCCAATATGCTTAAGCAGCTACAGAAGAACCATCGAGATCTGGTGTCAAGACTGCTTCTTTCCATAAATAGCCTTGGATTTTACCACGTTGTCACCTACAGCTATGTGGCATTAACACAGATCCTTCACGCTGTAGTATAACTACTTTGCTATGGCTAGGTCCAACCTTCTAGCTATTACTTAGGGTCCCTTTCAAGCTGAGATTAGGTCTCTTCTAACTGCGGTTTTAGGCTTCCTTTTAGGGCCTCACAAATTGTGGCTAGGTGTGTTGTGTAAGGTTTTTTTATGACAACAAATAGAAGCCTCTAAGAACTGCGTATGTGACTCTCTTGACAACAGATTATGTCTCATCTTGAAGTTGCGTGTTAGGGTCTAATAGACTATGGATTTATTCCTCTTAGAGCAGCGGATAAAAGTCTCTTCTTTAGCAGTGTTTAGGGCTTCACCTTACAGCAGATTAGGGTCTCTTCTAGACTTGCGGCTAGGGTAACATCTACTGCAGCTAGGGCATTAGCTACTGTGGCTAGGGCATCATTTACTTAGTCCAAATACGTGGAGAGGAGGAGATCACATGAAGAGTGTGTGTCTCAAATGACTTCGAGTCCTCTTCTATTTATACTAAAACGTAGATGATGAATAGACATGACTATTGGGCTTCTGAGCCTACATAAGATGATGGTCGATTTGACAATTTGTTTTATAACACATAAATTCATAACTCCATGAATACTTGACGGAATCGGTTGATCTTTAGATCAATCCTACACCTCTCGATGAGAGGGATCCAAATAAAGATATCAGTTGTCATAAATAAGATGACCCACATGGAGTTTGGCCCTAGTTGCCAATTTTAACAGAGTGTCCAGGGAGTGCTTCAAGCCCTTTTGGTATGTTCCCTGCCACTATTGAGGGTGTGACACTCCCTTGGACACTCTCCAACCCCAAAACCATGCCCTCTAAGTGCTCCCTCTCACATTCCCATGAAAATGAAGAAAAAGGCCATTTTCTAAAAATTTGCTTTTGAACTTTTTGATCTTCTTACTTCAATTAAATTATCATTTCATAACCTTATCCAAGTGGCCTATTTTGTTAAAAATTAAAAAAACTCTTTGATCATGTTGATAGTTGGCGGATAGCCTATTTCATTCTATAAATCACAGGCCTACTTCCTATTATATATCTTTAGAATTTGTATGTCAATAATTGATAGATGGTTGATGCTTGAATGGTGAATCATTAATCTACCATGGATGACATTTATAACTTCATAATAATGTAGCAAGATCTCCTCTTCTCCAAACAATAAATATAGGGAGCATTGCCCTTGTGCCCTCCTCCAAGTCATTTCCCCAAAGGGAGTCTTTTGTTTTTATCTTTTAAACATCTAGCAATTCTTGTATATATCCAACTCTTATAATAGCACTTCATTCTTTCCTAGTGTGGAAAGTTTAAATCATAGATCACATCTATCTTTGGTTTTTATAAAGTTTTAATCATAGATCACATCTATCTCTAGTTTTCATAGGAATGGTTGTTACACTCACATAGTGTATTGATACTTGTGTACTTAGCAGTCCCATTGAACTATTTGTGGTAATTTGTTGGACATTATTGGAATTATCTTATCTATAAGTAGTACAAATCAGTGTTATAAAACTCCGACTCCAACTCAGAAACAGTCGAGGGTCAACTTCGACTCCAACTCCGACTCAGTATCGACTCGGCCTGTTTGATTTCAATGACTTGGTCATTGTAAAAATACATTAAATATTTATTTTTTTATAAAAACATAATTTTAAAGATTTTCATTCATGTTTCCAAACACAAAGCTTTAGAATGTAGAGAGAAGACAACATAGGCTCATGAATATATCCATTATATCAAAATGGCACCCAGTGCACTGACCAAGACAAAGTTCATACTTAGCCACCAATGCCAGGATCCTTTTCTGCCTCAGCCTAAGGACAATCACTAGACTACAACAACAATAATACCAATTCTCTACCCCTAATGAAGTCTCAAAACCCTTGATTTAATTCTGGTCAAGCTCCAAAACAATCGGAGGTAAATATGTATTTATTAGTGCATTGCTAGAACGTTTGCCTTTCTAAAAACATTGTACGGCTCAATGCATTGTTTTCTAATTCACGCCACTAGGATAACCATACTTCATCCTTGTAATTTTCAAAACTTTCTCACAGTGATAGATTACTTTAGGGCTATAAATATGCAATAAGCAACAACCCAACCATTGATATGTAGGAGGTGGAACAACTTTTGACAAATGTGCTTCAGGATTTTTGTTAAAGAGCGCAGCCAGACGAGTCATTACCGAGTCGGCCGAGTTGTTACCGAGTCGATTGAGTCAACCAAGTCAATGACCGGATCGGTAATAACTCGGCCAGTCATTCCATTTCGGCCACCGAGCCGACCTGGCCAGGCATTTGCTCGGTCTGACTTGACCGAGTTGGAGTCGACTTGGCCGTTTTTTAAAACAATGGTACAAATATATATTTTCATATATTCTACAATAATTTGGCATTCTACATTCTTTGTAATATAAATGCATTATTATATATACAATAATCCCAAGGCTTTTTTGGAAATGGTGCTCCCAGCGTTCCCACTCCACTCCTATGCTTTGGAAACCTTGGTTTGAAAATTTTGTATCTTTTCAACTGGTGTTTTGTTCAAATTTCTTAATTTATCTTCTAAACCTTCATAATTTTGTTGATGATTTTTTATTTGTGTTGCCCACAAAAAAATATTCTAAAATAATGTCCTGCAACTATTTTCTTGGTTACGTGCTCTAATGCTATTTAGTTTTTATCCAAATTCATGGTGAAAGTACCAAGGGATTTTATCTAAGAGTTTCCAAGAATTACATCAACGTCATAGGTATCTATGACTTTGATTTTGATTTCCTGAAAATATTAATTGACACCTAATTCTAAATTATCAATCTCATCGATGTCCTTTTGTATTTTAGTTTTTTTAAACTTCATCATGATTTGTAATCTGTTTTTCAACTTGGCATCAATAAATTTTTCTTAGGAGGGGTTTATGGCAATGCTTACAACCTCACTTTGGATCATACCTTGCAAACGTACTAAGTTGTTGGGTTCAACAACAAACTTGGAAGTGAACTTAGTTTTCGATTCCATTGCCGACTTTGGAAATTTCAACTTGAAGTGATATCCTTGCTTGATAACTAGTGATTGAACTTGTAAATTGTGTGTAGCTCAAGTGGTTGTGAGGAAAAATGTCATTCTCCCCACCCGGATTCAAACTTCAAACCCACTTTGTGACATGTTTTCTCGTAGTGAGCCAATTGCTGATGATCTATATATGATCTATTTATAAGTTGTTGACCTGAATTTGGCCCTGAAGAACCCTAGCTTTACCCTGGGTACTATCCTGATCTTCTAAATGAGGTGAAGTGCCCAAGACGTTTCCCTCAGGATATATTACATAAAAAATAAAATAAATAAATAAAAACTAGTGACTACACAAGGTGAAGGTCCCACAATATGACATAGACTTGATCTTTTCTTATACTTAATCCCACCTTTTCTTATAACATTTTTTTAATATAATACCCTTGGAACCCTATAATATATCAGTGAGATCAAGAAATTTGATACTAACTTGATTTTTTACCTTTCTATAATCACCTCAAGGAATATTAACTTTGTTTTGCCACCCTTTGCATAAAATTTAGTATTTAGCACTTAAATACATGTGTTTTTCCAAAACGATTCATTTCCGTCCACAAGATCTCCTCTCAAATACTTATACATTGGACTTCCCATGATATTCCATGGAACATGAAGATGTCATTAGGTGCATGGAAAACAGTTCGACTGAGAATCAGAAACCCTCAAACGAATGCTCTTAATCTTGGAAACAACTGAATTTCAGTATGCCACCTTGGGATTTAATAACCCACTTATTATTTTGTTCACTGACATGCAGCAACAATCACCCTCTTTCACCACACATTGGATCTCTTGTTTTCTGATTCTTTCAATGTTGCTTCTTCCAGGGGCTGCTACACTTTATTACCCCTCTTCAGCAGTTGTAGATGAGAGCATGGATTCCACCACATACTGTCCACCACCTGAACACTTTAAACATGGTTTTTTTGGACAGCTCGTGTATAGATAGTTTTAATGCAGATTTATGTATGTGCACAGGAAACATCATGTCACACACTGACATGCTGCAAAAATTTCATTGTACAGTACCTATGACCACAAGAGTCTTAATGATCAACAGAGCTTACAGGAGATAAGGGATGGTTCAGTCTATTTGGAAATTGGTCTCTGCTGATACATATCAATCTAATCCTAGTGGAATATAAGCATGTTGAATGAACATTGAATATGCAGAAGTGTGCAGCTTCAAAACTAAACTATGCAGATAGTAATAATTTTTTCCAAGTATTCTGTTAAAATGAAATTGACCACAGGACAGTGAACACAAACCACTTTCATACATCTATGAAATAGATAGCCCATAAGATCCATATTGAAATAGCAAATATTTATTAAAATATATATTGATGTGGAATTGATGTGGAATTGATGTGATTATTGAGTTACATGGCGTGTATATATATAGACACAATGAGGTGAAAAATCATACCTTTTGGGAAAAGGGATGACTAATCATTATTACAATATAAATGTACATTATCACCTATGACTATTATTACATAGTAATTGCTTATATATTATTGCATTAATGGCAATATACCCTAAGTATATTACACAAAACAAAGGTAATCACTGTGTCACCAGATCTGTGGGGTCTGAGGTGAGATCTGCAGATCCATGGTTCCAATCCAGATCCAGATCCACCAGGATACATGTAGGATCTTCCTTGCAGCTGAAACCCTTTTGGCCAGAAATGGATCCTGCTTGGAAGGAACAGATCACATGCCAAAATGCAAATAAGACATTCATACCCTGTCCTGTGGGCCCAAATGCCTGGATTTGAAAGCTAGTTTTTTCCTTGTGCAGGGTTCTTGACACTTGTAGGAACACAAAGACCTTGCCCCTCTGACTAAGAATCCGCATGTGAGCATCAAATTAAATGAGCACTTGAACAGTGAGAAGTTAAGATTCAAGAACACAAGCTTTGGGCTAACTGAGAACATGGGTTAGTCGGATTTGGGCTGGGTGAGCTTTGGGCTGAGAACATCGGCGAGTGGCTGAGATCGTTGTTGTTGGGTGGCTGGCACTTATATTTTGTGGCAAATAGACTTATCCCTGGAAGCAGTGACACACTGGCAGCACTGAGCAGTGAGAAGGTATTTTACCATTTTCCAATGTCCATAACTTATTAAACTCTGTTTTTTTAATCGCTGATTCTGCTAACTGTAATTATTTTTCTAATTCCAATGCAAATGAAGGAATATTTGTCTGTATTAAGCTAATGACCCCGATAGCTTAACTGTTGGAATATTGGATCTCCTTAGTGATTAACTGCTTGTATTAACTTAACATATCCTCACCATATCTGGATCCTGGCTTTTCAAAATCTGGCAGATCTATATCCAAATCTGGATCTGTGTCCATATCCTGCCTCCTGGTAACTTAGTTACCATATGATGCTATTCTAGGTCAGGTTGCTTCCTTCCTGCTCACTTTTGACAAATAAACAAGCTAGGAATTGACATATATTTTAAGGTTTGCCTAGGATATACTAATAAATGACTTGGAATTTTAAAAATATATAGGTGTAAAGTGCAACATACTTGAACAATGAAAACTAAATAATGATTTCTCTCTGTTAATTCTACTGGCATCCACATACCTGAAAATAATCTGCATGAATGTGATGTGTCAAAACTTTTCTGAAATGCAAGCTCAAGGTTCCTGTTAAGTACTTTGTAGTGGATAAAAATGCTGATTGAAGAAGACATAAGATAAGGTTTTCGGCAATTAGGCGCAAAAATACAGGTGTGCGCCTTAAAAAGGCAGCCCGAAACAAGAAACCTTGCACCTTTGCCAATCTGTTGCTTAAAGCAGTTCTCAACACCTGCAAGCATCTAGCACATGTCAGGGCATAATGCATCTTCAAATAAGGAATACAATCCAAGGCCAAAACAACTGACACCAAATAAATTATGAAACAGAAAAACATAGGTCAAAGAAGTGCAGCAGATGTTGCACACAACCCCTAAAGCAGGGTATATAATACTATTCTAAACTTTAAAGTGAGCTCTCAAAGACAAGGAAATTTTTCTCAATGAAAAAGGACCATTATCACCCATACAAATACAAGATATTGTAGTTGTGATTCTTACCACTATTGCAGCCAAAAATAAAATGTTGTGTGTTCCCTTTCTACCTATCTGTGCCAATAGAATCCCTACTAATGCCTTCAGTGATTTCAGTCCATTTTTCTTTCGCCGAGTTTTGATAGTTATAGGATTATTGGCTCCATTTTGTATTGGTGTTTCTCTCTCTGTAGCAGTTCCATTTGAATGATCATAACGTTCTTGTCGAAGATGTCTACTACGGAAACTTGATTGTGCGTATGCAAGGCCACCTCCAGCAATCAGAGCAGTTGCTGCTACTGCAAGTGCTTTCCTGCAAAAATATAGAATAAGCATTTGGAACCAGATAGCATGCACATAAAGCAAAAGGCTAGTTAGGGAACTCACTACAGAGTTACAGAAGATGAACACTTTCCTATGTTTCACAATATATGAGCATTAAACATTGTATTATAATGGTTATGATGTTTCACCTTCCTCTTAAAATGATAAATTCTGTACTGTACTGGTTACATTATATTGTATTTTACTCAGCATAGTAATTTTTTCTAGTGGTTAAATAGCGTGACATTAAGCCATTTAATTAATTTCTATACATAAGTTTGGTTGTCACCACCCTACGTCTCTCTCACAACAGAAATATAATTGTGTATCTCATTGAAATATAATTGTGATTCTCTTCTCTCTACAACTGTTCTGCATAAGTGCATGTGCAATCTTTGTAAATGAAAATTTACAATTGCCGATCAAACAGAAAAACACGGGTAAAAAAACGTGAACATGTAC
Organism: Pinus tabuliformis; assembly: GCA_031772625.1. Classification (NCBI taxonomy): domain Eukaryota; kingdom Viridiplantae; phylum Streptophyta; class Pinopsida; order Pinales; family Pinaceae; genus Pinus; species Pinus tabuliformis. The sequence goes on from CM062813.1 coordinate 1,057,026,398, forward strand.
AAGCAAATGGAAAATTAAGTTTATCATTCAAAGCTTGTATGCAGAGTGGCAAATTTGAAAGCAATAGTAGATGAAAACAATGACAAAGAAGTAGCATATATATGTTCACTTCTCACAACATAAAGCTAGGTCTGTCTGCATCTCACTGAAGGATGCTCAGAGCAAATAATATCTTTTAAAGAATAGAGTTTTGGAAAAATTATAAAGCCCATAATTATCTTACATTTATGCTCCGTATTCATAATGCTCTCTTAACTTTAGACATCCATATCCCTAGTTATTGAGTATATATTTCATAAATTCGTTCTAGAATGGACCTATGGCAAATAAATGGGATGACAAATTAGAAGGATGGGCAGAGTAGGGGTGAGACATAAAAATGGGATAGAATTAAGGAAGAGATCCAAGAGCAAATGTTAAAATTGGCAACTAGGGCCAAACTCCATGTGGGTCATCTTATTTACGGCAGCTGATATTTTTCTTGGATTCCTCTCGTCGAGAGGTGTAGGATTGATCTAAAGATCTTCCCATTCCAACATGTATTCATGGAGATATGAATTTATTGTGTTATGTGACAATTCGCCAAGGTCGGCCAGCAACCAAATTACCCCCACTTGACCTCAACATTGCACCATAAATAGAGGTGGCCTTGATGTCATTTGGTCACTCATCTCTTGTGAACTCTCTCCGCTTGTCTTTGGGTTTTGGTGGTAGGAGATATCTAAAGAGGAAAAGCTGCCCTAGACGCTACCAAAAGAGACGGCTATGCGTAGTCCTAGGTGGAGACACCTCTACACAGTTAAGGAGGGTTTATCTACGCAGCAAGGAGAGGCCTTCTATACACAGTTTAAGGAATTCATATGCTGTCCAAAGCCGCAGTCAAGGAGGGTTCTTTACGCAGCTAGAGGAGGCTTCTATCTGTGGTATTTAAGGGTGACCTAGCTGCAGCATTTAAGGATGCCCTAGGCCGCAATCAATGAGGGTATATATGCAGCAAGGAGGGACACTTATACACAGTGAAGGGTAGGCCTTAAACCGCAGTCTCAAGAGGCTTTCATCTAGCCCTAACCGTGGTGAAGGAGATCTATTCGCAGCTGAAGATACGCAGCCCTAAATGCTCTAACCGCAGGCCTAATCCGCAGCTATTGTATAGATGGTGGTCTAGTTGCAGGTGTAAGGGATAATCGTTCAAATCCTGAAACGATCTCCTCAAGTGCAAGTGGAAGTTCTTCTTCTATTTCCCTTGGAGTTTCAGTCATCCGCCTCCAAACTTAGATATTCTACTAAAACAGCCGAATTGCTAAATTTACCCGGAAAATAGCAGAACTTCACTTACCCGGAACCGAAAGGAGTTAACACCCCATTGAAAAACTTCTCGGGTCCACCTTTTCCACAGTCCTCTACCTCTCTCACAAAACCAAAAGAAAACAAAGCTCCAGCTTATAATTTCTCAGGTCCAAAATCTGGATTAACCCGCATATACTTTTACCATGCAACCACCGTTGGATCGCGGCCTCCACAACGAACGGTTACGATCATCCGGACTTCAACAGAATTAAGCCACAGTTGAATTGCTCATTGGGTCCAAAAATTTTATTAACCACCATTCACTTTTCCACGTGATATCTGTTGCGATATCCGTTGGATCTCGCTCCTCTAATCGGACGGCCCAAATCAACTGCACTATTAACCCAGTTTGATAAAATATCGCGTCCGGTTTTGGGTTAAACCTTGACGCTAATTTGCATGCGACTACCGTAGATCTAACGGTTCTGTCGATCGGACGGTTCTAGGCTTCTTCGGTTTTCCTCACAAGTTTATCAGACTTTTTCCTCCTTTCGCTATGATTTTAGCACTTCTGCCAGGTTTAGCTCTTCACTAATGAATTCAGAGTTTAGCTAATTAAAGTTCCAAGGGTCGAAACACATTCGACTTAACTTAATACACAGTGAATGAGGAATTTAAACACGAGAACACCAAATCATACAGAACTCTAAGTTTACAGGCCAAACTGGAATTCAACAATACACAGAGATATTTTGAAGGAATTCAACCCTCCAAGATTTAACCTTTCATGCATAAAATACACAGAGATACAGAGATATTTTAGTTCTTTTACAGTCTAATACTCCATAACCAAATCCAGCGAAATCTCTTACAATAGTTCAAAACTTACATAAATACTTTACATCCAACAATCTGATCCTCAATCAATGGATCGAATCTATCTAATCCTAGATAAATACCTAAACTGCTTGATATTCTCCTTGAGAATCTCAACTAAGTCTAAACTACTTGGATTAATTACAAAATCCTTCAAATACCTATATTCTAGCTCAATTCCTTTCTAGAAAACTTTGTAAATTGACAACTAAAGGATCCCACTCCTTTGCTTGTAAACTTTTTTTGGATTTTTGGAATAAAATGAAGTCTTTTGTCTTTAAGCCTCATGCTCCTGCATCAATAGCCCTCATCCACAGTCCAAACAAGGAGACTTTAACATTGTCATATCTGGCCCTTATCCGCTGTAAGGAGTATCACTTATCCGCAACAAGTGTAAGGTCACTCAGTCGCAGTCAAGGAAGTTTGAACACTGTCCAAAAGTGACTTGAGGTCTCAAGACGCTATTAAGGAGTCCTAAACACAGCCAGATTCACAGTAGATGACAGTGTTGTATCAAGGTCATGAATAGGCATGTATTCAAGATTTAACTAGGCCTGTTGGAAGAATTTATAAACTACAGCTAGCTACTTTGCTAGGCTGCAAGCAATAACACGCAGCTAAGGCTGTCCTGAGGTAACATTGCAGTGTGTATTGACTTCAGGTGGCAACGTGGATTAGGAGAGTCACTCCTTGGTGGATTGCAGCCCTTGAAGGGGCTAGTTGTCTAACAGTGTGGAAGGTTACAGAGTTTCTCCTTGTGCCCTATCTAGAATTACAGGAGCAGGCATTCAGAGGAATATTGTTGCTGCATTGATGATCATCTAAAAGGATAAGTTACAGTACTCCTTGTGACTATTTGAAGTCTGATTGATGCTACATCCTAGAACAGTCATCATTATCAAAATGATGGACTTACTGTTGTTATACAATATCTAATTTGTATATTTGTACTATCTCTCTCTCTACTGAACTATTGAAGAATATAAGAAGAATTGATCAAGGGTTTCCCACATTGGGGTTTGTCCCTGACTGGCGCCATATCTTGTGTCCTCTTGTCTTGGCTTGTCATCTGATGTTGATGTTTATGTTTATGTTCTATCTGCACTTTACTATCATGCTGATGTGATTGCTCATCTGGAATTGTTTTGAGCTAAAATGAAAAATTGAAGTAAATTGTTCTACGCATAGAACATACCTAAAATTTACGTGGTACCAGAGCTGAGGTGAAGACAAAGCCCAAGCAAGATTGAAAGAGCAATCACCGAAGACAATTGGAAAGGACAAAAGGCTCAATGGGTTCCCCATCCCACTTCACGGCTGAAGACAAGCTCCGTGAAAAGTCTGACTTTCACAGATGAAAGATGTCTCTGGATCTGACATTGGAAGAGCAAGAAGTTTTGGATTTCGTGAAAAGGTAAAACCCCTGAGCCTCCATCAAATGCACCAGTTGCTACAAAGAACAAGTACACTAAGGGCAAAGTCAAAGCGAAGAAGATTATCCGAGATTCAATTGACAAGCGTCTAGTGGCCTACATTTCCGAGTTGAACACCTCCAAGGATATCTACAACAAATTGGTAAGCTTGTTTAAGGTTAGTGATGCAAATCAAGTTTTGTTTCTCAAAAATAAGTTAAGGATATTAAGAAGGGCAAGGATGAGGATATGCATTCCTACTTCTTAAGGATCATTCAGATCAAGAATGATCTTCTATTGATTGGAGAAATCATATCTAACAGGGAACTTACTATCACTACCCTTGGAGGACTCCCTCCCGAGTGGTATATATTTAGAACCACTATTCTCAATAATGATAGAATTCCAGGGTTTGAAGAATTGATGTCGAGATGCATTTAAGAAGAAACCAGCATGGTGGAGCAGGAAATGCCTTCTAATAGAGGCAACCCTACTGCTCTCTCCGCTCATGCCAAAAGGAGAAATAATGCAGGATCTAAAAGGCATTTCAATGGAAAACCCGGATCTAAGGGTGGAAGGAAAGGCAAATGTTTTGCTTGCAATAAGTTTGGCCACTATGCGAGGGAATATCCAAATAGAAGGGACACATCACATGATGATGATCACAATCATTCCAGGGGCTACTTTAATGATCGAAGGAATGGCAGGTTCAATGGCAAAGGAAAAGACAATGCAGGACATCAGGGAAATGGTCGACCCTCCAAGAAAGCAAGGAACTCTAGGTATGAAGAATCAATTATTGTTTCTCATAAGCAAAAGGAGTATTATCTTATAACGGCCCTCTCCTCTAACTCTACTCCAGACGCTTTGGGAAATTGGCTTATTAATAGTGGTGCTTCAAGGCACTTCACCAAATTCAAAGAAGCGCTCTCTAATCTAATAGAGGAGGAAACAAACTTGGAGATTATTCTTGGAGACTATGCCACCTATCCCGTAAAGGGTGTAGGAAATGTTACTCTTCAATTGAACAAGGATAACACGATTCATTTACAAAAAATTCTTTATGTACCCGATCTCAAGAAGAACTTGGTGTCCATTTTGACAATGGAAAACAAAGGTTACAAGGAGGCATTCATCAATGGAAAGGTACGTGTTTGGAAAAGGAATTTTAAAGATGCTTTTACTCTTCGGTTCAGGGTTTGCAATTTGTATCAAGTTGCAAGAAGTCCATTGGGGACCATGTCGTGTGACACATCTCTTCTATGGCACCAGAGGTTTGCGCATCTTCAATGTAAGGCCCTACCTGATGTGAGACAGATGGTGACAAGGATGCTTGAATTCAAAGAAGAGCATGAAGGTACGTGTCCGAGATGTACCGAAGGAAGACTTACAAGGGGACCATTCACCTCATGTAATAGCAAGACCACAGATGTGGAACAAACAGAGGAAATTGAGATTCATGATCAGGAATCTCATGTATGTAGGTTGGAGAAAGCTCTCTATGATTTGAAGTAAGCATCTCGTGCTTGGTTTGAGAGGATTGTCAGCTATCTAATGAAGCTGAGATTCACTAGGAGTGAAGCCAAACCAAACCTTTGCTTTAAGGTTGTGGATGAGGACGATCTCTTTCTGACAGGTACAAACCCTCTCATTTGCAAAAGTAAGAGGGAGTTGGATTCCGAATTTGGAACGCTGGACTGCAAGCCTGTGACTACCCCAATGGAGCTTAACTTAAGAAGTTATGCGGTAGTGTTGTCAACCCTGATTTGGAAAATGCCTCTGAGTTTCGTCAACTCATAGTAGCATTGATGTTCTTAGTGAACTCTCGCCCGAATATATGTTTTGCAGCTAGCATGTTGAGCCCATATATAGTTGAGCCTCACTGGATTGGTGCCAAGAATCTTTTGAGATATCTTCAGGGCACAATCTTTCATGGATTGAGATACACTGTCAGAAATGTGAAGTTGCATGATTATTCTGATGTTGACCGGGCAGGCAGTGTGGAGGATCGCAAGAGCACTTCTAGGTGTTGGTTCTCTTTGGGTTCTGCTTCGATATCCTGGATGAGCAAGAAGCAGAAGTCGGTTGCTTTGAGCACCGCTGAGGCTGGATACATAGCTACGAGTATGACCTCGTGTGAAGCTGTCTGGTTGTGGAAGCTCTTCAGTGAGTAGTTTGGACACATGTTGGATACCATCGTGATCTTTTCTGACAACCAGAGTGGGATTCGATTGTTAAGGAATCCCGTGTTCTATGATCGCTCCAAGCATATAGACATCAGGTACCACTTTATCTAGGATATGGTACAACAGGGAGCAAAAAGGCTCCATCTCTCTGGGACTGATGTGCGGTCGCCGATATTCAAACGAAGCCCCTGGGAAAGATAAAATTCATGACCTTCCGAAAATGACTTGGAGTCATGGAGAGACCCTCTCCTAACGGTCCTGTATGATATGGACATTGAGCTTTGGGAGCTCTGGTGGGCTTGGGGGTACTTCTTGGAGCGATGAGCAACCATAGGGTGAGTGGTTCAACTTTCCCCTAGTGGTTTGCTATGTAGGCAGGATGAGTGGTTCATCCTTCTCCTGTCGAGACACAATCATAGGGTGAGTGGTTCAGTCTTCCCCTAGTGATTTGTTGTGTACAGGGTGAGTGGTTCAACCTTCCTCTGGGATACCCCTGGCGACATGTAGGCAGGATGAGTGGTTCATCCTTCTCCTACTGAGACATCCTACCCATGCAATATGGGACTCATGGGAAGTACCTCTCATCTGGCCAATGAGCAAGGAAATGAGGATAGGGACCATAGTACTACTGATGGATGCATCGTGTAGTATTGTACTCCCTATGCTAGGATCATATTGATCTGCGATCAATTGGAACTGACTTCACGTCAGTAAGAGTGGTATGACACACTCTCTTTATCGAAACTGACTTTGGGTCAGTAAGAGTGGTATGAGACACTCTCTTTTATATGGGACTAACTTCAGGTCAATGGAAAATGGTATGATACATTCTCGATCACTTCTTCTTCTTCATAGTTCAGCAGAGCGTAGCAGTGTAGGGCATTGCATTGATGACAGAGATAGTACGAACTGGTAGATGGATTAGCAGATGGAGTTCTCCCTAGTTGAGAGGGAGTGTAAAAAATTGGCAACAATAGCCAAACTCCATGTGGGTCATTTTATTTACGGCAGTTGATATTTTTCTTGGATTCCTCTCATCAAGAGGTGTAGGATTGATCTAAAGATCATCCCATTCCAACATGTATTCATGGAGATATAAATTTATTTGTGTTATGTGACAATTCGCCAAGGTCAGCCAACAACCAAATTACCCCCACTTGACCTCAACGTTGCACCATAAATAGAGGTGGCCTTCAAATCATTTGGTCACTCATCTCTTGTGATCTCTCTCCACTTGTCTTTGGGTTTTGGTGGGAGAGATCTAAAGAGGATACGCTACCCTAAAGGAGATACCCTAGCCCTAGACGCCGTCAAAAGAGAAGGCTATATGCAGTCCTAGGTGGACCTCTACACAGTCAAGGAGGGTTTATCTACGCAGCAAGGAGAGGCCTTCTATATGCAGTTTAAGGAATTCATATGCTGTCCAAAGCCACAGTCAAGGAGGGTTCTTTATGCAGCTAGAGGAGGCTTCTATCCGCAGTATTTAAGGGTGCCCTAGCCGCAGCATTTAAGGATGCCCTAGGCCGCAGTCAATGAGGGTATATACGCAGCAAGAAGGGACACTTATACACAGTGAAGGGGAGGCCTTAAACCACAGTCTCAAGAGGCTTTTATCTAGCCCTAACCGCAGTGAAGGAGGTCGATTCTCAGCTGAAGATACGCAGCCCTAAGTGCCCTAACCGCAGGCCTGATCCGCAGCTATTGTAGAGCCCTCATCCACAGTCCAAACAAGGAGTCTTTAACGCTGTCATATCTGGCCCTTATCTGCTGTAAGGAGCAGCACTTATCCGCAACAAGTGTAAGGTCACTTAGCCGCAGTCAAGGAAGTTTGAACGCTGTCCAGAAGTGACCTGAGGCCTCAAGACGCTGTTAAGGAGTCCTAAACGCAGCCAGAATCACAGTAGATGACAGCGTTGTATCAAGGTCATGAATAGGCATGAATTCAAGATTTAACTAGGCCTGTTGGAAGAATTTATAAGCTACAGCTAGCTGCTTTGCTAGGCTGCAAGCCATAGCAAGCAGCTAAGGCTGTCCTGAGGTAACATTGCAGTGTGTATTGACTTCAGGTGGCAGCATGGATTAGGAGAGTCTCTCCTTGGTGGATTGCAGCCCTTGAAGGGGCTAGTTGTCTGACAGCGTGGAAGGTTACAAAGTTTCTCCTTGTGCCCTATCTAGAATTACAGGAGCAGGCATTCAGAGGAATATTGCTGCTGCATTGATGATCATCTAAAAGGATAAGTTACAGCACTCCTTGTGACTATTTGAAGTCTGATTGGTGCTGCATCCTAGAACAGTCATCATTATCAGAATGATGGACTTACTGCTGTTATACAATATCTGATTTGTATATTTGTATTCTCTCTCTCTCTCTGCTGAACTATTGAAGAATATAAGAAGAATTGATCAAGGGTTTCCCCACACTGGGGTTTGTCCCTGGCTGGCACTAAATCTTGTGTCCTCTTGTCTTGGCTTGTCATCTGATGTTTATGTTTATGTTCTATCTGCACTTGACTATCATTCTGATGTGATTGCTAATCTGGAATTGATTTTGAGCTAATATGAAAAAGTGAAGTAAATTGCTCTATGCATAGAACATTCCTAAAATTAACAGCATAGAATCAGGTGTTAGAGGGAAGGCATGTCAATAGTTTCTAGAAGGGATTTATTTGGGATTCATTTGATGGTTCTTTAGGTTGGGGGTGACTTTGCACTAAACTTATTTCATTTTATCTGTTCTTCATCATTGTATTATTTTTTTTTAAATTCATAATGGCAGTTAGTATGGGATGAGAGTTAGAATTTCTTGGAGTGAGAATTACTTGGCGATGGAGGATGAATCGTTTAAGGTGGCGTTCAGATTGGTATAAAATTATTTGGAGATCCGATTTTTCTATCATTATATTTTTTTGGTTTAGTTAAAATATTCTATTCCAGGCTTTTGCCCAAAATATTTCAGTATGATTATATCACTTTATATCTTTGGTGTTTTATCTCTTTCTATTATAATGATTCTTTATCTCCTATTATGTATCTCTCATTTTACAATATACAGAGTGTTTTGCTAATAAGGCCATACAATGACTTTAGATATATATATATATATATATATATATATATATAATGCAGTGTTAGAATAGATCAGGCAAAAACCTCCCAGCCACAACCATTCATCCCAAATGCACATCCTGATTGCTTAACGTGGGCTTTCCTAGCCTCCATCTCACTCTCATTACCCAGCTCCTAGAAAACTGATGTGCTATGGCTCAAGCAATTTGCATGAGAACCCGTCTTATGTCAGAGCCCATGATTTCATGTAGGAATCCATGAACTATAGTAAAGCCCAGTACTACAACTTAGCATACAAGCCCATTGCAAGATCTCAATCCTTACAAGAGACCCCACATTTCTATTTGTGCTTTAAATTGTCACAACTTACAACTGAGCCTTTAAATCTCCTACAGGCTCCACCAACCCACGGTTAGCCTTTCCAACCCACTGAATTTCAATGCCTGCTACTATCCAAAAAGTGGGCCAGCCTATTATCACATATGGACATGCAGATTCCACGCTCACTCTTCCTTCAAGAACTCAAAGAGCTTCTCTGCAAGGATCTCTAGAGACTACAAGTACTAACTATCATCCAATAGCATTCCTCCCGATGCTTCAGCACTACCTATACATGCATATACAAGTACACCTAAAAAGGTCTTACTTCCCATTCCCTTGTCTTCTTTATGGTCTTTTGTAAATTCCCCCTCTGCGACATTGAAAAGTCTTCCTTCGATCAAGCCTTGTCAACCTATGACCCATGGTGTTTGGACTGACATATGAGATGACTTGTTTGTGGTCTTGTTTCTTGACCTCTTGAGATGAACAAAATTGATTTCATTTAGTATTCTTGTCAAAATTTTGAAATCTTGAATCCATTTTTAGGGCGTTTTTTTATTGGACCTATTTGAATTCATTTCACCAATGAAGAGTTTGCAATCTCCTTTTGGGTTTTCTACAAAAGCCTCTAATCCAATCCTTCCCAAATTATTGTTTGATGTTCCTCTTTTCCATCTTTTACATACTATCCATTTTTTTGTTCCTCTTGTGACAGAAATCTACTCTATAATATCTAATTTTATGAACCAAATTCCATTCATCATTTGCATTCGCTTCTAAAAAAGCTTTTCGATTCACTAAATAAGAGATTCCAACATATAAAGGCTAGTCAAACTTCCCCCAAATTCATCCAGGTAGCCCAAGGGTCTATCAGAGTTTCTTTCCTTCATCCCGGTATTGTTAGGAAAGTAAGGCTTCCATGCTCCTACAACCCCCTAGGATCACATAGCTAGATCCTCTCACAGTACCTAACAATGATAACAGTGAGACAGTCTGTCGTTGCCCCATCCCCCCATTGTTCATCAAGATCAAGGGGGCTTTTGGTTGGACTTGGCAATTTGGCTAGCTGGACACTTATATATGCTACACTCTTTTCACTTTCTTCGTCTTGCTTTCAACATTATTTAAAAGCTGCTTTTGCACTCCCACATTGTGTTCATATCGGATGTATCCTTTAGTCCCCTTGACCTACTTTTGTGGTCATTTGTTGGATATTAATAAACTATCATATCTTTTCTAACTTTTCAACCCAATTGCAACCAACCATTATTTTGTTCTTTCAAAACTCTCCCTGCAGTCTCACAGGTGTGTAGCCATGCCCCTTCCCATGCACTTTTTCCTTTATTTTCTATCTCTAACTAAACCTCCCCTTACTCTCTCACCTAGCTGATTATTGTCTATTTCCATTACATTTTCTATGCCATTTAGAATCTCCTCCCCTTACTTCTTGTTGCATGTCCACCACCAACTTCTTCATTTTATTCATTTCGTTTTTGTTGTTATTATTGTTCTTAGTGCCCATAATTTTATCCAAAATTTTAAAATTTTGAATTCCTTCTAATATTACACAGCGCATGGGAGTTACATGCTTTCCTCTGTATATTGGCGCAGGCTCACATTTCTGGATGTGGTGCAGTGCCTGAAGGAGCCGCACCTGTTTTATGTTTTCTTTTTAGGTCCATGCTTAATGCCAATTGCTGTTATGATATTACTCCAGGTCTGCATAAACAAGTTCTTTCTCTGTCCACTGCGCTGCCGGTTGGATCACGGGTGGGGACAGGGTCGAAGAATCTGACGAAGGGTGGTCTGTCCTCTCTCACCATGGTTAAATCTTGTTTGGGTGTCGATGCCTCTGAACAAGGAGGTCGTGCTCATCATTCTCAGGTTGGAAAAGGAAAGGGTAGGGGATCGACTTCAGGCAAGCCTCCAAGGCAACGAGGCCAGAAATATGATGCCCAGATCTTGCAGGGAACAGTCCAGGCTTATAATAGAGGGACTCTCACCCAGGTTAAACAATTGATTTCGTCCTGGGAGGCGGAATTAAACCAGAAGGCAGAAATCAAACCTCCGACGGAGGATTGGAGTGGGTTGATTCTCAATCCTAGGCATACCCGCGGTCGTCTTACCTTGTACAAGCAGTCCATCCATCTCTTCTGGCTGATGAAGAGCATCGTTGCCAAAGCCATTATGTCCTATCCAGTTGCTTCTGCAAATCCTGACCCCGGTCTTCAGGAGATCCAGAAAGAACTTCAGCTGATACAAATGCAAATACAACAGCAGAATGCCCACCTTGGTCGAATTGAGCGTCACATTCCCTGTCTGCCGCAATCTGAACTGCCAGGCTCAAGTGCAAAAGACCTCGCTCTGGTGGAGTCATCTGATGAATAGATGCTGACAGATCATGTTTGATATCATTTTTTATTTTATGTCCTGATGTATATGCTGTTTTGAAATTTTGTTTACAGTTATATGGTATGTAGTTGGTTTCCAGACGTTAAGGCTATAAGGCCATGCTAGGTAGACTCAAACTGTTTAAATTTTGGATGGCCAACAGACTTAGTTTCCCGCCGGGCAGGTTGAGGCCACAGAATGCTTATTATGAGTGTAACCTGCTTGATGATTAGAAATGAATGAATGAAAGGTACTGCCAAGCTTACAAAAAAAATATTGCACAGCTCATCAAGGTAGCCAGTTTTCATATGGTATGCTTTTACTAGGGATAGGTGTTTAGCAGCCACATAACATTTCGATAGTCAACCCTTAGACAATGGTTTTCAATGTGCACGCATGATCAAGGCATGAGTGAGCAAGCATATTTTAATTTTTTTTCTAACAGCATTTTCATCTTTTATTGTTAATTCTACTTTTTATATATAATAATAGGCAAGTCAAACTTTTTAGCAAGTGCAAAGAAGTTCCATAACCATGGTTAGACCACCTACAAAGTGTAGGAAATCCTACAATCACCTTGGGGACAAAGGAATAGTTTTCTAATCACTGTTTTCATATTTATGTGATGAGGATTTTTAGAGTCTCAGAGTTTGGACTATCCACAGTGCTCATCACTGTTAGTAGACATTTTGAAACCCAAAGAGGTTCCATCATCAGGACATAAAGGTCAAGGGGCAGAGATGCAGCAAGATCAAATAAATACAAGAGGGAAGGGAGATTGAGGGAAATGCTGGCTGGAAGAAAAGAGAAGAAAAACCCTAGGCACAACCAGCAGCAACAGAGGACAAAAAGATAGCACAAGAAAATAAAAATAAAAATAATAAAAATGAAAATAAAAAGAAGGAAATAGTAATACGAAGAAATAAAAAGGAATATGATATAAGGATAAAAGAAATATGAAGTAGTAAAAATAAAAATAAAAAGAATAATAGTAATAGGTCCAAATAGGAAAGGAAAGAAAGACATAAATAAAGGACGAAACAAAAACAACGAAAAGACAAATAACAAGCACAATGACTAAAAAGAGAAAGAGAGAAGAGAAAGAAGAAAAAGAGAAACTAAAACAAAGAAGGGAGAGCAAGAAAGAAAAGCACAAACTACAACTATGTTTGAGCTACAAAACAGGGCACTGGGTATGGGAGCACATATCACAGATCAAGGACAGATTATTTACATAGCAATTAATCCCATAGTAAAACAAAACTAAGCATGATATAACAAGAACAAAAATATATTTCTACTTTAATTCAAACCAAAAATGCTATAAGAAACAACATCCATCCATACAATCACCATGGATCTAAGGAACGCCACAATCATCTTGAAGACAAACGAATACGTTTCTGATGGGCTAAAAGTATGTTTGAGCTGCAAGGCAGATTCTTTACAGAGTAGATTGATCCCATGGTAAAACGAAAGTTAAGCATGATATAGCAAGAACAAAAAGTTATTTCTAATTTAATTCAAACCAACAATGCGATAAGAGTCAGCATCCATTGATACAATTGTTCGGAAGAATCTTCCAGCAAAATGTACTTAAGAAGGAAATTAAGAGCAGTGAGGCAATAATGCAATATAGGAAAATTTTATCACGCCACCAGTTTACAAACTACAAGTCAACATTCATCATATTGCTTCTGCTTCTATTCAGCACCCCATTAGAAAAAGTGTGTTCACCTAGTTTCCAGGACATGGGAACACATGGGTTGAGAAAAACAGTCTTGGTACATATGGAGACACCCTTCACATTTTAGGGAGCGGCAAGTAGGACATCAAGATTCCTTGCATAGGTCACCCTGTCTCTAAAGTCATAAGATAATGAAATTTTAAAACTATGAAAACGTAAGTGATACATCTAATAGTATTTCATCAATCATCATGGTAGATGATACAAACACAATTACGTTATCCCTTATGGTTTTAGGGTTTTCATTTTTTGTTTCGACTTTTTTAATTTTTCAAGGCAACACACACAGGCACCCCTGATTTGAAAGGGGGGTGCTGGCGACCCCACACACATATAGCATCCCTTGATTCATGTGAAACATTTCACCCTATGTTTTGCTTTATGGAGGTGCTGTGAAACGTTTTGCAGCAAGTTTTGCCATCCCAGGAACATGGAGAGCACAAGGTTGCACCCCCAACTGTAAGGAGCACATCCATGTGTAACACTGAAAACATGCAATTATTTTCTCAAAAAAAATTGAAAAGTGACCATTTGCTTTAGCAAATCATTGTGTCCAAAATTGGAACATCATATGCTTTAGTCAGTAATGATATTTTCCACATTTAATCTATCAGTGTAAAGAGGTCAAAGAAAGTTAACAATTGCATGCAAATAAGGAGTATACAGATCACACGATGTAAGTTTGTCATTACTGAATAATGCCACAAGGAAACAAGATAAGTAAATATGACAAACCTTCTAGAGAGATAGAAAGAGGAGCCCTTTTTCACTGTCGGTAAAAGCTGCAGTGAAGACATGTTGGTGAAACTGACTATTTATTGTGATGCTGAAATAACTGGTCTTTATGAAGGAAAATCTCTCCAAAAGGCTTTATGAAACATGTGCCAGTGTTCTCAAAAGATATTCACATTGGAAATGTAACTCTCTCCAGTTTCTGCAGTCACAAAACCTCAGTCATGAATTGAGATCAATGTAATTCTGTTATGGGCAAAAAATGCTATGTGTAGAGACAGCAGATCAATGTAATTCTGTTATGGTTAAAAAAATGCTGTTTGTAGAGACAGCACAAAAGAAGAAAAAATAACCAGATAAAGCGTGAACATTATGATGATATTCTTCATTGAAAACTTAGTCCCCGTACAGTCAAAAACCATATAAAGATCTTCCTTGCTGCTCCAAATTCATATGTTCCTTACATCAATGCATATGCCATTTTTGCAAAGTAATTTGTACGCCTTTCTAGTGTCCATTCTTGATAATTAGCATTACTTGTTCCAACTCATGCTAAGCTATAATAACTATCTTGAAACACTCCAATTCAAACATTCTTACCTAAATGTGAGGAAAAGGAACCCAGTCTTTTTAATAGCATATGTAGTATTTTACTATGCATCATAAGTATCCAAACACTGCAAATTCTTACGTACTATCTATAGAGTGCTGACAATCGAATTGTGCCAATTAGAAATGCCCCACCTAGGTCAGATGGCACTAGACATAAACCGTTTTAATTAACAGGCAAAAGTGGAATCTGGCAAGTACCAGAAAGCCATTTTCATTCTCAGATGGTTGTGAAATAACCCAAAATGGAGAGCATACTCATGTAAGAGCCCGGCAACATTGCACATAGACTGGTATAATAAAGATTCCTCTCTTGGCTGAAGCAATGAAAACATGAACGATTTTGTGAACAGAAGAAAGAAGAATTCAGCGAGTGATTAAAGATCAGTTTCCCTCTCAGAAAGTCGTGAAAGAATCCAATAATCAATCACTAGAATGCACAACCATGTGAGAACCTAGCAGTGTGACACCTGGACTGATCCAATCAAGTTTCCCCTTTTGGACGAAGCAATGGAGACCTAAACCATTTTCATTAACAGGTAAAAATGGAATTCGGATGATGACAAACTATCATTTTCATCTCATAAGACTATGAAAGAACCCAGCACTCACTGGAAAGCATAACCAGAACCTAGCGGAACACCTAGATCCGTAAAGGCAAGATTGCTCGTTTGGCCGAAGCAATGCAGCAGATTGTAAGTTCATGTATGGTACAAACACAACATCAGCTTCAACACTGACAGCAGAATCGGAATGTTTTTATTTCATATCAAAATAGCTGCAGCAAATTGGAGTTTCTCTGTCTCAATTAGGTTTCACTTTACTGTGCGCTCTTGGTGCTCTCTTGGGTTTTAGGTTTATGGGATCTTTATATATATGTGTGTGGATGTATATATTAAGATACCTTGTCCATTAGATGAGAAGGACCAGATGATCAACCTTTCCCACTGAACTTGACTTTGAATTTACCAGAAGAACCACTCCTCGCCCTGCTCACTGATTTTGATTTCGAGTAGCCTATTTTTAAATTAATTCAAAGCTGCCCCACTAAATTCTCTACAAAGAATAATAACTCGGCGGATGGCCAAAAGAGACACCAAGATCTGAACACGCCGTTGAAACTGACAACTCATCTATACATCCTCTCCAAACCAAACCCGAGACTATAAATACACATATCTAAGCCCCGTTGAGGCCTGAAACCAAGACCGCATGCGTGGAACATCAAAGACCTAACTCGCGATATCTCAATTGGGTCATATATCCCCCACATACCCAGTTCTCCAATCAGAACTGTCAGCAAAACCCATATCCATTCCTGTCACTATGCAAACTGATTTGTCTTGAGTTAATGCAAAAGCCTTCAAGCAATATGCATGTATCTTCTACCCGAAACATTAAAAGGGTTTCTGCAATCAAACAATTCTGCTTTGATTCAAATTGAACCATACAATAACATAAATTTATGAGGGATTGAGATCTTACTGAAAGACATTGTATAATTTTTATGAAAAGTACCTCAGAAGGGAGAATTCATGAACGATTTCTGCAAATGACAAATCCTCCATCTTGACAAAGAATCAAACATATCTACTCTGTAGCTCTGGATATGCTCTCAATTATATACGTCTATATGTACGGAATTGACAAATAATTAAAGAATTCGTGCACGAGAGATGCTGATAACAAATTGAACATAATAACAAAAAAATTGAAACCAACACTGCAGAATCTGGAAACATGACTTTTGGAGCCCTGGTCGTTTCTCCCAATTACCTTGGTCTTTATTTATATTTTGCGGGCTCGGATAGAATCTTCCCCGTGTTAGAACGCGAACGCTGATGGCCGGTTGGCGCTTGCCCATTGAACCGCCTGCAGCCGGTACCCCGTTCTTTTCTCGACTAGAGCAGCACCAAAAGTCCCCCAACCCACGGTCTGAGTGGTGTTAATAAGACTCTGCTCTGCTCAGAGGGGTGCGTGGTAATCGTGGCAAGAATCTTCGGGTTTAATGATTGTAGCTTGCCGAAGATTTTGGTCCGATTGCGTGAAAGCTCCTGATCTACGAACTCTGCTTAAGATTCACTTTCCCAGATTAAAATATTTAGATTATAATTAAATTTTTAATTAAATATGTAAAATCGTATTAATATAATTTAACGATGGAGTATTTTAAACTTAATTCTCCATCTGTTAAATACTTTATAAAATCCCACCAAAACCATAATCATTTCCAAAACCATAATTATTGTTAATAAAAAAAGGGCGGTTGAAGATTCACTTTTCCAGATTAAAATATTTAGATTATAATTAAATATTTTCACAATCTTTGTTACAATATTGATCTTTCTAATCTTTTACAATGTCAAAATTATAGTGAACTCTACCCTAAAAATCAAATCAAATCAAATTAAATAATTTATTTTTTAAGTCCGATAGACCAATATTTAATCTCAAAAACATTATCATCATCATATAAAATCGTATTAATATAATTTAAGGATGAAATATTTTAAACTTAATTCTCCATCTCTTAAATACCTTATAAAATCCAACCAAGACCATAATCATTCTTAATAATGAAAAAAGGAAACGAAATATTTTTGACCAAAATTATACAAATCTAATGTTATATTAGTACGATAAATATAAAATTAAAAAATGATTTATACTAACAAAATTACATTAGGTGATTAATAAAAAATAATAAAAAAAATGATTTATATTAACAAAATTAATCATTTTAACAAAATTACATTAGGTGATTATAGAAATATAATTTATTTAAGTTATCATGCAAATATTAAATCACGAGGACTAAGTTTGGAGAAAAAAACAAAAGCTACGGAATCAAACTTTAATGGCATGACGAAACTTATAAAAGCAAGTTAATAGTATGTACTTGTCCATATTTTTATCCTTTAAAATTTATATTAAAATCAAATACCATAATCAATTTTAATAAATAAAAAAAATCGAAATATTTTTCGAAAAAAAAAACTAATATTATATTAAGACGATAAATATAAAATATAATATAATATAATTTATACAAACAAGAACGAGAAAAAAATTTTAAATAAAATAAAAAAAATTAATGCTATATTAAAACGGTAAATATAAAAAAATTTACAATGTAATTTATACCAACAAAATCACATTAAGTGATTACAGAAATATAATATAGGTAATTTATTATGAAAATATTTAATTTTGAAGATTAATTAAAAATATATATTTTTTAGTTAAATTTTATAATAAATGTTTTCGATAGGGTGATGAAATTAAATTAATGTGTGGCGAATAGGTGGCATATGAAGTCTGACTCGCTTCCACATGCTTACTAAATGTTCTTAATGGTTATGGGCATCATTAATACCTAGCACGTGGGAGTCCTTTCTGCTGGTTGCCTCATTAAATCTCTATTTCGACCTGGGAAGGCTTTCAATGTATTGTGTTGGGCGATGAGGTGGGGGTTTGTAGAGAGTTTGGGTTTTGAACTATGGTTTTCCTGGCAGTGGTCATGGCCTTGGGTAGGCGAGGGATGTGAAGTATGGATTAGCTAGGAGTAAGGCGAGGTCTCGTCCCGGGAAGGTCCGTAGGATCCTAGCATGCCGAGGGTGGTTACGACACTATGGATATGTCGAGGTCTTCTGAGTTTGTTGTTTGTGCATCTAGTTCTGCCCATGGAGGGCGAATTGTGCTTTGGGTCACGTCACTAGCTCCTCAGTCTGTGTTTCAGCTCCAGTTTGGTTTCGAGGTGGGAGTTACTTCAGGTCAATTCCATCAGTATTGGAAGGGGCGAATCTGTGATGACTGCCTCTTATTGTCCTACTAGCTCGGTGGGTTGTGCAACTCTCATCGGGAGGGGTGCAATTCATGTGAGCTTGATTTGGGGTGGCGCGCAAGGCCTCGGGAAGCTGAAGTGTTGAGCCTCCAGTCTGGGGTTAGCAAGGGTCTGGTAATTAGTTCTGTGATTTCCTGTTCACTGCTCATTTCAGTTCAATTTGGTTTTTTCTGTCAAAAGGGAGGTTAAACTACAGGACCCTTGGAAAGTGTTGCTCTGGTCGGTGTGGGTTTGTTAGTCTGTCACTAGTCGTTTGCAATTCCCCTTGGCTTGCCTCAATGTCGTGCCAGAGGGGTCATTCGTGTCGGGGGGGGAGCTGCTCCTCGTCCAGAAGTGAATCGGCAACATAATGAGGGCAACCAATCGTCCTCTGATGATGCCACCAACTGGGGCATGGAGGAGGATGCGGCCATTTCTCCTGCTCACTCTCCGGGGCAAGTTTCAGCTCCAGTCGCCCTGGATACGATTGCAGACTAGTTGCACCATGTCCAACTGAATATAGATATTATGAGGAACCAATGCTACGAGGACCGAAACGAACTAGTGGCTTACATCAATGATGTACAACATGTCCAAAATGAGATCCTAGACAATTTGGAAAGCCTTCGACGACAACATCGGCGCACCAACGATCACCTTTGCACTTTGGAGGTGAGGATAAAACACATTGACTTCCACATGCATGATCATGCAGCTCTCTTTGTTGCCCCTCCTGTCTTTCTGCCCAATCTGCCTCCTTGAGAGGTTGTTTCTTATTGTAGATGTGGCTCAATTTTGGTAAATGTATGGTATGCCCAGTAGGCCAAGCGGAAATAAATTCTGGTACTAGGTGTAACTGTTTTCCTCCACGCCATATACTCTCTAAATTTAGATGGCATGAGAAGAAAAGGTCTTTGGAGATGGATTTGTACTTAATTTCATCTTGATAAATATAATACAAGCTTTTGACCAAATTTATAAAAACAAATTAATACTATGCAAGTGTCCATAAATTTAAAGCTTAATAACATTTTTATATTATTATCTTTTGAAATTGATATTAAAATATTGTAAATATATTTATAATTTAATAAAATAAAATAATATATTTTAATAAATAAATAAATTCTGATATATATTAATACATTACTAAAATTTTATAAATTTAGAAAGAAAAAATATAAATTTATTTTAATTAAAAATAAAAAATAAAATACATTTATAATAAAATAACAAATTTATTATACTTCTATATTAAAAATAAAATTATTTTTAAAAATTCAAGTATTCAATGTACGCATTATCCTTAAATAAGTATCTTTAGAATGTCCTCTTAAAACCCTCGTGTTCCCTTTTTTCGCCTATAATGATGTCAGACTTTGACCAAATTATTACGTCTAAAATTATTATTTAATTTAGTTAAATTTATATTTAATGCTAAGTAAATATCATGAGCTTATTAAGTTGGCTTAATGAGTTAATGTAATAGTATTATGTTTACTTCTAGTTTAATTATAAAAGTATTTTATTAAGTGGGAGTTATCCCTCACCATGTGGCTTTATTTCTTTTTTGAAAAATTATATAATTTAAATAAAATTGGCTTTATTTCTTTTCTGGAAATTTATATAATTTAAATAAAATAGTGGTATTGAAATTGAATAATATAATTGGGATAAATAGTGGTATTGAAATTGAATAATATAATTGGGATAAAATTGTAAGGTTTTTTATTTAATTGTATTTTTAAATGTATAAATGAATTTAATGTTTTGTAAAATATTGGGATATTTAATGTTTAAAAATTATGGTTTTAAAAAAAATTATTAGAATGTTAGATAAAATTGTTTAAAAGTATGTAAAATAACCAAAATATTTATTAGTTAGTTTTGGTTAACTTTATTGTATCCAGAGGCATTTTATAGCTCATAATGTTTTTCTATGGAAACTTTATTGCATCCACATGGGCTCTACATAGGGGTGTGGAATATAGGTTGTACCATAACTTTACATTTAAAAATAATAAATAATATTTATATTAATAAATTAAAAATTAATGTAGATAAATTTTAATTTTAGATCTAAGTATGGAGAGGGAACAAATCTCTTGAGGTGCAAATCGCTAAGATTGAAAAAAGATTTGATCCCTCTTAGTGCTTGGTAAATCCAAAGTTAAGATAGATCTTAGGCTAGTTTACTTAATTATTAATTGTAATTATAGTTATTTATTTAATTTAATGTAATTTGACAAAGTCAAAATGTTTTAATTAATAATAATAATTATTATTATTATTATTTATTATTAATTAATTTTATTTAAATTTTATTTATTTATTTGTGTAATTTGAGTAAGTTAAAATATTCATATAACATAATAAGACGGGATAGAAAGAAAGAAAATCATTTTAATGTCCACGAGGCTAAAGATAGCCTATGGGACAGATTGTTTCTTCATCAGCTTGATGTATTTGACCATTTTTTGTAAACTCTCACAATAAATGCTCCCAGCTTCTCGACAAACCCCTCGCTAAATAGATTATCCCAAGAGCTAGCAACGAGCATATCTGCATAACTTTCCATGTTGTCTTTGAAGGCCTCACATTCTAAAATGAAATGTATTTTTGTTTCCACTTTTCTGGAAGAACAAAAAATGCACCCTTTCCTCCCACACTTCTTTTGGCCCTTTCCAGCACCTTGTTTCATAACGGAGTTTATGAGAATCAGTTCTTAACTGAGCAATAAGAATTTTGGTTCTCCAAGAGATATTGGCCTCTATGTATGCTTTTGGTTGATGACTATGAATGGGCTTAAACACTTCAATATAGTATTTTTTCTTTCTTCCTAACTTTTTATCCCAAGTACGCTTGTGGAACTTATCCATAACAAAAGATTTTATATCTTTGTTGTTTATGGGAGACATATTCAAGCAAATACCTCATTTACTAAACTTTGTTATTTTGTTACATCCAAGTTTTTTTTTTTTTTTTGTTGCACACTCTGTCATTAAAGAAAACCTTAGGCCATCTACCCTCTTCCATTTGCTCGATTTTTTTTAAATACCTTATGACTCCCACCATAACAATTGCTTCAATAAGAGCAACCCTTATTTCACTTAACAAGATAGCATAAGGAACTGCACTTTTAATCTTGAATTTGTTTGTAATCAAATGCTTTTGAGTTTTCTCAATTTGTTTCCACTGCATGTCGAATGTGTTGCTGGCCCATAGTTCACAACCATAGAGAATCACCGAAATCACTAGAAGCCCAAAAAGAGTTTGAGTGGTTTTCCAGTCTCATAACTTTGCCTCTCTACACCTATTTTGAAAAGCATAAAATGCTTTCCAACCCCCAAACATCTCTTCCATACTTGGATGGAAAGAGCCTATGACGTAATTAATACTAATAATAATAAAATCTTTCAATGTGGATGTTGGGTAGTGGAGGTCCTGCGTAACAGTTTTGGGGCTGAGAGACTATAAGTTAGGATAAAAATATTGTAAAACTCTGAAATATGCAAAGCGCAAAATGTAAAAGGTCAACTCAAAGGGTTTTCCACCCAATAAATAATATAGAATAATAGGGAGTTAGTCGAGGAGCATGGGAATGTATAAATAGAGCAGGGCTCTAAGGGTAGAAGACAGTTTTTTTGGAAGGGAATGATTTGGAGTGCTATGGGCCTGTGAAGGTTATATGCACGTCTATAAGTCCAAGTCGAGGGTATTGAGTGGTAGATAGAGGCTCTGCAGTTGTGTGCGCAGAGGCCTGGTAGAGTCTGCAGCTGTGTGCGCGGACCCCTGCAGCTGAGTGCACAGGATAGATCTAGTTGTATTAACAAAAAAAATTGAATAAAGATAAGTTGTTTCCAAATTATTGTGTCAAAGATGAACTATTGTGGATCTGATTGATTTATGGTTAATATTTCTATTGAATCTAGATGCACGCTAATGTTCTGGGTTAATGCAAATTTGTATCTCTTTTGATTGTGTGCACTGATTATCTTGATTAAATGTTTGCTTAAAGATTGCCATAAGTAGATCTGATCTATAATAACTCAACAAGTAATTAGTATCAAGAAGTAGCCCTGGTCCGGATCTGCGCGGAAGCAGAGAAGCGCGACGCTATAGAACGGTGCGCGAAACCTCTAGACCACATCTAGACATCCCAAGGGTGCGGAAACCTGGTTCCAGCACCCTCCCCTGCTACCTCAGGTGAGACCTTAGTCCGCGCTCCGCGGGCTATTGCTAAAAGGGTCGGTAGCTGCGGGATTTGTTTGGCTAAATAACTCTTCTGAACCTAGGTCAGGCCCCTATAAGCCAACAAATGGTTCCATTGTTGGGACCGGGATCTGCCTAAGGGGTGACTGATGTTGGAACGTTGGAACTCTATAAAGAAAGAATTTAAGGATTGAAGGGATCAGGAGCAGTAGTAGGTCAGAGTACATTAACGCGCAAACCAGAGGTTGACAATGACAAGCACAATCCAGCTACCGGTATTCAAAGGAGCAGGAAGCGAAGATCCATAACACTTTTGGTTCGTGGTAACGTCAGTATGGAATGCACACAGAATTATGGATGATAATATTAGAAATGTTATCTTAGTTAGTGCGTTGCAGGACCGAGTGCTGACATGGTACATGAAGTACTCAAGCAATCACCCGACTGTGGGGACAGCAGAGATCCAGACCGAACTGAAGAAAGAATTTAGTTGGCCGAAGTCAAAAACACAGTCGATCATAGGGTTCAAGGAGATCGCGATGATGCCTGGTGAAACCCCGTGGGATCTGGATCAAAGACTGAAAAGTACCATCCACGAAGCAAACATGACATTGTCGGATGCACAACACTACGCTTGGTTTATGGCATCATTGACACCACATCTGAGGACGGGTTTGTCATGACAAAAGATATCAACCCATGCTAAAGCATTGGAGATAGTGATGAGGTTGCACGAAACTCCGTTACCGGACCCGGGGTTGGGAGTTCAAAAAATCCAAGCGCAGATACAAAACTTGTGTTTGGAAATGAAGAAGTTAAAACACGAACAGGCACCTCACCCAGAAGTTCGGGAGGAAGTATGGTGTATAAAGTGCAGGAGCTAGGGGCATGATAAAGATCACTACTCGATCTTTGCGAATTATGTGACAGCGGGGGGGCCAACACCATTGCGACTAGAGGCACAGGCAGGGCCAAGCACGACAACCCTGCTCTAGTGCAGAATCTGTCAGGTGGGAGGAAAGCATAACACAGATAACTGTCATCTACTGCCAAAATTCAACCAGACCCCCCAACAACTCTTTTGCAACTTTTGCAGATTGATGGGCCACGAGGAAAGGGACTGTCATAGCTATCAATTATTGATGGACCAGTCACCTACCTACAGAATGCAGACTGAGGGGCGAGGTCAGGATCTAGCCCTGGTAATCGCGCATAGTGGGTTCCAGGGACGTGGACGAGGATGGGGCGGAATGGGCCCAGGAAGGGGTCGCGGGCAGCTAATCTGTTACAACTGTGGAGGACCAGGACATTACGTGCGGGATTGTACCAACCCAACCAGAATATCATGCACTTACTATGAGAAATTCGGTCATGAGCTGATAGATTGCCCCCCACTGATAGCATAGATTTGTGAAAAAAGGGAAGCGCAACCTATGATGATGCAGAACGTGCAGATGATGAGGTCTGAACCCTGCAACGAAGACCCCAAAGTAAACATGGTACTAAGAAGTGGCACGGCCACAAGAGAGGATAAAGGAAACTTAAGAAAGGAAGACGTAAGGGTTGTTAAGGAGACATATTTGGAAGCTAGGGAGAGCTTCGTGGAGGTCTCTATCCCAGGTAGTAGGGATCAACCTGAGCCAGACAGGGATCCCTCGATGCTAACTACCTTTTTAGAGACATGCATAAAATTATGTGCGATAATAGGGTAGTTAGAGGCTTGGAAGGATTGATAAATAGGTGCGCAGGGATGCGAGAACCTAGCGTGGTCCGAAAATTACGAAAACAAGCAACATAGACGGGGCGGGAGATGTTATTAACGGGACAGGTTGGCAACTATGAGATGGATCAGATCATTTTGGATTTGGGCTAGGATGCAAATGTACTACCTAAACAAACTTGGGAGCGCATGGGTAGGCCTACACTACAATGTTCTCCTATTCAATTGTGGATGGCAAACCAACAGAAGATCCTGCCCATGGGAAGATTGTAGGGAATTACAGTAGATATAGAAGGCACGAGCACCAGAACAGACTTTGAAGTAATATAAATTGTGGATGAAGATAGGCCTTATCCTGCATTGTTAGGAATAGACTGGGCCACCAACATGAATGGGGTTATTAATTTAAAGAAGTGGACAATGATATTTGAAAAGAAGTCGCTCCGCGTAGTCATTCCGCTATATCTGGCTGAAATACCAAGCTACATTGAACCCGTGCGCAACGAAGAAAGTGACGATGAATTAAATTGTATCTACAAAATTTCTGCACAAGGGCAAGAATGGGTCGAGCCAACGGAGAAAAGAAGAATATCGTAGGGCTATGCAGAGTCCTATAGCAACAATTCAAATGAAGAAGATGAGCGGTGGCATAATAGGTTGAACGGAGTAACCGCGTTACGCTGCAATATGATGACTAAATCTCTGTACTGCGTTAGGGCTCAAGATCACAAACTATCGATGTATGATGGGTTGACAATAGTAGATGAATTCCTAACCAAGTTTGAAAGCGTGGTACTAGAGTACCAACGGTTTGATGTGTTGCGATGGGCGTTGCGCACGACACCTGCGTGATAGTGGGGCACACAAAAAGGGACTTTCGAAGATTGGCGCATGATGCAGATAAGATTTGGAAAGTCGGAACTACGAATAATGAAGAAATACGATGGACGTGATGACCCATGCATGCACCTTACCGGATGAATCAAAGCCTATGGAGAGGAGCCTCAATCAGAGTGGGTGCACTTATTTTATCACACCTTGGACGTTATTCCCAAGAACTGGTATACTGAAACAAAGCTCTGACATGGCACAGGTGAGTTGGATATCTTGCATGAAGAGTTCCTATCAACGTTCCTCTTTGGAGATCAATGGATGGATACTGTGGACGATGCGTTACAGCTGGTGAAGGCCGCCATTTTTAAAACGTTGTTGGAACCAGAAGAAATCATACATCCAGACTGGTCGCAACAGTTGAGCCAGGCCCTGGAATGTTATAAGGTGCAGGTAGAAGATGATGACGATGACCCTAGAAACATCAATATTCCGGAATCAGAGGGGAGTCGTGAGGTGCGCGGACCAGCAATCGAAGATCCAGACATCACCACGTCGTTGAAAACGAAACAAGTAAATATCAGAACAAAGGAAGAACCGAAGTATGCAACACTTGGGGATTATTGGGACGACGCCACGGTGGAAAAGGTCATCGAGTTGCTTTGAGAATATCGCGATTTATTCCCAACAAAAATCACAGAGTTAAAAGGGATCCTCGGTGACCTGGGAATGATGAAGATCACTTTGAAGCCAAACGCAAAGCCAGTTAAGCAGCGGCCTTACTGGTTGAATCCAAAATACAAAGCAAAAGTCCGCGAAGAATTGGACAAGATGCTTGCAGCAGGAATAATTGAACCAGTCGAGGAGTCCGACTCGGTAAGTCCTATGGTTGTGCAGAAGAAGAAGCAAAAGGGTGAAATTCACATCTGCATGGATCTCAAGAAGCTCAATGATGCCTATGTTAACGACCCATTTTGGACGCCCTTTACGATGAAGTATTGGAAAATGTGGGAGGACTGGAAGCCTACTCCTTCACGGACAGGTTCTCAGGGTACCACTAGATCAAGATCGCGCTAGAGGATAGGAGCAAGACAACTTTTGCCATTGAATGGGGTTGTTTTCAGTATATGGTGATGCCCTTTGGACTGAAGAACACGTCGGCAATATTCTCACGCATTGTGGTAGCTACATTCAAGGAATTTATACATAAGTTCTTAGAAGTATATCTTGATGATTGGACTGTATTTGGGCTGGTTAAGAAACACATTGCAAGCTTACGTTTAATGTTGGATACTTGCCAACGGCACCAGATTGCACTAAACCTAAAGAAGTGTACGTTCCTCATCCCCTTCGGGAATCTGCTCAGCCATGTGGTTTGTAAGCAAGGTCTGATGGTGGATCCGGCGAAGATCGCTGTCATACTCAATCTACAAGCACCCTGAAGTGTCAAACAATTACACGCCACGCTAGGACACACTAGTTATTATCGGAAATTCATAAAAAGCTACGCACAGATCATGGCACCAATGGAACAGTTGCTCAAGAAGGATGTTACTTATTGCTAGAATGTGGAATGCGACAAAAGTATGGAAACGTTTAAGGAAAAGATGGCATCTGCCCCGATATTGGTCTTCCTAAAATGGGATGTCGAATTTCACGTGCATGTCGACGTGTCATGTATCGCGTTGGGTGTGGTACTTACTCAAGAAGGCACAGAGGGAATTGATCACCCGATTGATTTCGCCAGTCGATGATTATCAAAAGTTGAGAAGAATTACTCCACTACTGAGCAAGAGGGATTGGCGATGGTATACGTGCTTCAAAAATACTACCACTATCTGCTCGAAGGGCATTTCAAGATGTATATTGACCACTTTGCGCTAAAATACCTAGTGAATAAGCCTGTGTTGGGGGGGGGGGGGGGGGGGGGGTGCATTTGTAGGTGGTTGCTGTTATTTCAAGAATATGACTTCGAAGTCATCGTAAAGCCAGGATGTCTCAACGTGGGCCCAGATCATCTGTCCTGAATTGAGAACAGCGAAGAGCCCACAAACTTAGAGGACGGACTCCCGGATGCACAGTTGTATGCCGTGCGCATCGCGGATGGCCATTTTGAGGACATAATCCACTTCTTGACCACGGGAACCACACCGCAAGGATATTCCGTTCAGCAAAAGAAAGAATTGGTGATACACGTAGCAAACTTTATCGTTATTGCAGGACATCTCTACAAAATGGGCAACGACGAAATCTTACGCAGATATGTGCCTGAATTAAAGCGCGAACAAATCTTGGCCGAAGCACATGGCGAGGTGGCTGGAGGACATTTTGCAGGTCGCGCTACAGCAAAGAAGATTCTTCGCGCGGGACTATGGTGGCCAACTCTACATCAGGACTCGAAAGCGTACTGTCGGGCCTACGACGTTTGTCAACGGACCGGGAAACCATCACAGAGGGATGAAATGTAGCTCAAACCACAAATGACGCTACAACCATTCAAGAAGTGGGCAATCGACTTTGTAGGACCTATCACACCTCGAGGGAAGACGGGTGCGCACTATATCATCACCGCGACAAAATATTTGACTTGGTGGGCAGAGGCACAGCCGGTTAAGGACTGCACGGCTGCTACTGCTGCAAAGTTTTTGTTCGAGAACGTGTTGACAAGGTTTGGATGTCCCAAAATTCTCATGAGCGATCGGGGTACGCACTTTTTGAATGAAACAATTGGCGCACTCACTAAGGAATTCTAGATATATCATCAACAGAGTACACCATACCACCTGCAAGCGAATGGAACCGTTGAAGCATTCAACAAAATTTTGGAGACTGCGTTGACTAAGGTCTGTAATGCACAACGAAACGACTGGGACTTTCACATCCCTACTGTGCTATGGGCATACTGAACTACATGCAAGAAGTTGATGGGCCAAACACCTTTCCGGTTAGTCTATGGCAAGGAGGTCATCATGCCTATGGAATACATTGTCCCTAGTTTGCGAATAACGGCAATAACAGGCATGGCTAACTACAGGGCTTTGGAGGAACAGCTTGCGCAACTAGAGGAACTGGAGGAGGACCGATTTTTGGCTGGATTCCATCAACAAGTACAGAAACAACGAGAGAAGGAGTGGCATTATCGCCATATCAAGGTACGCACTTTCAAGGAAAATGATCTAGTATTACTATATGATACCAAGTTCAAGAAATTCCTTAACAAACTCTGAATGCATTGGTTTGACCTTATGTCATCAAAGAAGTTACCGATGGGGGCGCGGTTCAACTTTCCAAGCTCAATGGAAAACCCTTCCCGGGAAGAGTTAATGGCAGTCGCCTGAAGCTCTACACGAGTGGGCCAACCGCCTGACTAACCGCCCGAAGGACAATCTCACCACTCCAACCAGTTGAAAGAGAGCGCAGGACAATAAAGCAGTCTGGGGGAAAGAGGCGCGACTACCAGGATGCACGTAGATTTGGCCTATCATAAGGGTCGCATTTGCACGGAAAGGGTTGCGCTGATGCATTGATAAGAAAAGAGGTGACTGTTGCTATCACTATTCATGACAAGATGTCTACATCATGGCAAAAGGGAGCAGGCGGCGGGCAATTAAGAGAAGAGGTATGAGCCAGATATGGAACGATCTGCCACGGGTTTAACATGAGGGTGCCAGAACAGGCGGGAGCCAGTGAATTTGAAATTCGAAATGCTTATAAATCACAGGGGGACATCCACCGAGCAAGCTACGCTTCTGAGAACCGCAAGCTATTGTGTCGCCCTACTGTTATGGAACTCTTCATTATATATGCACAAGGAGTAAGCCCGAGGGTGGTAATATGGCTGATAGAGATGCAGGGCTCTCTAAAGAACATGTTATTGCACCGCGTAGAGTTCAACATCGATATAGGGGATGTATCGAAAAATGGTAGACACGAAGCAGAACTTGTCCGGAAAAGAGAAACGATGGAAAGACAGACACCATTGGTAGAATTACAGTTAATAAGTCGTCTCTAATGTACCTTGAGGATTGGGATCTCGTGGACAACAGCCAGGGTCTTGAAAAATCGCAACACAAGCTACAACAGACAGTGCGAAGAGAAGATACGAAGGTAGGAAGTGGCTGCGGTGGTACGAGGAGGTCCCGTATGCGGCTCCCCCGCTAGAGCTAAAATCCTATGAGGGGGTGTTCTGTGTTAACCGAGCAGAGCAGAATGAGCATTTTCGGTTGTGAGACTTGGTAGAAACAATGAAGCAGGAGCTAGATGAAGTGTTGCAGGAGACAACGAAGGAGCAGCAGGACAAAGAGCGTCACTCAAAGGGAGGTGAACCATGAAGCCAAGGCCGCGCGTCTCACTACACCGACAAGTGACTCGGGACGAGTCACGATGATTGTGTTGGGGTACTGTTGGGTAGCGGAGGTCTCGCGTAACAGTTTTGGGGCTGAGAGCCTATAAGTTAGGATAAAACTATTGTAAAACTCCAAAATATGTGGAGCGCAAAATATAAAAGGTCGAGCCAAAGGGTTGTCTGCCTAAGAAATAATATAGAATAATAGGGAGTTAGTCGGCCTACCCATAATAAGGGTAGAAGGCAGTTTTTTGGAAAGGAATGATTTGTAGTGCTATGGGTCTGTGAAGGTTATATGCGCGTCTGTAAGTCTGAGTCGAGGGTATTGAGTGGTAGATAGAGGCTCTGCAGCTGTGTGCGCAGAGGCCTGGTAGAGTCCGCAACTGTGTGTGTGGACCCTTGCAACTGAGTGCGTAGGATAGATCTGGTTATATTAATGAAAGAAGTTGAATAATGATAAGTTGTTTCCAAATTACCGTGTCAAAGTTGAATTATTGTGGATCTGATTGATTTATGGTTAGTATTTATGTTGAATCTAGATGCACGCTAATGTTCTGGGTTAATGCAAATTTGTATCTCTTTTAATTGTCACACTGATTATCTTGATTAAATGTTTGCTTGAAGACTACCATAAGTAGATCTGATCTATAATAAATCATCAAGCAATTAGTATCAAGAAGTAGCCCTGGTCCGGATCTGCGCGGAAGCAGAGAAGCGCGACGCTACAGAACGGTGTGTGAAACCTCCAGACCACATCTAGACATCCCAAGGGTGCGGAAACCTGGTTCCAGCACCCTCCCCTGCTACCTCGGGTGAGACCTCAGTCCGCGCTCCGCGCGCTGTTGCCGAAAGGGCCAGTAGCTGCGAGATTTGTTTGGCTAAATAACTCTTCAAACCTGGGTCAGGTCCCTATAAGCCAACTATGGACCACAAATAAAATATTTTATTTTCCATCTTAATTACATTGATGGGTATATCTATTTTAGAATAGAACTTCCAGTATTTAACTTTCATAGATAAAATATTTCTAATGGTAATCCATGAGAGAGGATTGAGATTTATCTCAAAGGGTGTTACACCATTTTTATGTTTCAATTTAATTAAAAAAAATCATATCACTATGTGTATTTTTCTTGTTATGTGTGTGTGTGTATATATATATATATATATATATATATATATATATATATATATACACAGTGGGAAATCCTATCATACCTCAGTGGTCAAACCAACAAGAAGGACAGTCATCATTGGTTGCTATCAGCAAACGCAAGTTGTGTTGGACACCTAATCTATAAGGGTTTCCATGTAATAAATCCAACAGTGATGGAAGTGCAAGAGACCTCTTGAAATATGAAACCATGGGTCAAGACATATGTATTAACATGTACATCTTTGTGAATAATATGCATCACATGAGTTTATCTTACTTCTTCCTATCAGATTAGTGTGAGTTTAACATGGTATCAGAGCGAGTGTATTCCTGCCATGTTTGATTATTTGTGAGTCATAATTTTGTGGCACTTAATCTGGGTTTGTGGTCTCCTCACTTCAACTTAGTTTGTTGTTCCTTTGTGTATTTGTCTGCACTATGTCAAAGATGTTATGATACTTTCTTAATATTATGCCTGAAATTTTTAAAGAGATATTCTCGTGCCCATTTTCTGAGATGTCAGAACTGTGAACTGTGTCAGCTATACCTGTAGAATTAGTTGCAGAGATAATTTTGGCCTGACATAATGATCCTCTACACCATCATTGTCAAGCAGAAGTAGCTCTCAGATTTAGTGTTGTGTGAACCCTAACACTAAACCTTCTCTACGTTGAAGAATGTGCCTTTGTGTCCATTTGGAAAAAATGTTGATTTCCCTTTTGCAAGCGCCAAAATGTCCCCATCCACTTAGGAGACATAAGGAGAAGATTATGCTATCCTAATGAAGTTCGTGTAAGTTAGGACAAGAAAATCAATAACGGGAACACAATTCGCCTAGGAGAACACCCTATAAAAGACAAAGTGGAAAAAAGGGGACATGGGTCATATGCTAACAAAAAATCACTTTTAAATTATAAAGTGAGAAAAGCCACTAAAGTGACTTTATTAAAATAAAAGGTTAAAAGGTGACAAAAAGGGTCAAGTGAGTTACGAAAAAAGGAAATGAGGAGTCTCTCCTCATTCTTGCATTTGATCACTTGAGAAATCGATTTTGGAGCGGCTCTTGAGAATGAGACTAAGGTTTTTAAAAACCTTTATTATGGTTGTTGGTTTCAGTCTTGAAACTACACACTATAATTAGTAGTGGAGCAAAATCACTCAAGATTTGACATTGCACTGCATTGTCAATGAAGAAGAAGGCGGTGGAAAAGATGGAGTAAGTTTAAAGGTGTTATCAGTTGATTTTATATCATGACCTTTGGTATTCTCTATTCTTTACAACAGATCTAGTTTATTCCTATTTTGTAAAGCCATTTACCTAAGGAGATCAACTGATACTACGAGGTTGAGTTTGATAAATAAGGGAGCCAATTTTTGAGCAATATTTGGGTCGAGTTATCATTGTTTTCTTGCTAGAATTTTAGGTCAAATTTATCTACTATTATTGGTTGGTTGAAGTCTCTCTTATTTACTAGCCGATAGTCCTTACATTTATGCACATATTCTCCATTTAACACAGGTTGAGTTGTTTATATTTCAGAGGCATTATTGAGGGGTCAAGTGTCGCTTTTCTAGTCAAGTTGATTGTTAACATTCTGTTGAAGCCCCGAAAATCGGGTCAACAACAAGGGGGATACCCGCCCGGTCCAGACCTTGGTTGGCAACTCCTTATCCGTTTGGTATAGCGGGTCCAACTGGGGATAATGGGACCAGTTTCCCAATCTATGAGTGTGTGTGTGTGTGTAGAATTTGATGTTGTTGATCTAGCAGTTCCTATTTAAGATATTCTAATTCTAACTTTAATCTAATTCTATGTTATTGTATTCTAATAAACAGCACATCTAAGTCTATACTAACCCGGGATGTAATTCTTCTATTATGCGATCTAAAGAGATTTCAAATAACAACTGGTAATAAAGATCATTCAGCGATTATAAGAAAGGAAATCAATAAAGATGAACCACTTCGCATAAAAAGTTAGATGAAACAGTTGTGGAAAACATATCGCATACTGAGCTATTCATACATTAAGCATAAATAAATAGCTATCACCGTACAAAAGTGCCAAATGATAACTCAGGCATTCATGCAATAATACATAAACAACTAAAAACTGTATATCACTTTAACACATAAGCAGCAATGGTCAAGAGATAAAAGTACCATTTATGACTAGTCCTACTCATGAGCTTCAAGCGACAATGATTTATCTCTCCTTGCTCTAATATCCACTAAGAGTACAGAAGTGCAACATCAATAGCAGATATCAAATGTAAACATCAACAAATCTTGATCCATTCATTCACCAAAACCTCCTCGGAGGGTGCAAAAGTGCATGTTCTGAGGACAAGTTTTTGATAAATTTCTAGACCGTTCTCTAAATGCATGAGAAGGGTTTAAATACTACTAACTTACTAACTTAATTACACAGATTCAGGATACAGTTTAAATGACCGCCCTTTTTCTAAGCCAAAATAAAACAAAACTATTTCTAAAAATTAAATCTAATATCTAACTATTTCTGCATTTGCTCCTTAATGTTGCAAGCATTCAGTATTTGCCTGGGTAGACTCGGCTGACTGTCTTCCGCTTTTGGTTGAGCTAAGCAAACAGAAATGGTAAGATCTGGCACCATCTTTTCAGCAAAATCGATGATATACTCGAGAGTCATCTTCTGACTATGTGGTTTTACTACATAGGCCCAGTAATAATCCAAGTTCAACTTGGTTAACCCTTTGGATTGCTTTTGCCTTTTCTTTAGCTTTCTATTTCCAGTTTGTTCTTTACCATTGTTTTCTTTCATTTTTCGGGCTTACAAGTGACTGAGCAGTTAGAGGCTTTGCTTTTTGAGCAATTTTCTCAGCGATGCGCATCGGAAAATGCCTCTATTCTTTGATCCGGGCTTCTCTGATGCGTTTTTCGCCTTTGGCGCATTTTTCTTCACTGGGTATAAAGCTTCAAAATTTGTAAAAATAATGCTTTCGTGAGCTCTTGACCTTGAGCATTAAACTGCCTATTGATATCAGCATCTTTCAATACTCATTCAACCATGGCTGTAAATGAAAGATCTGTAATGGATGGCTCAGCAACGTTCTGTGAATCTGCGGCTCTGTTGCATGCGGGCGTCTTTTCTCTGTCTTTGAACATTGGAGTTTTACCCTTTTTCCTCATAGCTTCCTGCACATTGCTTTGTGTAACTTTTGTTTTTCGTTCTTGCAGTTCACAAGTGAGGAGAGAGTAATGATAATAAAAATCGACAGGAAAGCTTTAAATGCTACGGATATGCAAAAACATGCCACCTAACGTAAACTGGCTCTTCGAACAACACAAAACCATATTTTATTAACAACTGGCATATAATTCATTAATTATCATTAAAGCGCATATCCAGCTCTTGGTTTATGGAAAACTTTTCTTGAATACTAAGCCAGGAAAATTTGCGATGGAATGATTCTGCGATTTGCATCGCATTTCGCTGTGTCGCATTATTGAAATTTCATCATGCTATGCTATCACAAGGTTGCTTGATCGCGCTATCACAAGCATCGTGGATCGCGATATCACAAGATCGCGGGTCACAGTATCGTTATAATCGTTATGTGTCTTTCCTGCAATTTTGCGATATGCGATATCGCATATCGGAGATTTTTTAAGGTTTTCCAATGTGAGCTTTTATTAATGCATGCGATGCTATGGAGTTTGCGTCGCAATCTCGTAGTTTATCATTTTTACTCATAAGGAAATGTCTTATCATTCTTTGCGCGATGTGATGTTTCTTAAGGAGTAAAATACATGAGCCTTAATTGATTTTTTGAATTTTTACTGAGGGTCCCCTCTTTCCTAGTGTTATTGCTAATACTAAATAAAGAGGGGGGGTTGTTGGTGGCCACAACAATTGGCGATTCACTTGGAAGAACCAGTTATTTCTGTTTTTCTATTGAATTTTCTAAACTTCCAAAACATAAAAATTTTCAGAAAATTAAACTTTATTATGGAAAGATAAAGTACATTATGCTCTAAACTATTAATGATATTTTGTTTCAACCATTTTCTACTTTGAATATTTGCTTCCTCAGGCTAGTCCTTGTATTTACATCAGTCATTACTTGGTATTTGTAAAGATAAAACAAAGTCTCCTCTGTAAACCAGTTTTAAATATGCTCATTTGTCGTAGGTAGAGCCTCTGCTGCCAGCAGGCGTTTATAGCCTCGACAGGGTTACCTGTTACCCAGCAATGATCCTGTATCCTACTTAAGGCAGCCTACAACTTTCAAAGAAAAATCCATATCCACACTTATTGCTTTGATTTTCTTTTTTATTCTTAAAGAACAATGTCTTGGTTTGGTAGCCAAATTATGACACAGTCATTCACTTGATTTATAACTTTGCTGAACAAGCTGGCTCGTGATGAGACCCCTTGTCTTTTGATTGCAACAATCTTGAGTCATTTCCCTATTGTGGTGTACAGTATTGGCAAAGTCAGCAAGTTATAATATCTGTGATTATGATAAGCCGGCTCATGATGAGACCTCTTATTCTTCAAGATAAAGTGTATCCTTGGGTTGTTCCTCTGAAAGTTGTGATTTCCTTAGCAGGGAGGAAGTCATTGTTTCCTTAAGATAGCTCTGGACAACCATAATAGAGTTTTTGGAAACAGTTGTTCTACAGAGAATCTTTATTTTGTTATTGATACCTTTCATTATATTCAAATAAAACAATTTCTTCACTAAAGGTTGTTTTCATCAAACTTTTTTGAAGTTGAAACTAGTATCATCTTTAGGCTAGAGTCTTTAACTGTATCTATTAATAATAAAGATCAGTTTTCCAAAAGATTTGCTATTTATACAAGCGAAAAGTTCAAAATCTGAAAGAGAATTGGTGTCTTTTTCGTAAATGCCTAATGTAACCACTCACAACTGGTTTTATTATGAAAAAGAAAAACAACTATTCTACAAGAATAGAAGAATAATCTTCTATGGAAAATATTTCTTAACAATTTGTCCATTGACAGGCAAAGGATCCCTCTTACCTGCGAAATCCTGTAACACAAACAATGATGGACCTATGACTTCTACAATTTGAAAAGGACCAAGCCACATTCTTTGAAATTTTGTATGTTTGCCTTTCTCTTCATGAGCCTTTTCCCACTTTAAAACTAAATCTCCCATCTGAAAATATTTTCTGGTCATTATGTTTGAATCAAAAGAGGATTTTACTAGTGCTTGATGATGAGCATGCGTTTTCCTAGCCTGTTCTCGTTGTTCTTCTAATATGATTATTTCCATTTGTCTCAGCTGTAAGGAGGAAGTGGGTACTTCATCAATGTATTGAACTAAAGACAAAGAGGGAATTGCTAAGTGAGTCGGAAGAACCACTTCTTTCCCATAAACTAAATTAAAGGAAGAAGTGCCGATAGAAGCTTTTTGCATTATTCAGGCTGCCCATAAAGCATATATCAAAGCCTTGTGCCAATTCTTATGATTTTGGTCAACTGTCTTTTAATAATCCTGATTAGGTTTTTATTTGTGGACTCAGCTAACCCATTGCCTTGTTGGTAATAACCGAATATTTAAGTTTGAATACTCTTTTAAGTGCAAATTCAGTCATTGCATTTCCAGAGAAGTATGATGCATTATCAAACATTAAAGTGGATGGAAATCCAAACCTGGTGATTATAAATTGATCTATGAGCTCAATGATATTTTCAGCATTAGCCGTCTTGAGTGGAACTGCTTCTACCCACTTAGTAAAATAATCTGTTGCTGTGAGGATGTATCTATGCTGCTTAGAAGAGTGAGGAACGATCTCACCTATTATGTCAAATCCCCACTGACTGAAAGGTTGCTCGATGTTTACCGGCTGTAGTGGCAAGGATGGCTTCTTTTGTCTTCTAGCAGTAGTTTGGCAGACTTGACATCTCCTCATGTAATTGTGTGAATCTTTAAATAACGTGGGCCAGTAATATCCTTCGCGCAAGATTTTATGTGCAGTAGCATCTCTAGCATAGTGTCCACCTGCCAGCCCATCATGGAGTTCCTGCAAAACTTTTTCAGCTTCAAATTTCTCAAGACACCTAAGAAGAACAGAATCATAATTTTTCCTAAAAAGAATATCATTTATGAGCTGATATTGTTTGGATTTCAACCTTAGAGCTCTTTTCTTAGTATGATCGAGGTGTGAAGGAGCATACCTGTTCTTAAGATAATAAATGATATCGGCGTATAATGACTCTACTTCGTTTAGGCTTACCTCGCACATTTGTACCTCTGCAGATGGAATTTCAGAAATTTGCGACACTCCAGCCAGCATTTTGCAGAAGCCTTGACCTCTTACAATGTTTGCTGGTTTAATCTCAATGTCATATTCCTGTAAGGCAGTAACCCAATTGGCCCTTTTCTCACCCACATCCTTCTGTACTATAAGATTCCTTACGGCTGGAAAAGGTACTATGATTTTAGTATGGGTTTTAAGTAAGAAAGGTCTGAAGTATTTGACCGCTTTGAAAACAACATAAGCCTGTTTCTCCACGTTTGAATAATTAGTTCAGCACCTTGTAAATTTGAACTAAAATACGCAATTGGGGCTTCCGCTTTTTCTTGATTTTCTTGAGTGAGAATCGCAGCATATGACTTATCTGAGGCAAATGTGTATAAAATAAAAGGCTTTGAAAAATTCGGAGTTGCTAAAGATGGAGCATTAATAATAGCTTGTTTGATCAGGTTGAATGCTTCATGTTCATCTTGGCCCCATTTAAAATTTGAGTTCTTTTTAATCATGGTTTGAAAAGGAGACACGATTTGTGAAAATTTTGGAATGAATCTCTTTACAAAGTTGATCTGACCAAGGAAAGATTGCATGGCTTTTTTGTTGTGAGGTAGGGATATTTCAGAAATTTCTTTGATTCTGTCGGGATCAATGTGAATACCGGATTTTGACACTATGAATCCTAGAAGTTTCGCTTCACTTAGTGTGAAAAAAGATTTCTTTGGGTTAAGTGAAATTCCATACCTTAAACACCGTTGAAAGATTTGTTTCAAGTCTTTAAGATGGTCGCTTCGCTTCTTCGAATACACTGTTATATCATCCAAATAAATTACTACCGATTTATTGACTAAACCTTTAAATGCGATGTCCATGGCTCTCTGAAATGTGGCACCAGCATTAATCAAACCAAATGGCATCTTTTGATACACGTATGTGCCCCATTTAGTTCTGAATGTGGTTTTCAATTGGTCATCAGGATGTACCAACAGTTGATTGTATCCTGAAAATCCATCCTAGAAAGACATTAATTCTAAGCCCGCCACTGCCTGCAATATCTGTTCCATAGGTGGTAAAGGAAAATTATCTTTTTGATAGGCCTTGTTAGGATTTCGAAAGTCAATGCAAATCCTAATATCTCCGTTTTTCTTTCTAACAGGTACCATATTGGAGACCCATTTAGAATGTCTGACGGGAAAGATTATTCTGGCTTTCAATAACTTATTGAGCTCAGTTTTTATCTGATTTTCTAAATTGGGGTGGATCTTTCTCAGCTTTTGTTAGACAGGTTTTTCATTATCGATAATGGGAATAGTATGTTGGATGATGGAAGTGTCATATGTTTTGAGCTCATCATAATTCCAAGCAAAAACATTTTTATATTGTCTCAAAAGACGAATATATGCTGATTTTTCTTCAGGGGTTAAGCCGAGGCCTAGATTAATGTTTTGTGGTTTGGCATCGGTTCCTAGGTTTACTAATTCATAGTTCAAGGTTGAAATTTGGAGTTTTGAATTGGTAGACCGCTTAATTTTGGAAATAATACTGAGAGGGGGGGTGAATCAGTATTATCACATTAATAAAACTTTTTCATTTCCATAATCAGATTCATATATGCTACTTCCACAGCTTCTTATGATTCAGTTAGTTGAGTGTATTAGAACATTATCAATCATATTAACAGTAAACTGGTGCAGTAAAATAGAACAGATCATCACACATAAGTCACATACATGAACACCATGATATAAGGTGGAAACCCAATGTGGGAGAAAACCACCTGCTGCAAGTCATCTCAATCTTCTTCTTAATAAGAAAATCCTTTTACAATATTTGTACTGGTGCAGTCTTATACCAGTACGGGAGCTACAACCCCCTTTGCTCTTGTACTAGCCGATCCATTTACTAGTACCTGCTACAATTCTCCAAAGATTTCCCTTAGCTCTTGTACTAGCTTAGATACTAGTATGTAGGTGTTGACCTACAATCTTCTCTCCTCCAGGTACCACGTTTCATCAATTTTCAGACTGGATACACTGAAGCACAACACATAATCTGAAAGGCCACATTTCATCCAATTTTCATACTAGACCCAACAAAAACATTGAAGCTCATAATCAAACAACCTTCTGAATCACCCAATCACTAGATCAATACATATACAATGAGAGTTATCAACCAGATCATATAAGCATAAGTCATTATGAACCTGATCCATTCATCTATCAATACTGAAGCTAATCATAATCATTCAATCAATCACTGCTGTTATCAGAACATAATACCAAACATCACTTCAAAACCCAGTGCACAACAATAATAAACAGGGGCAGCTAAATAGATTTCATGAAAAGTCCGCAGCTTCACCCATAGAACACCTGCGTACATCCGCACTGTTTCCAACTGCTTTCTTGCGTACCCAGGCACTGTGCCTCACAGACTTCCTGCGTACCTGCGCTCTGTGTCTAATGGAATGCCGACGTACCTCTGCACTTTCTGCAATTCTGGGCCTGCGAACCTCCGCACCTTCAGCGCCTCTGGGCCTGCGTACCTCCACACTTTTCTGTCACTGTACTTGCAGTCCTGCGGGTATAGAAAATTTCCAGACTTCAGGAATAACCCAAACTGTCAAATCTATAGATTTGAAACATGCGCCGAAGAGATATCAACCCATTAGTAGATCTGACTTGCAATCCTCCTGTTTCTCCTTGACTTAGATTCAATTATCTCTTCACAGACCGATTACAAGAATTTCAGATCTTGCTTCACTTAAGATCTTCTAATTTCACACACATCTAGCCAAATGATTCCCTTTGCTTTATATAGGCAAGCTCTTGCTAAAACCATGAATCAATACCATAGATAACCAATACAAGGGGCCCAAAAACATGGGGCTCAATAATAATATAAAACAATACCACTGACCAAACCATCGGATCAAATACGTTGAGCTAAGTACTATGGTCCACCATTGGATTCCCACGTGAGAATACTTTTTCACTGCATGAAAGTGTGTGAACTAAGGTCTGCACCTTTTACATGGTGCACATGCGGGTATGTACGCACTTTATCTGTGATATTCCTGCGGGTCCGCGCCTTTTGTACTATGTACCTGCGTACTTCTTATTTCCTTCATTATTGTGAGCTAATCATCAATCTCTGCTACTAAACGGATGTACAATGATCCATCACCTGTAAGAGTTTCCATCAAGGACAACAATTTAGCCATAATGCCAACACTTAAACCGATCTTTCAAATCGTACAAGTCTTCTAACTTGACTACCGACTTAGGTATAGCATTATTAGTGCTATCTTGTTGCAATTGTCGATCATGTTGGTCTTCGTCAATTATTTGATTGGAGTAGGATCCTTCAAATGTGAGGAAATTTACAATATCAGGATCGTCATTGAATACTCTCCAAATTGTGATGTTATCAGGAATGGATGGTTTAAAGATTAATTCTATTGAGAATCTATTTGGACTAAAATCTTCTAACGGAATAAGCTTAGAAGCTATGTTAGCCAAAAGGTCTGCACTTGCATTTTGGAGTCTGGGGATTGAAGAGATATTAAACGCTATGAAATGCTCAGTCAGATCTTGAACTAAGGATTGATAATGTTTTAAATGACCTGATAAGCAATGTATAGTGTTACGTACCTGTTTAACCACAATCTCAGAGTCTCCGAAAACTTGAATATACTTGACGTCTAACCCGATTGCTTTGTACAAGCCTTGGACCAAAGCCTCATATTCTGTTGTATTGTTGGTGCAATCGAATTCGAGTCTGCAAGTGAGCATGATTTTATCTCCTTCAGGACTAATCAGAACGCATCTTGCTCCTACTCCTTTGTTAGATCTAGAACCATCAAAAAACAATTTCCAAAACAAAGATTTATTTACAGGTTTATCTAAAAAATTGATACATTTCGAACTATCAGTTCGAGAAAAAATTTCGACTTGGGACAAAACAAAGTGTTCTAAATAGGGTGACACATGAGCATTGAAATTGTTGAGGAAAGAATCTACCGATTAATTGCCAATAATGTTGTTGTTATACGCTACTGGTTCATTTTCCCCCTCTAGCTCCGTTACTATGTATTTCTGGTGTAGCTCTCGTTCAAATTTTATTTGATTCGGTTTACCATTGTAGGGAAACCACATGTGCGACCAGTCGGTTGCGAAGTATCCATGAAGTTTTTCTGACCAATCCCTGCTAAGAATTAAGCCATAGAATTCAGGAATGTCAGCAACTAAAATGTTAATAACTTGACATACCTTTGGGTTAGATGACAACCTTATGGTTACTTGATTTAGTTCGCCAATCACTTCAACTTGAGATCGATCTAGTTGAAATATGCGCACAGCGGATTTCTGTGGTTGAACGTTTAACTTGGCACATATGGATTTGGGTAAAATATTCGATGAAGCACTAGAATCTACCAAACAATTGCGCACATTTTTATTGAATATTTCATAAGTAGGGAGAAACGGGGGAGTGTGAGATCTTGATCTTCCTCCAATTAGAGCGATTTCATTTGGATCAATCTTATTGAT
The DNA here is from genome assembly GCA_031772625.1 of Pinus tabuliformis. NCBI lineage: Eukaryota > Viridiplantae > Streptophyta > Pinopsida > Pinales > Pinaceae > Pinus > Pinus tabuliformis. Next base: position 1,057,067,929 of record CM062813.1, read on the forward strand.
TGCGTTAGTTGGAGGTCTTCCCATGTTATGGGAGGCTTGAGAAAGTACAGCGGCAGGCAAAGGTGCCACTGGCACGGCATGTAATTCTTTCATCATTATCTTCTGTTGATGCTTTAACTTGCTCAGTTCGTAAAGGGTAATGTCAGCCCTAGTCTTTTTCATATCTTCTATAATATTGTACTCCATTTCATCCGACACAATTAGTGTTTTAGATGGAGTTGTTTCATCTGTTTGGACTGGGCTGGTTTGATTCGCTTTAGATGTCGTTTTCTTTGTTGCGACTTTATCCTTTATTGCAGAGCTTGCGCTCTTTGGCTTAGGGATAGTTTGGGGAGGATCAAGCTGATTTTTGCTTCCTGTGCTAACCGAAAATACTTCTTATCTTCTTCTTGTGGGAGGATGAAATCCCACATTCCTTGTAATTCCACAACTTCTTCTTCATCAGTCCGCCCTTCAGTGGCAATTTCCTCTTCCTGTTCTTCGGATTCAACATTTGAAATAGCATTGGGTGGCTTTGAATCCGTTGAAGGGCCTCTTTTAAAAGCTCTGTAGGGCTTTCTTGAAGAAGTTTCTGCTACTTGCTTTTTGACGTCGACCATTTCATTGGACATGGTCTTTAGAGCTTTCTACAATCCTTCCAAATCGAATGGATCTTTTGCTTGTTTCTTCTTGGAGTCTTCCTTGAAGCTGACTTTCTTGGATTTACGTTCCTCTATCGAGGATTTCTTTTCCAGGGCTATTATACATTTCTCTACTACTATTGCTTCTTTCATGTTATCGGCTAAGGTTGTTTTATTGGCCCTGTCCACGAAGATTGCTCTGTTTGATGGTAGAGCAGTGGTATACCATTCACATCGTACTTCTTCGCTGGGCTGGGAAGAAGTAGGAATTTTGTTGAAACGTAAATTGAAATCTTTGATAGGCTCTCTAGATTCGTCCCTAAGGTTGGATAGGTCGTTAATTAACGTTGCCGTAGACCTGTCATCACCAAACTTGGTCAGGAATTTCTCCTTGAAGATGTCCCAACTAGTGATGGATCCAGAGGGTAATGAAAAATACCATGACCCAGCTGTTCCTTGCAGAGTATAAGGAAAAAGCCGAACAACAACATATTCATTAGTAACCCCATTGAGATTAATGGATAGCATGAAGTTGATTATGTGCTCTTCTGCTAGCATGCCTGCCTCGGGATTAAATTTAGGCAGCCATTTCTCAGGATAGGCCGGTATTTGACTCAAGGGTGCAGGCATTAAGACTGCCCCAGGGTTATTCCATGGAGATTGGGCCATTGTTGAACTGCTAACAGAGGAAAGTGCAGAAGATGATCCCTGTGGCTGGGAGGATGAGGATACTACGATTGTAGATGATTGAGGAAGAGTTGTGGAGGTTCCAGTGGACGGATGGACGATGATTTGGAGTAGTGGAGTGGATGGTTGACTTCGAGGTGAAGAAGTTGAGATGGACGATGTTGATGAAAGAGTCTCGTTGTCAGACTCTTTAGGTTATTTCCTCGCTCTTTTCCTGGTGGGAAGAGGTAATTCGGTTGGCTGAACGCCAAACTTTTCACTCTTTAGCCTGGTCAGGGGATAAGCAGGGTTATACTGTGAAGTCACACTGCCTTGAGATTTATCAGACCTTTGAGGAGAAAAGGAAAATCGCTGAAGTTTGTGAATGAGAGATTCAACTTCAAGAAGTTCAACGGTAGATTGTTCTGAAATGTCAGGGTGCCTAGCAGCGTTTGATACTCGAGTGACTTCTAACTCTGGATTTAAGTGTAATGGAGAAGTCGGGGGAGATGGTGAGGGCGATTTACTCTCATAATGGTATTCAGATTTAGATTTACTTGCCATTCATAGTTCAGGCCCTCGTTCTAGCGCCAAATATGTTGAAGCCCCGAAGATCAGGTCGAAAACAAGGGGGATACCTGCCCGGTCCAGACCTTGGTTGGCAGCTCCTTATCCGTTTGGTATAGCGGGTCCGACTGGGGATAATGGGACCAGTTTCCCAATCTATGAGTGTGTGTGTGTAGAATTTGATGTTGCTGATCTAACAGTTCCTATTTAAGATATTCTAATTCTAACTTTAATCTAATTCTATGCTATTGTATTCTAATAAACAACACATCTAAGTCTATACTAACCTGGGATGTAATTCTTCTATTATGCGATCTAAAGAGATTTCAAATAACAACTGGTAATAAAGATCATTCAACAATTATAAGAAAGGAAATCAATAAATATGAACCACTTCGCATAAAAAGTTAGACGAAACAGTTGCGAAAAACATATCGCATAATGAGCTATTCATACATTAAGCATAAATAAATAGCTATCACCGTACAAAAGTGCCAAATGATAACTCAGGCATTCATGCAATAATACATAAACAACTAAAAACTGTATATCACTTTAACACATAAGCAACAATGGTCAAGAGATAAAAGTACCATTTATGACTAGTCCCACTCATGAGCTTCAAGCGACAATGATTTATCTCTCCTTGCTCTAATATCCACTAAGAGTACAGAAGTGCAACATCAGTAGCAAATATCAACAAATATTGATCCATTCATTCACCAAAACCTCCTCGGAGGGTGCAAAAGTGCATGTTCTGAGGACAAGTTCTTGATAAATTTCTGGACCCTTCTCTAAATGCATGAGAATGGTTTAAATACTACTAACTTACTAACTTAATTACACAGATTCAAGATATGGCTTAAATGACCACCCTTTTTCTAAGCAAAAATAAAACAAAACTATTTCTAAAAATTAAATCTAATATCTAACTATTTCTGCATTTGCTCCTTAATGTTGCAAGCATTCAATGTTTGCCTGGGTAGAGTCGGCTGACTGTCTTCCGCTTTTGTTTGAGCTAAGCAAACAAAAATGGTAAGAGCTGGCACCATCTTTTCAGCAAAATCGATGATATACTTGAGAGTCATCTTCTGACTATGTGGTTTTATTGCGTAGGCCCAGTAATAATCCAAGTTCAACTTGGTTAACCCTTTGGATTGCTTCTGCCTTTTCTTTAGCTTTCTGTTTCCAGTTTGTTCTTTACCATTGTTTTCTTGCATTTTTCGGGCTTACAAGTGACTGAGCAGTTAGAGGGTTTGATTTTTGAGCAATTTTCTCAGCGATGCGCGATTAGTGCTAGCGCTAGGCGCTAATCGTGCATCGGAAACTGCCTTCGTTCTTTGATCCGGGCTTCTCGGATGTGTTTTTCGCCTTTGGCACCTTTTTCTTCACTGGGTATAAATCTTCAAAATTTGTAAAAGTAATGCTTTCGTGAGCTCTTGACCTTGAGCATTAAACTGCCTATTTGATATCAACATCGTTCAATACTCATTCAACCATGGCTGTAAATGAAAGATCTGTAATGGATGGCTCAGCAGCGTTCTGTGAATCTGCGGCTCTGTTGCATGCGGGCGTCTTTTCTCTGTCTTTGAACATTGGAGTTTTACCCTTTTTCCTCATAGCTTCCTGCACATTGCTTTGTGTAACTTTTGTTTTTCGTTCCTGCAGTTCACAAGTGAGGAGAGAGTAATGATAATAAAAATCAACAGGAAAGCTTTAAATGCTACAGATATGCAAAAACATGCCATTTGACGTAAACTGGCTCTTCGAACAACAAAAAACCATATTTTATTAACAATTGGCATATAATTCATTAATTATCATTAAAGCGCGTATCCAACTCTTGGTTTATGGAAAATTTTTCTTGAATATTGAGCCAAGAAAATTTGCGATGGAATGATTATGCGATTTGCATCGCAGTATCGCATTTCGCTGTGTAGCACTATTGAAATTTCATCGTGCTGTGCTATCGCAAGGTTGCTTGATCACGGTATCACAAGCATCGCGGATCGCGGTATCGCAAGATCGCGGGTCGTAGTATCGTTATAATCGTTATGTGTCTTTCCTGCAATTTTGCGATATGCGATATCGCATATCGGAGATTTTTTAAGGTTTTCCAATGTGAGTTTTTATTAATGCATGCGATGCGATGCGATGGAGTTCGCGTCGCAATCTCATAGTTTATTATTTTTACTCATAAGGAAATGTCCTATCATTCTTTGCATGATGATATGTTTCTTAAGGAGTAAAATACATGAGCCTTAATTGATTTTTTAAATTTTTACTAAGGGTCCCCTCTTTCCTAGTGTTATTGCTAATACTAAATAAAGAGGGGGGTTGTTGGTGGCCACAACACATTCATAAAGGAGTTCAATGATATTAAGGTTGATTTTTGAGTTTTCTTATGGAGGTTAAGTATCCCATTGGGAAGGGGAAAACTGCTCACTATGTGGAGGTCGAGTTCTATCACTTTCTTGAGGCCAAGTTCCCTTGCTTTTGGGTTGATTCGGTTGTTGTGCATATGGAGACATTTATGGGTTATGCATGGTAAATTTGGGGTTGAATCTATATTGTCATTCATCTCGAAGGAAATCCTATATTGTTGGCGCTTTTTGAGTTATTTCTAGAGTAGGAAATAAGAGTATATTATTGTTGTAAGTGTCTCTTTGTGGTATGTACATTTTTGGGTTTAATGTAAATTGTATAATGTTGTTTTGAAGGATATTTGGTATACATTTGGCATTGTGTTTACTTGTTTCAAATATAAAATAAAAATAATGCACCTACAGTCATACACGTGCAAACTATTTGACGAAATATCTCAGTGACAAACTAAAACAAATTTAGAAATTTTAGTGTTGATTTTGAGATATTCCAAGGGGGTATCTTACAGTGATATCAGAGCATGGTCTTAGACAATTGTGTAGTTTGAAGGGCAGTTTATAACACTTGTTGATGAATACTAATGACCACCCATACATCACCTATAAGAGACATGGCAAGGTCAAAGTATTGAAGAATGTAATTAGTGTTGGTCTTCATAATTGTATTTATCAAAAGAAAAGAAATATAAATCTTATTGTAAAGGAAAAATATTTTTGAAGCATGGGTTTCATTCTCTTTTATTTATTTTCTAGATCAAAGCCTACATTGAAGGCTTTTAGGTTTTGTCAAGAGTCAAGAGAGTCATTTTCATATTTATTAGACCCTTCTTGGGCTTTTATATTGTGTAAAATGAATTATTTTTTAGTCAAAAATGTCATTTTTCACCTCCACACCAAGTCGGCCCTGTCTTGATGAAGTCAGCTTGAATTAGGGCTATTCGATCCAATAGAAAAAGTATAAATAGAAGTTCAATTCAACCTATTTGGCATCAATTCACTCACAATTTCGATATGCAACTCTAGCGAAATAAAAGAAGAGCAAAGAGTAAGGAGAATGAAGAAATAAGTTGGTAGAGACAAAATCAAAGTTTTGGATATCTCCCTCTCACATGTGAGAAGTCTTCTAGGGTTTCTGGACGAGTAGCTAGGGGCCTAAATTCTGAAGTAGTTGCAAGTCTGAAATTTTGGATTGAAGTTGCACCTGGGAAGCTAACACTTGGAGACTTTGGCAAAATACATCTACTTGAAGGAAGAGTTGACTTGGTGAATAGAGGAGGTCTTTGTCTAGGTCAAATAGGGTCTTTGATTGTCTCATAGTGATTTGAATCTTCTAGTGGAAGAGTTTGACTTGGTTTTCCCCTAGATAGGGTTTTGTCATGGTTGATTGCCTATATTTTGTGTCCCTTGTTCCTATGATCTTCATACATTTGTAATTTGGTAATTGCTTCATGAAATATAACATAATAAAGGAGTAAAAGAAGGTAACATAAATCACAATTAATTATCAAGAAAAGACTAATCAAAACCCAATATCTACATGCATTGATTTCTCAACATGGTATTAGAGCTAAACTAAAGGAAAGACTATTTGAAGATCACTTTTGTTGGTTATCATGTGAAGGAAGAAAAAACGTCTTGGAAGAAAGGTTCACTCTCTCAATGGCAAGCTGTTTGAAAATGGGTCTCAATCTATTGAAAACTGCAAGAAGCTTCATTAGAAGGATCATCTACAATCTATCTAGAACAGTCAAGAATGAAGGATTCTTGGTTGCACTTACAAGTACACTAAACGAGACAATGCTCAAATTATTGATAGTGGAGGTTCAAGACACATGACAGGAGAAAGTGGACAACTTCATACTCTATCAAAGGGATCATCACCCCATACAGTGGAGCTTGGGGACAACAATAACTATATAGTCAAGGGCCTTGGATCTACATCATTGGAGCTAGAAAGTTGAGAAAAGTTACATCTCAATAACATCCTTTATGTCTCGAGTTTTAAAAAAGAATTTATAGTTAGTTTTTGTAGCATAAGATGTGTTCTAGCCACAAAAATTGGTGGAGAGGCTAGACTACATGAGATCTCCAAAACCCAGAAATTGTTTCTGGAAATCCAGCCATTTTGTTCTTTCACTACTCTCCCTGCAGTCTCACAGGTGTGTACTATGTAGCCATGCCCTTCCCATGCACTTTTTCCTTTATTTTCTATCTCTAACTAAACCTCCCCTTACTCTCTCACCTAGCTGATTATTGTCTATTTCCATTACATTTTCTATGTCATTTAGTATCTCCTCCCCTTACTTCTTTTTGCATATCCACCACCAAATTCTTCGTTTTATTCATTTCTTTTTTGTTGTTACAATATTGTTCTAAGTGCCCATAATTTTATCCAAAATTTTAAAATTTTGAATTCCTTCTAATATTACACAACGCATGGGAGTTACATGCTTTCCTCTGTATATTGGCCCAGGCTCACATTTCTAGATGTGGTGCAGTGCTTGAAGGAGCCGCCCCTGTCTTATGGTTTTATTTTTAGGTCCATGCTTAATGTCGATTGCATGTTGGTTCCTTGTCATGATATTACTCCAGGTCTGCATAAACAAGTTCTTTCTCTGTCCAATGCGCTGCCAGTGGGATCATGGGCGGGGACAAGGTCAAAGAATCAGACGAAGGGTGGTCTGTCCTCTCTCACCACGGTTAAATCTTGTTTGGGTGTCGATGCCTTTTGACAAGGAGGTCGTGCTTGTCATTCTCAGGTTGGAAAAGGAAAGAGTAGGGGCTCGACTTCAGGCAAGCCTCCAAGGCAACAAGGCCAGAAATCTGATGCCCAGATCTTGCAAGAAACGGTCCAGGCTTATAATAGAGGGACTCCCACCCAGGTTAAGCAATTGATTTCGTCTTGGGAGGCGGAATTAAACCAGAAAGCAGAAATTGAACCTCCAACGGAGGATTGGAGTGGGTTGATTCTCGATCCTGGGCATACCTACGGTCGTCTTACCTTGTACAAGCAGTCCATCCATCTCTTCTGGTTGATGAAGGGCATCGTTGCCAAATCCATTATGTCCTATCCAGTTGCTTTTGCAAATCTTGAGACCGGTCTTCAGGAGATCCAGAAAGAACTTCAGCTGATAAAAATGCAAATACAACAGCAAATTGCCCGCCTTGGTCGAATTGAGCGTCACATTCCCTATCTGCCGCAATCTGAACTGCCAGGGTCAAGTGCAAAAGACCTCGCTCCGGTGGAGTCATATGATGAATAGATGCTAACAGATCATGTTTGATATCATTTTTTATTTTATGTCCAGGTTCAAGTGCAAAAGACCTCGCTCTGGTGGAGTCATCTGATGAATAGATGTTGACAGATCATGTTTGATATCATTTTTTATTTTATGTCCTGATGTATATGCTATTTCGAAATTATGTTTACAGTTATATGGTATGTAGTTGGTTTCCAGATGTTAAGGCCTATAAGGCCATGCTAGGTAGACTCAAACTGTTTAAATTTTGGATGGCCAACAGACTTGGTTCCCCGCTGGGCAGGTTGAGGCCACACAACGCTTATTATGAGTGTAACCTGCTTGATGATTAGAAAATGAATGAATGAAATGTACTGCCAAGCTTACAAAAAAAATATTGCACAGCTCATCAAGGTAGCCAGTTTTCATATGGTATACTTTTACTAGGGATAGGTGTTTAGTAGCCACATAACATTTTGATAGTAAACCCTTAGACAATGGTTTTCAATGTGCACGCATGATCAAGGCATGGGTGAGCAAGGATATTTTAATATTTTTTTTTCTAACAACATTTTCATCTTTTATTGTTAATCCTACTTTTTATATATAATAATAGGCAAGTCAAACTTTTTAGCAAGTGCAAAGAAGTTCCATAACCATGGTTAGACCACCTACAAAGTGTAGGAAATCCTACAATCACCTTGGAGACAAAGGAATAATTTTCTAATCATTGTGATGAGGATTTTTAGAGTCTCAAAATTTGGATTATCCACAGTGCTCATCACTGTTAGTAGACATTTTGAAACCCAAAGAGGTTCCACCATCAGGACATAAAGGTCAAGGGGCAGAGATGCAACAATATCAAATAAATACAAGAGAGACACGAGATTGAGGGAAATGCTGGCTGGAAGAAAAGAGAAGGAAAACCCGAGGGGCAACTGGCAGCAACAAAGGACAAAAAGATAGCACAAGAAAATAATAAAAATGAAACTAAAAAGAAGGAAATAGTAATACGAAGAAATAAAAAGGAATATGATATAAGGATAAAAGAAATATGAAGTAGTAAAAATAAAAATAAAAAGAATAATAGTAATAGGTCCAAATGGGAAAGGAAAGAAAGACATAAATAAAGGACAAAAAAAAACAACGAAAAGAGAAATAACAAGCACAATGACAAAAAGGAGAAAGAGGGAAGAGAAAAAATAAAAAGAAAAACTAAAACAAAGAAGGAAGAGCAAGAAAGAAAAGCACAAACTACAACTATGTTTGAGCTACAAAATAATCTGTCCTTGATCTGTGACAAACTAAAACAAACTTAGAAATTTTAGTGTTGATTTTGAGATATTCCAAGGGGGTATCTTACAGTGATATCAGAGCATGGTCTTAGACAATTGTGTAGTTTGAAGGGCAGTTTATAACACTTGTTGATGAATACTAATGACCACCCATACATCACCTATAAGAGACATGGCAAGGTCAAAGTATTGAAGAATGTAATTAGTGTTGGTCTTCATAATTGTATTTGTCAAAAGAAAAGAAAAATAAATTTTATTGTAAAGGAAAAATATTTTTGAAGCATGGGTTTCATTCTCTTTTATTTATTTTCTAGATCAAAGCCTACATTGAAGGCTTTTAGGTTTTGTCCAGAGTCAAGAGAGTCATTTTCATATTTATTAGACCCTTCTTGGGCTTTTATATTGTGTAAAATGAATTATTTTTTAGTCAAAAATGTCATTTGTCACCTCCACACCAAGTCGGCCCTGTCTTGATGAAGTCGGCTTGAATTAGGGCTATTCGATCCAATAGAAAAAGTATAAATAGAAGCTCAATTCAACCTATTTGGCATCAATTCACTCACAATTTCGATCTGCAACTCTAGCGAAATAGAAGAAGAGCAAAGAGTAAGGAGAATGAAGAAAGAAGTTGGTAGAGACAAAATCAAAGTTTTGGGTATCTCCCTCTCACATGTGAGAAGTCTTCTAGGGTTTCTAGATGAGTAGCTAGGGGCCTAAATTCTGAAGTAGTTGCAAGTCTGAAATTTTGGATTGAAGTTGCACCTGGGAAGCTGACACTTGGAGACTTTGGCAAAATACATCTACTTGAAGGAAGAGTTGACTTGGTGAATAGAGGAGGTCTTTGTCTAGGTCAAATAGGGTCTTTGATTGTCTCATAGTGATTTGAATCTACTAGTGGAAGAGTTTGACTTGGTTTTCCCCTAGATAGGGTTTTGTCGTGGTTGATTGCCTATATTTTGTGTCCCTTGTTCCTATGATCTTCATACATTTGTAATTTGGTAATTGCTTCATGAAATATAACATAATAAAGGAGTAAAAGAAGGTAACATAAATCACAATTAATTATCAAGAAAAGGCTAATCAAAACCCAATATCTACATGCATTGATTTCTCAACATGGTATTAGAGCTAAACTAAAGGAAAGACTATTTGAAGATCACTTTTATTGGTTATCATTTGAAGGAAGAAAAAACATCCTGGAAGAAAGGTTCACTCTCTCAATGGCAAGCTATTTGAAAATGGGTCTCAATCTATTGAAAACTGCAAGAAGCTTCATTAGAAGGATCATCTACAATCTATTTAGAACAGTCAAGAATGAAGGTTTCTTGGTTGCACTTACAGGTACACTAAACGAGACAATGCTCGAATTATTGATAGTGGAGGTTCAAGACACATGACAGGAGAAAGTGGACAACTTCATACTCTATCAAAGGGATCATCACCCCATACATTGGAGCTTGGAGACAACAATAACTATGCAGTCAAGGGCCTTGGATCTACATCATTGGAGCTAGAAAGTTGAGAAAAGTTACATCTCAATAACATCCTTTATGTCTCGAGTTTTAAAAAAGAATTTATAGTTAGTTTTTGTAATATAAGATGTGTTCTAGCCACAAAAATTGGTGGAGAGGCTAGATTACATGAGATCTCCAAAACCCAGAAATTGTTTCTGGAAATTCGGCCTAGAAATGGCTTAATTATATTATTAACCAGTTTTTAAATATTTCCTAGGTCTAAACTAGGGAATATGGTTAATTAATTAGTATTAATTAAGTCAAGGTGAGAATCATTTAGAAACACACACGGATCAATCCAGAGATGATCCTAGCCATCGATTATGTTTTAATCTTGGATGTTGGTGCTCCAACAAAGGATTATAAGGGGAGGTCGATGTGGTGATGGTGGATACACTTGAGCAGTTCTATTTATGAGCAAATAGATTTCTAGAGTAGCAACAGTCAGTTTCCAGAGAGAGAGCTAAAGATCAAAGCAGTGAGAGAGGGGAAGAGACAGTGAGGTTGGAGGAGGCATTCCAAATCCAGTGAGTGCATTTGTAGAGAGGTAGAAGAGCCACAGAGAGGTTGACACTGGGCAATGTAACAAACTCTAAAGGAAAGTTAGATTCACAAAAAGGGAGAGACGTCTTCAGTTCCAGAGGTCGAGAAGGAGTCCCAGAGGGCCGAAGAAGCATCTTTCTAGTCAGCAGTAGGAAAAACGATTTCATCAAAGACTAGTTTGAGGCTAGACGAGTAGCAAGCTACGTAGAGGGTCAAAGGGCCAAATTTTGAAGGCAAGTCGTGCTAAGAGTTTGCTTGTGGGGTGAGGAAAATTCCTCACTAGATCTTTATCAATTTTTTTCTCTATAGGATTGCCAGATTTTGATATGCAGTTCTACGCAGATTTTCTCATTGCTACGTAATAATAAAACCCTCATTTGTTGCGCTATTTTTCCCAAGTTGGGTTTTTCTAGGAACTTTTGTCCAAAAATAGTCGTGTTAATTATATGTGTGTGCTAGCATTTCCTAGCTTCAAATGCTTTATTTTTCCACAGAATTTTATTTGTGAAGGTTGCAGTGTATTTATTTCGATATTTGTCGTAGTAGATAAATTGCTCATTAATTAACAATTAGGAGAAATAATATCAGTTGTTGCAATAGGGTTCTAGTTTGGAATTTTCACATGGTATCAGAGTGCAATTGATCAGGTGGAGAGTTCAGAAGGAAAATGAAGGAAAGGAATTTCACTACTCAGCAAGGGCAACGAGCTGAAATTCCCAAGGGCAGCACAGTCACTCTGCCAAGAGGCCGAGTTACTTGTGGGGGTTCAATTTTTTTGAGTGAGGGGAAAAAAATTTCATTCTCTCCAGATCAAGTGATTCCAAAGGCAGAGGGATAAGCTCACTACTTTCATTGGGAATATCTAGCTGGACAAAGTGGTTTTTGCAGTACTTTGCTAGAGTAGAGCTAGCGTCGTGGTGGAAGAGAGAAGAGCACACATAGAGGGAAAATTTCTCTCAGGGGATATTGAGATTTAGAGATATAATTTTTCTAGTTGCAGATTGGAAGTAGTTGTGAGAAGATCTTCTCAATCCATAAGGGAGTGCGAGTAGCAGATCCAACAACAGAGTAGTAGGAAAGAGGGTTATTTTTGAGGTTTATTTCTCTTGTTTTGAGTTTCTAGATTTTGCAACTATGCAGGGATGGTCGTATGAGATTGTCAATGGAGGCCATGCAAGTTAGCCAGAATGCATATATGGGCAGAAAATCGACTTCCATTTGTTAGAGGCAAATGTCGGAGGAAGTGTGAGTTGTCTAGTGCGAGTTGTAAAGAAAAGAAAGGTCCCATCCAAGGACTAAGCTTAAAAGGATATAATGGGACACCAGATCTAGGTGGAGGAGGAGTATGAGACTCTAATGTGCCAGATGGGTGGGGTCCAGTGCAAAAGCAGCAAGGACATCAAGTAGAATAGTTTCCAGTTGTTGGAGTAGGACCATAACCTTTGCTACAGGGGCCCACAATGTCATAGTACAGATTCAGTGTCAGCAAATGCAATATGTCATTAGACAATTGTAAATCTAGTTACAGTCAGTACCTGAGAGACAGTTGCAGGCCGAGATGAAGTGACACAGGCAGTGGGACTTGCCTTGTTGGAATATGCAGGTGCATTTCCAACTAGGAGATTCCCAGCGCAAAACTTCGCAGTTTAGTTTCAAATGTTGGAGGACAGTGCGAGTTGCTAGGGGGGAGCAAAGAGATTTCCCAGAGGGAGATCGACTTAGAGGGAGTGTAGCTTCAGAGGATGAAACCTTATGGCTAGTGCTTCAGGATCTGAGAAATCAGACTCATTATTGCAGTAATTGCAACTATAATGCGAAAGCATCAGCGGAGGTAGCAACACCAATATGAGTAGATCAGAGTCCCAGAGTTGTAGAGATGGGAAGGATTCTTGAGGAGTCCACCTCATGGATCATTATCTGGCTCCGAGAGCCCATAATATTCATTAGGAGGATGGATCAGTGACAGTTGATGCAGTGAGATGTCCGAGTGACAGTTGTAGAGACTAGTAGCAGTTACATGTTGGGGAACATGGTGCAGAGTTGGCACAGTGTAGAGTCAGCAGTAGCACATATTATTCAGTGACAATGTAGATGCTAGTAGTAGTAAGAGACTAGGGAGATAGATGCATCAAATTAATCACAATTGATTCAATATTTTGGTTGTTTTTTAGTTGCAGCAACAATAGATGAGAGGAAGTTGCAGTGCAGATGCAGTGTTGGCAGCAGTATGGAAGTGTCAGCAACAGCATAGATGCAATGTATATCAGAGTTTCGCAGTGGTTGGTGGGAAGTATGGCTAGACATCAACATCGTAACATGAGATGGCATAGAGACATGGTGTTGTATCATGAAGTGCAACAATATAACTAATGAGCACAAGTATTGCAGCAAGGATGCTGCAACTCCTGGGGCTACTGACTTTACTTCATCAACCAGGGCTCGTATAAACTTGGAGGTGACAGTGTTGTATACACAAATAGATGTAATAGGTCTACTCTTTGTCACTGTTGATCTGGGGCGATATACCACTAGGGTTTCTCAAACCAACCTTCTATTGGCTAGAAGAAGTCTGATTACCAACTTGGAGAAGGGAAATTTACCCTAATTGGAAGAAAATAAATGTTGTCTATTGCATGAAGGAAAGACTGAAAGAAATGCTTGCAAAATAACATGAAATCCTCTATCTACTTGCTAACATACTTTGCTTGCAAAGGAACCCCACTCTAACACCTGTGAGGTTTTAACTATTATACGCATGAAATCTGATCTAGAAAGTACTATCTACTGTGTGCATGAATAAATATAAAATAACTTTTTTCTTTTTATATTTTTGCTTGAAACATGAGAATGCTAATCTTTCTTGGTTCTTTGGCAGGGGAGTAAGGTGTGAAGGAAAAGGAGTACAATGGTTCAGATGGCTTGGAGGGAAAGTAGGGGCCTAATCCTAGCTTTTAGTGATGATTTTTCTCAATTCAAGCTCAAAACAAGCTGCTACAGATTTTCCTACAAGATGTCTATAGGAAGTACTAGTTCACCTACAAGATCCCCTGTTTTACTACATGAACAGACCGAAAGCTTAGGGAATAGTCTAGAAGGTTTGATGGAGCTTGGAAAATGTGAATAAGTAGGGAATAAGGCATGGGAGTGGTAGGCACTTACTTAGAACTCAAGCCAAAGCTTTGAGATGGTTGGATTTGCTCAACGAAGATGGAAAGTTTCCCTCATAAAATAAGAATTCAAATTGAGACCTTAGTGACTTTTGGCAATCATGGGTGGATATGGCTTGGTTGAGGCTGATGAGATGAGGGTTCACTGTAATTTAGAAACTCCTGCAATAACAAACATCATTCTTGACATTCATACATAAATTCATCAAAGACAAGAAGGGTTTATTCGAATAGAGGAAAAGAACAGAGTTGTCACCATTTACTGGATAATTTCATGCATGGAAGTGCTTGAAACCAATATGAAAGTGAGATGAGATCAGTGCGGAACCTAAGAGATCAGAAAATACCAATTGTAACTTATTTACGAAACTGAAAGATAATGACCTAATTAGCAAGAAAAACCTAGATTACACAAAAAGTAAGAATTCTATCTTTTTAGGTTGTATGAGAAGTGTTCCTCAAACCATGATCCTGCAAGGGAGAAATGAGGTGAAAACCACTTCCTGACAGACTTTTTGGAATATCCTCTTTGTTAACACAGTTCTAGGCTAAGTCATGAGTAGGCTTTAAATTTTTTATTTTTTAGGATTAATTTTGTAAATTTCAAAAAAATTTATCACGCTACCGGAATTTCTGGTGGCGCCCGATTTTGTTGTTCAGACAGTCTCCCTTGTTTTTTCGAACAGTGTTTTCGTTCTTGTTTGTTTTTGTTTTCTTTTGTATTTTTTTGTGGTTTTGTTCTTTTGTTTTTTTTTTTATTCTTTTGTTTTTTTGTTTTTTGTTTTTTTTGTTTGTTTTTTGTTTTTTTGTTTGTATGTTTGTTTTGTTTTTTGTCTTTTTGTTTTTTGTTTTTTCTTTAGATGCTACCGGAATTTCCGATAGCGTCTCACGTTAAAAAAAGAAGAAAAAAATATGAGAACGCAACCGCTTTCGATTGTCCACGTTTCATAATGGCGAAATGATTAATCCAAATCATGAGATTTTGTGATTGGATAGGTCACAAACTTTAAGTCAAGTCAAGTGGTAGTGTTTAATTGATTTGGTTGATCGTATTAGCTAGGTGTCAATCACAACCATAGCTAGTCATTGCTTACCCTATTTGATCTAGGTGGATATTGGTGGCCACCTGCCAAGTCCACCTGGACCCCCACCATTGTTTCTCTCAGCATTTTCAGTTTCTTTAATTGTAGCACAACTTACTATTTTTAGCAGTTTTTCGGCTCTTGAACTTTTGGAGCCGTTTTGAGGCCCTAAACGACGTTTTTTGGGAAATCTGGGGGCAACATGGGTCTATAGACCGATGTTGCCCTTCCCAAAGTGGTAGTGCTCGGATAGATCTTTCTGACGAGCTATTGTAAGCGTCAAACGGAGATTGTATGCCAAAGTTACGACCCCGGGAAGTTGATGTACCAATTTACCCAAACGGGGCCCACAGTTTGGCGTTTCATCTCCTAGGGTTAGGTTTTGGAATGTTAAGGGTTTTCCATTGTTTTTTAACAATAAATAGGCCTTCGAGCCTCATTGTAACACAGTTCAGAGGCATGTAACCACCACATCTCTTCTCAGAGATAAGCTACCATCACCCTAGTTGGTTTATTTCCATTTTTGGTTGTAAGCATATTTCAGTATTTTCCATTAATGAAATGAAGATTATTTCCGCTGCATCTTTGTGTATATGGTTATCTCTGTAATTTGTTGCGTTCCTGTTTAAATCCGGATCAGTGGTATCAGAGCGGTATGCTTTTTCTCTGTTTTTCTTTGCATGTCCCCAACAAGGTCGGGATATAAGGAGTTAGGGCTTGAACTGGTTGAACCTTTGCAAGACCAGCCTCGCAAATTCGACGGCCTCCCATGGCGGATGAGAAGAAAGATGAGGGGGCAGGAGATCCCATCAAAATCTTGCTCGAAGAAGCCCTCGAGCGACAACAGAACGCGATGATGGACAACTTTGCCCAGATCCTTCAGCAGCTACCCAGAAGTGACGCATCGGCTTCCAGCAGCTACTCTGGAAATTCCACGCCCTTTAAGGTACAAGTTAATTTTGAAATCCCCATATTCGAGGGTCAGATAGACGCAGATGCCGTAGATAAATGGTTAAATCTGCTAGAGGGTTATTTTTCTGTTCATGAATTTTCGAGTCGGGAAAAGATTGTTTTCGCTCTTCTCATAGCAGCCCCCCACGTCAAGGACTGGTGGGAAACCTACTGCGAGCAGGATGAAAGTACTGGCTCACTATTTCAGCCTCACCTACCTGGAATTCATTCCGGGATGCCATCAAGGAGCAGTACTACCTTGTTGGAAGCTATGAGGGTAAAGACATAAAGTGGACCACGCTGCGGCAGGGAAGGGACCAAGACGTGTCGGAGTTCACCAATATTTTCCATACTCTTCGCACAAAGTTGGGTATTAAGGATTCAGAGCAAAATTTGATACTCAAATACCGTGGCTGCCTGCACAAGTACATCCAGGAAGAAATACAATTCCTGAACATCTCCTCGCTCGGCGCAGCATACCGATATGCCGTCAAGGTCAAGCAAAAGTTTAAACAAAAGAAGAAAGACTTTGGATCTGTGAATCCAAAGCAGGGGAAAGGTGCCCCTAAACCACAGAACAAAGGACAAAGCCAAGGCGGGACAATCCAAGACAACCCGCCGAAGCTGCAAGCAAAGAACAACGTCGCGAAGCCGAAAAAGGACACTGGAAAATGGTGTGAGTTCCATAAGAGCTCCACTCACAACACAAGTGAGTGTCGGACCAAGCAGTCACTGGTGGCTGAGCTAAAGGTTTCAGAATCAGATGCATGTTCCGACTCTGAGTCAGAACCCGATAAGGGGAATGAAAAAGGGAAGCAGATCATTGATGCGGATCCCAACGCCACTATTGCTACCGCCAAGATCCAGAAAAATGAACCCGAAGATCCAAAGGAGAAGGAGTGTCTCTTCCACTCCCAGATGTGGGTAAAGGGCTCCCCGATACAGTTCATTGTTGATAACTTGAGTCAAAAGAACCTCATTTTGGCAGAGGTCGTGAAGCGGTTGGGCTTACCAACCACAGCACATCCATAACCATACACCATTGGGTGGCTTCACCAAGGATGAGATCTTCGCGTGAGCCAGCAGTGTCGCCTTCCATACAACATCAAGCCCTTCACGGATGAGGTATTGTGTGACATTGCTCCCCTTGAAGTTTGTGATGTATTATTAGGACAACCATACTTGTGGAAGCGAAATGCTGTGTATGAATCAAGGCCCCGTGCTGTTATTATTATATTGGGAAATAAGTTGTACAGGATACCAGAGGTAGCACCACCTACTCCCATCTCTTTGATTACTGCAAAACAATGCAGTAAGATCATTTCCAAATCTAGGAAATTTGTTTTCCTGATGATATGCCCTCAAGGAAAGAAGAAGACGGTGGCCGCGGCCTCCAAACAGGGTCCCTCTGCACGACAACTACAGATGGACAAGGTTGTGGAGGAGTACGAGGACATCTTCACCTCCCCTGTAGGGGTTCCTCTGCAATGTCAGGTCAAGCACTCCATCGATCTGACCCCAGGGGCGCTGCTACCCAATGGACCAATTTATTGGTGCTCCGTTCTGGAGAACAATGAAATCAAGAGGCAGATTTAGGAGCTCCTGCAGAAAGGTCACATCCATCCGAGTTCATCGCCTTGTGGGAGCCCGATTGTGTTGGTACAGAAGAAGGATGGGACGTGGAGACTCTGTATTGACTATCGGGCGCTGAACAAGATCACTATCCGTAATAGGTACCCGATCCCGCGGATTGATGACCTCCTGGACCAACTAAAGGGGGCGAAATATTTTAGCAAGATCGATCTGAAGTTAGGATATCACCAGGTACCAATCGAACCCTCTGATGTGTGGAAGACTGCCTTCAAATCCAAGGAGGGCCTTTTCGAATGGTTGGTTATGCCTTTCGGATTGACGAATGCTCCTGCAACCTTCATGAGGCTAATGGATGACATCTTGCAGCCATTCACCAACTCCTTTGTAGTAGTATACTTGGATGACATTCTGATCTTCAGCCATAGTTGGGAAGAGCACCTCCACCACATCCGACAGGTTCTCCAAACACTGCGGCAACACAAGCTATGTGCCAATTTGGAGAAATGCACTTTTGGCATGACCCACGTTCAGTATCTGGGATACATCATTGATGAACAGGGGGTGGATGTCGATCCAACCAAGATCCAAGTCGTTCGGGATTGGCCATCTCCAACCACTCTAACAGAGCTCCGCAGCTTTCTAGGTCTTGCCAACTTCTACCGCAGGTTCGTGTTGGGGTTTTCTCATATTACTTGGCCCTTAAGTCAAGTCACCAAGGGAGGGGCGAAAGAAAAATTCTTTTGGTCTGAATCTCAACAGAAGGCATTCATGGAGTTGAAGGATCGCCTCTGCACGACACCAGTGCTCGCATTACCAGATTTACAACAACCATTTGAGGTCGAGACAGATGCCTCTGACTATGCTATTGGGGCAGTCCTTACTCAACATGGACATCCAGTGGTATATCACAGTGAAACACTTTCATACACAGTCCAGAAGTACCCTACTTATGATAAAGAGATGTATTCCATTGTACAGGCTTGCCGATAATGGAAGCATTACATTTTGGGGAAGGAAACGGTCATCCACACAGACCACCGACCCCTGCAGTTCATAAAGACCCAAGGGAAATTACAGAATGATCGCCATCAGAAGTGGTCTTCATACCTGCAACAGTTCCACTTGAATATCAAGTATAAGAAGGGCAGCACCAATTATGTTGCAGATTGCCTCAGTCGACCACCGATCATGGCGTTAACCACCGTGCTCAACTCTTGTGGGCACGAGACTTCTGATTGGCCACTTCTCTACAAAAGCGACCCAGAATTCGGCCACACATACCAGACACTCTTGGAGGGTCAGCATGTTCCAGATTTTCACCTCAAGGATGCCCTGTTATGCCACCTGGGTCACCTTTGTGTTCCTTCAAGTGAGCGTGCCAAGATGATTTGGGAAGCACACTACAGTTGGGCTGCTGGGCATTTTGGGGTTGAGAAAACAGTGGCAGTACTGAAAAATTATTTCTATTGGCCGAATCTTTGACAGGATGTTGGGAAGTACATCAGATCATGTACTACCTGTGCCATTTCCAAACCGACCATTAAGAAGCACGGCCTCTATACCCCGTTGACTACCCCTAGTCGACCTTGGGAATCCATCTCCATGGATTACATGTCAGGCCTTCCTTCCACTAAGCATGGAAATGACTGTGTTTTTGTGGTCGTCGACAGGTTCTCGAAGATGGCCATTATGGCGGCCTGCAAGAAGAATATCATAACAGAAGCCACTGCTAAACTCTTCTTTGAACGAGTGTGGGTGCACTTAGGGATCCCACAGTCTATCATCTCAGATCGGGACAGTCAGTTTCTCAGCACATTTTGGTCCAGTCTCTAGTTAATGCTGGACACCAAACTCACGAAGTCCACAACCTTCTATCCTCAAACTGATGGCCAGACAGAGGTTGTCAATAGGATGATTGTGCACATTCTGCACATGTATAACTCAAAGCATCCACACACATGGGACGAGAGCCTCCCCTATGTTCAACACAGCTACAATCGAGCTCTTCACAGCTCCACTGGCCATAGCCCTTTTTAGGTGGGTTTGGGATTCTAGGCACTATGCCCCATTGACGTGGCCATGCCACCTGCAGCTACTCACATAAATTCAGCTCATGTCCAGTCCAAAACAGATAAGGCCACCAGCTTCATTGAGCACATCCAACATATTCGCCAGCAGGTCCATGACATTCTTGAGAAATCAAATTCCAAGTACAAGCAGCAACATGATCAACATCGAGTGCCACACAAGTTTCAGGTGGGCGACAAAGTCTGGTTGCATTTGCAAAAGGAACGCCTTATTGGAGCTTATCGGAAATTGAGACCACTCTGATATGGTCCTTACGCCATTACTAAGGCTATGGGAGACAATGCATTTGAGCTCAACATTCCCCCATTCCTTGGCCTGCACCCAGTGTTCAATGTGGACCGCCTTCGGCCATACTTTCCACCATTGCTAGACACATCCGACATTGCAGAACAGCTCAAACCCACAGAATTAAATCCAGATTGCATGGAACAAGCTGCAACTGATCGGATCATGGACACACAGATCAAGAACACTCGCCAACAAAGTATCCAACTGTATCGAGTTGTCAAAGCATGCCAACTCCTTCAGCAGGGCAAGTGGCTCACCAGGGAACAAGTTCAGCAAAAGTTTCCTCATCTCATGGAGGAACTCAACGCAATGGGGACCATTACTTCCTAAGGGGGGAGGAATGATCCAGATAGATATTGGTGGCCACATGCCAAGTCCACCTGGACCCCCACCATTGTTTCTCTCAGAATTTTCAGTTTCCTTAATTGTAGCACAACTTACTATTTTTAGCAGTTTTTCGGGTCCTGAACTTCTGGAGCCGCTTTGAGGCCCTAAACGACGTTTTTTTGGGAAAGCTGGGGGCAACATGGGTCCATGGATTGATGTTGCCCTTCCCAAAGTGGTAGTGCTCGGATAGATCTTTCTAACGAGCTATTGTAAGCGTCAAACGAGGATCGTATGCCAAAGTTACGACCCTCGGAAGTTGATGTACCAATTTACCCAAACGAGGCCCACAGTTTGGCGTTTCAGCTCCTAGGGTTAGGTTTTGGAATGTTAAGGGTTTTCCATTGTTTCTCAACAATAAATAGGCCTTCGAGCCTCATTGTAACACAGTTCAGAGGCATGTAGCCACCACATCTCTTCTCAGAGATAAGCTACCATCACCCTAGCTAGTTTATTTCTGTTTCTGGTTGTAAGCATATTTCAGTATTTTCCATTAATGAAATGAAGATTATTTTCGCTGCATGTTTGTGTATATGGTTATCTATGTAATTTGTTGCGTTCCTGTTTAAATCCGGATCACCATTGATCGTAAATAAACCCCCATTGCCAAGGTTAAAACATGTCTGCAACGTCAATCTTGGTCACAATATTAAATTCTGTCGACCATTCTTTTTGTTCCACATAATATGCTACCGAAATTTCCAGCCAGTGTGAATTAAAGTAGGAAAATTGCTAGAATTGCAGAAGATCTCATACAACCACATCTAGCATATTAGCTGGACTCTCCAAAGAAACTCGACTTCATCATTACTATTACATGTTGTCTATTATGACATGAAGTCTCGTGTAATCATGAAGGATCATATGCATAGGAGATTGAACCAAAACTTTATCTCAAATATTCAAAAATGGAGGAAATTTCACCATTTCGAATTTCTAAAGTGGAGCAAAGGAGACAGTGATTGAGGTGGTTAAGAACACATCCCAGTTTTTTAGGAAGTCTAATTCAAGCTAATTGCAACATTTGTTGGGTAATCTTCCATACTTTGACACCTATTCTTCATAACAAGCAAGCAGATATCCATGGCATAAAAGTCTAGGAAAGGTGGAAAGCTTAAGAGAATCGAACCTCAAGGAGTTGAGGTAGTTGATGCTAATCCAAGTGTTAGAAGATTGTTTATTCAGGCAGGTTAGTATCCACTCTACACCAGGTTAGGAGGCTCACATCAAGGTGTAGCCCAAGAGTTTGCTCAAACTTTCAATGGACAGGAAGCTACCATCTTTGGTTTCAAATTGCATGTTTCAGAACAGTTAATTGCAGAAGCTTTTAACCTTCCCCAAGAAGGAGAAAAGTGGTTTAAGGGAAAAATCATTACAGGAGGAGATCTCAATACTTTTATTAGAGATGAATACAGAGATCCTAACTGGGCCAAAGGAATTCCCAACAATTATCTTAAGAAGGAATGGGAAGAAACAGTTAAACTGGTTAAGATTTTTCTCACTTGTGAGAGAAGGTATACAATAGTATTTCTTTACCATATGAGGTTTCTTTTTCATTTTGCAAGTATGAGGACTCAACATCTTCCCTATTTCATATTGAAGAGCCTGACCAAAATGGCATCCAGAATTCAAACACACCAGGAAATATCAAAATACAACCTGTATCATCAGGCAATTATCAAGGTTCTGGTTGAAGAAGAACTGAAAAAGAGAAACCAAACTTGGGAACATTTCTTGTTTTACAGGGAAGGCAAACCTGCACCAAAACCCCAAGAAAATGCTAAATCTTCTTCAACACAGGTTCAAATAGAAAGGACATCAACTACATCAGCTAAAGGAAGTTCCAAAAGAAAGGCAAAGAAGGAAAGTGTAAGCAAAGGTACCAAAAGCAACAAAAAGAAGCCTTTAGCTGCTGAATCTGAAAAGAAAAAGGACCAAGGTGAAAGCTTTTCTGCCCCGAAAACAAAAAGCATGAAAATTGTTCCTCTTATTAGACCTTTTCCTAAGGTTTACATAAGAATTCAGAGAAGAAAACTTGCAGCTGAAGAGAAATCTAAGTCGTAGGTGTTTCCTAAAATTCTAGAAGCACATGAACAACAACAAGAAAACCAACCTATTGATTCTGATGAGGAATTGCTGAGAGAAGCAGGGTATAAAGGGACCAGTAAAAACAAGAAAAAATAAATAAAACCAGTTGCTAGAGCTAGGAAGAGGCATACTAGGGAAATAAACAAATACAGACTGAAATCAAAAGCCCTAAATAATCCTAGTTTACTGACTAAAGTAATAGTCATAGATGAACAACATACAGAGTTGCAGACTGAGGATCCTTCAATTGCAGAAATCAAAAGATCTTTGAAGAAGCAAAGAGGTAAAGCTCCCATGGACCAGCCATCAGAGCCTTCCAAAAGAAGAAAGATCCAGAAAGAAGCATAAAAGAAAGAGACCATCATCAAAGAAGACACAGCCAAAATCACAAGATCAAAATCTGCTGCCAGAAATAAAACAAACTTGGATAAGCTTGCAGAGGTTGCAGCTCACATGGAATGAAAGGGTAATTTTCCTTTAAAAAAATACCTTTTTGCATATCAAGTCAAAGTTTTGAACA
This sequence comes from Pinus tabuliformis, assembly GCA_031772625.1. NCBI lineage: Eukaryota > Viridiplantae > Streptophyta > Pinopsida > Pinales > Pinaceae > Pinus > Pinus tabuliformis. The sequence goes on from CM062813.1 coordinate 1,057,090,918, forward strand.
TGAATATTAAAACTCAGAATATCCAAGTATATATAGGTGTTTCGAAGTATTTTCTATTAAAATTTTGAAGTGAAAACATTATCCTACCAAAAATCATGGAAGCGTTTCCATTTTTTTTTCTTGCTATTACAGGTATTACCGAAATTTCCAGAAGCACCTGTTTCAATAGAAATATACAACTGTCAGTAGAAAAACTTCGGGCCAGTTTTGGAAAGACAACAACTGATAACAATATGGATAAGGAAAACGTTGGATATGAGATAGTTATGAGCTTGTTGAAGGTTGTATTAGATGAAGCCATATGGTCATTTAATAGTCAAGACCATAAAGAGAAAAATCAACAGCAAAAGGGCCAGCGAGTCAGTTTTTCCAATAGCCAAATGTCATTCTTCCTCTTCTTCTCATCTACACCTGTATTTTCTGTTGCAATTCGATGGGAGATTATCTTAATGTCTAAAAGACACCTATGTAACAAGGAAATAGTGGAACCACCAATTTAGGAGAGTTGGAGTTGGTGCCTCTCTCTCTCTATATCTTTTGTAAATATCATTTCAGGGTTGGATTTTGGTTCACCTGAAGACTCAGCTTAATAAAATAGCTTTTTCTGCACTTCATGCTGGAGGATTTTGTGATTCAAGTTATATCTAATGTGTGGTTTGTCTATTTCCTTGTTCCAATTTTTTGAATTATAAATTTGCAGTAGCTAGTATAGTATGAGTGAGAATCATTAAGAGGATCTGATTATGACTTATCTACTATCCAGTTTTCTATAAATTGTAATATATGTTCAAGTAAAACTTGTTAGTGAAGGTTTCACAAATGATTTGTGAGAAACTTTATACATGTTTTTACTTTCTAGTTGTTGTCTCTCTTGTCAAGCATGTTTTAATCTTTTAAATGATAAATTACAGCAGCTAGTGTAGTATGAGCGAGAAATCATTAAGAGGATCTAATGATGACTTATCTACTATCCAATCTTCTATAAATCATAATATCAGTTCAAGTAGAAATTGTTAGTGAATGTTTCACAAAGGATTTGTGAAATACTTTATACATTTTTTTACTTTCTAACTATTATTTTCCTTGCCAAGAAACATAGTTTGTTACAAGGTCATTTATGTAGTTAAAGTGATTGTCTTAAGATACTCAGTTTTCTTAGGATATTTATCAGATACCTGTTCTCTTTCCTTTGCTCCCCTATATTACTCACTCAACCATGCAATATATGCTTGCCACAACTTGCCAAATGCATGAAAGTTAAAGAGGAACACAATCATTTCGAAACTCCTTCAGAAGCCATCCCACCACTCAAAAAACCCTTTTAATTTTTGAAATGGAATCATGATGTGTAAGGCTTACTCCTTTTGCAGTCTAGGAGTAAATCCTTGCGCTAACGCTCTTATCACTACAATGCTACTAATAGAACTATCCACAAATGGAAGTAAACTAAATAAATCTACCAATACATGCAAATTAACAACACCAAAATCAATTTAAATCTAACTATGAAGATAACTTAAGCATACATATACAACAAGAGGAACCTTTGTTGCTAGGTTTGGGCCCTAACCCAAGAGCTTCAACCCTTTGAGTCAACTTAGTGCTGGATCAAGGGAATGCAGCTCATTTTCATTAAAGAAATCATAAATACATAAGAGTGCTTGGTTACAATGCTTCAACTTAAAAATTGCTTAGCTATCTTGAACAAAAGATTTGAATCCTAATGAGGCCCTAGGCCTCTTGATTTATACAACTGAAGTTACTAACAACTTCCTTAAATTTAGGGAGGCTTGGATCCAATCTTAAGATCAACTGGTCTTCAACTGTCACTCGCTTGGCTGCTAATGAAATTCATTACTCGGCTGCTGGCAACTATGAGTTGATGAGATTTGATTGAGCAATCTTTGAGGGAGTGAGGAGTTAAGGAGGGAGATCATGTCTCATAGAATCCCTCTTTCTTGTCTCCATTCGAGTTCTTGCACTTTAATTAGCCAAAATTTGCTCCAAAACCTGCAATCAATGCACATTAGACCACTAGACATGACATCTCATCTTTACTCTCCTTATTAAGAAGAACATACTTAAAACATGTAAAGAATGATGAGAAAAGTTGATTTTAGTAAGCTGGAGGTGCATTAAGGTCCATATAATTTACCCATTGATGGGCCTCATCATCAACCCCCTACTGAAAATTTTGCTCATCCTCTAAGCAACTCAATCTATGTCCATGCCTTTCATTACTTTGGTGCCCCCCTTGACATCCCAAGCTTTTGTTGTAGTCTCTTCTTCTTGTGGATAAAACCCTGCATTCCTCTCTATTTCTTCCGATTGCTTTCTTTATTCTTCTTCCTTTCTCCCCTCTAACATACCTAAAAGCAATGGTGGGTTGAGTTTCAATCCAATCTAGTTGACTTTGAGTCTCTGTAATGTTTATTTATACATTGGGACTCTCTCTAATGCATCCGTAATTCTATCAAGAGAATGATATTATTTGATCTTTAGGTTGTAAGGTAAGGTGTTCCATCTCCTTTGGCAGGCTTGCTGGCTCTCATCTCCCAGAAATCTTAGCATGTCTTCAAAATGAGTGACTGCTTGTTCTTGTACAACCAGGTATCGTGGTGCAAGCTTGGGATCATTTGCAATGAGGTTGTGAGCGCTGATGACAACCATTAGCTTAGACTGTTTTGCTATGGTGAAAAGGGGTTTTGCTTCTTCTCTTGCCAATACCCTTTTCCTTTCTGTAGCTATGGGTTCCTCATTACTCATCCAGGATGACAAGGCCATTGGTTGTAAGTCCCCTAGCTTTGGATTTGGGTCCCACACATTTAAATTTGTCAGAATTAAATTGTGTAGGTAGAACTCTGATATCTTTGCTCTATCCTCCAGGGTTCTTTGATCACAAAGGTCAATGACTTACCTGTAGTCTTAGAAATGCATAATTCCTCTTTGTGCGAGGGTTTTTATCTAAAACTGCACCCATTACTCTTTGAGGTATAAGGCATATAACTTTGCTTGCATCCTGCATTGAATTGCCTCCATGGATAAACTTTCCATAGTTTCCAATTGGCCTTCCTTTTCCTGTAGCTGCTTTCTTAGCCATGTGTTCTCAACCTCTAATTGAGATTTCATCATTGATTCCCTATCTCTTATGCTACTTAATTCTCTGCCCATTTCTTGCAGCTTCTCTTCCATGTGGCCTACATCCTCCACCCCTTTTGATTTAGCAATTTGCATCCACCTATGTGTCCTTTCTCTCTCTTTTTCAAGTTCAAATAATAGAGGAATTGAAAATTTTATGTAGTAGGAGGCGAGGTTTGGCTGTGGACTAGGATCCTTCAGCTCCTGGGCCTCTTCCTCTAGTTTTTCTTGAGTAATTCCTTCTTATTTCCCTTGCCTTTTCCCTTGTAGCCTTCCCTTATCTTTTTTCTATGTTTCTTGTGGCTGTGACAGGGTTTCCTGTAGGATCATTTCTACTTCCTGTAGGTCTGACTGGGTTTCTTGTAGGAGACCTTTCCCTTTTGCTGAGGTTGACCTGGTGACAGGTCTCCTAACATAGGTGATTGGTGACTTGGGAGAATATTGTTTTGATGTTCCTTCTCCTTCCTTATTCCCTAGAGGGACTACTTTCTCTTGTTGTTTTGGTGAGTCCTCTATGACAATTGGAGTTTTGGTAGGGGTTTGAGGTATCCCTTGTTTAATCTGGGTGCTCTTCCTTCTTCTGAAGTAAAGTGGATTTTGCCTTTGTGTCTTTCCCTTTGATTTGACAGGTGTACTTAGGGCAGTTAGAGCATCTGCTGCCTCCTTCTTTGTATGCTCTAGAGACACCCTTGGTGATTCTTTTTCTTCACTGCTATGTTTTTCATAGTTTTGTTCATCCTCCTGTACTTCATCCTCTTTTTCACCCTCTTTTTCTTCTTCTTCCTCTTCATCCTCTGTTTCTTCTTCTTTCTCATCCTCTGTTTCTTCTTCTTTTTCATCCTCTATTTCTCCTTCTCCATCACTAGCAGTAGGGCTTCTGTCATACTCAGTGGCTTGAATTGCTCCTTCTTCCTGCATGTTTGCAAATGTTGACCATGCAATAGGGATTCTTAAATTGTGTAGAGCATCTTCCAAGATGAGTTTGATCAACCCATGATGTGCTAGTTGTTGATGTTTTCCTTCTTGTACCTTGATGCTCATGTCTATTATTGATTGTAATAGAAAATAAGGTACACTAAGTCTGTTATGAGGAGGTGTCTCTTCTCCAAATCTTAGCTCATGGAAGAGTCTAAAGTGGTACCCATACACTACAATGTATCTACCTTGACAGGAAATTTACTTGATGATGTGGTAACTTACCTCATTCCAAGGATATGGAATTCTTTCCCTTCTAACCCCATTTTTGTCTTTGATTGGTTCTTCTCCTTCCAAGAAAAAAAAATCTTTGCAAGTGTGTTGTTAGTCTTGTCCTCTTTTTTCCATTGGAACCCTAGGGGGAGTGTAGTTATCCTGCTAATACTCTCAAGGGTAATTGGTACTGAAAAACCCTTCACTACAGCAGTGGCACTGGCTCTAGTGAGAGGTATGAGTGACATTGCAAATTCTCTAGCCACATCATCATCATATCCCCTCAGTAGCTCAAAGAACCCCATCCATTGATGCCTTGTAAAGATTTCTACCACAGGAGGATGTTGGTGTATTCTGGCTGTGTTGGTGGGCTCTCTTTTGTTGAAACCTCCTGTCATATTTTCTAGCAATTCTTGTTTGAGTGAAGTTTGGGTGGCTATAGTTTAAGAACTCTAGTAGGTGATGAGGTTTCAGACTTTATCCTTCACTGACCTTCACAAAATTCTCTCTACCTTTATGCATATAGCAAATACTCAAAAGAAAGGAGGACTTCTTATTTTTAGATGAAAAACACAGAAGGTATGACACCTACCTCCCTTTTCTACACTTTGGTGATGAGAACCCTTGAATTGATTGCCCTCGGTGTCTACTTGAAACTCTGTGTGGTAATTCTCCCTGTATCTTGTAGCTTTCCTGTAGGTGCTCATGTTTGCTGCAGATGCTGACTGTTTCCTGTAGGTTGCCACTATAGGGATGTCGAGAATAAATTTTTCTTTCAATGACTCCTCAAAGTTGCCTCTACCTTCACATTTGTGAAATAACTAATACTTCGCATGGGAGTCAGCGATTATTTATATTTGTGGATGATTTCGTCGAGTGATGTGTTAGCTAACCGAGTACGAATACCTTCTTTTGAACTGTTGGTCCCACTACAAGTTCATCATATCAAATTTCCTCGTAATCATCTCCCACTTTTATTCTCCGTAACTTAACCACTTTTTTTTATTCATTCCCTTCTTTTTTTGATGCAACCTTGCCACGTGTGGAGTTGACTAACCCTTTCTCTTCTCGTTATCTGATCGAGGGTGGCCAATTTAACTGGCCACCTTCACTTATAAAATCAACTTCCTACCTCATTCCTATAGTTTAATCATATTTGTACCTATGAGGGAGTATTGGTGAGATGACATACCTGTTGGTCCTTTGCTTTGTTGATGCATGTTGGAGAGTGTTGTTAATTCATTGTTCTTTGACCTAGTTGCATATACTTTAACTGTGTTGTCTTCTTCTTCTTTTATTGATGAGTTGCTCCCTTGATGATGTATGGGTGCTGGTTGTTGTTGCTGTTGAGCTCTGGAGGAGCTTCCTCATCACTGTGATCCTTGTGTTGAAGGTGGATTGGAGTTGTTGTGGTCTTTTTTGTGGAATAGGCTGCTATAGGAATTCCTACAGGATGTCATGTAGCTGCCTTTTTCTTGAACTTTTGCATCTCTTCTCTACTTCTGAAGTTGAATGGGTATTGGAATGAGTGGAGAATGTGGTATGCTAATGTGGCATGTATCTACTTTTTTTTTTTTATTATTAGCTTGAATTCTTTGATGGATATAGTTGTGACATGGTCATGGAGGGTGTAAGCTGAGATATGGTGAGGTCAATGGCTCTTTTCATAACCCAAAATAGGTTTGTGTCACCATTTGGCCAGTGGACTTGACCTACAGGAAGCTCCTGCAGTATTACAGGGAATCTTGTAGAAAACACAAAATTGCTTGGAATTGGAATCTGGAGTTCAGTATGGATGGAAGAACATGGGGAGTATGAAGGAGATGAGATGGATGAAGGAAAAGATGGTTTATGGTAGGGCTTGTTGTCCTCTGTAGCCTTTGCACAACATCTTCTTACAAACTTGCAAAAACATAATTGTTATATTTGTATATTTTTCTCTTCTTCTTTTTTTCATTTTTTTTTTTGCTTCTCTCTTTTTTTTAAAGACAAATATGTTGCCTCGAAGGAGTTTTTCATGCTTGTTGCCTGCCCTGGGCGCCTCATAAGAGGTTTTCAACCAGAGATCTTTTTTTTTTTGTCTCTTTTTTTTAATACTATTGGGCTGCCTCAAGAGGTTTTCAACCCAGTTGGAATTAGGTGCCTCATGGAGGTTTTCGCCTAGGTCCCTTTATTTTTCATTTTTGTTTTTTTGTTTTTTGTTTTGTTTTGTTTTTGTTTTTGTTTTTTTTTGTTTTTTGTTTTGTTTTGTTTTTTGTTTTGTTTTGTTTTGTTTTTCTTTTTGTTTTGTTTTGTTTTGTTTTTTGTTTTTGTTTTGTTTTGTTGTTTTTTTTTTGTTTGTTTGTTTTGTTTGTTTTTTGTTTTTTGTTTGTTTGTTTTGTTTGTTTTGTTTGTTTTTTTGTTTTTTTGTTTTTTTCTGAGAACTTGGTGAGGTGGAAGATGAGACTTCTCCAATCACCATCACCGCCTTGTTGATGCTACTGATGAATTCCTGCTTTGATAAGGGCTTCTTGTAGACCTTTAACATGTACCCATTGACAAGCAAAGGGATACCTTCTGCATCGATGGTTCTTATCTGAACATCACCATTTTCATGGCACTTTTATATCACATATGGTCCTGACCATCTGATCATTCAATTGCCTTTAAAATCTTTGTACCAAGAGTCATACAACAAGGCCTAGTCACCTTCTTGAAACAATTTATCCTTGATATTTCTCTCATGCCAAATTTTCCTTTGTACTTGAGTCACTTCTATGTGCCGGAGGGCTTGCATCCTAAATTCATCTAGCCCATTCAGTTGGAGAAACCTTTCTTGTTGTGCCCTTGTGACATATAGATCCAGTTATGCTGCCATCCTTAAGGTGTTGTATTCAAATTCAATGGACAACAAGGCTTTCTTCCCATAGGCCAACTCATAAGGAGTGAAGCTAGTGGTGGTTTTCCAAGTAGTATTGTAGGCCCAGGTGGTCTCCACCAATGTGTCTGCCCAATCCTTTCTGTTGCTGCTAGTCACCTTGGTCAGAATGCCTTCCAATGCTTGGTCCATTACTTCCACTTGCCCATTAGCTTGTGGGTGGTAAGAAGTGGATTTTATGTGCTTGATCTTACGCTGCCCTAAGATGTTTTTAGTCATGTGAAATGTAAATTGACTGCCTTGATGAGTGACCAACTCTCTAGGGTATCCATGTTGAAATATGGCAATAAGAATATTCCAATTTAATTTTTCCTTAAATTAAATTGTGAATTAAAATCGAATTCAGTCTTAACAGCTACTTGGAAATAATTAATTAATTAATTTTAAATTAATTAGTTGGAGAAATAAAAGTTAGAAGTCTTTCTGAAAGTCATGCAAGAGTTATCCCTTAAATTAAGGAGATAAGATTGAGTTATATTTGAATTGTAATTTGTTAACTCAATTTACTGAGTTAAGTCTAGTTAAATTAGTTCCAAACTGTTTGAGGAACTAATAGTGAGTTAACAGTCAATTGATGCATTAATGCACTCAACTAGTGCTACTTCAGTTAATTGATGATTCCCTCATCAGAAACTCATGCATGTATATTCTGAGAAAGACCCAATTGAGATTAATGTTTAAGGACATTGTACACTCAGTTGCATGTTTTTTCTCATGGAGAAAACTCATGCATGCAGTCAAGGATTCATCCTTGAGGATTGCACAGTTTTGAAGGCTTGGTTTTCCACTTGGTAATGGGCTAATTGTCCACAAGGAACATCACAAGGAAATAGGAGCTTGGAGGGTAGAGAGGAAGGCTGGAGAGAAGCCAAGATTGCCTGTGAGCATCTGTGAGGATTGTACTGAGAGCTGGCTAGTTGTGAGAGCTAAGGCTTTGTATAATTCCTATGTATTTCCACCATGTATGATAATACAATAGTGTGGGGTTTTTATCTGAGGATTTCCCCAAAGTATTTTCATGTCTATTGTACCATTTATTCTTCTTCTTTTGATTATATTGTTCATCTAGATCTTTAAGCTTTCGTAAATTGATAGTAGAAGTAGGTTATAGTATTATGCTTTGATTTATATTGCATTATCGGGTTAACCTATAACAGATTCTCTACAATCCAAACTTATAAAACACATTCTCCCTCAAGAATTCATCCACCTTTTCTTATGTTTCTACCTTGATAGCTTTGGCTTCATCCCATTTTGTTAAGTAGTCGGTGCACACAATGATGTACTTCTTCTATCTGGATGGAGGGTCAATGGGCCCAATGAAATCCATGCCCCACTTGTCAAATGGCTCGAAAGTCACTTGAGGTTGTAGGGACATTTCATCCCTGGGGGTAGGCTACCCCATCCTTTGGCACCGATCACACTAGCTGGAATACCTTTTAACATCTTGGTGGAGAGTGGGCCAGTAATAGTCAGCTCATAGTACCTTGAATGTTATTCTTTTGGCTGCAAAGTGAACTCCACAAGGCCCATCATGATATTCCATAAGGATTTCAAAGACTTCCTCCTCCCTGATAGATCTTCTTAGAATTTGATCTTGACCTAGCCTGAAGAGATTACCCCAATCCAAGTGAATGGGGTGCTTTTTCTTATGATTATTCTCTTTTCCTTGGAGGACAAATTTGGAGGTAACTATGTACATGCCAAGTAGTTTGCTACGTCAGCAAACCGTGGAGAGAGAACTTAAATGGCGAATAAATGTTCATCTGGTAGTTGATCATCAACCATTCCTTCCTCCCCTGTAGGCAAAATCAATCTGGATAAAAAATCTGCAATTACATTCTCTTTGCCAGGCTTATCAATAATAGTTAGATAAAATTGTTGCAATAAAAGTAACCGTTTAATAATCTGGGCATTTAAATTAGGTTTGTTCATCAAGTATTTAATTGCAGCATGGTCGATATGTACAAATGTCTTGTAAATAGTAATGTAATGTCTAAATTTATTCAATGAATGTACAACAACTAGGAGTTCTTTTTCAGTTACTGTGTAGTTTAACTCGGCTTTTGACAGATTCTTACTGATGAAGTAAATGGCATAAGGTAGCTTGTCATCTATCTGGCCTAGATTTTCTCCTATAGCTTTGTGAGAGGCATCGACATGAATGTGAAAAGGAAGAGCCCAATTTGGGCCTCGGAGAATAGGTGCAATAGTCAACTTGTCCTTTAGGGTTTCCAGGGCCTCTTGGTAGCTTTCTGACCATAAAAATTCAGAGTCCTTGGCCAATAACCCAAATAAGGGAGAAGTTAATTCGCTGAAATCTTTTATAAATCTCCTATAGTATCTGGCTAACCCTAAGAAACTTTTGACATCCCTCTTCTTCTGTGGAGTCGAGACTCTTTTGATGATGGCTATCTTATTTGGGTCTACTTGCAGTCCTTCCTGGGATATTGAGTGACCTAGAATAGTCCCCGTAGTCATCACGAACTCACATTTTTTGGGACTAAGGGATAAGTTCATTTCAATGCATTTGTTTAACACCTTTCCCATGTTAGAGAGAGCCTCCTGGAAATCACACCCATAGGGTGTGAAATCATCCATATAAATTTCTACTACATGATGGACTAGCTCTACAAAGATACTCATGACTGCTCTCTGGAAAGTGGCAGGGGCATCGCATAGACCAAAAGGAAGGACCCTATAAGAAAAATTACCCCAAGGACAACTGAAGGTGGTTTTATCCTAGTCCTCTAGGCTGATCTGGATTTGATTGTACTTGTTGAATCCATCCAGGAAAGAGAAGAACTTCTTTCCTGCCAGACCATCTAATACTTGGTCAATGAAAAGTAGAGGAAAATGGTCATTCTTTGTGGCTTTGTTCAACTCTCGATAATCCACACAAATCCTCCACTTTCCATTTTTATTTGGAACCAACACTAGAGGAGACACCCATTCACTATCTGAGATAGGGTAAATGAATCCTGCATCCAACAACTTTTGCATTCTTCTTTGACTATATCCTTGAGAACTAGATTCATTCTTCTTTGGGGTTGGCGGACTGGCTTGCAACCTTCTTTGATATAAATGTTGTGAGTACACACCGAGGGGTGCACTCCCTTCATTTCTTTGTAATTCCAAGCAGATGCATCCAAATGCTCTCTTAGCATGTAACATAACTCTTTTTCTTGGTGTATAGAGAGAGAGGGGTTGATTTTCAATGCTCTTTCAGGGCCGAATTCTATTTTCTTAACATGAGCAGGGTTTGAGTCAGCTAAGCATAGATCAATTTGATGGTTTTCCTTGGTTTCCTTCACTACTTCCTCTAGAGACATGGTGTTGGGAGCTTGATTTTGGAGGATGTGTTCAATCAAATCATCTTCATCAGGTTGTCCTCCTCCTATGGTAGTTTCTAGGGTATAGATTTGGGAGGAGTAGATTTCATCTTCTTCCTCCTCTTCTAGCCATAAAGGTAAGTCATGTTTTAGGGATGGCTGAGCAGTAGGATACATGACCAACTGTTTGGATAGATGCCGATTTTTTATAGTCATATATCCAGCCCTGCAACTTATGTAGGCATTGGCCTTGGCTAACCAAGGCCTCCCAAGGATGAGAGGATAACCATTGAATTTTTTCTTAGGCTGGAGAACTAAGAAGTCCATAGTGTATTCCAAAGAATCAATGGAGACCATCACATCCTCAACAATCCCCTCAGGGGCTACTGTGGATTGGTCTGCAAGCTGCAAGACTGTCATGGTCTTCCTTAATGATCCCTGGAGATTCAACTTGAGCATAGTGTCCTTAGTCATTACATTGATGGCAACCCCAAGATCAATCAAGGTATGGGGGAAAATGGTGCCATCAATGTGTACATCTACTACAGGGCTCCCAGGATCTAAATACTTCGGGCAAATTACCCACCCCAACATTAAGTCAAACAGTTTTCCAATGACATTAATTGTAGGGGTGTCTCTCTTTCACCTCCCTGGATGTTTTAAACACTTCTCTTTGATCATCTTGTTGTAAATGGGGACATCTTTGATAGCTTGGAGAAGTGATATTTTAACACCCAGAAGTTCAGTCTCTTCTACGGTGTGATGGAATAGATGGGTTAATCTTTCAGAAAAGGGTGGTGGATTCATTCTAGGCACACTTTCCTCTCTTTCCTCCTCACTCTTCCTAGGTGGAGATGGAGGTTGGTTATCGAGAGCACTCTCCTAAAACTAAGGTTAATTTCATGAATTTCCACAGCATAGGTAGGGTAGAATGATTCTCCACTATAAACTTGTTATGTCTGTCTGTTGTTCAGGTCCGAGTTTGGTGGCAGGCATCTAAGGTTGTTTAGGTGGAGCAAGGTGTAGGAGTTGCGGTTGAGATGGAGGTGAAGGAAATAAAGCTGGAGCTTGGTTGTATGGGGGCCTCCACCCCTGGGGTGGTGCATTCCAATGAGGTTGTGGAGGAGAATATGGTTGGTTGGTCGATTGGGAATGGTATTGAGGTGCAAAAGACTAGGGAGAAGGTGTAGACCAGGAAGGATGAGCTAGGGGGCACCAAGGGGGAATGGATGTGTTTTGATTAGGGTTGTAATATGAGTAGTATGACCCTTGCATGCCCTACTGGTATGGTCGAGGTCCATGAGGCCTCCTTTGATTAATGTAGCATAGATTTTCAGTCACCCCTTTGGTTCTATGATACACAACTTTTAATCCAGGCAAAGAAGAGAACTTGTCTATGGAGTGGTTTTCCTCATAGACCAAGCAGATTTCTATAAGGTTCAATGGACATTCATTTATAGGGTGCCTCCTTGTGCATCTAGGGTAGAAGATGGCTAATGGTTTCTCAGCTTCCTCCCGCTTCCATTTGATTGGCATAGTGTCTATTTGCAGAGCAAGGGTTTGCAACATTTCACTCTTAAAGTATTCCAACATGTTCCCAATTTTACTTTTTTATGGATGTATTGGAAGAGGATGAATTGGCCACTGCTTGATTAGCCCTACCCTTCTTTATAGCTGCCCTAGAATGATTCTTGAAAACTGTATTGATATCATCACAGGGTAACTGGTAGATGTCCCCTCCTGACAACAGGTTTAGGGTTTTTAGAAGGTCTTCCCTGATCCCCTGAGAAGGACTAACTTAAGTGACTCAGGATCAAGTGTGCACTTGGCCCTTTTATAGTTGAGCCGTAATCTTTCCTCATAATTCTCTAAGGACTCATCATGTCCCAAGGTCATTCTAAAAATTTCCTCTTTGGTATCTTTGGACCCACAGTAGTCCCTATACCTGTTGTTGAAAGCTTGTTGTATCTGAGCCCAAGTGGTGATATTATCCCTAAGTAAACCCATGAACCAACACAGTGCTGCATCCTTGAGAGTGTATGGGAATAATTTCAACTTCTGATCATGAGAGGTGTAATCATAAGTTCTTCATATGACAACAAATTCAAACAAAAAGGTTTCTGGATCTTTTGAGGTCAGGCCATGGAAGTGAGGAAGAGCAGAGGGGCTTATGTTTTTCATCCTGGCATCTCCATTAGTTTCTATGATGGGAAAAGCACCCTCAATTCTTTCCCTATCTCCCCTTTCTATTTCCAGCCATTGTGTTAGTTGGAATGGTTTCTTCTTCTTCCCTTATAGGCTCTTCAAAAATCTTCGGTTTTTCGCCTAAGGGGTCCTCTAGCTCACAACCGCTGAAGAAGAGGGAATGTTGGTTGTTTGAAGTGGTGGGGGCATTTGGCAGAAATTTCCTAAGTTATCCCTATTCCTACGAGGCATGAAAGGAGTGTTTTTTTCTTTTTGAGTTTTATTCTACTTGCATAATTGAAAGAAAACAAAACTGGATTGCAACTATTTAATGAATGGAACAAACTACAAAGTGAAAGAGATAAGAAAAGGAATAAAGAAAGTAGAAATCACATCTACTCAGACACCTCCCTGGCAACGACGCCAAAAAGCGATGAGCACTAGTATTTGCAACAAGGATGTTGCAACTCCTGGGGCTATCGACTTTACTTCATGAACCTGGGGTTCATACAAACTTGGAGGTGACAATGTTGTATACACAAATAGATGTAATTGGTCTACTCTTTGTCACTTTTGAGCTTGGGCGATAGACCACTAGGGTTTCTCAAGCCAGCCTTCTATTGACTAGAAGAAGTCTGATTACCAACTTGGAGAAGGGAAATTTACCCTAATTGGAAGAAAAGAAATGTTGTCTATTGCAGGAAGGAATGACTGAAAGAAATGCTTGTAAAATAACATGAAATCCTCTATTTACTTGTTAACATACTTTGCTTGCAAAAGAACCCTACTCTAACACCTGTGAGGTTTTAACTATTCTAAGCATGAAATCTGATCTAGAAAGTACTATCTACTGCGTGCATGAATAAATATAAAATAATTTTTTTCTTTTTATCCTTTTATCTTTTTACTTGAGACATGAGAATGCTAATCTTGCTTGGTTCTTTGGCAGGGAAGGCAGGTGTGAAGGAAAAGGAGTACAATGGTTCAGGTGGCTTGGAGGGGAAGTGGGGACCTAATCCTAGATTTTAGTGATGATTGTTCTCAATTCGGGCTCAAAACAGGCTACCACAAGTTTTACTATAGGATGTCTACAAGAAGTACTAGTTCACCTACACGATCCCCTGTTTTACTACAGGAACATGCCGAAAGCTTAGGGAGTGGTCTAGAAGGTGGGATGGTGCTTGGAAAAGGTGAATAAGGAGGGAATAAGGCATGGGAGTGGTAGGCACTTACTTATAACTCAAGCCAAAGCTTCGAGATGGTTGGATTTGTTCAACAGAGATGGCAAGTTTCCCTCATAAGACAAGAATTCGAATTGAGACCTTAGTGACTTTTGGCAATCATGGGTGGATATGGCTTGGCTGAGGCTGATGAGATGAGGTCTCTCTGTAGTTTAGAAACTCCTGCAACAACAAACATCATTCTTGGCATTCATACATAAATTCATCAAAGACAAGAAGGGTTTATTCAAATAGAGGAAAAAAATAGAGTTGTCACCATTTACTTGCTAAGTTCATGCATGGAAGTGCTTGAAACCAATATGAAAGCAAGATGAGATCAGTGTAGAACCTAAGAGATCAGAAAATACCAATTGAAACTTATCTATGAAACTGAATGATAATTACCTAATTAGCAATAAAACCCTAGATTACACAAAAAACAAGAATTATGTCTTTTTGGGTTGTATGAGAAGTGTCTCTCAAACCATGATCCTTGCAAGGGAGAAATGAGGTGAAAACCACTTGTTGTCAGCCTTTTTGGAATATCCTCTTATCACTACAATGCTACTGTTAGAACTATCCACAAGTGGAAGCAAACTAATTAAATCTACCAATACTTGCAAATTAACAACACCAAAATCAGTTTAACTCTAACTATGAAGATAACCTAAGCATATATATACAACAAGAGGAACCTTTGCTGCTAGGGTTGGGCCCTAACCCAAGAGATTTATCCCTCTAAGTCAACTCAATTCTGTATCAAGGGAATGCTGCTCATTTTCATTAAAGAAATAATAAATACATAAGAGCACTTGGTTACAATGCTTTAACTCAAAAATTGCTTAGCTATCTTGAACAAAAAATTTGAATCCTAATGAGGCCCTAGGCCTATTGATTTATACAATTGAACTTACCAACAACTTCCTTAAATTTAGGGAGGCTTGAATCCAATCTCGAGATCAACTGGTCTTCAAGTGTCACTGGCTTGGCTACCAATGAAATTCATGACTCGGCTGTTGGCAACTCTGAGCTGATGAGATTTGATTGAGCAATCTTTGAGTGAGTGAGGAGTTAAGGAGGGAGATCATGTCTCTTAGAATCCCTCTTGCTTGTATCTATTCGAGTTCCTGCACTTTAATTAACCAAAATTTGCTCCAAAACCTGTAATCAATGCACATTAGACCACCAAACATGACATCTCATCTTTACTCTCCTCATTAAGCAAAACATAATTAAATCATGTAAAGAATGATGAGAAAAGTTGATTTTAGTAAGCTAGAGGTGCATTAAGGTCCATATAATTTACCCATTAATGAGCCTCATCAATAACACATTCGTCGCTAAGAGGGAGTGTTAGTTTTTGTAGCAGCGGATGTGTTCTAGCCACAAAATTTGGTGGAGAGGCTAGAATACATGAGATCTCCAAAACCCATAAATATTTTCTGGAAATTTCGCCTAGAAATGACTTGATTAGATTATTAACCAGTTTTTAAATATTTCCTAAGTCTAAACTTAAGGAATATGGTTAATTAATCAATATTAATTAAGTCAAGGCGAGAATCATCTCGAAACACACATAGATTGATCTGGAGATGATCCTAGCCATCAATTATGTTTTAATATTGGTCATTGGTGCTTTAATAGAGGATTATAAGAGGAGGTCGATGTGGTGAGGGAGGATACATTTTAGCAGTGTTAATTCTGAGTAGATAGATTTCCAGAGTAGCAACAGTTAGTTGCCGGAGAGAGAGCTAGAGTTCAAAGCAGTGAGAGAGGGGAAGAGATAGTGAGGCTAGAGGAGGCATTCCATATTGCAGAGAGGTAGAAGTGAAATAGAGAGGTTGACGTTGGGGCAACGCAATAACCTCTAGAGGCAAGTTTGATTTGCATAAATGGAGAGACGTCTCCAGTTCAAGAGGCCGGGAACGAGTCTGAGAGAGCCGAAGAATCATCTTTTCCATGAGCGTAAGGCAAAAAAATTTCATCAGAGACCAGTCTGAGGCTAGACGGGTAGCAGGCTACCCATAGAAGTTTAGAGGCTGATTCAAAGGATCAAAGGGCCGAATTTATGAAGGCAAGTCATGCTAGGAGTTTATCTATGGGGTGAGGAAAATTCCTCACTAGATTTTTGCTAGTATTTTTCCCAGTAGGATTTCCATATTTTGGCATCCAATTGTACTTGTATTTTCTCATTACTGCATAATAATAAAACCCTCAGTTGTTGCACCAATTTTCCCAAGTTGGGTATTTCTGGGGACTTTTTTCCAAAAATAACTGTGTTAAATTCATGTGTGTGTGCTAACATTTCTCAGCTTCCAACATTTTATTTTTCCACAATTTTATTTGTGAGGGTTGCAGTGTTTTATTTCGATATTTGTCGTAGCAGGTAAATTCTTAATTAATTAACAATTAGGAGAAATAATATCAATTGCTGCAATAGGGTTCTCGTTTGGAATTTTCACATTTACTTTGCGTTTCTTGTCTAGAAGATAAAGGAGATAGAGATTCTTTTGTAGGTGGTAAATGTAACAAACCTAGTTAAAAATCAATGTAATAAAGTTAAGAAAGGAAAAATAATAACCAAGGTCATGGGACACGTATTCCAAGCTGAATGTTGGGTAAAAAAACATAGTGATGGGGATCATTTGTGATGAATTAATGGCTATGGAAATTAGAAAAGGAAATGGCAAGGGCTTTTGAAAGGCATGATACATTAATTGACATTTTTTTATGAAATAATGGAAAATAGGAGAAAAGGAAGGTGAAAGGTAACAGGTTGCATGTGAGGAGGAAAATGAAGGAAAATAACAGGAAATTGAAGAAATTAGAAGCCTCATTAATAAAAAGGCTTATGAGGATTAGTTGATAGACTTTTGTCAGTTTTAGCTTGGATATCTCTCTCTATTCTCTCTCTCTCTCTCATACTCTTGTACACTTCAAGTTTCTCAGAGCACTCTTGGAGGAGTGTGAAATACTTTGGATTTGGAGCAAGAAGGCAAAGGAAGAGCAGGAAAGCGCAAGAGGACTTCTGGATCAGTAGTTACAACAGGTTTTGCTTTCATGTACCGAGTTGCATGTATGATTTCCTTGCTAGTTTTAGAATGCATGGCACATGCATGTGGTTTCTTGGTTATGATTTATTATTGACATGGAGGATTTCTTGGATTGCCAACGATTTTTCCTAGCCTTTCCATTTCCTGGATAGCCATGGTTTTGTGGGTTTGTCTTTGTTTTTTGGTTGGTTTTGATGTTCCTTATGGATGTGGGTTGAGTTACTAGTTCCTGGAGCCTTGGTTGGACAAACGCTCTGGAAGCCCTGTAAGAGCTTGGGTTGAGTTACTGGTCCTGGAAACCTTGGTTGGAAAAACACTCTAGAGCCCTTGGTGGGTTGAGTTACAAGTCTTGGAAGCCCTGGTTGGACAAATGCTCTGGAGCCCAACAACAGTTGTGGGTTGATTACTAGTCCTGGAAGCTGTAACAACCCTGGTGAAAATTTCATGTAATAAATGTTAAAAACAATTACCACAGATGACTGAGACACTTATTCCAAGTTGAATGTTGGGCAAGACATCCTAGGGTGTGTTCATTTGGTTTTTTATGGCTAAGGAAATTGACAAAGGCAATGGCTAAGGCATTAAAATGAATTTTGGCACATTTATTTATGAAAATAATGGAAATTAGGAGAAAAAAGGGTAAAGGTTGCAGGTTGCATGTGAGGAGGAGAATGAGGAAAAATAATGGAAAAAGAATAAAATAGAGACCTCATTCATAAAAAAGGCTTCTGAGGGTAATTTGGTAACCTTTTGTCAGTTCAGTGTTGGACCTCTCTCATTTTCTCTCTCTCTCTCTCATACTCTTGGATACTTAGAGATTTATTGGGGCACTCTTGGAGGGTGTGGCATACTTGATTTTTGGAGCAAGAAGGTAAAGGAAGAGAAGGAAAGTATAAGAAGGCATCGACATCAACAACTACATCAAATTCGCTTGAAGGTACCGAGTTCCATGTATGATTTCTTCACTAGTTTTGGCATGCATGGCAGATGCATGTGGTTTCTTAGTTGTGATATATCATTAGCATGGAGGGCTGCGTATATCGACAATGGATGGCCTAGCCTTGCCATTTCCTGGATAGCCATGGTGATTGTGGGTTTACTTTCACTGTTTTGTTTTGGTTAGTTTTCATGTTTCCTTAGCTTGGTTTGAGTTATTAGTCCTGGAAGCCTTAGTTGAACAAATGCTCCAGAAGCCCTGTAATAGCTTGGGTTGAGTTACTAGTCTTGAAATCCTTGGTTGGACAAACGCAATGGAAGCCCTTGGTGGGTTGAGTTACTAGTCCTGGAAGCCTTGGTTGGACAAACACTCTCGAAGCCCTGTATAAGCTGTGGGTTGAGTTACTAGTTCTAGAAACCTTGGTTGAACAAATACTATGGAAGCCCTGGAAGGCTTGGATGGAGACCAATTTGATGATGGTTTTGGTGATGTCCGATTGTGAGGTGAAATCATTGTTTGATGGCTTTAGATGGATGGCCTCTAGAAGCCCTGGATGATTTTTGATTGATGTGTTCTATGAGATCCCACATTCATGCTTGGAATATGGCATGCGGGTGAATGGATGAAGAGAGATTTAGCTCATCCATTCTACGGTTGGGTGGAACTTGGTAGTCCCATCTCTGGTTGGTTAATTGCATTCATCAATGAGAAATCCTTTCCATTGATTTCCATGTGTAAAGGTACTGATCTATTTATGGATTTGATGGTTATCATGCTTATTGTATGTCTTTTCCTATTATGCTGGTTATATGCAGATTTTATGACAACAGTTATGTATGGATCTCAGCATGTTTTTACTTAAATGTGAATGGATAATGTGTCTATGACCCAATAGATGATAATGCAGCAAATGGCATGAGGAAACAATGGTCATTGGGATTCTCAGATAAGTATGAGATCCCTTCACTTAATTCTGTTCTTTACACTTGTAGGTTACATGCTGACGATATCTTTGACAAAATTCCTTTCATGGATAGTAGGGATCCAGTCAAGGTCTTGGACAAGTATTTGATTTAGTATTGTCATTTCCATGTTACTTTACTGATTTGAAGAGATGGATTAGTTCTGGACTCTGGGCCTGAAAAAGTGGCACAAATCCCATAGTCGCTGGTACAACACTGACAATTTTGGTCCACAGTCACTAGCAGGTAGGCCCGTGAGAGCGATTTTAGGTTGTTATTCGCTCCCTTGCCCATAACATGAGAGAAACTATGGCCCAAGGGATCTAAAATAATAGTGGGACCCAGGGACAAGCTGTTTGAGTGGCTAAATTGTCTTCTGTGGGTTCTGTTGATGATGTTGGATGTCTATATAGTGTGTTTTCGTCGGTTCCACTTCCCTAATGTGACTTAGGAGGTCGAATCATATCAAAGTGGCCTCTCATCGCATGTTTACCTCGACTGGCAGGTTGCTTGGGTAGATGTGGGAGGAGGGTGTTACAGAAGCCTTGGTTGGAACAAACACTTTGGAGCCCTAGACAACTTGGGTAGAGACCAATCTGGTGATGGTTAGTGATGTTAGATTGTGAGGTACAATCATTGTGTAACATCCCTTGTGAAAATTCTATGTAATAAAAGTTAATAAAGGAAAAATAATAACCATGATTGATGGGACCCTTATTTCAAGTTGAATGTTGGGCAAAAGCATAGTGATGGAGATCACTTGTTGTTAATTAATGGCTAAGGAAATTGGCAAAGACAATGACGAAGGCTTTGGAAAGGCAAAACGACATTTTGACACATTTATTTATGAAAATAATGTAAATTAGTAGAAAAGGGAGGTGAAAGGTCACAAGTTGCATGTGATGAGGAAAATGAAGGAAAATAATGAAACATGAAGAAAATAGAGGCCTCATTAATAAAAAGGATTATGAGGATCAGTTCACAGTTTTTTTTTTTTTTAGTTCAGTATTGGAGATCTCTCCCTATTCTCTCTCTCATACTATTGGACACTTAGAGTTTCTTGGAGCGCTCTTGGAAGAGTGTGGCATACTTGGAGTTTTGAAGCAAGAAGGTAAAGGAAGAGTAGGAAAGTGCAAGAGGACATCGGGATCAACATCTACAATGGGTTTTTCTTGTAGGTGATGAGTTGCATGTATGTTTTCCACACCAGTTTTGGGATGCATGGCATATGCATGTGGTTTATTGGTCATGATCTGTCACTGGTATGGACGATTGCTTGGATTGACAATGGATTTTCCTATCCCTTCCATTTCTTGGATACCCATGGTGTTGTGGGTTTATTTCTTTGTTTTTTTTATTGGTTCTCATTTTTCCTTTAGCTTGCATTGAGTTACTAGTTCCTGGAAGCCCTAGTTTAATAACGCTCTTGAAGCCTTGTAACAAATTGGGTTGAGTTACTAGTCCTAGAAGCCTTGGTTGGAAAAATGCTCTCGAAGCCCTTGGTGGGTTGAATTACTAGTCCTAAAAGCCCTGGTTGGATAAAAACTCTGGAAGCTTCGAGTAAGTTGTGGGTTGAGTTACTAGTCCAGGAAGCCTTGGTTGGCACAAACGCTCTAGAGCCCTATAAGGATTGGGTAGAGACCAATCTGATGATGGTTTTGTGATGTACGACCGTGAGATGGAATAACTATTTGATGGGTTGAGGTGTTTGGCCTCTGGAAGCCCTGGATGGTTTTGTATTGATGTGTTTTATGAGATCCCACATTCATGCTTGGAATATGGCACAGGGGTGACTAGTTGAAGAGATTTTTGGCTCAGCCATGTCTATGGTCGGGTGGTTCGTGGAAATCCAACAACTAGTTGGCCTTTACATCATTAATATGAGGTTATTTATCCTTGTTATTTTATGAGTATTTTACTGTTTTATATGTGGATTATATGGTTGTTGTTTCCTTGGTATTTTTGTTGCTATTATGTTGGTTATGAACATGTATTATGACAGTAGCTATGTATGGATCTCATCATGTTTTCACTTGTAAATGAATGAACAATGTATCTATGGCCTAATGGATGAAATTGCAGCTAATGTGTTGAGGCATCAATGCTTCTTAGCAATTCTCATAT
Source organism: Pinus tabuliformis (assembly GCA_031772625.1). Classification (NCBI taxonomy): domain Eukaryota; kingdom Viridiplantae; phylum Streptophyta; class Pinopsida; order Pinales; family Pinaceae; genus Pinus; species Pinus tabuliformis. Next base: position 1,057,111,973 of record CM062813.1, read on the forward strand.
GAGTATGAAACCCCTATGCTTAGATCTATTGTTTACACTTGTAGATTACATATTTGTGATATGTTTGACAAAATGTTTGTCATGGCTGGTAGGGGTCCAGTCAAGAGCTTGTTCAAGTAATTGAATTTGTATCATTATTCCCTTGTAATCTTTTTGTTCTAAAGGTATCATTTAATTATGGGCAGTGACATAGGGCTTGGGCCTGAAAAAGTGGCTCAAATCTCGAGGAAGTTTGCACAACACTAAGTAAAATAGTCCCTGAACACTGGCATACCATGCTGTGGGAGCATTTAGAGCCTTCTGGATGCATGCATGCCCATATGATGGGAGTTTCCACGGGTTAATTGGTCTAAAAAATCAGTGGTACCCAGGGGTTGGTTAACTGAGAGGTTGGGATGGTACCTGGGAGTCCCGTTGCTGATGTGGAAGGTTTGTATGGTGTGTTTTCGTTAGTTCCACTTCCTTAAGGTCACTTAGGATGTCAAATCATGTCATAGTAACTTCTCGTCACATGTTTATCCTGCTTGGCAGATTACTTGGGTATGTGTGGGAGGAAGGTGTTACACATTAGTTGAGGGTTGAGGTGGTTTTCCCTATGGAAGCTCTGGTTTGGTTTGATTTGTTTCATGAGATCTAACATTCATGCTTGGAATATGGCCCAAGGGTGATTGGCTGAAATAGAGATTTGGTTCAGTCCAATCTATGGTGGGGTGGTATGTGGAAGTCCCTGATTTTGTTGGATTTGCATGTGTTAATAAGAGCTCATTTTACTTGGTATTTTCATGAGTAAATGTGCTTGATATTATGTGGATTTAATGGATGTTTCCTCATTGATATATATCTAGTTATTTGTTGGTTATAAATATGTTTTAAGACGATTATGATGCATGAATCTCATCATGTTTTGGTTAGTATATGAAATGTTAGTGAATGAATGACCTAATAGATAACAATGCAGATTTTGTGAAGAGATATCAGTCCTTTTTTTATGATTCTCAGATAAATATGATACCCCTATGCTCAGATTTGTTGTTGTGACCTATAGATTACATGTTTGTGATATGTTTGATGAAATGCTTGTCATGGCTAGTAGGGGTCAGATCAATTCCTTGTTCAAGTGTTTGCATTAGTACCCTTGTTTCGATGTCATTTGTCATTTTTGGAAGTTTCATGAAGCTCTTGGCAGTGGCCTAAGTCCCGACCTTGAAAAAGTGGCACAAAATTTGGGGTCGTTAGCACATAACTGCATGAAAAGGCCACAATTGCATGGATGCCTTACTGTGGGAGTGATTAGAGGGTCCCAGTCACTGCATGCCTTGTCATGGGAGCGGCTGAGGCTCCAGGGCAACAATAAAGCATGTTCTCTAAGGGTTTGGACACTTGAAGGGGTTGGTTGGATCCTAAAGGTTTTTTAGCTTCTGAGGAAGGTTACTTTGGTCTTGTCACGTTGGTTCCGCTTCCTTAATTGTCCCTGGGGAGTTGAATCATTTCATAGTAACTCTTTGTCACATGTTTACCTCGGTTGGCTTAGGTAAATGTGGGAGGAGGGTGTTACAGTAAAGTTTTGGTTTGGGTAAAATATTATAGTTTTGAAAGGGCAAGGCTTATTGGGATTCATGAATGATGATTATTTAGAGTTACAACACCATCTCCTCAAGCTCTTGTTTATATTGAAATTAGTCCCATTGAACTTTGGCATAGAAGATATGGTCACATCCACTACAAGATAATACCCTCTCTAAGTCAAATGGTGAAGGGAATCCTCAACATCAAGGAGGGCCATGAAGGAGCATGCAAGGGATGTGACTTAGGAAAGAATATTAGGAAACCCTTTAAACATAGTTACTGATCAAACGAGAACTATTAGCTCAAAACAGGTACTCTAGCCCAAAACCCCCCCAAAAAAAGGAAAAACAACCCAAAAACGAAAATTGTGTATGCTAGAATGATGTTTTTTAAGGGTAAATTTTCAACATTTTTTTAAATGGAAGTAAAAACAAATAATTTTTTGCAAAATGGATGAAGAAAACACCCTAAAAAAATAAGTGTTGATGCCGGAACAAAAAAATGGGTTACAAATTTGACACTTTTAGCAAATGAATTAAAGATAAAATATCAGGGCTTTGAAAAACTATAAAATACCAACAATTCTCGAACATGATGTTAAAGATAAAATATCATGTCTCAAATCCTAATAATTCCAACTATTTCCATCTATGTTGTTAAAGATAAAATATCTCGACTTTAAAAAACTTTGAAATTGTAATTGTTTTCAACCATAGTATTAAAGATAAAATATCATGACTTAGAAAACATTTAAATGTTGACAATTTTCAACTATGCAATTAAAACAAAAAATTATGGTTACAAAAAGATCTTAAGTTTTCAAAATATTTCAAGCATGTCATTATGGAAAAATTTTATGACTAATTTTTTTTTTAAAAGAACAAAAGAGTTATTATACGAAGAGTAATTTAATATTCAAAATGCTAAATATATAATGATGTTAAATCTTAGCTTAAGACAACTTGATACATTGCAACAAAAATTTAAAAATCAACCATCAAATTGACACGCAGTGTAGGTGAACTCGACCCATTGTAATGAAAACTTAAAAACCAACCATGAAATTGACACATTGTGGGGGTAGACTCGATTCGTTATAACGAAAATTTTAAAATCAAATATCAAATTGCACATAATGGGATTGGGTGGTTAGGTGAGCATCGACATAGATCCTACAATATATATATATATATATATATATATATATACAAAATACAAAAGAAAACAAAAGTTCAAATATTAAAAAAAAATAAGAAAGAAAACAAAAATTCACACATTGAAAAAAATACGAAAGAAACAAAAATTCAAATATCGAAAAAAATAAAAACAATAAAAAACAAAAATTCAAATATTGAAAAAAAATAAAAATATTAAAAAAAAAAGAGAAAAGAAAAAGAGACAAGTACAAAAGATATTAAAATTAAAAAACATCCAAATATAAAAAAAATGACAAAAATCAAAATCAAAATTAACTCTTAAAAATTTAAATAAACTATTAAAAAAACACAAAAAATATAGAAATATAAAAATATAAAAAAAGGGAAATTTTTTCAAGGATAGACATAATTTAAGAAAAAAAATTAAAATAAAGAACTAATTTTGTTTTTAAATATAAATAAATAAATAAATAAAAACTATATAATTAAAAAGAAAACTAAAACAAAAAAAATTATTATTATTATTATTATTTTTTAAAATAAGAATGAAAAAAATTAAATTACAAAAAATAAATTAAAAAAAAAAAAAACGAAAAAAAAATACCTGCACAGGAGTGGCAGGGCCAATTTCGAGAATCGGCCCTGCCACCCCTCGATGGCGTGGACATGGAGTTGGGAATAGGCCCAAGGGTGGTCCGCGAGTGTGGATGCAATGCCTCCCCGCCCATCTCCGTGGCCCACCCTGTCTAGGGGTGGCAGGCCAATTCCCTTGATCGATTTGCCACTTGTGGGTAGGTTGGGTTGTGGGGTGGGAAGGGAGGCAGCTGCCTCCTCGCCCACCTCGCCCAGGAGTGGCAGGGCTGATTCCCGGAATTTCCCCTGCCAATCCTGAGCGGTTTTTTTTTTTTCGTTTTTTTATTTTATTTTTTAACTATTATTACTATTATTTAATTTTTTCCCCGATTTTTTTAATTATTATTATTATTATTATTTAATTGGATATTTTTTATAAATGTTTTGTTTTGTTTTTTTTGTGAGCTTTCAATTTTTTTTTTTTTGATATTTTTTGTTTTGTTTTGTTTGTTTGTTTGTTTTTTTTTTTTTTTTACATTTTTATGGGTTTTTTTGAGTTTTTTTGTCATGTTTTTTATTTTATTTTATTTATGTTTTATTATCAACATGAAAATCACTAACATTTAGAAAATATATCCACACTTAATACATTAGAAAATTTAAAGTAAAAAATAAAGTCTTTAAACAAAAAAGGTTGATGTTGCATCAACATTTTTCAAAATCAAGATGAAAATCATTAACATTTAAAAAAATGTTCATACTTAATACATAAAAAAAAATTTGAAGTGTTAAAAATAAGCCCTAAAAAAAATGTGTTGATGCCACATCAACACTTTTCAAAATAAGCATGAAAATCACTAACAAAAAAAAGAGTTCATACTTGATACATAAGAAAATGTGTCAAAAATATGCTCCAAAAAAAAGGTGTGTTATGAATCACCACTTTTCAAAATTGGGTGATTTTTTGCTATCTCAAAAAAAACTAGTACTAAGTAATTTTCTTGTTTGATCGGTAACTAAGTGTTTACAAGAAGTAACACAATGTCTAAGGAGATATTAGGCCTCATTCATTTTGATGTATGCGGGCCCATGTATAATAAATCTATTGGAGGCCACCAATACTATGTGATTTTCATTGATGATCACTCTAGAAAGACATGGCTCTATCTTCTCAAGGATGAAGTATTTGAGAAGTTCAACGAGTTTAGATCTGAAGTTGAGACCTTGAGTGAAAGGAAGATAAAAGCCCTTAGATTCGATAATGGTGGTGAATATACTTCAAATGAACTTGCATCTTATTGCAAAGAAGGAGGCATTAAGAGGTAGTTCATTGTTCCGTGCAATCCTGGACAAAATGGAGTAGCAGAAAGGAAGAATAGAACCATTGAAGAATGCATAAGGACTATGATATTTGATCAATACCTACCAAAATTTCTATGGGGATAAGAAACCATGACAACAATATACATATATAAAAATAGATGTCCTCATAAAGTCCTTGACAATATGACATCGAAAGAAGCATTTTTAGGGAAGCAGCGATGTGTAGACCATTTTTGAATCTTTGGATTTCTTGTTTGTTCCTTTTATGTTTTGAGTGTCTCGAGAATTGGTTGGGAAAGAAGAAAGTTAATGGAGCTCAAGAGAACTAAATGAAATCCAACAGGTAATGAAAGACTCAGATGAAGTTGGTGCATGTGTAAGGGTAGCTAAAGGTGATCCAAAAATGGATCTTGGATAAACCTCTAAGTCTAAAAGACTTCATACAAGAGGTAAAAGGTGCCAAATGGCACAAATCCTCTGTAAATCAGAGGAAAATGAAAGTCGCAGGCTGCTCTTAGAAATAGCTTCATGGTAGATATGTCCTCATTCTGAATCCAACGCAACTTGAATCGGCAAAAACAGACTTTAGATGAAGGAGTTATCATAAACAGAAGTTCCCCTTTTGTTCTTTGGGAAAGAGGCTAAAAACATGAGAAAACAACAAAAATTGAGCCTATCAGAGGTCAAAGAGGCAGTGAACAGGAACCATCGGATCTGGCCGATCAACAGTCCAGATCCGATCGGAAATCGCAATTGGCGGTGGAAATTTGTGGGCAGTGGGAATCATAACATGCGATAGGATTGGGCTGATGCGATACCATGATCGTCGATATTGGCGGATCGCAATCGGCGACACCACAAGGCAAAGGCGGGACCCCAGGCGTTGCGATGGTGCGATTGCCGAAATTGGTGGATCGCAATCGGAGCTACACAGAGGAGCGGCTATATATATATATATATATATATATATATATATATATATATATATATATATATATATATATATATATATATATATATATATATATATGCGCGATGCGATTAGCCGGACCCGATGGAGTTCCGAAATGCAAATGAATATTATTTCAAGTCTGCACTAAGCCAATTTTGTGATATTTTCCATGTTTTAATGAAATTTTAAAAGTCAAAGGGGAACCTTGGAACAAGGCAATGGCGATTTGCGATAGCGATTATGGGCAGACCCGATTATGAAAATCTTAAGTCTGGTGAATTGTGTTTTATGCAGACTTTCTCTTGTTTTATAGCGTTCCTTGTGTAAACACAGCGCGACTGTTTCTGAATGATTCAAAGCACTGGTGGCTCCTTCCGTTGTGGAATAGGTGGCATTCATCCCCGAGGGCGTTTAGCCATGATTGCTAACACTCAAAGAAGGGATTCAAGCGAACCAAAATAGGAAGACGAATAGTCCGAGAGGGAAATGAATCAACAACACTGTTTTGGCTTAAAAGCCATGAATTTCAAAGACAGAGGGGTTGTTGTTGAGGGCTGCTGAGTGGTAGTTGGTTGCTGTTTGAGGGTTTGCTGCTGAAGGGGAAGCGAACGCAGGAAGCTAAGGCAAAAAGAGGTAGTGCAGAAGCAAAAGGCAGCCAAGGGAGTCACTTGGAGTCCAAGTAAGAAGAACAGAGAGAGCTGTAACCTAATAGAAGGTAAACAGAAGCCAGAGCTGAAGAGCAAGAGAGCTAGAGCTAGAGCCAAAGAGCCAGAGTCAGAGCCAAGAGCCAAAGAGGTAGAGTTAGAGCCAAGAGCCAGAACCAAGAGCCAAGAGCCAGAACCAAGATCCAAGAGCTAGAGCCAAGAGTCAAAGCTTCAAGAGCCAGGGATTAAATGGTGTCTAAACCCACTGTTTATGTGTATAACAACAAGAGTTGAGCCAAAGAGCTTGTAAAAAGAAGTATACCATAATCCTAGAGAGCCTAGTTGAGTTGACTAGAGCTCACGGAGATGTAGCCCTAGAAGTGTAGATGAACTCCTAATTAAATTATCGTTTCTGTGTGTGTTTATTACTGCATTATTTTTGTTGTTTTATTTACTATTATATGTATTTATACATCAGTATCAGCACACTAATTTACAACATAACAACAGATTTTAAAGCAAATAATTAGTTGAAACAAATGCAAGCATAAACCCACACTTTCAAGCACATAGTTAATTCTGCAATGGTTAATCATTAAGACTTTGGAGAATATTCAAGCTTTGGGAGTGGGAGAGGTTCTTGTAGATTAGACAAGAAACCTAAGAGCCCCAATTTCAGATCAGGTGGTATCAGAGCTTAAGATTGATTAACCACACCTTTAAGAAGGTTATATCAGAATGCTTGATTGATAGAGCAGATATTGCTTGTTTGAAAGGTGCTTGGGCAGTCAAGGATCAATTATTTGATTGATTATATGCTTGTTTACAGACTGACTATTTTCTGAGTTTACAGAGGTGAAGGGAAAGCTATTGATAGCTTAGTCCAAGAAGGACAACAAGGAGAAGGGCTGAAGGCACTCTTCTTATCCCAAAGGACATCAAGGCAACCCAAAGCACAAGAGATTTGTTGCAAGAGGTTGCTTAAATAAGCTCTTTATTTATCTTGTTGAAGTTTTTTTGTTCATTGGCATAATGACAACTTCTACAAGTGGGTCCTCAAATTCTGCTCTCTTCACAATATTCTTTGATGAAGACATGAAGCAAGAGTTGTCCACCATGATGGATATGGTGAGAGAAATGTATGAGGATGGAAGGAAGAGCAGCATACTTAGAGAATAACTGAATTCCATGAAGGAAGAGAAGTAGTTGCTTGCTGACAAATTACAGGAAATGGAGAGGCAACCTCATATTGCAAATATGAACTTGAAGAGGATGCATGAGTTGGAAACACAACTCTTTGTTGCCCAAGAAGCCTTAGTCAAGTATCAACTTGAAGAAGAGGTAAGACATTCCAGTTTGTCTTCAAATTCCTCTGAGAATGCTTATATTGGTTCTTTTGAAAAACATACTAAAGGCATAGGTTCCAAGCTAATGTCCAAGATGGGCTATGAAGGAAAGGGCTTGGGAAAGCATGCACAAGGTATTGTTGAACCAATAATGGTTGAGGAAAGGCCTAAGTATTTGGGTCTTGTCTATGGACAATCTTATGGAGATAGTTCCAAAGCTGCCATGAAGGCCATTGAAACAGTCCCAAGAAGGAGTTTCATTTCATGTCCTCTACCTCAGAAGTGTGAAGGTTGTATTCAAGAGGAATACAATGGCTTGAAACATCATTTGCAGAATGTAGGTGTTCAGGAGCACGCACTTGAACCAGAGAGTTGGGGAGACTCCAACAGCCTTGAAGAAATTGATGGTGTTCCAAAGGGCGCCACTCCTTCATTTGCTTCACCTCCTCATGAAGGTAATAAAGGTGAAAGAGAAAGGTATAAATTTAGTTCTAAACACATTCCTTTTGACTTTGCAAAGCATGATGAATTTCCAAATATGTATGGGAAAATAATTGTATGTTCCTTTTGTGGTTTGGATAACCATGATGTTTCTAGATGTTGGAAGAGAATGGCCACATACATGAAGCAGAAGAAGGAAAAGAAGCAAGAAGCCAAAGGTCCATTGGACAAGGCAAATCATGCTGTCAAGAGGATGCACATGCAGTGCACTTATTGCCATAAGCAAAGACATCTTGCTGCAAAATGCTAGACTTTGAATCCAAAAATGCTTCCACCAAAACTGAAGAAAGTGGAAAGAGAAGATGGCAGAAATGGAAAGGAAGATTCCATGAATGATGTGTCTCATAATGATTCACACGATGATGTTGATGTGCAGACAAAGGTAGTACCTTTCAAAGGGATTGGTAGGGAACGGTTGGAGTTCTTATCCGATTGAGATTGCAAGTCTATTGATGCATCTACATTATATTTCGTTTTAGCTTCGAAAGTACATTGTGCTTAAGTGAAAGTTGAAGGATGAAATGCATGCATGAGCATGAGATGCATGAACACAAGGATGTTGATGATTTCCTTGTTTTTGAACATGTATGTGTAATTGACTTGCAGGGTTGATTGCTTTGACATGCATGTGATGCCATGTTGACTTGGAAGAAGTTAACTTGGTCTTCAAATGGAGATAATGATGAAGTGTTTCATCTTTTGAAAAAGAGTCCTAATGGTCTTTTTCTACATGCTTGACTTGAAGGGTCATTTGTTTAGAGGCATGTTTTGTGGGCTTGTTATCTAGTCCATCATTTGTATGCAGATGTAAGACATGGAAGTGTTCACATAATCTGATAATCACCCTAAGAGTGACCTCAGTTGAAGATTTATTAAACAAAAAGGTAATACAGACCCATGTGCTGGTGTGTGTGTTCTGTGTTATTGAAGCAACGGATCGATCAGATTTCCAATACACAGAAAATAACTGGAAATATAGTAAGCAACACAAAGACACAAACAATTTTAATAAGGAGTTCACCCTATTCTCTAGGGCTACCTCTCTGGTCCAACTTCAGTGGTGGCCTTGTTTTATTGTGTCTTTCAGCAGAGAAATTACAATGCAGGGACTCAATATGAGTCTCCTGAAGTAGATTTTGCTTGGCAGGGTGGTTCTTGGATTCCCCAAGCCAGTCGGAGTTCACAGACTCTTGTTCTTCTTACCAGCTTTGTGACCCTTGGTCTACAGTGGAAAGAGCTAACTATGATGCTTAATCCGGACAGATTCCTCTATGGGAAGGCTTGATTCTTCAAGCTCTCTGGTGCTCGATGCTTCCTGCGGTCAGCTCGGCCCTCTCTCTCCTCTGCTTGGCTTTACTGCTCTCTGTGCTCAGTCCTCCTCTCAGGGTTCACTGTTCACTGTCTCTCTCAATCTCCATTCAATTGTCTCTGTTCATGGCTTTAGCCATTTGATCTCCATGCCTGTTCGGTTCCTCTCCCGCCTACGTCGATTCGCCTACCGCCTGTGTGCTTGGAGTTCCCTATTCGGCGTCAGCATGAACGCTCGAGAAGTAGCCACGCGTCCCCATCGGAACTGCGCCAGCCTGCTCGTCGATTCGTTTCTTTCTCCACCGTGGCGGTCAACGGATTCCAAATCCCCTTAAATCATGGCTTAATTCCCTGTCGATTCCGCTTTTGTCTATCGGGTACAATCTCAGCCGTCTGATCTGGGCTCCTCCAGATCCAACGTCATACGCACGTCAAGCGCGATTGACTTGCTCGACTGATAACGCGCGATCAGTGAGATCGCTCCGCTCTCCTCCAAAACGTCTTACTGCTCAAGGGCGCCTCGATCAAACCGTCGGTTTCCAGGTTGTGGGTCCCACCTTCATACGTTGGCGCTTTTCGTTTCTCCACCCACGGTCCTCTGGCTCCCAACGTGACCGAGTGCTTAAGGATCTACCATTTCAACCCTGTTTGCCCAGTGAGCATCGAAAATGAACTCCTTTTCCTGTTCTGGGGCTCCCAGGGGCTACATCAACCTCCTATGCAGTCTCCATGGGCCTCGGTCAGCGCACTTTGACCGAGGTCCTCGTCGTTCCGCACCGGTTGCCATGGCCACTGGTTTAGGGTGTTTTCGATTGCTGTTTTGGATTTCATTCAAGATTTGCTCGACCTGATTTAGTCACGGTTCTTTGACAGTCGTTTATGGATCCAATTTGGATCACGACCTCCCTACTGAAAAGATTTTGGACCACCAAAAGTTGGTTTTTTTTTTCAAGCATCGACTAAGTGAGGAAACTGTTGTCTCACTTGTCCAATCTCAATCCACTTCGCATTTCTCGACTTCGAACCTTTAAGCCCAATCCTGAGGTATTCCTCCTGTCCACTGCATGTTGTCCTTACCTTCCTGTCCAGCACGGTGTCTTCCTACAACTCATTAAGATATTCAGGTAGCAGGTCATCAACAGAAGGAAATTGGCTCTGCTCTTCAGGGTCCTCAATCATTAAAGGTTCAAACAACCTCAAGAAATCTGCGTTCACGACTGAGTAGATGTTTATGTAAGCTGGCAGATCAAGGCGAAAAGCATTTTCACCAATCTTCTCAAGTATCTTGAAGGGTCCATACCTGATAGGTTTTAGCTTCTTGCCTTCACCTTGCATCCGGTTTTTGCTGATATACAGCCAGACTTGGTCTCCAACTTGAAAACTATGCTCCATCCGATGCTTATCATGCCTAGCCTTGTACTTGGCTTGGCTTTTTTCTAGCTGTTCCTGTACTACCTGGTGGATCTCCTAAATCTTTTCAATGAACCTAGTTGCCCTGTCCACATCACTGTGTCCATCAACTATGGTATCTTTACCAAAGACAAAATCCAAGGGAGACCTTGGTATGAAACCAAAATAGGTCTCAAAAGGAGATCTCTGGGTAGAAGAGTGTTTGGCTCTATTGTAAGCATGATGCACATAACACAAGTGTTCATCCCAAAGCTTAGGGTGTTTGCTGCAATATCCTCTCAATAACTGGATCAATGTCCTGTTAACCACTTCTGTCTGGCCATCTGTTTGTGGATGAAAAGTTGTGCTTTTCTTCAATTTGGTGTCCATTAGTTCCTGCAGACTGGACCAAAACTTCCCCACAAATCGGGTGTCTCGATCAGATATAATAGAAGTGGGCAATCTGAAATGAACCCATAAATGTTCAAAGAATAATTTTGCAGTTTGCTTAGCTGTAATTTGTTTACTACAGGGTATCAAAATACACATTTTACTGAACTTATCCACAACAACATATAGATAATCATTACCTTTCCTAGATTTAGGCAGTCCTCCAACAAAATCCATGGAAATGCTTTCCCAAGGGTGAGAAGGAACTAGCAATGGAGTGTACAAGCCTAGTTTTCTGTTGCTGGGCTTGATTTTAGCACACATAGCACACCCCTTTACATATCTAGAAACTGTCTCACTCATTCTTGGCCAATAGCAGAACCTTTGCAGCTGTGCAACTGTTTTACTTACCCCAAAGTGACCCGATATCATAGAAGTGTGTGCTTCCCTAATTATCTTTGCTCTCTCAGTTTGTGGAATGCAGAGTTTCCCACAATGATATAAGAGTCGGTCCTTCACATGATAGTCCAATTCTTCTACTCTTTTGCCTTGACTCAAAGTTGCATATACATCTTTAAAGTCCATGTCTTGGGCATATTGTTCTATGTAGCTTTCATGCAGCACAGAATTATGCTTAAGTATGGTAGATGCATTTATAATGAGTCTAGATAACATGTCTGCAACCTTGTTATGTATGCCCTTTTTATATCTGATGACTAAATGAAACTGTTGTAGAAAACCAATCCATCTGTAATGTCTTGATTGTTGCAACTTAGTTTGGGAGTGTATATATTGAAGTGGCTGATGATCAGTATGTATTACTGTTTCTTTGCCCATTAAGTAATGTTTCCACTTTTTCACACTCTGAACTAATGCATACAATTCCTTATCATAGGTAGGATAGTTAATTACTGCAGGATTAAAAGTCTCAGAATGATAACATATGGGTTTGTTGTGCTGTGTCAACACTGCTCCCATGGCATAGTCACTAGCATCAGTTTGGATCTCAAATGGTCTTTGTAGATCTGGCAGTGCTAGTACAGGTGCTGTACTAATTTTTTTCTTTCAAGGTGTCGAAGGCTTTCTGCTGTTTGCCTCCCCACTGAAACACCTTGTTCAATCCTGTCAAAGCATGTAAGAGAGCTGCAATTGAGGAAAAATTTGAAATGAACTTCCTCCAATAATGTGCTGCTCCTATGAAGCTTCTCACTTCTGTAGCAGACTTGGGTTTAGGCCAGTTTACAATGACTGCCACTTTAGACGGATCTATTTTAAATTCACCTCCTCCTACTATATGACCCAAGTAATTTAGAGAGGTTTTTCCAAATTCACATTTGGAGAGTTTAACATAAAGTTTTTCTCTTTTCAAAACTTCTGATGTCTGCTTAACATGCTTTAAATGTTCTTCCCACGTTTTACTAAAAATCAGAATGTCATCCAGATACACAATAACAAAATCATCAAGAAAAGGTCTGAGTACATCATTCATTAATCTCATGAAAGTAGCAGGGGCATTGGTCAAGCCAAAAGGCATAACCAGCCATTCATACAATCCCTACTTTGTTTTGAAAGCAGTCTTCCATGCATCTTGCTCTGCAACTCTGACCTGATGGTATCCACTGTGCAAATCCATCTTGGTGAAATAAACAACTTCCTTCAATTGATCTAAAAGATCATGTATGCGAGGAAGGGGATAATGATTTTTGATCGCTATCTTATTCAGTGTTCGATAATCAATGCACATTCTCCACGAGCCATCTTTTTTTCTCACCAAAATGATTGGTGACCCACATGGTGATGTGCTAGGCCTGATGAACCCTTTCTTGAGCAACTCCTGCACCTGCTTCTTGATTTTAGCATTCTCTAAAGTAGATGACCTTTTATACCTATGGTTGCAATGATTGTTTCATCTCCCGAGTCTGACCTCAAATCTTTTTGAATAGCTGCAGCAGTCTTCTTCTTCTTGCCCTCGGACTTCTTAGGTCTCAGCTTTGGATGCAGAACCCAACAGTGCTCATCATCATGCCCCTCCTTTTTACAGTGAGTGCATGAGGCTTTTCCTTTCTTTGCGGTGTTAGCCTTCCTTGCTTTCCACTTCTGCTTTATTTTCTCCTTGCTCTTGCTTACAGTGGGTTGGGATGGTCCCCCAACCTCTGGATTTCCATTCTTTCCTCTAGCCTCTAGATGAGTAGCTTGTACAGATACCTCATCTATACTAGTGGGATTAAACATGAGGATGGTATGCCTCATGTAGCTGTGTAGACCACCAATGTACTTCAAAAGAGTTTCTGGTGAGTCTAATAAAATACCCAACAGAAATGCTCTCTTTCTGAACTCTTGAGTATACCCTAGCACACTTTTCCCTTTCAATTGCCGAAGAGTTTGCCAACTCATCATGGCTTGTTGCATGTAGGCCAATAGATAGAACTGCTTTTTGATTGCAGTAACAAATTCACTCCAGACAGAGATGGTCTTACCATGCTTCCTCATATCAGCTTGGGTTCTGCCTTCCCATCAAACCAAGGTAGTGCCCCCTAGGCGAAGGCTTGCCAGCTGAATCTTGCTCTTGTTTGAGTCTATATTTTGTACTCTGCAATACACATCAATTTGTCTAATCCAATTGTCCAACTTTTTAGCATTTAGCTCTCCATCATAGATAGGCAAATCAAATTTAACATCTAACTTAATCAAAGCTGCTTTCTTATTATGCATAGAGCTACTAGGAGGTGTAGGGAAGCTTTCTTCTTTTCCCTTTCGTTTTGAGTGGTCATGGGAATGAGATTCATCTTCTTCTTTTTCTTGCTTAGAGCTTGATGAATCTTCACCCTTATGCTTTCTAAAGTCCCTATACATTTCTTCTACCATAGACTTTATAGCTAGGAAACTTTCTATGAATTGAGGGTTTGGCCCTATAGAACCTTCTTCTGACATTGTCTTCCGAGAATAGACTCTTCCAATTTCAGGATTAGTTTCCACCAACTCTCCTTCTAATTTGAGCTTTGATCTAGTAAGCATTCACAGCTAAACCAACACAAGCTTGTCCAACCTTACAACCTAGAGCTCTGATACCACTTGATCTGATAATCACCCTAAGAGTGACCTCAGTTGAAGATTTATTAAACAAAAAGGTATTACAGACCCATGTGCTGGTGTGTGTGTTCTGTGTTATTGAAGCAACAAATTGATCATATTTCTAATACACATAAAATAAATGGAAAGACAACAGAGAAATACAATAAGCAACACAAAGACACAAACAATTTTAATAAGGAGTTCACCCTATTCTCCAGGGCTACATCTCCGGTCCAGCTTCAGCGGTGGCCCTGTTTTATTGTGTCTTTCAGTAGAGAAATTACAATGCAGGGACTCAATATGAGTCTCCTGAAGCAGATTTTGCTTGGCAGGGTGGTTCTTGGATTCCCCAAGCTAGTCGAAGTTCACAGACTCTTGTTCTTCCTACCAACTCTATGACCCTTGGTCTATAGTGGAAAAAGCTAACTATGATGCTCAATCCGGATAGATTCCTCTATGGGAAGGCTTGATTCTTCAAGCTCTCTGGTGCTTGATGCTGCTTGCAGTCAGCTCGGCCCTCTGTCTCCTCTGCTTGGCTTTATTGCTCTCTGTGCTTAGTCCTCCTCTTAGGGTTCACTGTTCATTGTCTCTCTCAATCTCCATTCAATTGTCTCTGTTCATGGCTTTAGCCACTCGATCTCCATTTCTGTTCAGTTCCTCTCCCGCCTATGTCGATTCGCCTACCGCCTGGATGCTTGGAGTTCCCTGTTCGACATCAACATGAACGCTCGAGAAGTAGCCACGCGTCCCCATCGGAACTGCACCAGCCTGCTCGTCGATTCATTTCTTTCTCCACCGTGGTGGTCAACGGATTACAAATCCCCTTAAATCACGGCTTAATTCCCTGTCGATTCTGCTTCTGTCTATCGGGCGCAATCTCAGCCATCTGATCTGGGCTCCTCCAGATCCAACGTCGTATGCATGTCGAGCGCGGTTTACTTGCTCGACCGATAATCCGCGATCACGACAGTTTTTCTCTCACCTCCGCTGCCACACGTCGATCACTGAGTGGGATCGCTCTGCTCTCCTCCAAAACCTCTTACCGCTCAAGGGCGCCCCGATCAAACCACCGGTTTCTAGGTCATGGGTCCCACCTTCGTACGTTGGCGCTTTTTGTTTCTCCACCCACTGTCCTCTGGCTCCCAACGTGACTGAGTGCTTAAGGCTCTACCATTTTAGCCCTATTCACCCAGCGAGCATCGAAAATTAGCTCCTTTTCCTGTTCCGGGGCTCCTAGGGGCTACATCGACCTCCTGTGCAGTCTCCATGGGCCTTGGTTAGTGCGCTTTGACGGAGATCCTTGTCGTTCCGCACCGGCTGCCATGGCCACTGGTTCAAGGTGTTTTCGATTGTTGTTTTGGATTTCATTCGAGATTTGTTCGACTTGATTTAGTCACGGTTCTTTGACAGTCGTTTATGGATCCGATTTGGATCATCACAAGACATGAAAATCTGTTTCTTTTGGTGAAGCAGGAGTTTAGTCCATCTAGTTGTTGTCTGTATGCCTGTTGTTGTTAACAGTTGTTGTTCGTAGCTTGTCAAACAGGTGCAAATGAAAGTTTTGTGGAGCAGATGTACTTCACATTTGTTTGAGCCACCTTGGATCAATGATCAAGGCAAAGAATTTAAAACCACCTTCTATGACCAGTACAACAGAAGTTCTGTAGGAAGGTAAGGAGGAAGAAAGTTCTTCCCAGAGAGACCAACCCATCCAAGAAGGGAAGTGGTCAGAAACTTTAGTTCAGAGGCACTATGCAAAGGCTAGTGTAGGGAGGCTGAAAGAAGAGGGTGAGTCACTCTCATTTACTATTCAAATCAGTATATCAGTGTTTTGGAGACCAAAATTTCTCTTAGTGGGAAGGCGTGATAAAAAAATGGATCCTGGATAAACCTCTAAGTCTAAAAGACTTCATACAAGAGGTAAAAGGTGAGAAATGGCACAAATCCTTTGTAAATCAGAGGAAAATGAAAGTTGCATTCTACTCTTAGAAATAGTCTCATGGAAAAGATCTCCTCATTTTGAATCAAACGCAACTTGAATCGGCGAAAATGGACTTCAGATGAAGGATTTATCATAAACAGAAGTTCCCCTTTTGTTCTTTGAGAAAGACGCTAAAAACATGAGAAGACACCAAAAAGCGAACCTATCGGAGGTCAAAGAGGCAATGAACAGGAACCGTCGGATTTGGCTGATCAACGGTCTAGATCCGATTGGCAATCACAATCGGCGGTGGCAATCGACGGGTAGTCGAAAGCATAACATGCGATGGGACCAGGCCGATGCGATACTATGATCGCCGATATCGCCGGATCGCAATCAGTGACACCACAAGGTAAAGGTAGGACCCCGGGCGATGCGATGGTGCAATTGCCGAAATTAACGGATCGCAATTGGAGCTACACAGAGGAGCAACTATAGACATATATATATATATATATATATATATATATATATATATATATATAGATATGCGCGATGCGATTAGCCGGACTCGATGGAGTTCCGAAATGCAAATGAATATTATTTCAAGTCCGCACTAAGCCAATTTTGCAATATTTTCCATGTTTTAATGAAATTTTAAAATTCAAAGGGGAACCTTGGAACAAGGCAATGGCGATTTGTGATAGCGATTATGGGCGGACCCGATGGGGTCTTAGGATGCGATTATGAAAATATTAAGTCCAGTGAACAATGTTTTCTGTGGACTTTCCCATGTTTTACAACGTTCTCTATGTAAACACAGAGCGACTATTTCTAAGGGATTGAAAGCGCCGGTGGCTCCTTTCATTGTGGAATAGGTGGAATTCATCCCCGAGGGTGTTTAGCAATGATTACTAATGCTCAAAGAAGGAATTCGAGTGGACTGAAATAGGAAGACGAAGAGCCTGAGAGGTAAATGAATCAGCAACGCCGTTTTGGCTTAAAATCCATGAATGTTAAAAACAAAGGGGTTGTTGTTGAGGGCTTTTGAGTGGCAGTTGGTTGTTGTTTGAGGGTTTGCTGCTGAAGGGGAAGCCAAAGCAGGAAGCTAAGGCAAAAAGAGGCAATGTAGAAGCCAAAGAGGCAGCGCAGAAGCCAAAGAGGCAGCACATAAGCCAAAGAGGCAGTGCAAAAGCAAAAGGCAGCCAAGGGAGTCACTTGGAGTCCAAGTAAAAATCCCAGAGAGAGCTGTAACCTGATAGAAGGTAGACAGAAGCCAGAGCTGAGGAGCAAGCGAGCCAGAGCCAGAGCTAGAGCCAAAGTGCCAGAGTCAGAGCCAAGAGCAAGAACCAAGAGCCAAGAGCCAGAGCCAAGAGCTAGAGCCAAGAGTCAGAGCTTCAAGAGCCAGGGATTAAATGGTGTCTGAACCCACTATTTATGTGTAAAACATTAGGAGTTGAGCCAAAGATATTGTAAAAAGACACATACCATAATCCGAGAGAGCCTAGTTGAGTTGACTAGAGCTCATAGAGATGTAGCCCAAGAAGCGTGGGTGAACTCCTAATTAAATTGCCATTTCTGTGTGTGTTTATTGCTGCATTATTTTTTTTGTTTTATTTACTATGATATGTATTTATACATCAGTGTCAGCACACTAATTTACAGCATAACAACAGATTTAAAGCAAATAAACAGTTGAAACAAATGCATGCATACACCCACACTTTCAAGCACATAGTTAATTTTGCAATGGTTAATCATTAAGACTTGGGAAAATATTCAAGCTTTGGGAGTGGGAGAGGTTCTTGTAGATTAGACAAGAAACCTAAGAGCCCTATTTTCAACAGGTAAGAGTATGAAAATCGATTGGGTTGGTTTGGTCCATTGGTGTAAATGGACAGTAGCAGTATAGTCATGAGAAAAGTAATCAGAAAGGGTGAGGTGAATGAATTTGAGGCGTCATATGCCTTGGCTATGTTGGGAACTACTGCTCTCGATGTTGCACATGTGTTGCACGCATAAAGGGAGTTCTTTTAACCTTGACCTTATGTTATCTGGTAATTATGTTAGGATCATGATTATGCTGATGTCTATATATGTATTCATGTATGTATGTATGTCATGTTTGATAGGGTCATCATGGATCATGATTGTTTTTATGCTAATATTTATATGTATATATATGTATGTATGTATGTTGTTGTCTAACAAGGTTGTTAGGAATCATTGTTGTGGAGGAATGATTGCTTACACAGATAAATGGCATGAAGAGATTCCTGGTTTATAAGGAATCAAGTGGAAGAGTAGTGATGACAAATATATGAGGTTAGTATCACGTGGTTATGAGTTGATATTATGTGATTATATTATGTTTATGTTATGGACATGCTATACCGAGGGATACATTAGCGAAATGAAAGCAGTGTGGTCTGAGGCATGCTCAGACAAGCTTGGATGAGACACTAGAAGCAAGGTTGCTTGGTGGAGAAAATGTAGTTTTGGATGTGTGGTACTACCGTTGCGCAGATGTTGTATATGTTGCATCTATGATGTTGTGCGCATGCGGTTTTGTGTGTGTATACATGTTGTTTATGCAATGTTATGTACAAGGTGGTAAAAATAGTGTTGTGTGAATATTGCATATGTAGTGTTGGGTATAGATGGTGCGATGTACATGTTGGATATGTGGTGTTGTGTACATAATGTATTGTGCGCTTGATGGATATGCAGTGTTGTGTGCATATGGTGTCGTGCGCTTGTTGGATATGCAGTGTTGTGTACCTAGGGTGTTATGTACATGTTGTATATGCAATGCTATGTACATATGGTGTTGTGTGCATGTGGCGCTATGTACATATGGTGTTATGTGCATGATTGTACAAGTGGTGTTGTGAGCATGTGGTGTCGTCTACATGTTGTACATATGGTGTTGTGTGCAGGTGGTGTTGTATACATGTCGTGCATGTGGTGTTGTGCACGTCTGGCATTGTGTACACGTTGTAAAAGTGGTACGATGTACATGTGGCAATGTGTACATGTTGTGCAAGTGGTGTTGTGTACACGTTATGCAAGTGGTATTGTGTATAGGTGGTACTGTGTACATGTTGTACATGTGGTATTAGGTGCATGTCGTATATGTTGTGTTGTGTACATGCGGTACTATGTATGTGCATTGTGTAGTCATGGCATCGTGACATGTGTATTCATTTTGTTGTACTATGTGTACGTATATGTATTGTGTTGTACATCGGGTGTAGGTGTATGTATTGTGTGGTGGTGTACATAAGATGTAGGCGTATGTATTTTGTTGTGTTATACAAGTGCTGTCTAGGTGTATGTGTTGCATGTCAGGTGTAGGTGCATGTATTGCATGGTGTTGTATGTTGTGTGTGGTTGTATATGTGTGATGCACACTATGTGTATGTGCACATGGTTGAGGAGAAGGCACTGAGTGTTTGTTGGGTGTGGCAACCGATCTTGAGTGCGTATGAAATGAGGACAAAGGTAGAAGCTAAGGATTGATTAAAGGATAAGTATCAATATTCTATTTCAATTTTATTATGCATGTGATTCATGATTCTGGTTTATGATGGTTAAATGTGATTTATGATTTTGACCTATGATGGTTGTGTTTTGAGATAACCTGATGTGATAGGTTTATACATGATGTTTTGGTTAAAGATGCTAGTTTGACTTATTGTGACAAGAAACAAACAGGATTGTAAGTGTACCTTATTGACGAGGTACCAATGAGGTATGATTTGAAGTTATTTCAATTTATTTTAAATCTAATGGAAGTTATGTGCTTGGTACATGAAGCACGAAAATTCTTGGTTGGGTGGTTGAAACCGACTACAAGAATTAACATCAATAGTGAAAGGAATTGGAACACGCAATTTTAGGAGCAGGGCCATTTGTGGGACACCGGTACACAATAGTGTCCATTGACTACGATGAGCATGCTATGAATAGTATGATGGTTTTGAGATAGGTACATGCCTTGGTTATTTGACCTTCCAATGTGAGGAAGCCTTACCAAGGGATGGATCGCCCAAGATAGGGGATGCCGAGGAACTTGGAAGGTGAGTGACTGCATGGAAGGGTTGATCGGATTTCCCAAGGGATTGTGTAACAGAGAAGGAAAGGTCGGGGATGGATTTGTTTTGGTCATTAACGTTGCCAGATGGAATCATATGCACATTGGGAGTGAGCCCTAGAACAATGAGTCGATAACTGTTCATTGAGGGGACAAGTGGTGCAAGATTATAACACTGGACATTGGATGTAGATTTGACCTTGCAGTGGATTCTAGACTTCTTGGGAAGGAGGTGAATCATGGTATTTCTTTGAGGGTGGAGGTGTGAGCCTCTGGATTCCCTTGTTGGGGATGCAGGCATTGTATCCTTTTATTTGATGGTTGAGCAAACGTGTATAAGTATATGCGGATTGTAAATACCATAACGAGTTGCGTTATAAAGCTCCAATAAACGGTATGTCTGTCATGTTTTTAGTAGGATGTCATTGTAAATACTGCAACGAGCTGTGTTATAAAGCTCCATCGGTAAAATGTTTTGTTTTCAGTGGTTTTTTCTCAGGTATAAGTGTGATTAAACACCAAGGGCAGTGTTCCCCCAAGGGGGAGGCTTTTGTAACAACCTTGGTTAAAAATCAATGTAAAAATATATAAGACCACAGTTGATGGGACACATATTCCAAGTTGAATGTTGGGAAAAACATCCTAGTGGGTGTTCATTTTGGTTATTACAACTAAAGGAAATTGCCAAAGACAATGGAAAAGGCTTTGGAAAGGTAAAATAGAATTTTTGGCACATTTATTTATAAAAATAATGGAAATTAGGAGAAAAGGAAGGTGAAAGGTCACATGTTACATGTGAGGAGGAAATTGAAGGAAAATAATGGATAATGAAGAAAATAGAGGCCTCATTGATAAAAAGGCTTCTAAGGATCAGTTTGCAAGATTTTTCTCAGCATTAGATCAAGAAAGGCAAAGGAGGCAAAGAGGAAGGAAGGAGCAAGCAAGGAAGAACAAGATCAAGTAGTTGTAGCAGGTTCTTTGCAGGTATCGATTTGCATTTGTGTTTTCCTTTATAGGTTTGGTATGCGTGGTATTCCATGTGGTTCTTTGCTGTTATGGCATGGGTTTTTCTAGGTGTGACATTTTTTTCATCCTAGCCTTGCCATTTTCGGATAGCCTTGATGAGATGGGTTCTCATGCTTTGGTTGAGCTGGATTGTTGGATGGATTCAAAGCTAAGTGAGGTGGATCTCCAAAATGAAAAACACATGGCCTAGTGATCCCTGAACCAGAATTTGGATCATGGTAAAGCCATTGGCCTAGTAACCCCTAAGCCAGACTATGGGTTGAGGTAAAGCCAGGATTGCGTGCCTTGGTGGGCCTAGGAATCATTGCCGGTGAATGGCGAGATTGTTAGGTCCCTATACTACTAGTGTAACCCCTTATTGTTATTAGTGTAACCCCCTTATTATATTTTTGTGCCCATGTAGTCACCACATTATTATTATTATTGTGCCCCATAGAAGCCCACTATTGTTATTGTTGTGCCCTTACATTATTATTGTTATGTCGGCTTTGATTATATTATGACCCTTTAGACTCCTATATATAGAAAGAAGGTCTTGTCATTTGTATCATCCAAGAATTATTCATTTTTGTAATGTAAAGGAGGTTTCCCCCTTGAAGTGGCTAATTTTGAATTTGTTGATATATCTTTTTGTGAACTGGTTTCATAACATTTGGTATCAGAGCTTTGGAGTCTACGGTTTCACTGCTCGAAATAGGCCATCATGGAATTTTTGCTATAAATTTTTCTCTACGAAGTTTCAGAAGTTAAAAAAACCCATTTGACCCGAAATCACTCTGAACCTGGGGTCCAAATTTTAGATCTTGTCTCGCTATATTTTTAGAGATATGATCTTAGGAAGTTAGGGTTTTTGCAAGTTGCAAAATTCCATCTCAAACACGTCATCGTGGAATTTTCGCTATAATTTTTTATTTTATTTTATTTTGTTTTTATTTTTATTTTTATTTTTTAAATTTTAGTTTTTAAATTTTAAATTTTTTAATTTAATTTTTATTTAATTTTTTTATATTTATTTAATTTTATTTTTTATTTGTATATTTTATTTTATTTTTATTTTTTTACTTATTTATTTATTTATTTATTATTATTATTATTTTTTTTTTTTTGTGAAGGTTCAAACTTTGAAATTAAAACCCATTTGAGCCGAAATCATGGTGAATCTCAGCCACAAATTTCAGATCTTGTTTCACTATATTTTCGGAGATACGGTCCAAGAAATTGAGGGTTTTTGGAGACTACATAATTACATGTCAAACAGGTGACCTTGGGAAAATCATCATAACTTTCTCTCTGAGTATCAGATTGAAATTTCGTAAGAATTTACAAAAAGAGGACAAAATTTACTTTTCTGTTAATTTTTTCAAGTCCGAAGGTCGAAATAGTGACATGTGGCAGGTCGTAGAAGTTCGCTCTACTGAACTAGTCTATAATTAGGTCATCATAGGAGATTTGACATAACTCTTTATTGAAGAATCCAATAATGATCAGAGTGGTGGTGTTAGAAATAACACTCAGAGGGCTAACACAGGCCAAAATTTTAGAACTTGAAGATATGAAATTACAGATTTACAGTCATTTAAATATCGATCTCCTACAAGCAAGAAAAATAATGACTCGAATCAAGAAAATAGAAACACCTAGTAAGAAAAATTGGATGGATGATTTGAAGAATGCGATCGAAGCTAAGATAAATAGTTTTATATGTGACATGAAAGCTAATATCGATGGTATGGAAGCAAATTTGAAGAAAGGAATGGAATATTTGAAGAAATACATGAAGGTTTTAAGGAAGGTGTGACAAAGCTGCTACAAGAAAGGCCTCCTAATGACGAAAAGGTAGTAGAGGAAACTCATGATGTGAAAAAAATAAATGTTAATCATGATTCATATAATCTAAAATTGGATTGAAGACCCACCATATTCCAAATATCGATATGAGGAAGTTTGATTGCAAGGATCCCATAAGATGGATACTACAGATGGTGAAGTATTATGATCTACATGATGTGCAACTGTTACAAAAGATACGTATTGCATCTTTATATTTAGAACTGAAACAATTTTTATGGTATAAAGGGCTTTGTTCTCATAAACCACTTGTCGCTTAGTCAATTTTCATGGAGGAAATGATAGCACATTATGAGGATACAAAGAGCAACACATTCTTTAGCCAATTGATAAATCTCAAACAAAAGGGTTCAATGGTATAGCACATTGAGGACTTCCAAAAATTGAATATAAGGGTAAATGATATTCCAAAGAAGCAGAGGATTGATGCCTTCATAGGGACTTTAAAGTATAACATTCAACATGAGGTTCATCTTTGGGAACCCAATTCATTGGAGAAGACATTCAGGCTAGAAAGAAAAAATGAGAGCAAAATTATGGCAACAAGAAATCCTACCACTCACAATTATAAAGATGGAAGTGTTGTTGCTCCTAGCCTTCCACAACCTACAAGGTTGACACCACAACAATTAGAAGAAGAAGGAGAAAATGACCTTTGTTACAGTTGTGATAGCAATACACTAATGGTCATAAGTGTGTTGAGAAGAAATTATTTTACATTGATTGTGAAGAGGAGGAAGAAAAGGATCAAGAAACGCCAAAAGAAGAGGATATACACCAGGAACCAACCCCAGAGAAAGAAGAAATGAATTCGATCATATCTTGTAATTCATTGGCATTAATTACCACTACTCAAACTCTCAAGATATAAGGACATATCAAGAAGAAAAAAGATAACCTCACTTTCACGCAAAATTGAATGAAACAACAGGAAAATCAACATCGCAGCGAAAGAAGTTTTGATATAGGCGACTGGGTATTTTTACAAATACAACCATACAAACAAATGTCCCTCATGCAAGCTAATAAGAATAATAAATTATCACTAAAGTACTATGGTCCTTATAAGGTGGTGCAAAAGATTGGTACTATTGCATACAAATTGGAGCTTCCTGCATCTTCCTGAGTGCCCCCAGTTTTCCATGTTTCATGTTTAAAGAAGGTTATAGGTGAAAAGATCCTAGTTCAAATAATATCGTCGGAACTTGACGAGGAAGGAAAAATCATACTGGAATCTGAAGCAGTCACAGAAAGAAGAACCCGACAGCTACGAAATCGATCAATTTTAGAGTATCTCATTAAGTGGAGGAACTTACCTGCTGAAGATTCCACATGGGAGGATGAGAATTTTATACAGAAGCATCCAGAACTACTCAAGCATTGAGGGCAACACTTTTTGAAGGAGAGGGGCATGTTATGTCCCTATACTACTAGTGTAACCCCTTATTGTTATTAGTGAAACCCCCTTATTGTATTGTTGTGCCCATGTAGTCCCCATATTGTTATTATTGTGCCCCATAGAAGCCCACTATTGTTATTTTTGTGCCCTTACATTATTATTGTTATGTCGACTCTGATTATATTATGACCCCTTAGAATCCTACATATAGAAAGGAGGTCTTGTCATTTGTATCATCCAAGAATTGTTCACTTGTGTAATGTAAAGGAGGTTGCCCCCTCGAAGAGGCTGATTTTGAAGTTGTTGATTTATATTTTCTATCTTTTTGTGAGTTGTGTTTTCCTTTCTAGGTTTGGCATGCATGGTATTGCATGTGGTTCTTTGCTATTATGGCATGGGTTTTTCCAGGTGTGACAATTTTTTCATCCTAGCCTTGCCATTTTCAAATATCCTTGATGAGATGGGTTCTCATACTTTGGTTGAGTTGGATTGTTGGATGGATTCAAAGCTGAGTGAGGTGGATCTCCAAAATGACAAACACATGGTCTAGTGGTCCTTGAACCAGACTTTGGATCATAGTAAAGTCCCTGGCCTAGTAACCCCTAATCCAGACTATGGGTTGCGGTAAATCCAGGATTGCGTGGCTTGGTGGGCCTAGGAATCCTTGCCAGGGAATGGAGGGATATATAGTAAATCCAAGAGGTTGATTTCTCTTCGTTGGGCCTAGTAGTCATGGGATGGGATGTATAGTAAATCCTATAGAGTGGGTCTCGGTGTAGGGCCTAGTGATCCCTGGATTAGACTGTGGATTGTGGTAAATCCTAAGAGACTAGGAGGCACTAAAATTCATCACGGTGTAGGTGGAGAACTCCAGTAGAATTCATGCTTGTTTGGTTCTTTTGGGTTGGTTATGAGTTCCACATTCATGCTTGGAATATGGCGTGAGGGTGATTCATTGAAGAGAGAATTGGCTAAGCTAATCTATGGTCAGGTGAAACGTGCTAGTCCCATCCTTGGTTGGTTTCTACATTCATTAATGAGAAATTCATTCCCTTGGTTTTTCATATTTAAATGTACTGGTTTATATGTGGATTCTATTGCTAATGTATTCATGGTATTTCTATTGTTATTTGCTAGCTATGAGCATGCATTTTGAAAATGATGATGTATGGCTCTCCTCATGTTTTTATTTGTAAATGAATAAACAATGTATCTATGACTTAGTAGATGGTACTGCAGCTAATGATGTAAGGGAACAATGCTTCTTAGCGATTCTCAAATAAGTATGATATCCCTATGTTTAGATCTATTGTTTACACCTGTAGATTACATATTTGTTATATCATTGACGAAATGTCTGTCATGGCTAGTAGGGGTCCAATAAATCCCTTGTTCAAGTAATTTCATTTGTATCATTATTACCTTGTTATCTTTATGTTCTGAAGGTGCCATTTAATTATGGGCAATGACCTGGGCTTTGGGCCTGAAAAAGTGGCTTAAATCCCGGGGACACTAGCACAAAGCTGAGAAAAATAGTCCCTAGAAGTTGGCATGCAATGATGTGGGAGCATCTAGAGCCCTCTAGACACTGTCATGACCATAGCATGGGAGAGTCTGAGGGTTAATTGGTCTAAAAACTTAGTGGGACCCAGGGTTTGGCTGCCAGAAAGGTTAGGATGGTTCTTGGGAGTCTTATAGCTGATGTGGAAGGTTTGTATGTTGTGTTTCCGTCAATTCCACTTCCTTAAGGTCACATAGGTGGTTGAATCCCATCATAATATCCTCTCGTCACATGTTTAGCCTGGTTGGCCGGTTACTTAGGTAGATATGGGAGGAGGGTGTTACACTAGGTGACCAAACCATGAGTTGGGGCTACTTTATAGTGACCTAGAATCCCAACCACACCCTTGACATTATCTTCTTGCGGTTGAAGGCCTCCAACCACATTCAGAAGTCTTGCTCCATGCAATTGTGACCTAAATTGCTTATTTTAGTACATACAGTCTTGAGATTTGAGCCACAATTCTAGTCTAGCCTCCAGATCCATGCCTAAAACTATCTGAGACTTCTCAGAATAATAAATAACATAAGGATGATGCTAAACGTACAAAAATTGAAGAATAACTTGACCTAACCAGGCCTAGCCATGACAGTCATTTTGTCAAACATATAACAAACCTGTAAGCTACAGGTTATGAATGCTTATATGAACACATGAGTCTGAAACTTATAAGAGAATCACCAAGAATGTCTTTTATAATTTTCTCTACAAATCAGCTAGTTCACTGATATCATGTAGAAATTTCACCTGCATATCAAACTGATATATGCAACGTACTAAAGCATAATACTAGATCTACATCTACCATAAACTTTGCGGAAGCTAATCAACCATGAGCAACATCAAGCATGAACACATATAACTGATAAGAAGGAATCAATCACACATAACACATAATATATCACTGGGGAAAGCACCAGCATAAAACCCCAACACTGTATTATCAATCAAGTGGAGATCCTCAACAACATACAAAAGGAATCAACTCAAAAGTTATCTTGATCTCTCTATACTCTGATGATAAAGTTCATGGACTACCTAGCCCTGTATATAAAGGCTGCACCTCAGGTCCAAGCTCCTATTTCCTTGCGCAGTTTTGAGTGGGGTGCAATTACAAAACACATGTAAATTGGCCTAATCATACCTGCTGTCACCTCAGGTCCAACTACGCAGTCATAGAAGGAATAAGCTTCCTTCCCCATGCAAGGAATACTTATTAGAAATATCCTAGCATTTGATAGTACACTGTCCCACATATGATCTCAATTGGGTCTCTGACAGAACTAACATGCATCAGTTATCCATGAGTGAATACACAGTTATCTGAAAATAATAGTTGTCACATGCATGCAAGCATCAACAAACTATATCTCATTAATTTAACAACTTGTTAAATTAATCTAACTGAACTTGACTAAGTTAAACTAAGTCAACTGATCCTCTCAATATAGAACTCATCCTTAATTCCTGAATCAGTGGAGCAAATCAAGGACACATTCCCTAATTAGTGGAGAAATAATTGCATGTTCTCACAAAGACTTCAAGTTTGCTTTTCCTTAACTAATTAACTCATGGAGAATTAATTAATTAATATTCCAAACTGCCAGTAAGACCAAATTCAAATTTACTTCCTATAGATAGACCAGGGGCTGCTATAAATAGGAAGGGACCCAGAAATGCTATTTTTAGAAGATGCTGTTTTTAGCAGTTTCACCTCTCACCCAAGGTGGCCAAAATTCTCATTGGCCAAACTGCTATTTTAGAAGTGCTATTTTTAGTAGTTCTATTTTTAGCACTTCCTAAATTTAGCATTTCTTGTTGCACACTTTTCAACAGGTCCAATGCCCTCTCATAATAGTTTCAATAACATTTATTAGTCCATGCATTCAACAACCATTCATACATTCATCAAAACATGTGAAGAGCCTTAAGTAATATACATCACATAACCGACATGTAACTAGCAAATAACCATCATAGAAACCATGGCAACTCAACCGTAATATCACCAACATAATCAACTACAAATATACAAGAATATATATTATTAACATATGAAAATACCAACCAAGTTGGGGACTTCCAAGTACCACCTGACTATAGATTGGGCTGAGCCAAATCTCTCTTTCAGCCAATCACCCGCGTGCCATATTCTAAGCATGAATGTGCGATCTCATGGAATAAACTAAAAAAAAAACAAATAAGACCTTCTAGAGGCCAAACCACCTCAACCCTCAACCACAATGATTCCATCTCCATAGTTGGACATCATAACACCAAGCATATTGGTCTACCTAAGTTGTCCAGGGCTCCGGGAACTAGTAACTCAACCCAGAACCTTCCAGGGCTCTAGAGCATTTATCCAACCTGAATCCAGGGACTTGTAACTCAACTCACCAAGGGCTCTATAACATTTGTCCCAATCTAGGCTCTATGACTATTAACTCAACGCAAGTTGGTCCATGGATTCAAGAGCGTTTGTTCCAACCCACAACCATAAGGAATTATGAGAAAGCAATCAAGTGGAAAAACCCACAATACCATGGTTATCCAAGAAATGACAAGGCAAGGCTAAAACCGCTGTCAATCTAGGAAAATATCCATGCCAATGAAAGCACATAACCAAAAAATCACACACATATACCCTTCATCCATAAAATAATAGGGAAATCATACATGCAACCTGTTACCTACAAAGCAACCTGGTTGTAGTTGTTGATCCTCCTGTTCCCTTGCACTTTCTTGCTTTCCTTTTACCTTCTTTCTCCAAAACAGGGCTTCCAGAGGCTAAACCACTTAGACCCTCAACCAAAATGATTCCACCTCCATAGTTGGACATCACTAACACCAACCAGATGGATCTCTACCTAAGTTGTCAAGGACTCCAGGAACTAGTAACTCAACCCACAACCTTCCAGGGCTCTAGAGCATTTGTCCAACCTGACTATAGGGACTACTAAATCAACCCACTAAGGGATCCAAAGCATTTATCCCCACCTAGGCTCTATGACTAGTAACTCAACCTAAGTTGGTCCAGGGCTTCAAGAGTGTTTGTTCCAATCCACAACCATAAGGAATTATGAGCACCAACCAAAAAACAATCAAGTGGAAAAACCCACAACACCATGGCTATCTAGGAAATGGAAAGGCAAGGCTAAAACCATTATCAGTCTAGGAAAATATCCATGCCAATGACAACACATAACCAGAAAATCACATACATATACCATGCATCCATAAACCAATAAGGAAATCATATACACAACATGTTACCTACAAAGCAACCCGGTTGTAGTTGCTGATCCACTTGTTCCCTTGCGCTTTCCTTCTTTCTCCAATCCAAGTGAAAAGTAGAGTGCTCCAAGCATGCTCCAATAAGTGTGTAAGAGTATGAGAGAGAGAGAGAGAGTGAATATAAGAGAGCTCCAAAATTGAACTGACAAAAGCTAAACTAGCCAAAAGCTTTGAATTGATCCTCATAAGCCTTCTTATCCTTGAGGCCTCTATTTTCTTCTTTTTTTCCTTCATTTTACCTCTCATGCAAATATGTGCATCTTCACCTTTCTTTTCTCTTATTTTCATTTATTTTTATAAATAAATGTCAATTAATGCCTCTTTACAATTGCCAATTTCCATACCATTTATTAAGCACTAGTGATACCCATCGCTATGTTTTACCCAACATTTAGCTTGGAATACATGTCCCATGTCCCATGACCTTGGTCTTATTTTTATTTACATAGGTAATCAACCAAGGCTTTGTTACAAACCCCTCCCCCTTGGGGGGACACTGTCCTTGATGTTCAATGACACTTATAAACCAACAAAACACATGCTACCCATGGAGATTTATAACACAACTCGATGCAACATTTACATCATATCATATTGCTGAGACCATGATCATCATAACATGAACACCATACTGCTTATTGGAGCTTTATAACACAAATCGATGCGGTATTTACAACATACATATGCATTTACATATAACCAACACAACATCAAACACATATACCATAATGCATTTGCTCAACCAACATATAGGGAAGGATACATAGCCTGCATCTGATTAGCCATCTCCCATGTAGCTTCATTGGGCCCAAAGTTCTTCCATTGCACTTTAACTTTCTCATTTGCTCGATTCTGGAGAATGAGCATCTTTTTCTGCAAAATGCACTGAGATGGAATTCTCCTTCTAGTTCCACCTGCAATGCATACCAATCAATCACATGATCAACATCCTCCACGCATCTTTTAAGCAATGAAACATTTAAAACATCATGGAATTTCACTATCAGAGGTAGTGCAAGTCGGTAGGCCACTTGTCCAATGCTCTTAAGGATATCGAAAGGCCCACAAAACTAATATGCCAACTTGGCACATGATCCAATACTCAGGGAGCTCCCCTTCAACTTGATGCGCAAGTACACATGCTCCCCAACATTAAACTCCTTAAGTACCCTGTGCTGATTTGCATAACTCTTCTACATGTCATGTGCTGCATTTAGATTCTTATTGATAATGTGCATTCCCTATTCCATCTCTGGCAACATGTCCAATCCAATCAATACCCTTTTCATTGGATCACTCTAACTAATGGGAGTATTACAGCTCCGCCCATAAAGTGCCTCAAACAGACTCATCCTCAAGGACTCATGATACCCATTATTATAAGAAAACTCTACCAGTGTAAGATACTCTTTCCACTTCCTCTATTGGTGCATAACATTCTTCCTCAACATATCCTCCAAAATCCTATTAACCCTCTTTGTTTTTCCATATGTTTGCGGATGATAAGTTGTACTGAAATCGAACTCTGTTCCCAAACCTGCAAACAACTCTTTCAAAAACCTAGAAGTGAACTTGTCATCTCTGTCTGACACAATATTCTTAGGAATACCTTGCAATATCACTATCTCCCTGATGAAAATATGAGTTAGGTCACTAGCTAAGTTTGTAGACTTTAATGCAACTAAATGAGCTACCATGGTCAACCTGTCAACCACAACCATAATAGAATCATGCTGCTTCAATGTCCTTAGAAAACCTATAATGAATTCCATGGAAATGACCTTCCATTTCCACTCTCGAATGGGAATCGGCTACAATAAAACACGTAGATGCTTACACTTTGCTTTTACCTGCTAACAATCCAAACATTCTGCAGCATACTCAACCACCTCTTTCTTCAAGTTCGGTCAGTGATAGAAATTCTTAACTGCTGTCAATGTCTTATGATATCCTGGGTGACCTGAATATGGCTTGACATGAAATTCCCCCAATATAAGCTTCTTGAGCTCATTATTGTTTGACACATAGATCCTTTCCCTAAATCTAACCAAACCATTGGTCATGAGATGATAATCCACATCCTGATCACATGTACCCTTTTGCTCTAACCTGTGCTTAAGCTGCTGGTACCTATCATCCTATTGTCCTTTCTGTAAGATCCACTCATGCAAGTCTATCCCATATGAACTCATAGTTGCAATGTGAATTACAAGTACTCTTCTGCTAAGAGCATCTGCAACCTTGTTCTCCTTTTCCTTAATCTACCCGATCTTGAAGTCAAACTCACTAAGCGTAGCCAACCACCTAGCTTGGTTAGCATTCAGAGTATGTTGGTTAAACAAGTACTTCAACCCATTGTGATCACTCATCAAAATGAACCTCCTTCTAAGAAGATAGTGCCTCCACATCTTTAGTGCATGAATGATTGCTGCCAACTCAAGAACATGAGTCACATAATTCTGCTTGCGCTCATTTAGCTTCCTTGAATCATAACATACTACATGTCCTTCCTACATCGAAACTCCACCAAGTACTCTTTTGCAATCATCTGTACATATCACAAACTCTTTATGGATCTACAATTTTAGTGGAGCGTTTGTAAGCAACAACTTCAACTACTAAAAACTAGTTGCACATTCCGCTATCCATTCAAATTTATTTCCTTTCCTCTGCAAATATGTAATAAGATAGGAAATTTGTGATAAGTTCCCAATGAACCACCTGTAATACCCTGCTAATCCCACGAACGATCTAACCTCATCCACATTCCTAGGAGTTTCCCACTCCATGGTAGCTTTGATCTTTTTTGGGTCCATTTCTATACCTTCCTTGGAAACCACATGCCCCAAGTAATGAACTTTTGTCTGAAACAAATTGCACTTACTTAGTTTGGAATACAACTGATGCTATCTTAGTAATCTCAACATTGTTGCTATCTACATTCTCTCCCTCATTCTTAGAATATATCATTATGTCATCAATGAATATTATCACAAAATTTTCCAGATAAGGACGCAACACATTATTTGTAAAACACATGAAAATAGTTGGAGCATTAGTCAAACCAAATGGAACCACAACAAACTCATGGAGCAGTTTCCCAGTAATGTATGATTTGATGGATGATTGTTTTATAATGTATAATAAAGATGATAAGCGCTTTAACCTATAACCCAAAAATATACAAATATACTTATCTAACCCAGGTAATGTATTAACAATGCAATTTCTGATTATTCCTAATAGACAAATAATCATATAGATGAATTATTGATCGATAGAAAGATGCATTCATAGATAATGATTACTTTGTTTAAGAAATTAAACAAAGTAATTATAAAAAACATATCGCATTCATAGGAATGTATATCGCTGACATATATATTTAAAGTATAACAATTCTAAATCTTCGGAAATGACATGATAAAGAATTGTTTGAGGAGCATACATATATCAACAATATCAACTTTTGAAAGGAGTGCTTCATCACATAAGGAAACAAGACAAAAGAACAGTGATAGAAATGCCCCATGCATTTGAGTCTTTCTATTATAAATACCACTCCGATTCCACTTTTTTATTTGAGAAAACTTCTAGGAGATACGAAATTTTAGGTCTTGAAAAAGTTTCTTCACAAAAATGTAGAACCTTGATCCATTACTGATAAAAATATATTCAGAAGTACAAAAGTGTAACTTCTCAAGTCAAGCTTTATATAAATTGAGGACCCCTTCTTAAAATACATGAAAGGGTTTAAATAATAAAATAAAAAGTAACTGTCAGTAAAAATCGCTTTGAGCTGTTGAAACTATAAACATGAAAATCTCGGATTTGATTTATGAAAATAATAGTGTGATAGCCTTTGAACTGATTCATTGTATCTACTTCTTCTCTTGCACTTGTAGCTGACAAATTGAGAGCATTTCCTGAATTTTCGGAGGATGACTCAGCCTGGAATGTAGTTGACCTGTGTATGTGGCATCTGAAAGCTCGAGAACCATGCAATTGACAACGTCGGCAAGGCATTTGGTGGCCATCTGCTGGCTGTGCGGCTTGACTAGGAAGAACCAAAATGCATCCCAAGTCAAGTTTTGCACTTTGCTAATTTGTTCTTCTTTGCTGGCCAGATCCTGTCTCCATTGATTTTCTAGTGCTTTTGCCTTCGGGAGCTTTCCTGGGGAGCAATCGGAGATCAAGTTAGCTCCATATAAGTTGTCATTTACCAACTCGATCACACTGTTCATTGTAGCCCTGGCTCTGGAAGTGGCTCTTTCGACCTTTATTAACTGTGATTCCCACTCCGAAAACAAGACTTCTTTTTGCGATTCTTGGATTTTTGGTAGATTAGCAGCTATGCCTTCTTCTGTACTTTTCCAAGAGAGAAATCTTGTGAACTTATCATCTGCATTTTAAAATTCTGACCTGGTGTCAATTGCTTTTTCAATGAGTGATGCAGTGATGATGCATAATGGTTCAACCAATGGTATTTTATGGAAAAGGATATTTAGTTGCCGAGATAAGGCTTTAGTCACTTCCAGGGCTTCTTTCTTGAATTCATCAATCTTCAAATAACCTTTGAATTTCTCTACCTGTAATTGCAGTTGTGCAATTTGTTCTTCTTTGGCCTTCTTTTCCTGCTGAAGTTCCACTTGAAGCTTGCTGAGTTCTTGAGACAACTTTTGTTCTTTTTGGAGAGCCTGCTGATCGATCTTTTGTTTCTCTAGATTTAACTATTCTTTTAGTTGCTCATTCTACTGTTTTTGCTCCGCTAGCTATTGCTCAAGCTGATCGATCTTCTGCTGTTCCACTGCCATTTTCTCTTCAAGTTGGGAGATCCTTAGATTCTTTTCTTTGATCAGTTGGCTAACTTTGGAGGCCTTGTCCATTGTAGCAACTGTATAGGCACTTGCATATTGAGATAACTTAGTTAAAACCTCAGAAGAATTGACTTTTGAGTCTTTCCATACCACATTCATAAGTTCAACTTGAGGAGTTGAGAATGGTCCCTGGTCAATTTTCCTCTGTCTTTTGACCACAACCCTATGCTTTGGACTGTAAAATACATCTAGGGGTGGTATTTCCTCAACCTTCAATACAATCTTTTCGGAAGGATTCTCTGGAATTATTTCAATATCATGCTGAGTGTTAACTGTGCTCACTGCCCCTTCAATTGTAATACTAGTAACAATAGGCTCCTGTGTTGTGGTAGTGTGTTCTTCACTGTGGCCTTCTTACTGCACCATAGGGTTAGTGTTCAATAAATCCAGAGGTAATGTTTGTAACCTATATATCCTGAACTACATAAACTTATCTATCTCCCCAGCTCCCAATTTGATCCCTGCTAGATGTTTTACTTGTGAAAATGACTTAGCCGAAGCGAAAAAGTCATCATAGTCATCTTTCTCATGTTCAAATTTGGCAATTTTCACCTAAGTGGTAAAGTTGTAAGCTACTTCATTTGGGTCATACTGTCTCTTAGGGATGACTGCTAACTTCAAAATTTTTATCTTCTTTTCTTCTTTCTCGGCATGTTTGAAATCATGTAGTGAGTAAGTACCACAACGGAAGGGAAATGTAGGCCACATTTGTTTCTTGGACTCTTTGAGGTTCTTGGACATTCCTTTCTTCGTTATCTGGTAAGATATTTCTCTGGCCAATAGCTTATCAGGAGTGTATAATAGGAGAACATGTAGATCTGTGATGCTGCCAAAAAGTCTGACATAGGTGAAATTTTCTTCACCGAACCAACTGTTGATTGATGTTAGGTCAATGCTGGCCTCATCGGATAACCGAGGAGCAGGTCTGTTGAATATGGCCTGATGGACAGGTAAAACGAAACCATGGCAAATTCTATATATATGATCTTTATAATAGGCCTTCCACAAATACGTATGATAAATGTGAATAGGAGTTGGGCCTTGAAGAGTCCATTTCCAACCTAAAAGGGGGAAGTTAGAATTGAAATAGATGGTATCCATAATGTAGGCGCTCATATAGAATGGGGGTACTATCCGGGTAGTTACATACCTATTTCTTCTATAATCAAGGATTTGGTTGGCCATTTTATTTGATAAAATGGTTGCCCAATCCATGATAAAAGAGTTAATTGTTGCTTCCATTAAAGGCACCATTTCTATGGAAAATCTAGCTGAATCAGAGGCTCCAAAGAGTCTACATATCATAGCACTAGCATAGCAATAGGGAGATGCTAAGGAGTCCACAGAGTACATACCAGAGGATTCATGCTTATGCTTGTTTGGGAAATGTCTCCATTGCTTGATAGGGTCCGACTCTACCTCGTTCTCCTTGGCGAAAGCTTCTAAAAATGCCTTGTTGTAATGTTTCTGGGGGTCTGACAAATGATACATCTTCTTGACATCTTCTGCCTTGAATGTCCCGAACATCCTTCCATCGGCTGTAAAGAATGCTCTGTTGGTTATGTTGATACTCTCTATTACCCATCTCACCAGGTCATTGTATGGTAACACTTTCGCACGGGCTGCTATTTTGTGGAGGAAGGAGCTGGCTAAATCCTTAAGAGTATTTTCTGATTTATCACTTGAATCAGCTGTTCCTCCTTCTTCTTCAATTTCGGTTGGATCCTTGGCTTTGAGTAGATTATATATGCCCTCCCATGAAGTCTTGCCAAGGCCTAGACAGGTAGTATCAGCTATCAGCACCAACTTTGCTGGTTCATCTTTCGCTATGACGGGGACCTTTACTTTTCGAGATTTCTTAGAAATTTTTGTTGGACTGATGATTTCAGATTAGCTTTGCAAAATGAAGTAGAAGGACATAACATTAGGAAAACTTGTTAAATTATAATAAAAAATGCACAATACAAACAACAATTAAGCGTAATAGATGCTATGGATCTATGACATATTAAGCCACCACGGATGAAATCCTTGAAGGATTCAACCATAAATGCTTCTTAATGATTTCCTCATAACTTCCAACGTGAAACTTTATTGCTGTGATGGTATGTCGCATCACAAATTGTTAACGTTCCTTTTTAGAATGGGTATCGTGACTTCCCGATCGGCAATTAGCAATAATAGCATATCGCAGATCGAGAGTTACAAGTGCCATGCTTAAATGGTTCCTTTGCATGGTTGCGATTGCAATCAATGGTGAGCTGGCATGGGGAGGCGGCATGCTTTAAAATTGATAAATCGTTTAAATTTTCTTTATAATTGACTTATAACTTTAAACCGCACATGTTCACAATACTTCATATTTTACCTTTATCGAAAGCGTGATATACGATAATGAAATCGCATCGGAATATTTCAAAGGAGCTTTTGGGATGTGTCTTATGATTTTAGCGATGTGTGATTGCGATCGGCTTATCACATCGAAGGTTTTCCATGGAACACTTGGGACGTTTTCTTAACGAGTAGCGATATGCGATTTCTGATAGAGTTATCGCATCGGCGGATCTCAATGGAACACTTTAAGTCCACCGTTGAGATAAAGGATGTGCACGATGCGACAATTCACTTTTATAATTATTTCCTTTGATAAAGCTTTTTACGATAAGGTTTTATTATGACTCAAATTGGATCGGATTTTCTTAAAAGGACTTCCATGGGTTCAAAAGTTTTGCAAATTGCGATTGCGATCTAACCTACCCTAAAAGCAAATTTTTATATGACCTATTATAAAAATTTATTTTCAAACGTTTTATTGATTTTATTTATATTCTAAAGGGGACCCATTTCTTATTAAAGTCTTATATGAAATTTTTTGAAATGGGGAGGGTTGTTGTATAACACAACATGTCTCTTGTTAATTTCTATTATTTTTTACTAATACAGTCATGCCTCCAAAGAGCAAAACCCAGGATAAACCTATTAATCCATTAATCCCTCCCTTCGTAGATTTAGATCACATCCCCTTAGCCGATAGGGATTATCGGATTAATGAAACCCAGTGTGATTGTGAGTTCTTAGAGCTATACTATTGGCTGGAAGACAAGCTTGCAGACTAGACTGATGAAATTGGACTTTGGGAGTCAAACCTTCCCCATTATATCTTCCCTCTGACCTTCCAAGCCCCTGAATTCACCAGAAAAATGCCAGTCCTATTAGGTCCCTACCCAAAGAGCTATCATGGGCCCATTCGGTGACATTCTCTTTACCATTACTGCCCAGTCTATAGACCAAATGATGCTAGCTCCCCCTGTGGAAAATAATGCTCCTTTCTCCTTAGAAGCCCTCACCCATCTTTATGAAAAGCTATATTTCACTACTAGAGCCAAACTCTTTAAGATCTTCTTACCTGAGAATGCCCAGTTACCTAAGAAGAATCCTCCATACCTTTCCTCTATCTTCCCTGATCAAGCTAAACAAATTATATCCATAATTTCATATATTTTTGGTTATTATTCTGATCAGTGGGTAGATGAAACCATTTTAGGTTTCCTCTCCATATTTTCTACAGATAGCAAGCCATCCATCTATTCAATTTCAATGATTTCTTGGCTGATAACATTCATAAACAATTTCTAAAATTTCCCACAGAGCACGTGTTTAATTACACGTCTATTTTAATCTACATGT
Source organism: Pinus tabuliformis (assembly GCA_031772625.1). Taxonomy (NCBI): domain Eukaryota; kingdom Viridiplantae; phylum Streptophyta; class Pinopsida; order Pinales; family Pinaceae; genus Pinus; species Pinus tabuliformis. Next base: position 1,057,149,903 of record CM062813.1, read on the forward strand.
TCCTTTATTATCGAGCATATAAGTTCAATTTTGCAATGCAAAAGCTAGATGATGTAGGAAACCAACAACCAATAATTTTTTTGGACCTCACTTGTCATGAAAGAGCAGTAAGAGTTCTCTTAAAAGCAGTTTATTGAGGAATTTATTCACCCAGCCATGAACATCCTTAATAGTTCCATACAACCCAGAATCGATGAAGATATTAAAATAATTTTACATCTAACAGATCAAGCCAAGATTGGAGATTGGTATTTATACAAAAATTACACAGAAATATGAGTTTATGGATGCGAATTGGCACCATAGAAACTCCCTATATACCTCCCCATGAGGATTTTTTCCATGGAATACATCAGACATATGTTAAATTTCGTTGACATTCATTTTGTGGTGGCTAAGAAGAAGTCACAATTTCACATAAAGACACAGGGGGGCACATTTGTATGTGATACCAGGACAACAAGTCAAGAAGCATATAAACTTATTAAAGAGATTAAATTCAGCCTGAGTTTTACATGGTCTTATGACCCTTGTGGGATTATTTCAAAAATTAGAGTAGAAAACAAAACTACTCCCTACATTCATACCTCAAGGCCTATGTAAATTAGTTGGAATGAACAGAGAATACCTTGCAGGAAGCTGAAGAACAACTCTTTTCTACTTCAAGTTTACAGAATCCCACTCCTCAGGAAAAATCAAGTAAAAGACAAAGAGAGGAGGGATCATCATCGAAAACAGGAAGTGAGGCCAAAGAATTCAGGGTCAGTTACAAGAAAAGGGAAAAATTTACTCCTAAGTTAGATGTGGACAAAGAGATAGAAGAGCAGGTTGCCATCTTAATTACAGACTCACCACCTGCAAGCAACAAATTTGTAACATCTTCTATTGGACCTTCATCATCACATGGTCAGAAGGAAACAAAGCTAGATTGACATAATTTCCAAGGAGAGAAGGAAAAGACATTTTTGATAGGTATAGAGAGATTAAGCTTAAGAATGAGATTTTTAGAAATCATATCTATAATCAGTTTTGGAAGCATACCTCTAGCTCACAGAGTATATTGTTATCAGTTTTTGACACAGATCATGGGAACCTAATGGCCTTTCTTGAGGTCCAAACTCCACATACAAAAAAATCAGTAGACTACAAGAGTACTACATTTGAATTCAACACCAAACATCCATCCCATTGATCAAATGGAGATGCATAAACAAACTGGTGAGATAATATCTTCAACATTAACTAATACTACCATGTCATTGTCCAAGTTGCAGGCACCATTTACCAATGTTCAGTCTCAATTGAAAATGGAAAAGGTATCCTCCTTAGCAAAGGATAATAGGATCAAATCTTTGGAAGATTTCATAATCAAGATAGGATATGATCCTAAAGATGTAAATGTTGCAGAGGAGATCATCAAAAGGAAGAATCTAGATATTGCAACATTGAGAAAGAAGCTTAAGTTTCCAACCACAGAGGATCCTTTGACCAAAGACATTAAAGAAAATGAGGCACAAGAGGCTGACATGATGAAGTTGATCATAGAGTAGAATATACAGATCAGATAAATGGAGGCAGAAATGGAGAAGATGATAAAAGAGAAAGAACAGAGTCAGAAGATGGCCATTGTCCCCTTGGATGCCATACCCATTTCTCAGCTTCCAGCAACAAGAACAACCACTGCAACTACTTCTTCCACTCATACTGCAAGTGCTGAACATGTGACAAAGACACTAGAGAACATGTCAATCCAGTTAGAAGAGATCAAGACTTTGCAGGAGAAACTCAAAGCTCTAGAAGTATAGAAATCCAGAGCTGAAGCTTCTTGTCTTACTGAAATGCAGAAATCACAGATACTGTTGGAGAAGTTGTAGAAGGTAGAAGAATATACATTAATTGGTCAAACCCTGGCCCAAGACAAGGAAACCATTTGGATGGGTATTCTGGATTCTATGAACGATATTTGGCCATTTTTCCAAATCATCTTTGAACAGAAAGAATTTATAGACAAAGCCGCTGAAACTATTGTTCAGGTAAGGGAAAATCTTGGAGATATGGCCACAAAGCCTCCAACATTATCATATTCTTAAATTCTAAGCCTAAATATGAACTTGAAGAATTAGGAAGCATGACAGGACTGCCACTATTCTGGAAGTCAAGAAAGTTTTGAGTAAAAGGAACCTCATTGATGAATTGGAAGAAAGATGTGAAACACTGGAGCTCGGAGTAAATAGGTTTTGCAACAGAATTTAAGCATTAATCCATAAAGGACTGCCCAACATTTATGTGATAAATGATAAACTGATCACTTAGGAAGACTATGTCCTGAAGATGAAGGAAATGGCTAGAAGCAGTGTTAAGTTCAGTGGGATAAAGGGAACTATGTTAGTTAGGGCATTTTTAGAAACCACGACAAATGACTTCTACATACAGAATGAGGTAAAACATGTTTTTACAGTGAATTCAACTTTTGAAAAATACACGAAGGTTATGAAATTTACCAGAGGGTAATTAAATTAACCATACTTGATGAAAAGAGATGGAAAGAACTTTACGGTTTAATGATTAAAGAGTAATAAGGATGCAATAGAGACAACAGCCAGCACAATAGCCAACACATCAACGCAACACCATTTTGGGTTAATTCAACAATTGAACTCACCAAAGAAGAACCACCTTTCCATGAAACTGTATACGTGGCCTATTTTCCTACCATAGATAAATCTTATTGTTTAGAATTTGGCTAATAATACACTGTCAGTTTTGATAGCATTTTTGTAATCATTTGAATAAATACTTCACTGTTTGAAGTATTAACGGTTGATTTCTGAATGTAATTTCCTCTACATATTTGTAATTTTTCAAAGTGTTGGAGCATCAATAATACAGGGACCTTCTCACAAGATTCATGTGGTGTACCAAATGGTGATGTGTTTCTTCAGTTTATTTGTTTAAACATTGTTTTTCTTTCCTTGTTATTCTAAAATCTTAATTACTCAACATAAACTGTGATGAATAGGATTTTCTATTTAGAGCACCCTATTTTGGCTGTTAGTAATTTTCATGTTTTCCGCTGAAGTCAAATTAAGGAATTCTTAATTGCTCCTTAATTTCCACTGAATCTTACATTTCTGTTCTCTCATAATCCATTTAAATTTTAGAAAAGATCCAAATAGTACAACCTAGCTTGCCCTGTGAAACTCCTCTAAAAGTTGATCACAAATCCAGTTAAATCTTTAGATTCCATAGCCCAATGGAATTATAACATTTAAATCAACCAAACCATTCAAACAAAACAATCAGTACATTCATAACTAGCCTAAAATTTACACTAAAAAAAGAAGCTAAATTTTATAGAGAGATCCCTCTCTGAAGCTGACAGGGCTCGATCCCAACTTCCAAAGTTGTTTTGATGATGTCCTATGTGTTTTCTCCCTCAACTTCAAAAATACGGAACGACAATATAGTGGCGACCATACTGGAGACTCTAATACTTTTTAAATTGAAAAATCATTATTCCCTGGTATTCAGTCAATATTTCAATTAAACAAAACTGTTATATCATAATGAAATACATGATCTGAAGTTGTTATCTTGTATATATTTGAGTGTGTTTTTAATTTTGATTTTATTAGTTTTGTGATGAATTTTTAATAGATCTGGCTCCCAAAATAATTTTCACTAGAGCTCACCCTGATGCCAACCCTGCTGAATTTGTAGATAATCCAGAGAAATTGGTGAGAAAGAAAAGTTCTATAGAGAGTCAAGGTAGTAATAGCCCTTTGTCTAGGTTCAATTCTCTTCCTAAGAATAGTCCTTTGTCAAGGTCTAACTCTCTTCCAGAGAAATTTGAAACTATTCAAGATATAGAGTTTGATTTGCCTTTCTAGCATAGTTTGTTTAAATCAAAATCTGAGAGTTTTGTAGATTAGACTGTCATTGACAAAACCATACTGCAACCATATATACCCCAAACCCAGCCTTTTGAAACAGATCCTGATCTTGAATCCCTACAACAATTTGATAAATTACAGGATTTAGTTTCGGTTTTGAACCAAGCCATTGATGAAGCTTATATTCAACAATATGTTGAATTTTCAACTTTAATCATTGCAACAGCTTCTTTATCCAACCAATCTTCCCAATTTGTTAATCTACGACCACCTAGTCCTACTCATTCCATAATCTCTACTTTTTCACTTGTAATTTCTCAGACTCTTATTCCTACTATGCCTGTAGTTATCATAACTACACCTACCATAGGTCCATTTTCCAGTCAATCTCCCAGACCAGCTATGGCAAGTAGGTATGCACCTTTGGTGTTACCAGGCCACCTAAATGTTATGCCTAGAGATTACTAGTCCAAAATTCTGAACTTTGATAATACTAGCTCTCATACTACTCAGCAACACGTGGATAGAATGAATTATGTTTTTCACCTTCAAGAAGTAGATGACGCTGATGTAAAATTGAGATTGTTTGCTCAAAGTCTAGGAGGTGATGTCAAAAAATGGTTTAGGAGTTTACCTATAGGAAGTATAGCTAACCTTGATGCATTCCATCAAGCTTTTTTAGCTAGAAGGGAAATCAAGAAAAATTCACTTCAACTCCTAAATGAATACAAAAGGCTGAAAAGAAAGCCAAATGAAACTGTGGAAGAATATTGTGAATGGTTTAATACTGTTTACAATGCCATTCCTACAAACATCAAGCCCTCCCCTGGCCTATCTTTTATTGATTTTCCTAATGGTTTTGATGTAGACATGGAATATCAACTTAGAGAGAGACCCGACAACTTTGGAAGAAATACAAGCAAATGTTATAAAAGTTGAAGCTAACATCTTAGCCAAGAAGGCCAAAGTAAAATCTGAACACAGGGTTACCATTAAAGAAGAGCCTTCCACTTTTTCCTTTGATCATAAAATTGATGACTTAGTGAGGGTAGTGGAGAAGATGATGCAAAGAGTAAACATAAATGATCAAGCTCAAATTAGAGCAAACCAAAATGATCCTCAAAACATAAGCCAAAACTTCTGAAGGAATGTTCCCCAAATCAAACAATGAGAACAAAAGGGGTAGACCAGCAGGTCCGACCTCCTTTTCAGGAAAACTATATTGATGATGAGGGTAATATTATTAAAGATTTGGAAGACAATCAAATAAATTTGATGGGAATAGATGGTGATGGAAGAATTTTTCTCACTCAAGAGGAGCAAGAACTTTTTCTCCTAATTCAAACTGAACTAGACACTGAAGAATCAGATGAATATAAACAAGGTTTTGAAAATTTCATCATGGAAGTCCATAGGCAGTATAACCTTAGGAGAAAATATAATTCTAACACTCTCAACAACAAAAAATCTGATAATCCTTCTAAAAAATCCTTTGAAAGTGATCTTAGGAAAACCACAGAAAGTCTTCCTAAGAAAGTTGTTGATAATCCTGGTAAAAAGAAAGTAAAATCTCTTGTCAAAAACATAGTTGATAGTGTTTCTAAAACTACCCAAACAGATATCCCAACCACTAGTCAATGAAAAGAGCCTATATCAAAAGAAATTACAGATCAATCTGACCTTCCCAACCTCATTAAGATTCAAATATCGTTCAACATTGAAAATGAATTAGAAAAACTGTAAATTCCTATTCCTCTAACAAATTTAATGAACAAAAACATGTACAGACCCCAGGTGATGAAAGCTCTAAATATAGGGGAAAACATAGACTCTATAAACTTGAATGATGACCAACCTAAACTAATATTTGGACCGGAGTTGAGGGCAAACCACAGGAAGGAGGAGTTCCTCCGTTCTATGTCAGCCTAAATATTCATGACAAGATTCTCCGTAATGCTATGTTAGATTCAGGTGCCTCCCACAATTTAATGAATAAAGTTGTTATGGAGAAACTAGGACTTGACATTACTAGGCCTTATAAAGACATATTCTTTTGACTCCAGCAAAGTAAGATGCGTAGGTCTCATCAAATACCTATGTGTTACTTTAGCTCAAATCCCTGCCAAAAGTATAGTAATGAATATAGTGGTTGCAGATATTCCCCCTAAGTATGGCATGCTATTGTCACTCTTATGGGGAGCAAAATTACAAGCTACCCTATAGATGGATATGACCTTTGCCACCAGACCGGTTTTTGGTCAACAAAGAAGATTATATAGGGAAACTTTGATGAAATTCATGGTGAGTAGTAAACATAAGCCTCACAACTATCCACTTTACTCTGTCCACTCAGATTTAAACTCTTTCATTCTTTATAATGATGGAGACATTAACACTCAGGTGGCCAAAGCTGAAACTAATATTTCTGAAATAGATCCAAGCCAAACACAAACAATAGAACCAAATACTCCTCCTGAACCTCTTTGGAACATGAAATTTGATGGCTCTTGTAGCAAAGATGGTTCTGGAGCAGGAATATGGGTGGTAAACACAGGAAACAATCATGTTGAGGGTCACTCATACAAGCTCAATTTTCAATGTACCAATAACATAACAGAGTATGAAGCCCTTATATTAGGATTGCAGTTGTTGAAAAAATTAGGTGCCAAGAGAATATCCATTCAAGGGGATGCTGAGTTAATTATAAAACAAATTAAAGGAGAGTATTCAACTAAACACCCTAGAATGAGAGCATACAGAAATGTTGTGCTTGATTTTCTAGAGAGTTTTCTTGAATATGACCTTTCTGCAATTCCTAGAAAACAAAATATCATTCCAAATAGTCTAGCTTTTTTAGCCAGCTCCTGTAAAATGCCTTACCCTAATCGAGAATATACAGTGGAAGTGAAACATTGACCAACTGTACCAAATAATATGAAGCATTGGCAGGTGTTTGGCAGTGATAAACAAATTGAAAGTTTTTTGCAATCTAAGGATGGATTTCAAGATGATAGTATAGATTTAGAATCAGAATTAGAAAAACAAATAGTTGTACATTATAATATAGAAAGGCAGTTAGAGAACTCAGATGTAAATACACCTATAGATAAAGTTGTAAATAAATTAGAATTGCTTGAGATAGACCCAAAAAAATAAGAGTTTGAAAAACTTCAGTTAAGGATAACGTTTTATCTAGAGGTCTAGTTCCACCAGAAGAATTTTTTGATTTCAATGATGTGGCTAAGAAGCCTAAGATTGATCCCACAGGAGTAGCAATAGAAGAATGTAATATAGGCAGTGAAAAAGATCCCAAAATCATAAAACTATCTAAATCACTCCTAGCTGCTAAAAAACAAAAATACATTGCTTTATTCAAGGAGTTCAGTGATGTTTTTTTCCTGGAGCTATGAAGATATTAAAACATAGGATACAAAGATTATACAACACAAAATTCCAATTAAAGAGGATCATAAACCATTTAAACAAAAACTTCGAAGAATAAATCTAGTAATGATGCCTTTAATTGAGAAAGAAATTAAAAGAATGTATGACTCTAAAATCATAGTTCCTCTTAGGAACTCTATATGGGTTTCCAATATTATGACAACTAGGAAGAAAACATGTGAAATCAGATTACGTATAGATTTTTGGAACCTTAATAAAGTCTCCCTAAAGGACAGCTACCCTTTACCAAAAATGGATCATATTCTACAAAAGGTAGTTGGGTCTTCCAAGATTTCTTTATTAGATGGTTTCTCAGGTTAAAATAAGGTTTTAGTTCACCTTGATGATCAAGATAAAACAACCTTTACTACTCCAGGGGGTACCTTGATGTATGTGAAGATGCCTTAAATTGGGTTAATGAATGATGGAGCCACATTTCAAAGAGCAATGGATATTGCTTCTGCTTATTAAATTGGCAGATTTATTGTGATCTATCTAGATGACATCATAGTTTATTCTAAAAATGATCAAGATCATATGTTACATCTGAGAAGAGTATTTGAGAAATGCAGAAGGTTTGGTATTTCACTAAACCCTAAGAAAAAGCTATTTTTCCTTGAAGAGGGAAAACTTCTTTGTCATATCATCTCTACGGAAGGTATTAAAATTGATCCCAAAAGGATTGAATCTATTTTGAAAAACCATCACCCTAGAAACATTAAGGAACTTCAATCATTTATTGGTAGAATAAACTTCCTAAGAAGATGTATCCCTAACCTTGCAGAACTTCTCAGAAACATAACAAATATGTTAAAAAAGAGATTTAGAAATTAGATGGAACATCGAAGTTAGGAAACACAAAAGGACCAGTTCTAATCAGTCCAGATTTTACTTAAGGATTTTATAATCCTTTCATTTACTTCTAAACACACTATTGCAACTATCCTTTTACAGAAAAACGATGATGGATTTGAACAACCCATTGCTTTCTTTAGCAAGGCTTTGAGGGATGCTACACTCAAATATAATATAATGGAAAAACAAGCCTTCACATTAATAAAAGCAATTAAAGATTTCAGACTGCATATCCTCCATTCTTACATAATAGCTTATGTACCAAATGTTGTAGTTAAGGATATTTTAACCCAAAATGGACCAGATGGTAAAAGAGGCAAATGGATTGCCATCATTCTTGAGTATGACATGGAAATCAAGCCAACCAAGATTATCAAAGGACAAGGATTGGCCAAATTAATGGCCGAATCTAACTTTAATGCATTGGATACCAACTTTGTAGTTGCATTAGATGATCAAGAGGAACAAGCGACTCCACAATTAGAAGAGGCTTTTATAACCTCACCCTGCTATGCAGACCTCATTTTTGTTTTATTCAATTTATATGCTCCTCCCGGTTTAACTAAGACCAAGGATAGATTTATAAAGTTAAAAGGAGTGAAATTTTGCATCATAGATAATGCTTTATATTGGAAAGATTCTGGTGGTATTTTACTAAAGTATCTATTGAAAGATGATGCATAAAGAACAATGTAGGAATTCCATGAAGGTGATTGCGGTGGACATTTATACTGGAAAACCACTGCTAATAAGATCCTTAGAGCTGGTTTTTACTAGCCTACCCTTTTCCCTGATGTTCATAAGAAGGTAACCTCTTGCCATAAATGCCAAATATTTGAGGGGAAAAGAAAGTTATTGCCTCTACCTTTGAAACCCATATCTGTTGAAAGTCCTTTCCAACAATGGGGATTGGATTTCATTGGAGAAATCCATCCACCATACTTTGCCCAACATAAATGGATCCTCACAACTACTGATTACTTCACCAAATGGATTGAGGCTACACCTTCCAGACTGGCTACTGATGCTATTATTATAAAATTTTTAGAAACTAATATCATGTCTAGATTTGGCTGTCCAAACAAGCTCATTATAGATAATGTTGTTGGAAATAATACTGAGAGGGGGGGTGAATCAGTATTAGCAAGTCAATAATATTTCATTTCCATAGTCAAATTCATATGCACTACTTTAGTTAATTAAACTTGCGTGTATACGTAGCTGTATGTAAGGAAACTAGCGTATACTCTTCAAACTTATTACTTAGTTAATTCATCATATGTTGATCTTTAATCTATGCATCAGAACCATATAAACAGTAACCAGGTGCAGTAAAATAAAACATACATTCACACACATTCACACAAGATATAAGGTGGAAACCCAATGTGGGTGAAAACCACCTGCTGCAATCGTCTCTATCTTCTTTTAATAAGAAACTTCTTTTTACAATTTTTGTACTGGTGTAGACTTATACCAGTACGTAGGCTTCTACCTACAGAAGGCTACAACCTTCTCTCATTCTCCAGCTTCTCATGGAAGGAAGCTACAACCCCTGGCTTTTGTACTAGTTGTTGTGTTTACTAGTATGTAGGTGTAGGCCTACAGAAGGCTACAACCTTCTCTTTTCTTCCAGGGACCACGTTTCATAAATTTTCAGACTGGATCCATCAATAACATCAATCAACCATCAATTATATCTGCATCAACCAATCTCCTTTGCACCAACCAAAACTGAATCAATCAATCACTTCTTAGAATGTTGTAACCAAAATACACTAACAGTAACCAGAACTGATCCAAGTGGACATTGGTGGCCACATACAAGTCCACTTGGACCCCCACCATTGTTTCTCTTAGCATTTTCAGTTTCCTTAATTGTGCACAACTTACTATTTTTAGCAGTTTTTCGGGTCCCGAACTTCCAGAGTCGTTTTGAGGCCCTAAACGATGTTTTTTTGGAAAACTAGGATAGATCTTTCTAACAAGATATTGTGCACGTCAAACAGAGATCATATGCCAAAGTTACGACCCTGGGAAGTTAATGTACCAATTTACCCAAATGGGGCCCACAGTTTGGCGTTTCATCTTCTAGGGTTAGATTTTTGGATGTTTAGGGTTTTCCATTGTTTCTCAACAATAAATAGGCCTTCGAGCCTCATTGTAAGACAGTTCAGAGGGATGTAGCCGCCACATCTCTTCTCAGAGATAAGCTACCATCGCCCTAGCTGGTTTATTTCCATTACTGTTTGTAAGCATATTTCAGTGTTTTACATTAATGAAATGAAGTATTATTTCCACTGCATATCTGTGTTTATGGTTATCTTTGTAATTTGTTGTATTCCTGTTTAAATCCGGATCAAGAACCCAAGCCAGAACCCAGAACAATGTAACAATAAACAGAAGTAGCTAAAGCATATTTTATTAGGTACACACTACTTCAATGTGTCGAACCTGCGTAGATACGCTGTTATCTCAAGGTGAACCTGTGTATACGATGTTTTGATATGCAAAACCAGCGTGTATACGTGCCTTTGCTAAAGTGAACCTGTGTACATATCTATCAATGATGATTTAAACTTTACAACGATTCCAGACGTCAGTTATACCCAGATTATCATATCTACAGATTACAACATGCGCCAGTTATTCAGATAAGGATCAAAACAAAGATACTTCTCTTCAAGCCTTAAGATCTTGACCCATCAATAGAACTTATCCTTCATCACGCACTCAGGTTCATCCTTGATTCCGATCTAGTTGTGTACCATAACCCAATGACCTGTATTCTAGATCTTTCTCTTCATTAGATATTCAATGCTTGAGTGCCTTTGCTAATGATCTTCTCCTCCTTTTATAGTCTTAGGCCTTACTCAATACCATGGTCCAAAACCACTTAGAATCAATACCTTAGACCAAATAACTGGGGTCAACACTTCAGACAAGATACCTTGGACCAATACCATGGATCAAAATATCATGGACCAAATACCACGGACCAAAACTAAGTTTTCCAACATGTACGCGCCTTTCCTTCTGTGAAAGTGCGTGTGTACACTATACGCGTCTTTTGGTCTATTAACCCACGTGTACATGTGGCTTGGTCAATGGGGAACTTGCGTATACCTCTCTTTCTTAATTCTGTGACCCTGAACTGTGATCTGTCATCTGTGTGAGTTTCCATCAAGGACAACACCTATGTCATAGTGCCAAATCTATATCATAATGCCAACAATCTCCCCCTTTGGACTTGATGGAAACCCCAAGTCACTCTCCCCCTTTGTCATCAAGGGAAAAGGGTTATGCTCCCCTTGAGTGCATGTTGAATTCTCTGATATGCTGAACTGTGCTGTCCATGTTCTCCCTGAATATGCAAAAAGATGATTCTATACATACATCATAAATGATCTTCTTATCACTATTGACTCATACATACATCCAACTCCCAACCAAGTGGGGATATACCAAGTGATTATACATGTCAGAACAATAACATTACATCATCCATCCCATGCATAGTGGGGAAACAAAATAGGTCGTTTCATGACCTTGTCAATAAAAGATATACATGACATAGAGACCACATATCTAAAACAAGACTATGATAGTTATCAACAACTATCATCAGCAGCATCTGTCAATCACCATCCAGACCAAAAACCATGATCTCCCCCTGAACCTGTTCCACCTGAATAAAAAACAATTGTGAATTTGTACCAAGACCTTCTAAGATAATGCCAACAATGCATTACTATAAGTATATGCTCCCCCTGAATGTGTGTCAGATGATCACTATCAGACCCATATCAGACTCCTTTCATCCACTGTTTTTCTTTAAACCAACATATACGCGACTGTATCCACAAAAACCAATGTATGTATGCAGATACACTTCATGAAACTCGCATACGACCACTTTTCTCTGAAATAGATAAGTTTTAATAGCAAGATGATGCATCAACTACTCCCAGCTTCTGTCTAAGATATTCAAATATCTCTCTGGGCAGTGGTTTGGTGAATATATCAACAACCTATTCTTTGGAGGGAACATACTCCAATTTGACCTTTTGTTCAAGCACTTGTTCACGTAGAGAATGATATTTGATGGGTATGTGTTTGGTCTTGGAATGCATGACTGGATTCTTTGAAATACTGATTGCACTTGTATTATCACATAGAATGGATATGGGTGGAGTACATGTGATCTGAATGTCTTGAAATGTTTGCATCATCCAAAGGAGTTGTGTGCAACAAGATGCAGCAACCACATATTCTACTTCCGCTGTAGATAATGCAATTGAACTTTGTTTCTTGCTAAACCAAGACACTAATCTGGAACCCATATAGAATGCACCACCACTAGTGTTTTTTCTGTCATCCACGCTTCCTACCCAATCTGCATCTGTATATGCATGAAGTGTAAGATCTGTATCCATAGGATACCATAAACCAAAATTCTGAGTTCCTTGAAGATATTTGAAGATCCTTTTGGCTTCTTGAATGTGTGATTCCTTTGGATTTTCTTGGAATCTTCCAACTATTCCCACTGCATGCATGATGTCTGGTCGGGTACCTATTAGATAAAGAAAACTGTCAATCATGGATTTGTAGGATGGTTGATGTACTGCTGCTGGTTCATCATTTGAACTAAGACTGCATCCTATTACCATGGGGGTACATACAGGTTTAGAATCTTCCATGCCATATTTTTTCAAGGTCTGCTTGAGATACTTGGTTTGTGATAGAAAATACCATTTTTATTTTGTTGAACTTGTAGGTTGAGAAAATATGTGAGCTCACCAAGCAGGGACATTTCAAATTCTTACTCCATTACCAAAGCAAAGTTTTGACTCATGGCTTCTTCATTGCTACCAAAAATGATATCATCAACATACACAACAAGTATTAACAATTTATCATTATCAATCTTTGTATATAGATTGCTATTAGCTGATCCTTTTGAAAAACCTTGTTGATGGAGGTATTTGTCAAGACGATAATACCAGGCTCTTGGAGCTTGTTTTAGACCATAGAGAGCCTTTTTGAGTCAGCATACAAGTTTTAGATCATTTCCAAGGATGAATCCGTGTGGTTGCTCATTATATACTTCTTCTTCTAAGTCTCCATTAAGAAAGGCAGATTTTACATCCATTTGGTATACTTTGAATTTCTGAAAGCTAGAAAGAGCAAGGAACATTCTTATGGCTTCAAGTCTAGCAACAGGTGCAAAAGTTTCTTCAAAATCTATACCTTCTTGTTGAGCATATCCTTTACAAACAAGTTTGGCCTTGTTTCTGATAACTTCACCATTTTCATTCAGCTTGTTTTTAAATATCCATTTGGTTCCTATGATATTCTTATCATGAGGTCTAGGAAATGATTCCCAAGTATTATTCTTTTCAATTTGCTCAAGTTCTTCATTCATGGCCTTGACCCAACATTCATCTTTGCTCGCTTCATTTACATTTTGAGGTTCGATGGAGGAAATCAATGCTAGATAGCTTGAAGCTTCTGTAATAGTTCTTCTTGTCTGCACACCTGCCTCTTTCTGTCCCAAAATTTGAGTCTCTGGATGATTTTTCTGAACATACCTGGATGGAGTCTTTTCTTCTGCCGTTATCTGTTCTTCTAGTGCTTCATTGTTTTCTTCTTCTTCTTCAGAATTAGTCTGATTTGATGTGGAAGGATAATCCTCATCTTCTTCACACTCTTCGGTTTTTACCTGCTTTGGATTTTTGCCTGCTTCATCAACCACAACATCAATAATTTCAATAATTTTCCCAAGTCTTTTATTATAACACTTATATCCTTTACTTCGGGAAGAGTAACCAAGGAAAATTCCTTCATTTGCTCTAGGTTCAAACTTGCCAAGTTTTTCGTCAGTGCTTTTGATGTAACATTTGCTTCCAAAAACTTTGAAGTATTTTATAGTAGGAGTCTTACCATACCAAAGTTCATGTGGAGTTTGAGTGCTATTTACCTGAACGTTTGCTTTGTTGAGGATAGTGATGGCAACAAATGCAGCTTCACCCCAGAAGGTTGCAGGAGTTCCAAACTCATCTAGCATGGCATGAGCCATTTGTTGAACAGTTCTGTTCATCCTTTCTACAACTCCATTTTGCTGAGGAGTCCTTGTGGTGGAGAATTCTCTTTTTATTCCATGTTCTTCACAGAAGTCGAGGAACTCATCCGAGGTAAATTCCCCTCCTCGATCAGATCTGAGGCATTTGATTTTTTGATCTGATTCATTTTCAACCAAAGCTTTGAAGGCTTTGAACTTTTCAAATGCTTCATGTTTATGCTTTATAAGTCCTATCCAACACATTCTGGAAAATTCATCAATGAAAAATATAAAGTATTCTTCTCCACGAGGTGATTTTTTCCTTGATGGATCACATAAATCAGTATGAACAAGTTCAAGAGGCTTACTAGTTGATCCTTCCTCTAGGGAAATGTGCTTTGGTTTGCTTACCAAATTGACATGATTTTCATATTGTATTTTCTGGAATGTTGATATCAGGAAGATCACGAACAACCTAGAATTTGCATGCTTTCCTTATTTGAGGGAAGATTAGATGCCCCAATCTTCTGTGCCATAGCCAGTGTTCATCATTTTTGCTTAGATAGCACTGTTGTTGTCCTCCCTTGAGTATGTATAAATTACTTGGAGTTATTATGCCTTTGATCATGGTTTCTCCTGCATCAAGCTCATGAACAACACATCCATTTGATCGAAATGCTACTTCATTTCCTTGATCACACATTTGATTGACACTCAATAGGTTATGCTTTAGACCATCGACATACATAACATTCCCAGCTTTAACCTTTTCTTTTAAGAGAACAGAACCTTTACCTTTTATGATAGAAGGAGTGTCATTTCCAAATGAGACCTTCTTTTCCTTTTGTAAGGCATTGTATGACTAAAGTTTTTCTTTATCACCTATCGTGTGTTTCGAGCATCCATTGTCGATGTACCACTTATTTTCTTGTCCTTCTGCATACAAGGCTATACCACATCTTTCTGTTTGTGGTTCTTTCTTTCTCCATATTTTGGGACTCAATGAAGTTTGCTCCTTCTGAGATGTTTGTCGAAATTTACTCTTGTATTCAGAATCTTCATGGCTGAAGTTGTTACAGATAGAGCATTCTATTCCATTTTCAAGAAGAAAAATGTTATTGTAGGTCCTTTTCATGATCCCTGTCACATTCCTTTGATTTCGTGATTCTCTACTCATGATGGTCTTGTAAGCAACACATTGAGAAGCTTTGTGTCCAAAGTTATGACATGAAAAACATTGGCCATTAAAGAAGTTCCTGTGATTATTGAATTTACTGACCTGGTGATTCATTCTTGAAGAAAATTGAATATGATTTACCTGGGGTTGGTTGTAACTTCTATTCATCCTTGAAGTAAATTGAACCTGATTTACTTGGTGAACTTCTTTATGCCTTTGCTGACGATTGTCAAATTGTTCACTGCTCTTTGCTGTGTCAAGATAGCTTTTAGTGGAGGTTGACAACCTCTGTGCTTGAGATGCTTCTTCAGTATATCCAAGACCTGTCTTTATTAGAGGATAACGCTGCACTTTGATAATTTCATCTAAAGTTTCCGATCCTTTAGCAAATCTAAGATTGTGAGCTTTTGTTTTCTCAATATCTTTTCTTAGACCCACAATTTCACATTCTAGTTTTTCATTATGTTTTTCTATTTCAGCAAGTTGGAATGTCAGAGTATCTATAATTATACTCTTTTATTCTAAACAGATTTTGAGTTTAGAGATTTCTTCATAAAGATTATATTCATCTAAGGCATCCAAGATATCATGATCTTCAAAAGCCATTAGAAGTCTATAGTCATTATTATCTTCATCACTGTTTGATAAACCATCACTATCTTCATGTGTATAGTAGCTCTTCTTACTTACACTTTGTTTTCTATTCCATTTTACTGATTCCTTACCTTTATCAAGCTTATCTTTATGTGGAAATTTGGAAGCATAGTGACCGACTCTTCCACAAGCAAAACATTTGAAAGGTAGTTTACCTCTGAATCTTCCAGAACCCCGTTGAAGGTTTTTGACAAAGTTGGTTTCTTCCTCTTCTTTTGAATGTCTTGATTCATTGAGTTCTTTTCCTGAAACTTTTAATGTGGCTTCTCTCATGTCTGATGGACCCCATTTTCTCATTCCAAAAGCAGTTAAGATTTCGTGCAGCTATGTCATAGTGATACTCTGAAGATCCTGCTTTTCTTCTATGGCAGAAACTTTTGATTCAAACTTAATATATGAGGATATTAAAACCTTTTCAACTAAAGTAACTTCTTTTATCTCTTCACCCAAGTTCTTCATGCAATTAACAATCTCATCTATATGTAAGAAGTAATTAGCTATACTTTCATCATTGTGCATTTTGAGAGTTTCATATTGAATTCCGAGAGATTGCAGTTTTTACACGTTTTACCTGATTGTCTCCTTCATAGCTTAGAACGATCTTGTCCCATATTTCTTTGGCGGTTTTGAGCTGCATAACTTTGACAAATTTTTATTGTGACAGACTCCCCAATAATGTATTGGCAGCCATGGCATTGGTTTCATATTGCTTTTTACCTGCCGTATCTGTGGGAATTGCTGATGGAAATGTTATCCTCCTTCCACGATTTCCAAGACATCTGTTCCAAGAGATTGAAGATAGGTTGTAGTTCTTACCTTCCAATAAATGAAGTTTCTCCCATCAAAGATTGGTGGTCTAATGGATCCCTCTCTTTCGTAGTTACTCATGATGATAGATCCTCCTTCAAACGATCAAGCTTCTTCTGAAGGACCTGCTCCAATACCAATTGTTGGAAATAATACTGAGGGGGGGGTGAATTAGTATTAGCAAGTCAATAATATTTCATTTCCATAATCAGATTCATATATGCTACTTCAGTTAATTAAACTCGCGTGTATATGCAGCTGTATGTAAGGAAACTAGCGTATACTCTTCAAACTTATTACTTAGTTAATTCATCATATGTTGATCTTTAATCTGTGCATCAGAACCATATATACAGTAGCCAGGTGCAGTAAAACATAACAAAAAATCACACACATGAAAACAAGATATAAGTTGGAAACCCAATGTGGGTGAAAACCACCTGCTGCAATCATCTCTATCTTCTTTTAATAAGAAACTTCTTTTTACAATTTTTGTACTGGTGCAGACTTATACTAGTACGCGGGCTTCTACCTACAGAAGGCTACAACCTTCTCTCGTTCTCCAGCTTCTCCTGGAAGGGCGCTACATTCCCCTAGCTCTTGTACTAGCTGTTGTGTTTACTAGTACGTAGGTGTAGGGCTATAGAAGGCTACAACCTTCTCTTTTCTTTCAGGGACCACGTTTCAAAAATTTTCAGACTGGATCCATCAATAACATCAATCAACCATCAATTATATCTGCATCAACCAATCTCCTTTGCACCAACCAAAATTGAATCAATTAATCACTTCTCAGAATGCTGTAACCAGAATATAGTAACAGTAATCAGAACCCAAAATACTATAACAACAAACGGAAGTAGCTAAAGCATATTTTATTAGGTATACACTACTTCAATGTGTCGAACCTGCGTAGATACGCCGTTATCTCAAGGCAAACCTGCGTATACACTGTTTTGATATGCAGAACTAGCGTGTATACACGCCTTTGCTAAAGTGAACCTGCGTACAGATCTATAAATGATGATTTAAACTTTACCACAATACCAGACATCAATTATACCCATATCATCATATTTACAGATTACAACATGCGCCAGTTATTCAGATCAAGATCAAAACAAAGATACTTCTCTTCAAGCCTTAAGATCTTGACCCATCAATAGAACTTATCCTTCATCAAGCGCTCTGGTTCATCCTTGATTTAGATCCAACTGTGCACCATAACCCAATGACCTGTATTCTAGATCTTGCTCTTCATTAGATATTCAATGCTTGAGTGCCTTTGCCTAATGATTTTCTCCTCCTTTTATAGTCTTAGGCCTTACTCAATACCATGGTCCAAAACCACTTATAATCAATACCTTGGACCAAATACCTGGGTTAAACACTTCGCACAAGATACCTTGGAACAATACCATGGATCAAAATACCATGGACCAAATACCACGGACCAAAACTAAGTTTTCCAACATGTACGCACCTTTCCTTTCGTGAAAGTGTGTGTGTACGCTATACGCGTGTTTTGGTCTGCGACCCACGTGTACACGCAACTTGGTCAATGGGGAACCTGCGTATACCTCTCTTTCTTCATTCTGTGAGCCTGAACTGTGATATGTCATCTGTGTGAGTTGCCATCAAGGACAACACCTGTGTCATAGTGCCAAATCTGTATCATAATGCCAACAAATGCTGCAGCTTTTATCCAAGAAAATGATAGATTTCTGCAACAAATACCATATTAATTTGGGACATTCAACCGCTTATTACCCACAAGGTATAGGTTGACTGAATCTTCAAATAAGAGCGTGGTAAACATTATTAAGAAGCTGTTAGAAGAGAACAAAAATTCATGGCACAACAAGTTGATAAATGCACTTTGGGCTGATAGGCTCACAACAAAGAAATCAATTGGCATGTCACCACACCAATTGGTTTTGGGAATGGATGTTGTTTTTCCATCCCCTTTGCGAGTTCCAATCATGAAGATAATTCAGGAATTGCAGGTTGAGCCTAATGACATCTAAAGGAGAATTTATCAGACAATCCAATTGCAACAATCCAGGGAGTAAGTCTATAATAAGGCTCAGGTCATCCAGGAGAATATCAAAAATGTTTTTGATAGAATAACTAAAGCAGATGATTTCACTTTGGGTGATAGAGTTTTAAAGTGGGATTCCAGAAAAGAGGATAAAGGAAAGCATGGAAAATTTGACAATCTATGGACAAGACCTTATATCATTTATGCTTTCAGAGGACACAATGCATTTTTTTCTCAAACATCTAGATGGGACAAAAATGCCCGGTGGACCTGTGAATGGAAAAATGCTGAAGAACTATTTCTCTTACCAAAAGAATATTTCTAGCTTTCAAATCATTGTAAATATCATTGTTTTTATTATTCTGATTGGGTGACCTATTGATAAAAGTTGAAGCCCGTAGAGAAGGCCTTAAGCTTCAATTGATATGTTACCATAAGTACTACAACAAAAGGAATCAGGTGTGGATATTGCTGAAATAGAACACTCAAGGCTACTGATCAAATGTTCTTGGCACCTCACAAGCAGAGTGCCATTCCCAACTGGAGCCACTGTTAGGGTCCTATAATTTATAGGATCTCAAGGTATTTGATTATTGTATCTCAAGAATCTTATATTGTATATAATTGTCAATCTGCCAATGATTTCCAAATAAAAATAAAAATAAAAAATGAAAAGAGGATACAAATAAAAAAAGAAAAGAGGGTATAAATAAGAAAAAAAGAGGGAAAACAAAAATATTGAAAACGAATGAAAGATGGAACCCCATCAAAAGAAAAATAAAAAAAGAAATAATATTGAAAGTGTTGCAAGTCCAAATACCACCACTAATAGATAGTTTTCTTCATCATTGTTAAATAAATGTTGTGTGCAGATTGTTCAAAATGCCACAATGACTAGCTATTTGTTTAATCATACAATGTAATCATGGTTAAACATGTTTAAATTTATGTAAATTAGGTTAGAGAATAAAAAATTGTCAAACAATCTAATCTTGGTAAATCAATAGTTAGGTAGAAAATGACATTGATTCATCTGTCTGATCTGAATCAATAGGAAAAATAAGGAACAGGATTTAGATAGTTTCTCATTAGGTATAAGAGAAAATAATGTGGGTTTTCTAGTCTAAGTGCACCCTTCAGAAAAATAAAATGTTAGTTTAGTTAAGGGTAGGTAAAATAGTTGGTTTTATAAATATATGCATATGCCATTTTATCCTAAGTTTAAGGACATTGTAAAAAGGCAAAACATGCGTGATAGGATAAAGTGTTTTCACATATATTTCATACTTCATCTTTATCCTAAGTTTGAAGGCAAAGCATAAAAGCGCATATGGAAAAATGTGTGTTGTCATATTTGGTTAAATGGCATTGTTGTAAGAGAATCGAGATCCTTTCCACCTCACGATCCACGGTCCATATCTTCTTTCAGCCCCCCCTCTCCATCCTCCCTTTACCACCAGGGGGGTTTGAAAAGGCTTTTTTCTCCCACCAGGCCCCATCCCTACGTTGCACCCTCTCTTCATTTCACACCCCCTGTCCGAAACTACTTACCACCCTCTACACCCTCTGAAAATTCCTTCCCCTCATCCGCTTTACATCGTCCCCCTCACGAAACCTTCGCCACTCACCTCACGCCATGTTTCCTAGCCATTATCCAGTTAAATGCTCTTCCAACAAAAGTAATCGTTCGACATTCAATTCGCCTTCGCCGGTAACAGTTCAAACTTAACGGTCCTGCGCCACTTCCAACACATTTCACCATTCTCAACCTTTAAAAGTTTTCAAAACATCATTTTCTCTTCTTTTCACTGCTCTTTCTCTATAATTAACAACTTTTACACAACAACCGTTTTCATAGTATTTCCTCGACCTGAACCGAATCAAGATTTTCAACATTCTGTTTCTTTCCCCCCTGCCAATTCATTCAACTTAAACTGTTTTCCTGGTAAGCTCTCCTGTCAATTTCTTTTATTTTTTACTAATACAATCATTCCTCCAAAGAGAAAAACCCAGGATAAACCTGTTAATCCATTAATCCCTCCCTTCATAGATTTAGATCACATCCCTTTAGCTGACAGGGATTATCAGATTAATGAAACCTAGTGTGACTGTGAGTTCTTAGAGCTATACTGTTGGCTGGAAGACAAGCATGCAGACCAGACTGATGAAATTGGACTCTGGGAGTCAAACCTTCCCCATTATATCTTCCCTCTAACCTTCCAAGCCCCTGAATTCACCAGAAAATGTTAGGCCTATTATGTCCCTACCCAAAGAGCTATCATGGCCTCATACGGTGACATTCTCTTTACCATTACTACCTAGTCTATGAACCAAATGATGCTAACTCCCCCCTGTGGAAAATAATGTTCCTTTCTCCTTAGAATCCCTCACCCATCTTTATCAAAAGCTGGATTTCGCTACCAGAGCCAAAATATTTGAGATCTTCTTACCTAAGAATGCCTAGTTACCTAAGAAGAATCCTCCATACCCTTCCTCTATCTTCCCTAATCAAGATAAACATATTATATCCATAATTTCATATATTTTTGGTTATTATTATGATCAATGGGTAGATGAGCCCATGTTAGGTTTCCTCTCCATATTTTCCACAGAAAGTAAGCCATCCATCGTATTCAATTTAAGTCAATTCTTGGCTGATAACATTCATGAATATTTTCTAAAATTCCCACAGATAAGGTGCTTAATTACACCTCTATTTTAATCTACATGTTCCTTTATTATCAATCATATAAGTTCATTTTTGTAATGCAGAAGCTAGATGATGCAGGAAACCAACAACCAGTGATTTTGGGGACCTCACTGGTCATGAAAGAGTAGTAAGAGTTCTCTTACAAGTAGTTTATTGAGGAATTTGTTCACCCAACCATGAACATCCTTAACAGTTCAATACAACGCAAAATTGATGAAGATATTAAAAGAATTTTACATCTAATACATCAAGCCAAGATTGGAGATTAGTATTTATACAAAAACTACACAGAAATCAGAGTTTATGGATGCGAATTAGCACCATACAAACTCCCTAAATACCTCCCCATGAGGATTTTTGCCCTAAAATACATCAGAAAAATGCTAAATTCTGATGACATTCATTTTGTGGTGGTTAAGAAGAAGTTACAGTTTCACATAAAGACACAGGTGGGCCCATTTGTATGTAATACCAGGACAACAGGTCAAGAAGTAGATAAACTTATTAAAGAGATGAAATTCAACCTAATTTTTACATGGTCTTATGACCCTTGTGGGATTATTTCAAAACTTAGAGTAGAAAACAAAACTACTCCCTACATTCATACCTCAAGGCCTATGCAAATCAGTTGGAATGGATAGAGAATACATTGCAGGAAGTTGAAGAACAACTCTTTTCTACTTCAAGTTTACAGACTCCCACCCCTCAGGAAAAATCATGTAAAATACAAAGAGAGGAGGGATCATCATCGAAAATAGGAAGTGAGGCCAAAGAATTCAGGATCAGTTACCAGAAAAGGGAAAAATTGACTCCTAGGACAGATGTGGACAAAGAGACAGAAGATCAGGTTGCCATCATAATTACAAAATCACCACCTGAAAGCAACAAATTTGTAACATCTTCTACTGGACCTTCATCATCACAAGGTCAGAAGGAAACAGAGCTAGATTCACAGAATGCCCAAGGAGAGAAGGAAAAGACAATTTTTGATAGGTATATAGAGATTAAGCTTAAGAATGAGATTCTTAAAAACAGTACCTATAATTAGTTTTGGAAGTAGACCTCCAACTCATAAAGTAGATTGTTATCAGTTTTTGACACAGAGCATGGGAAGATGCAGATGGCCTTTCTTGAGGTCCAAACTCCACATCCAAAAACATCAACAGACTACAAGAGTACTACAATTGAGTTTAACACCAAAGACATCCATCCCATTGATCAAATGGAGATGCATAAACAGACTGGTGAGATGATATCTTCTACATTAACTAACACTGCTATGTCATTGTCCAAGTTGTAGGTATCATTTGCCAATGTTCAGTCTCAGTTGAAAATGGAAAAGGTATCCTCCTTAGCAAAGGATAATAGGATAAAATATTTGGAAGATTTGATATTCAAGATAGGATATGATCCAAAAGATGTAAATGATGTAGATGAGATCATCAAAAAGAAGAATCTGGATATTGCAGCATTGAGAAAGTAGCTTAAGTTTCCAGCCACAGAGGACCCCTTGGCCAAATACATTGAAGAAAATGAGGCATAGAAGGATGACATGATGAAGTTGATCATAGAGCATAATATACAAATCAGAAAAATGGAGGCAGAAATGGAGAAGATGATAAAAGAGAAAGAACAGAATCAGAAGATGGCTATTGTCCCCCTGGATTCCGTACCCATTTCTCAGCTTCCAACTACAGGAACAACCACTGCAACTACTTCTTCCACTCATACTGCAAGTGCTGAATAGGTGACAAAGACACTGGAGAACATGTCAATCTAGTCAAAAGAGATTATGACTTTTTAGGAGCAAATCAAAGCTCTAGAAGTAAAGAAAGCCAGAGTTGAAGCTTCTCGTCTTACTGAAATGCAGAAATCACAAAGGTTGTTGGAGAATTTGTAGAAGGTAGAAAAAGATACATCAATTGGTCAGACCTTGGCCCAAGCCAAGGAAACCATTTGGATGGGTATTTTAGATTTTATGAATGAGATTTGGCCATTTATCCAAATCATCTTTGAACATAAAGAATTGACAAAAAAATCCACTGAAACCATTGTTCAA
Organism: Pinus tabuliformis; assembly: GCA_031772625.1. Classification (NCBI taxonomy): domain Eukaryota; kingdom Viridiplantae; phylum Streptophyta; class Pinopsida; order Pinales; family Pinaceae; genus Pinus; species Pinus tabuliformis. The sequence continues at coordinate 1,057,173,604 of CM062813.1, forward strand.
GTAAGGGAAAAGCTTGGAGAGATGGCCACAAAAGCCTCCAATATTATCAGATTCCTAAATTCTAAGTCAAAATATGAACTTGAAGAATTAGGAATTAGTGATAGGACTGCCACTATTATGGAAGTCAAGAAAGGTTTGACTAAAAGGAACCTCATTGATCAATTGGAAGAAAGATGTGAAACACTGGAGCTGTGAGTAAACATGTTTTGTAACATAATTGAAGTATTAATCCAGAAAGGACTGCCTAGCATTTATGTGACAAATGCTAAACTGATCACTTAGGAAGACTATGTCCTGAAGATGAAGGAAATGGCCAGAAGCAATGTCAAGTTCAGTGGGATAAAGGACAATATGTGATGGGCCTCTAAATTAGGCATAAATTAAGGTCCATACCTCTAATTTAAAACATAAATTAAGGCCTATGAGCATCATTCAACACATTAATCCTTTCTTTTTGCATTAGAAATTTTTTTGTTTTTGTTTTTGTTTTTGTTTTGTTTTTTGTTTTTTTGTATTGTTTTTGTTTTGTTTTTTGTTTTTTTGTATTGTTTTTGTTTTGTTTTGTTTTGTATTTTTGTTTTGTTTTTTTTGTTTTGTTTTTGATTTTGTTTTTTGTTTTTGTTTTTGTTTTTGTTTTTTGTTTTTGTTTATTTTTGTTTTGTTTTTTGTTTTGTTTGTTTTTGTTTTTTTTTTTGGTTTTTGTTTTGTTTTGTTTATGTTTTTGTTTTGTTTTTGTTTTTGTTTTTGTTTTTGTTTTTGTGTTGTTTTTGTTTTTGTTTTTATTTTTTTGTTTTTGTTTTTTTGTTTTTGTTTTTTTTTGTTTTTCTTTAGGTTTATGAATAATTGAATATTTTGGAGTTGTCTAACATGGTGGAGGAATTGCCTAGACGACCAAAAGTGGCCGGAATCCGGGTAAAAAAATTTCAAAAAATCTTGTAGAGATAGTGTTTGAATCGTGTTTTTGATGGTGGAAAAGGATTCAACACCATCAAAAACGTCTAGAACACTTAAAATTTTGAAGTTTAACAACTATAACTTGGATTTACAAAAATCCTTGCCGTTTTTCTCTAAATATAACCAGAATTTCTATAACTTTCCGGGCAACTCCTCCGCTTCGTTAGACTACACAGAATATTTTCCCCTACTATTATTTATTTTTGTGGACTATTATGAGAATATTGGGCAGATTATGAAGAGTTGGAGGAGGAGATAATTTAGGGAATTGTTCCCTAATATTAGAGGATCAATAACAAGTAATAAGTCACCAAATATTATGGAATTATGGCACAAATTGTGGAACTCCAATGATTGAGAAAATCTAGGAATGTGTTCCACTAATTAAGGGAGCAGATCCACCAATCAAGGGAGCAGATCCACTAATCAAGGGATTTCGGTGGGGAAAGCTTCCTCCATCCATGGGGAATGATTCTTAATCATTTTTTATAAATACCAAGTCAAATTTTCCTCTAGGGAATGACTGAGAAAATCTAAGAATGTGTTCCCTGCCATTTAATGCAAATTCCTAGTATTGGGGAATAGATCCACTAATCAAGGGATTTTGGTGGGAAAAGGTTCCTCCATTAACGGGGAATGATTCCTAATCATTTTGTATAAGTACCAAGCCGAATTTTCCTCTAGGGAGAGATTTTCATTAGCGTTATTGTGGAGAGAGCTTGTATTTTTGCAGCTCCATTGTATTTTCTTGCAGGGATGTAATTCTATTGATGAAAATAATGAAGATTGGTGTCATGTTAAACTTCTAAATATTGTTCTCTTCCATAGGTCTCTGAGTTTCCTTGGGCTTGGCCATCCTAGGAAACTCAGATCCCTTTTGTATCATTTTCTTCCCCTCTTTTCATTGCTTATTCACATGCATCTCTAGTTTTTATTTCTTTCTACTTGTGTAGTTAGTATTAATGATTTCTTGTTTTAGGATTGAGTTAAATGGTTGATGCAAATTCTTTTGCAGGATCACAAGCATTATTTCATCCTTGGAAAAGCTTTTGAAGTTCATAGTAATCATTGAGTTTCTTTGATTAGTCTTCTTATTCCCAAATTTAGATTGCTGGACCTCCTTTTTAGCAAAGAACAATAAATTTATACTATTTTTTAGAGAATCCTAACGAGCTTCAATCGAATTGATTCCACTTGCATTAGATAAAAAAAACATTCTAGTTCATAGCAAAAATTACCCCATTGCATTTGCACTTGATTTGGTTAGGCATTTCTTACATTTACTAGCTCACTAGTTCTCAAATTTCTAGATTTTTGACAAAAAGACAAAAAGACAAAAAGACAAAAACATATTTATTTCAGTCCCTTTACTTGCACATTAGTGATGTTTGATGCTTATTACTTCCATGCTTAGATAGTATCATTTGGTTAATGATAATTTAGCATTATCGCAAAGCATAGTTCTTCGCAGTTAATTAGGAAATGGTGTGATTTAGCATTGAATTTCCGTCTCTTTCCTTGTATTGTCTTTCTTGCAATAGGTTAAGGTTCCATTTCGAACATTTCATTTTCTGCAATTAGTTTATTATTTAACTTCAGTACATACACTCCATTATATCATGACAATAAAGGGAGGACACATTACATGACACACATATAGTGCTGACACCTCTTAAGTTTGTACAAACCCTGGGTTGATAATTAAAGTCTGTAGCCTTGGGAGTTGCAACATTATTGTTGCAATACCGAGGCCCATCACTTTTTGGCGCCATTGCCGGGGAGGTGTCAAAGTATGCATTATTTTCATCCCTAGTTGATTCATTTCTTTTTACTTTTCGAAAAAACAAAAAAGTATTTTCATTAAGCATATTTCATTTCAAATATAGAGAATTGCACTGCATTATAGTTTTCATTCAATCATAAAAAGAAAAAACAAAATAATTCTCCAACACCAACCCACCCCCCATTTGATTACATGGTGTAGTAAGAGCCATATCACCATCCACTTTTTCAGGTAGAAGAAGAATAAAAGATGGCAAAAAATGTAGAATAAATGGCTGAAGAAGATGACAATGAGGAAGATCCTCTTGGATTTCCCATTCAAGATACGGATATCAATGTGCACATGAAGAACATCCCTCCATATTTTCTTCCAAAATTTCATGGTCTAAGGTCAGAGGATTCATAAACCTTTCTCCTTGAATTTGAAATTGTTTGTAGATCTTATGGTTACTTATTGAAAACCCAAAAATTGAGATTGTTTCCAGCAATTTTGAAGGATAGAGCTCTTAAATGGTTCATGAATTTAGGGACTAATTCAATAAGAACATGGAATGATATGAAAAAGATATTTACAAAAAAATATAAATATCATGATCTTAAAGAAGAAATCTTTAGAATGAATCAAAGAGAAGATGAGAGTCTAAAGGATCTAACAGAGAGGTTCATGTATAATGTTAAGAGCGGAAAACTACATCATTTAGGATTCGACACACTAAAAACCCTCTTACTTAGAAAAATTAGGGATGAATGGATTAATCTCCTTAATATCGTAAGTAGAGGTGATGTATACCAATTATCATTTGATGAAATTTGTGAAACATGCAAACACATATCAAGAGAAAAGGAAAGAGTAAGTCAATCGACATCAAGATCGGTAATGTTGACCTAGGTTGTCATTGATGTCAATATGGCAATATTCTGGATACTAAAGGATGACATGAAGCCTAGGGGATGCAAAGCAGATTCATGAAGAGACAGGAGCAAGGCCATCAGGAAAGCCAAGCCATAAGCAAAGAGGAGCTACCTAAGGAGGCATATCAAAGCACATTACAAGATATTAGAGCAAGAGAGGCATTCACATATGCAAGGAGGTCTTTGGAAGACACTACCAAGCCAGAGGAGAAAATGGAGCAGACGGACCAAGAGGAGCAGATGGAGCAAGAGGAGCCAAGAGGAGCAATATATATATATATATATATATATATATATATATATGTCAAAGAAGAGGAGCATACACAGCTATCGGGAGCCTATCGGGAGCAGAGAAAACAGAGCAAACAGAGCAATATAGAGCAAATGGAGTAATATATAGATAGACCCACCAAGCGGAGGAGATGGAGCCATATATATATATATATATATATGTATGTGCCAAAGAAGAGGAGCACACAGAGCTATCGGGAGTCCATAACATTATCGGTGACAAAAAACCATATAAATATGCATATAATGCAAACAGAGGTGGAAGACTTGGTTATATATGCAAATACACCATCAGCAACAAAAACTATGCATATATGTGTTTAACACTATCGGAGGCGCAAACAGACGCTAAGGCGTGTACATAGGAAAATACACTATCGGAGGCAGAAAGTGGACTTGAATTTTTTATGGATGGGAGTGTTAAGTCCTATCGGGTCCGGCACACAATATCGCATCGGGATTTCGGAGCGAAGGTAATTACAGTGTTAAGTGACCCTGTGCGACTTGCGATCGCCGATAGCGATATCGCATCGGACGACAGCCAAGGGCAAGCGCCGATTGCGATAGAGGTATGGACCCGACGGAGTTATTAAAACAATTTAAAATAATATCGCGTCCGGGTATCGGGGAATTGGCTATGTTATGTGCAAATCTGCCGATTGCGATTGTAAGAGCGGACCCGATGCTATATTGTGATTTGGCTTAATGTCTTATCGCGTCCATCGGCCATCGGCCATTGGTGACTGCCGATATGTTGCGAGCGCCGATTGCGATTTAAGCTGCGGACCCGATACAATTTAGATGAGGGTGTAATATTGCTTGAAGTCCGCCCCTTAGTCTTTTGGACTGTTTTTATCATATTCTCTGTGTAATTAAATATTTGGCTTGCGCGGGGTGTTTTAGGCCGAAAGGCTTATGATAACTGTTCCGATAGTTCAGGAGGCTGATTCATGACGATAGTGATTGCGATTGGGACGTGGCTGTCCGTTAAATGAAGCGGTCCCTGTGTATGCCTGCTATCATGAGAAAACAGGAGTGTTGTTACAGTTTTCTGAATATGTGTCCTCTGCGTATGACTCGGTTCTCGCCATTGATTCAACGTGTCCTGTGAGCATGAATAGACAGAGGAAACCGAAAGCTGGGAAGCTGAAGAAGCAAGCGAGCACAAAGGAAATGACAGCGAGCGTTGAGGAAGTCTAAGAGGCCGTGTAAGAGGAAACGAATGGACAGAGGCACGGGAATGCATAAAAACAACAAAAACAGAGGACTGTAGGCTGTTGATTGTTGCGAAAAATCAGAATGTGAGATAGCAGAAGCAGCAGCGGTGAACGCTGTTGAAGGCTATTGAAGGCCGTGGAAATAAGCTGGAGGAGACAGAGGCAGCGAGAGGATCCAGCAGAACAGAATGAGGGCTGAAGGGCCTACAGGACAGCAGACAGTCGAAGGGGAGAAGTAGCCAACAGATAATATAAGCTTGAACATAAAGTTGTTCTTTATGCAGAGCTTAGTGCAGCTAATAGTAGACTGACTAGAGCTGTGTGAAGACATTATCATAGAGCATGAAGGCTATTGGAGACTATGCATGGGAAGTGTGCAGAGCTGTGAAGACTCATCCATAAGAAGACATGGTTGTCATTGATACTGTAGTTTGGAGACTACAGTGAAGCTGTAAATAGACAGAACTCAGCAGAGAAGAGTTCTGAGAGTAGAAGGATTGGAGTCCTTGGGGTTGGTGCCTCAAAAACAAGAAGGATAGGAGTCCTTGGGGCTGGTGCCTCAGAAGTAAGCAGGATTGGAGTGCTTGGGGTTGATGCCTCAAAAACAGGAAGGATTGAAGTCCTTGGGAGTTGGTGCTCCTAAGTCCAAGATTAGTGTCTTGGAAAAATAGAGTTGGTGCTCCTAAGTCCAAGATTGGTGTCTTGGCAAAATAGAGTTGGTGCTCTGGAGGTTGGAGCCTCACTGAAGTCCAAGTTGGAGCTTGGCAACTGCAAAACAGAGTTGGTACTCTGGAGGTTGGAGCCTCACTGAAGTCCAAGTTGGAGCTTGGCAACTACAAAACAGAGTTGGTACTCTGCAGGTTGGAGCCTCACTGAAGTCCAAGTTGGAGCTTGGCAACTGCAAAACAGAGTTGGTGCTCTGGAGGTTGGAGCCTCACTGAAGTCCAAGTTGGAGCTTGGCAACTGCAAAATAGAGTTGGTGCTCTGGAGGTTGGAGCCTCACCAAAGTCTAAGTTGGAGCTTGGCAACAGATTGTAACCATCTATATATTGTATCTATTTTGCTACACAGTTTATGTTAATAAAAGCATTTATTCTTGTTGTTCAGCTTGTGTTCTGAATATATATGTTTTAACTGGTAAAACAATAGTGGGAAAAAGAAATACTGATTCACCCCCCTCTCAGTATTTCCAACAATTGGTATCAGAGCAAGTTGCTTCATTCAAAGCTTAACAGCTTGAAGGCCGACATTTAGAACACAAATGGCGAGGTCAAGGAAGAAAATCTCCAATCCTCCTAAGGATGTGTCTCCCTCTACTACTAAAATAGAAGACAATGAATTTGAGGAGGCTCCAAGGTTCAATGGGAACTTTAATATATGGGAAGCAAGAATGAGGAATTTTCTACAGACTCAAGGCATTGAAGTCTGGAAATCAGTGATTGTTGATAGCAGGATGGATGAGGAATCCAAGGAGTACAAAGCAAAAGAAATGAAGGCAATCTTGAATGGGCTACCTGATTCTGTAAAGAACAATCTAGGAAAATATTCATCAGCAAAGGATATATGGGACAAACTTCATGACCTTCACTCCAAAGGAGCATTGACCATGACCATCAGTCAAGAAGATGATGGAAATCTAGAAATAAATCCAGAATCCATTATAGAAGCTGACCATGAGAATGATGATGTCAAGGCTAAAGCAGACTTAGAAGATGAAGAGAATGAAAAAGACTTTGTAGAAGAACTCCTCGCTCAACTTATGACTGCCATGGAAGAGATTAACACTTTGAAAAAGGAAAATGAGAAACTTAAGAAGATAGCTCCAGTTGGTGACCAAGATCAAACAAGGAAGAAAGTTGATCTCATCAAGCTTCAAGTACAATAAAGGGATGAAGAGCTTGCCAAGCTTAAGAAGGAGTTTCATCAAAGCAAAAGAAATCATCATGAAGAAGTCATATCCATGACAAATCAATTGAATAAAGCAAAGAAGCATGAAGATGCCTTGTCAAGTCAACTTGAACAAAGGCACAAGAGCTTGAACAAACTTGAAGAAGGGATTGGTCAGTACAAGGTAGAGGTCTCCTCCCTTAAGTCTCAATTACAAGAAGCCAGGAAACAGGCACAAGGAGCTGAGAAGAAAATAGAGAGCAGTCAAGCAAAGAATGAAGAAATCTTCAAAATGAAGTCAGATATCATCTCCCTTAAAATAGTAGCAGTTGAAGCTACCCGTAGCAAGGAAGAAATTGAGGAACAACTTGCAAAAAAGAATAGTGAGTGTGAAAGATTGGAAGAAGAGATTGTCATACTCAGAAAAAAAGGTTGAAGGGATGAACAAAACCTTGAAGAGATCTCAGGCCTTGGATGACATGCTCAGCTATCATATAAATCCATCTGATAAATCAGGTCTCGGATATGCAGGTGAATCCTCAAACAAGAATGAAAATGCTTCAAACAAAAGAGATATGAAGAAGACAGAAAGAAATGGTGATGCTCCCAGCTCTAGCGAAGGCAAGGAGAAAAATCAAGGATACAATAGAACAAATCCTGCTCCAAGAAGAAAACCAGCTCCAAGAAGAAATGTAGATGATGACAAAGATGCGAGAGGCAATGGTTATCATCAAAGGATCTCAAGGCAGAAAGGCTTCAGAAGTACATCAATGAAACCTCCATCTCCCAGGTACCAAAGTTCATTTTTTGGTTATTGTTATTCCTGTTCAAACTTTGGTCATATGGCAAAAGACTGTAAAGCATATCATAAAGATAGATGTTATGGTCCCTAACCATCTCATAGAGATAGATGTTATAGCCTCCGACAACCACCAAGAAACAATTTTGCAAGAAGAAATCATGAATTCTTATTCATGTACAATGTAGAATGCCTCAAGTGTCATAACATTGGTCATATGGCACGAGATTGTAACTTAACATGGGCTCTTACACAAGCTAGAACCATGCAAAAGAAGAAAGTTACAAAAGTATGGAGAAGGAAGGAAATACAGTCCGAAAGTCCCTTGAGCTCTCTAGCCAATCTAAGCATTTTATGAGAAGACTCTGCCAAAAGAGGTGATGCATACAGTTAGGGGGAGCCTGTAAGTCTTGATCACTATTGCAGAAGCCATTAGTGAAAAGGGTCCTGATGAAATCCTTGTTGAGCTATATTAACAATCATTCTTTGATGAAGATCATGTCTCAGGAGCACTCCATTGAAGCATATGATCCTGTAACCATTCTTTGGATTGTTGTTAAAGAAATAGGGCAAACAACCATGGTGCTATTATCACGGAAGTTTATGTCTTAACTCAGGAATTTAATGTGAGAACAGATAAATTCTGGACACTAATAGAGGCAGTGTTCAAACAAATAGATACATCTGGAATGGAGTTTGAAGTAAGAGCAGCTGGCAGCCTATATCAAAATTGTAGCATTGCATGAAGACATAAATCAACAGAATAAATTTAAAGGAGAGTCAACGGTTGGATATCTGAATCTGCAGAGATATGTACAAGAACACAAGGAAAAGATGGCTCATAGGAAGGAGAATGTGGTGCAGTCAAGCATAACTTAAGCTGATACAGATCACTTAAGAAATATAGCAACAGTGAGGCACAACCCCTCACATTTTTGTCCAAATGTAGTGAAGTTGAATGCTAGATGGCAGTAACTTAAGGAGAAGCACAAAGACACAAAGGAACTTAGATCTGAAGAAAGATAACAAGAAAGACAACCTCAGTGGTAGTCTCTCTTGATTCGAACTATGAAGGTCTCTCAATTCTGCCTATGGAGACATCAATATGGGTTGAAGCATGAAAACCTGGACTTGGACACTTGGTGTATGGCCAGACAGGAAGAGGGAATAATGTGCAAGTTGATCCTTCTATCTTGAGTAAACAGAAGATGAGCACTATGACAGGGGGAGTCACAGACCCGTGAAGATCTACCATTCATGAAGAACAAAAGCAGTTTGATAGGGGGAGTCCCAGAGCACTCCTTTGCCATTGATGTCAAAGGGGGAGAGAAGAAGAATATTGCCATCAATAACAAAGGGGGAGATTGTTGACCTAGGTTTTCATTGACGTCAATATGGCAATATTCTGGATACTAGAGGATGACATGAAGCCTAGGGGATGCAGAGTAGATTCATGAAGAGACAGGAGCAAGGCCATCAGGAAAGCCAAGCCATAAGCAAAGAGGAGCTACCTAAGGAGGCATATCAAAGCACATTACAAGATATTAGAGCAAGAGAGGCATTCACATATGCAAGGAGGTCTTTGGAAGACACTACCAAGCCAGAGGAGAAAATGGAGCAGACGGACCAAGAGGAGCAGATGGAGCAAGAGGAGCCAAGAGGAGCAATATATATATATATATATATATGCCATATATATATATATATATATATATATATATATATATATATATATATATATATATATATATATATATATATATATATATATATATATATATATATATATATATATATATATATATATATATATATATATATATATATATATATATATATATATATATATATATATATATATATATATATATATGTCAAAGAAGAGGAGCATACACAACTATCGGGAGCCTATCGGGAGAAGAGAAAACAGAGCAAACAGAGCAATATAGAGCAAATGGAGTAATATATAGACAAAGCCACCAAGCGGAGGAGATGGAGCCATATGTATATATATATATATATATATATATATATATATATATATATATATATATCTATATATATATATATATATGTATATATATATATATATATATGTATATATATGTGCCAAAGAAGAGGAGCACACAAAGCTATCGGGAGTCCATAACATTATCGGCGACCAAAAACCATATAAATATGCATATAATGCAAACAGAGGCGGAAGACTTGGTTATAGATGCAAATACACCATCGGCAACAAAAACTATGCATATATGTGTTTAACACTATCGGAGGCGCAACGGACGCTAAGGCGTGTACATAGGCAAATACACTATCGGAGGCAGAAAGTGGACTTGAATTTTTTTATGGATGGGAGTGTGTTGGGGGGAAAAGTATCTAATGCAGAATGCCTCTATCCCACTCTAAGGGTGATAGTACCTCAGCAACAACTGAATGCAAAGCTATGAAAAGTTTCTTCTTTACGAGATGAGAGAGGGAAGAAAGGGATGATCTACTAACCGTTATCTTGCGCTTAATAGTCGATCCAGTCTTCACTCCTTGCCGCTTGCTCCTAGCTCCTTGCCCTTTCACCGGCCCAGCTACACACAGATCCTGTAAAAACACAAGGAAAGGAAACTACAAGAAGCATACATCTGTAATCGATCTAAGGATTAGCATAAACCAAATATACAAGCATCAATTCATCATCAAGATACATGCATATAGAAGAATCTCAAAGCTTTATTAATAATAGAAGTAAAGTTCTGAGAGAGTTACAACCACAATGGGCTCCAATCCAGCAACACCTCCCAGCTGAAAGAAATCTCCTCTTCACCTCCTTAAAGCAAAACACCCAATAGCTCTGTTCTCAAACCAACAACACTTCCTTACTTGCACAAAATTCCAGCCTCCTTAGACCTCATGAGAGAGATCTATATATAGGTTTTTGGAGAAAGGATGAGTCATCTTGAGACTGGCCTGAAGGTGACTTGTGTCCTCTCCCACTTTAGTTAATCTTCAGTTCTTGAGTCCACTTGGAGAATCTTGCTTCCACTTGGAGTTCAAGACCCTCTTACTCATCACTAGGCGAATTCCTTGACCCAAGTGTCAGTTTGGAAGCTTCCTGGGCAGTTGACACCTTGCAGAATGACTGTGCCACTTGGCCAATCTCGCCTAGCGCAGTTAGCCTTCATTGATTTTGACCTTCAGCACAGGTACAAGGAAGAGCAGTTGACATTCAGCGCAAGTGCTCAGTGGATCAGCTGACATGATCCAGAAATAGCCTGTTTTTGAGTGTTTTCAGGTGGAGAACTGATTTTCAGTGCTGTGGTTTGCAGACCTTGTTCCTTTAAGGGTAAGAACAACATGTTTAGGGACTTTGGATCCCTTAGATTATTGACATTTCATGCTCCATGCTGATAGGCACAAAAATGTCTATAACAGTTGCCCCCTAAAGTATGAGGTCGTTTATTGGGTGAAATGCTTTATTAGGAGGATCCGAAGTTCATTCAATCGCTGAGAGGTGCCCTGCAATAAAATACAATACAATACATTATTTTTCATTCTGCTTTCATGATCTAGCTGAGGCGGGCATTCCCATGCTCAGCTTTATAAGGTCATTTTGGTACATATAACAGACGACCGTCTGATGATAGACTGATAATTCTCTGCTGAAATTATCATCCTTTGAGTAGGATGATCATCTGCTGCAACGATGTACATATCAAATGTCTTTATATTTCCTGAATATATATCGCAGCCCGGATGGATGAAACTAGATCCGGGGTCTTCATTCTCGTTCGATCTTCACTCTAAGTACAAGTCGATCCATGTGAGAATTACACTGAATTCGAACATGGAAAGACATCGCTTGATTACCAGTCAATAATGTAAACCGTTAACAAGCGCAAGAGGAATCACCAATAATGACAATGACCCTCAAGGTACTGCAGTACAATTCACGTGGTGTGAATAAAGGACTTGGCGTCGAACACCACGCAAAATCTTCTGGTCGAAGGTCATTGATGTATACCTGTTGCCGGAAGTGAGAAACTTGCCATTGAGGCATGCAAGCTTCAAAGTACTGGGGGGGTTGTTCCTAGATCAACTTCTTGGATAATGAGCTGAAGTCGACAAGAAGAGATCCGTCAAAGGAGGGCCTTAATGAATCCCACATCAGTGACACGGAACGGAGCTAATGACTTAGTGGAGGTGAAAACAATCTGTGAGATATGATTCAGGGTGGCAATCATGGGTGGATGAAGGATAATGTATGGCAGTGGATGGGACACGGTTGACTCTTTCTGAATACATCTCTTGAACATATAACGACACTGATGTGATGGATCGGTAGCATTACCCCAAATACGAATGGTTTGGCGAGGACCATGGTGATGAGACCGGCGAATGAAACAACCCAACCCGATGTGGTACGGAGGACAAAGTGTCATGTTCAAGAGCGACTTGCTACCATTAAGCTTTGAGATTCTCCCAATTTTTCCCCAGTCATTTCTGACCAGTACCTCTTTATTTTTGTCAAGCTTGAGGAGGATAACATATGCTTGTTCTATAACCTGCCCTTCGGGCAAGCCCATCACTATGTTTTAACGAGCTTAGCGATAGGGAAACTCGTTCTCGTCTAAAGACAAGTTTGTCGCTATTTAATCATTTTAACGAGTCTAGCGACAAAGACAACTCGGTCCTTTTCATTTTTAGAGAGTCTGAAAAGGTACAAAAAGTTAACTCCAAAATTCCTTTTTCGTCATCTAATCCCTTAAGTCCGAAAAAGTATAAAACAATACAAAAGGGATGATTTTTCGATAACTTTAACGAGCCGAATAAAACAAGCGCTCGACCTTTTTGTGCAATAATCCCTCAGGTCCAAAAAGATTAAAATCTAGAGGAGGGATAGCTCTTCCGGTCCTTTTAACGAGCTGGAAGGCCAAAACTCGGCAATCTTTTCATATTTTACGAGTCAGATGAAAAGAGCTTAAAGAAGACTCGTCTTTTGAGGAACGAGTGATAAACAGGGATAGCAGCAGATTCCAGGTACAGTTTGGAATATTCCAACCACGGCAGTGTCACAAGGATGGCTAAGTGAAATCACTCTTCGCAGCTGTTCTTCAAAAGAGGTAAACAATCATATGGAGGTGAACGATTGGCCAAATGAAATGGAGGTGGCGGGTGCACAAACACGACCAAGGCTTTTATGGCTAATAAATTTACGATCACAATGGTTATTTACCGGAATGGGTTCTTTTTTTAGATAAAAATGAGCTTAAACTCTGGAGGAAACATTGCTCACTGCTTTTATTTATTTTTTAACGAGCATGAAGACCGCGTTAAAACTGCTCGGATCTTGCGTTTATTTTTTAACGAGCATGAACTTTATGCTAAAACTGCTCGATATACCAGTCATAAAATAAGAAATGTCTCTTGTGAGATCTCTATTTTTTATAGAGCTTCATCTTCACTAAGCTATGCTCCTTCTCATCCTTTCTTTATGCAAGTTCGGAAACGGCTAATCCTACGAGTTTAAAGGGTTAGACCTACAGGTTTAAAGGGAGGACCTAAAAATTTAAAAAATAAATAGTCGTCCCTTGCTTGCATTCCAAAAGGTCGCATGGCCCCAGGTATAAAGTATAATTTCAAGGCTGCCCCTACTTATCCGATAAAACATTTGTTTCAAAGGGTGAGGCTTGCCTCTTTCTGGTTACCCAAAGATGGTTCTATTTGCTGCCGCAAATCAATCTCTTTCTTCGGCACTGTCTTCCATAGTAGACAATGGTGAATGACTAAAAATCGTCAAACACTTAACCTTGACAAAAGAATCCTATTCTAGAACAACCCCTCTTCCACATACGGACGGGGTACGGACTAGTCATATTCTTCCGCGGAAATTCTACTTTATACCCAAGGTTTCCTCTGCCCGAAGCAGACCAGGATGCATGCCCCCTGGGTTCCAGTCCTATCTTTCCGAATCACTCGCATTCATCGGGAAGGAGGACTGGGGGTAGAGGCATTTCTTGAGAAAAAAGACCATTGAGGATTGGTATTTGACTATTTGCGATGCGTGATCCCGGAAATGAAAGTTGGTCTACGAGCTTGACCACCCTTCCTTCGTGTGGAAAACACATTACTCTAAAGAGTGAGGAGACTATAGCTTCCATGCAATATATATAGTCACGTCCAAGGAGTAGGTTATAATCCAAGGGTCCTTGAACGACCATCACGTTCATATTAACGGTCTTCCCTTTCAATGTAATAGGCACATTGGGGAGGATCCCTAATGGTCGACTGGTTCCTTTATTAAAGCCCGAGAGATTTCTTATCTCAGGCAAAAGCGCCGGGGAACCCAGTGCTTTCCAAGCAACAGAGGAAAGGATACTCACAGATGCCCCTTCATCAATGATAGTTCCAGCCATCACCATTCTATAAATTTGGACTATGATTCTGAATGGTATACTGGCTGGTAACCGGGGTCTGCCCAGTTGGTTCCAATCAAAAGACACAACCAGGTTGCTTGGTGGTGGGACAAAATATACGGCTGGATACGAACCTGACGATGTTCCTTCCTGCGGTAAAGGAATGGGCGCATTGCCCTGATGCTCATCAGAATCTGCGTTGATGAAAAGAATCTGGATGGTGTCATCCTTATTCTCTTCCGTGAGGGTGCCACTTGAAGATGAATCTTCAGTGACGGTGTCATTTGAGGATGAAACCTCTGAAGGAAGAACCGGGTCAACTGCCGTATCGACCTTTAGACTTTCGTCTGGTCTGGATTCAGTAGGTTCATTTTCAATGACTGACTCTTCAGCTGACCACTTGAGCGGGCCAGCTGTGTTTTCAACCAACGAAGGACTCGACACGAGTTCTTTGTATCCAGGAGGAAGTCTCAACGGTGAAACCGGACGATCTTCCAAAAATCTCTTCGCTTCGTCTAAGAAGGGACAACGGTGGATGGCGTGATCGCCTTCACACAGTCTACAGGAGGATTTTGCTCCCCCCTTTTGTCTTGATCCTTCACTTTCGCTGGTTGACGGTAAGCACTCAGCCTGACTATCAGAGGTTGAAGCTCCCGAATTGTGCAATCGAGGGGACCAGTCCCTTAGTATCCGGGGAATACAGGGACAATCTCTATGGAAATGGTCTCCTCTACATATGACACATGGCGATTTAGGCCCGGTCTGTGCTGTGTGTGGGTTTTTGTTAGATGTCTTTTGCTTGCCCCCAGTCGCCTTAGGCTCCTTCTTCTTCTTCTCTTTCTTCTTCTTTTCCTTCTTCTCCATGGGAGCTTGGCTTTTGCCAGCTTTACCTTTCGAAGATGAAGGATTGGAGGAAGGGTTAGAGGAAGTAGAAGGCTGGTGGGAAGCTCTAGACTCATCTAACTGTTGACTCGACTGCTCAGGAACCATGGTGTTCTGAACTACACTAGTTGAGAAAAGCCAAACAGGCAGGCCAATTGTCAGCCTTGGAAGCGACAAAGTGGCCATGTGGGGCGCACCAACTTCTCCCCAAGAGGAGAAAGGACCAGGATTTCCATCAGGTGAAGTTCCTTGGTTGGGGCGTTCCATGTTCTCAACTTAAAGATCAACGCGGGAATAGGAGGTGATTATGTTCCGTTTAAAATAAATTTTATGACGACGCTTTGACACAACTTGCTTTTTCACTTTTTAAGAGTCGAGAAAAAGCTAAAGATGACTCTAGTCTCCTTCGATGTTTTAACGAGCCCGAAGTGACAAATGCTCGGATGGACTTTTTCAGTTATAGAGTTTGAAAAAGGCCAAAAGAAACTGCTCTGGAGTTCTAGGCAGAGGGTGTGCCAAACCTTTCGCAAAACCACAGAATACGTTTTACGGTATGAGTGGTCGATCTTCGTGAATGCTGTGTTCACTGCATTGCGATCAGTAGGGCGGCCGACACGGTTTCCTATGGATAAAGGCTTTGATCCTATAGGGGTCTCCCAATATATACGCGACGGTACGTGGGAGCACAAGTCCGTATTGATACTTATCCTTCACCGTGGAGGAATCACCCAACCACTCAACGCTAAGATATCACGTTTAACGACGCCGGAACACGTCTCTAGCTTAGACCTCTAGATGTTTGCGTTATGTTTCAATGCGTTGTTATGTAAATTCAATTTATTTTAAGGTTGATCTTGTTTAGTAGTTTTCCTTTATGGATCACCACATGATGTATAGAAACACTCCTGAATGCAATCTAAGATGATAAGCAAGCTTTTAAATCTTTCAACTTTGAAAACCTTAACTACTGAGGGAGAAGGAAGATAACACCTTTTCACACAGATCATAGAACACACACTAATGCACTTTCCTAAATCAACATGCAAACTGTCATAATGCACATGCACAATGCAAGTATTTCTTTTCTCTTTCTTAATGTTGATGAAATGCAAAAAGAAAGCTGTTGTATAACTTTGGATTCAATTTCAAGCGAAAGCAAACAAGTTTGTCCAAAAATCGAAAGACACCTTTACGATTCACTTGTTTCGACACTTAGAAATTTATAAATCCAAACCATATAACGAAAGCGACAAACTCAATCAGCTATGAACATCAAATAAACTAACTCTTAAGATCAGAACGACACCTAATCACAGGTCTAGATCTAAGAGGTCAATGCAAGACTGGTTCGCTATCGTTATGGGAAACTGTAAATGACACAAGAAATACAAAAGAACAAATACAGTTTCTTTACACAACTGAGGCGGAATAATGACAAAGGAAGATGGTTTCAGATAGACCCACTGACTGGCAGCAAACAGCAAAAACAACAGTGAAAACAAGGCAAGACTCAACAGAAAACCCCAGCAGCTCAAGCCAAAACTGGTCCAGCGCAGGTGTAACACTGCCTGTTTGACCTTCAGCGCAGGTAGCCCCTTCGGGAACTGCGCTGAAATGCAGACTGCCTTTGTACAACCTGCATTGAAGAACGAGACTTTCGTCCGCCTTGGTCTCCGGGTCACAGATTGCTCAAAAATTCACGGTTTTTGCTCAAATCAGAAGCCATCAGTCAAGGAAACACTAAGGGATGTACAGGAGGATGAAAAGCTATCACAAAGAGCTTATTAGAGTCCTTGTGGATCAGCTCTTCAAATCACAAACTTGCTCAGAAACTGAGCCAGAGTAGCTGCCCTCTACTTTGTATTTGATGGATTCAAACACAGTTCGATTTGGTACTCTCCTTGTTTGTGAAATGAATAGCAAGAAACACAACAAACCAACAAGATATGCTCCCCAGCGGAGTCGCCAATTTGTTGGGGGGAAAAGTATCTAATGCAGAATGCCTCTATCCCACTCTAAGGGTGATAGTACCTCAACAACAACTAAATGCAAAGCTATGAAAAGTTTCTTCTTTACGAGATGAGAGAGGGAAGAAAGGGATGATCTACTAACCGTTATCTTACGCTTAATAGTCGATCCAGTCTTCACTCCTTGCCGCTTGCTCCTAGCTCCTCGCCCTTTCACCGGCCCAGCTACACACAGATCCTGTAAAAACACAAGGAAAGGAAACTGCAAGAAGCATACATCTGTAATCGATCTAAGGATTAACATAAACCAAATATACAAGCATCAATTCATCATCAAGATACATGCATATAGAAGAATCTCAAAGCTTTATTAATAATAGAAGTAAAGTTCTGAGAGAGTTACAACCACAATGGGCTCCAATCCAGCAACACCTCCCAGCTGAAAGAAATCTCCTCTTCACCTCCTTCAAGCAAAACACCCAATAGCTCTGTTCTCAAACCAACAACACTTCCTTACTTGCACAAAATTCCAGCCTCCTTAGACCTCATGAGAGAGATCTATATATAGGTTTTTGGAGAAAGGATGAGTCATCTTGAGACTGGCCTGAAGGTGACTTGTGTCCTCTCCCACTTTAGTTAATCTTCAGTTCTTGAGTCCACTTGGAGAATCTTGCTTCCACTTGGAGTTCAAGACCCTCTTACTCATCACTAGGCGAATTCCTTGACCCAAGTGTCAGTTTGGAAGCTTCCTGGGCAGTTGACACCTTGCAGAATGACTGTGCCACTTGGCCAATCTCGCCCAGCGCAGGTAGCCTTCATTGATTTTGACCTTCAGCGCAGGTACAAGGAAGAGCAGTTGACATTCAGCGCAAGTGCTCAGTGGAGCAGCTGACATGATCCAGAAATAGCCTGTTTTTGAGTGTTTTCAGGTGGAGAACTGATTTTCAGTGCTGTGGTTTGCAGACCTTGTTCCTTTAAGGGTAAGAACAACATGTTTAGGGACTTTGGATCCCTTAGATTATTTACATCTCATGCTCCATGCTGATAGGCACAAAAATGTCTATAACAGAGTGTTAAGTCCTATCGGGTCCGTCACACAATATCGCATCGGGATTTCAGAGTGAAGGTAATTACAGTGTTAAGTGACCCTGTGCGACTTGCGATCGCAGATAGCGATATCGCATCGGACGACAGCCAAGGGCAAGCGCCGATTGCGATAGAGGTATGGACCCGACGGAGTTATTAAAACAATTTAAAATAATATCACGTCCGGGTATCGGGGAATTGGCTATGTTATGTGCAAATCTGCCGATTGTGATTGTAAGAGCGGACCCGATGCTATATTGTGATTTGGCTTAATGTCTTATCGCGTCCATCGGCCATTGGTGACTGCCGATATGTTGCGAGCGCCGATTGCGATTTAAGCTGCGGACCCGAT
Source organism: Pinus tabuliformis (assembly GCA_031772625.1). NCBI lineage: Eukaryota > Viridiplantae > Streptophyta > Pinopsida > Pinales > Pinaceae > Pinus > Pinus tabuliformis. Next base: position 1,057,192,140 of record CM062813.1, read on the forward strand.
ACAATTTAGATGAGGGTGTAATATTGCTTGAAGTCCGCCCCTTAGTCTTTTGGACTGTTTTTATCATATTCTCTGTGTAATTAAATATTTGGCTTGCGCGGGGTGTTTTAGGCCGAAAGGCTTATGATAACTGTTCCGATAGTTCAGGAGGCTGATTCATGACGATAGTGATTGCGATTGGGACGTGGCTGTCCGTTAAATGAAGCGGTCCCTATGTATGCCTGCTATCATGAGAAAACATGAGTGTTGTTACAGTTTTCTGAATATGTGTCCTCTGCGTATGACTCGGTTCTCGCCATTGATTCAACGTGTCCATGAATGGACAGAGGAAACCGAAAGATGGGAAGCTGAAGAAGCAAGTGAGCAAAAAGGAAATGATAGCGAGCGTTGAGGAAGTCTAAGAGGCCGTGTAAGAGGAAATGAATGGACAGAGGCACGGGAATGCATAAAAACAACAAAAACAGAGGACTGTAGGCTGTTGATTGTTGCGAAAAATCAGAATGTGAGATAGCAGAAGCAGCAACGGTGAATGCTGTTGAAGGCTGTTGAACGCTGTGGAAATAAGCTGGAGGAGACAGAGGCAGCGAGAGGATCCAGCAGAACAGAATGAGGGCTGAAGGGCCTACAGGACAACAGACAGTCAAAGGGGAGAAGTAGCCAACAGATATTATAAGCTTGAACAGAAAGTTGTTCTTTATGCAGAGCTTAGTGCAGCTAATAGTAGACTGACTAGAGCTGTGTGAAGACATTATCATAGAGCATGAAGGCTATTGGAGACTATGCATGGGCAGTGTGCAGAGCTGTGAAGACTCATCCATAAGAAGACATGGTTGTCATTGATACTGTAGTTTGGAGACTACAGTGAAGCTGTAAATAGACAGAACTCAGCAGAGAAGAGTTCTGAGAGTAGAAGGATTGGAGTCCCTGGGGTTGGTGCCTCAAAAACAAGAAGGATAGGAGTCCTTGGGGCTGGTGCCTCAGAAGTAAGCAGGATTGGAGTCCTTGGGGTTGATGCCTCAAAAACAGGAAGGATTGAAGTCCTTGGGAGTTGGTGCTCCTAAGTCCAAGATTGGTGTCTTGGCAAAATAGAGTTGGTGCTCTGGAGGTTGGAGCCTCACTGAAGTCCAAGTTGGAGCTTGGAAATTGCAAAACAGAGTTGGTACTCTGGAGGTTGGAGCCTCACTGAAGTCCAAGTTGGAGCTTGGCAACTACAAAACAAAGTTGGTACTCTGCAGGTTGGAGCCTCACTGAAGTCCAAGTTGGAGCTTGGCAACTGCAAAACAGAGTTGGTGCTCTGGGGGTTGGAACCTCATTGAAGTCCAAGTTGGAGCTTGGCAACTGCAAAATAGAGTTGGTGCTCTGGAGGTTGGAGCCTCACCAAAGTCCAAGTTGGATCTTGGCAACAGATTGTAACCATCTATATATTGTATCTATTTTGCTGCACAGTTTATGTTAATAAAAGCATTTATTCTTGTTGTTCAGCTTGTGTTCTGAATATATATGTTTTAATTGGTAAAACAATAGTGGGAAAAAGAAATACTGATTCACCCCCCCTCTCAGTATTTGCAACATGTAAGTCAAGCTAAAATTGGAAATTTGTTTGATGATTTTAAAACAGAAATTCTTAGCAATCTAAGAAAACAAGTAGAAATGTTAAGAATGCAAGATGAAGGAAACGAAAATGCTGATATTTATGTTGCAGAATCACAAGATGTTAAACATTGTCCATCATTACCAAGGTTGAAGGAAGTTCACCAAGAGAACAATGGAGCAAGTCAATTGCCAATGCAACAATTTTATGTAGCTCCAAGAGGACCATGGCAGCCTATTCAACTTGATATGATGCAAAAGCCTAATTCACAATTTCAAGCTTATGCACATCCACCTCAAAGTAATTGGAACACACCCTTTCCTTGGAAACATTGGCCATCTCAACCTCAAAACCAATCTTGGCGACAAGGTTGGCAAGGAACTTATGGAAGCCATCCACAATATCTTCAATATTTTCCCTAATATCCTCCATACCAAACTCCATGTTATCCTTACCATTCACCTCCACCATAACCACAACCCCCTCCACATCCATCTCAAATTTACACTCCCACTCAACTACCTGTACCACCATTTCCAAATCCACACCTTGAAGTAGCTCATACCACTTACAATGCTAAGGTACAACACTTCCAAACATCTCCTCTTGAGCTCAATTTCATTCACCATAGCTCAGGAAGAGTATTGCAAAAAAGAAATTCTCTTAATATCATTGAAGGACTACATCCAGAAGAAGAAGATTCGAAAGAGAAGATCAAAAAACCATGGGCTGCAATTGACGAAGAAAAAACATCAAAGTTAGAGATTGAGAAAGCTCCCTCATGGTTACCATAAAATCCTCCATGTATTTAAGAGAACAAGAAGAAAAAAGAGGAAGATTTGAAGATCATGGTAGAGGAAGACAAGAAGAATGATCCAGATCAGCAAAAGGACTAGGGACATCACAACTATATTGAAATATGGTTCTAGAGAGTCACTAAGTTTCAACAATACTCTCTTCTTCAATTGTGCTTGTATTCATCAAAGTCAAAGCATTTGATCACTCAAATTCAGGTACCTATCAAAACATACATTTCAAGCCTACACATCATTTTGTTTGTCATCTTGATGTGCACATGGCTTCATTGGAAGTATTCTTATACTTGAAGTGGTTTTGTTTTTCAAGCAGGGTAGGGTAGAAGAAGAAAAAAATTAAAAAAATGAAAAATAAGAGAAAAATAAAATAAAATCTAAGGTGAAAACTTCCTTGGAGGTGCCTTAGATTGGCTCATTGATTGAAAATCTCTATGAGGTAGTCAATGGGTTGGGCAAAAAGAGAAAAAAAAAAGAAAAAAAAGAGGAAAAAAGAAGATCCTATGTGAAAACCTCCTTGAGGCGACTAGTAGGCCTAGAAGGAAAAAAAGAGAAAAAATAAAAGAATCCTTGCTCCATGCATGCATGTACTCTCCAACATCTGCAAGCAACAAGAACAAGTTGGTACCAAAAGGAAAATTGGTCAAGCCTAGTCAAAAGATGTCAAATTTTGACTTTCTCCTTCGCTCAAATGCTCCAACAAGGTTGAGGCCATGCCAATCCATCACCCTCATCTATTTTCACCATCCACCCATCATTCTCAAGCTTTTATCACTCATTTTCCTTGCTTTCCTAAAAAAATAGAGGATGCTCTGTTTTACTACAGGATACAAAAACACATAGAGCAGAAATTTGTTTTTTCTATAACTTAAAAACCATGCATCCATTTACCAAGCTGTTTCAGGGGATATTCATATAGATGATGGTAACATGCTCAAGCAGTTTCATCAAATTCTAGTGCACGGTTTCTAAGAAATTGGCCTCCAACACCTTCAACCATTTTTCCATTTTTTCAATATTCGTGCCTCCATTTAAAAATTTGTTTCATGGGGAGATGCATATGGATGATGGTAACATGCCCAAGCAATTTCAGAAAATTCTAGTGCACGGTTTCCAAGAAATTGGCCTCCATCACCTTCAACAATTTTTAGTTTTTCTCGAGATTCATGCATCCATTGACAATTTTTTTTTTAATTTTTTTTAATTTTTTTTTAATTTTATTTATTTATTTATTTATTTATTTTTATTTTTTATTTTTATGGGGAGGTGAATAATGATGATGAAAACATGCTTAAAAGGTTTCAGCTCAATCTAGGCTACCGTTTGGGAGATATGGACAAAATAAGTCGCTATCTTGTAAACCTACATGATACAGAACAACGCCTACAGGATTGGTAGTGAGTATTTTTAAAGGAGATCCAGGGGTCAAAGAATCTCCTCCAGATTGTAGCAGTAGCATCAGGATCATCAGCATCACCATCCAACACCTGCACATCAACATCAACTCAGCAGCAACATGCATGTCTCTCCAGCAACCATCAGGTAGGTACATGTATGCAATATTCTTGACCTATTCTCTTGATCATATTATAGTTAGAAATTTGTTGTCAATGCATAAGAGATGAGGTTTTATAAGCTAAGGATTGGTCAGCAGTCTTAGCCGCCTTTAACTAGATAATTTCAACTCACTCCTTCACTCATGCAATGTTGAAAAGTCAAATTATGAACGGTAATCATTTCAAGGAATGAGGACGGTAGTTAAAAGAAGAATTTTTTGCAAAGGCCATGGTCACCACAACACTCCAAGCCTTCCATCCACTTCATATTCACTATCTATTCATCATTCATCCATCCCATTTCATTCTTGAAAAAAAAAACAAAGAGAGCGTCCTCTCCATTTTTATCAAATTTCCATTTGCAAGTCAGCAAGAAGGATGGTCAAAGAGAAAAGGAGGATCACAAAGAGACCCTTGTCACTCACATTTTTATTTTACCACTCATTACCATTCATTCCTCCACCATTTATGTCTACTTTCCACTCCTTTACTTCAATTTACAAAGAGACTGCGTTTTCTATAGGATGATCCTGTAGGAATTACAGCGACCCAAAAATCCTACTGGAGGCAGTTCTAAGGCAAATAAATGGTGGAACAAGGTAGTAGAATGTTGATAAGGGTGTGGAAGACTTTGCCAAATTGAAAAAACAATCAAGAACCATCTTGAATAAGGGGAAGAAGGCAAACTAATGGTCTCAAGAAACAAGAATTTTTCTTTGCACAAATATGTTTTTTGGCTTGCCCTTGCAGAGCTTACAACCAAGATTCTTAATGCACAAGAGAGAGGCCACCAGGGCCATGGATGAGGCACAATGAGGTCACTAAGTTGCTCAGAGGATGAACAACACTTTCAGCAGGGGGTATGATGGGCCTCTAAATTAGACATAAATTAAGGCCCATGCCTCTAATTTAAAACATAAATTAAGGCCTATGACCATCCTTCAACACATTAAGCCTATATTTTTGCATTAGATAATTTATTTTTAACTTTAATATATTCATTAGGAAGGTTTATGAATAATTGAATATTTGTGCCTAATATTATTTATTTTTGTGGAATATTATGAGAATATTGGGCAGATTATGAAGAGTTGGAGGAGGAGATAATTTAGGGACTTGTTCCCTACTATCGAAGGATCAGTAATGAATAATAATTCAGCAAGATATAATGGAATTATGGCACAAATTGCGGAACTCCAATGATTGAGAAAATCTAGGAATGTGTTCCACTAATCAAGGGAGCAGATCCACCAATCAAGGGAGCAGATCCACTAATCAAGGGATTCGGTGGGGAAAGATTCCTCCATCGATGGGGAATGATTCTTAACCATTTTGTATAAATACCAAGTTGAATTTGCCTCTAGGAAATGATTGAGAAAATCTAGGAATGTGTTCCCTGCCATTTAATGCAAATTCCTAGTATTGGGGACTAGATCCACTAATCAAGGGATTTTGGTGGGGAAAGATTCCTCGATTCATGGGGAATGATTCCTAATCATTTTGTATAAGTACCAGGTCAAATTTTCCTCTAGGAAGAGATTTTCATTAGTTTTATTGTGGAGAGAGCTTGTATTTTTGCAGCTCCATTGTATTTTCTTATAGGGATGTAATTCTATTGATGCAAATAATGAAGATTGGTGTCATGTTCAGCTTCTAAATTTTGTTCTCCTCCATAGGTCTTTGAGTTTCCTTGGGCTTGGCCATCCTAGGAACCTCAAAGCCCTTTTGTAACATTTTCTTTCCCTCTTTTCATTACTTATTCACATGCATCTCTAGTTTTTATTTCTTTTTACTTTTGTGGTTAGTATTAATGATTTCTTGTTTTAGGATTGAGTTAAATGGTTGATGAAAGTTCTTTTTCAGGATCACAAGCATTATTTCATCCTTGGAAAAGCTTTGGAAGTTCATAGTAATCATTGAGTTGCTTGGATTAGTCTTCTTATTCCAAAATCTAGATTGCCGAATCTCCTTTTTGGTGAAGAACAATAAATTTCCGCTATTTTTTAGAGCATCATAACGAGCTTCAATCGAATTGATTCCACTTGCATTAGATCAAAAAAACATTCTAGTTCATAACATAAATTATCCCATTGCATTTTCACTTGATTTGGTTAGGCATTTCTTAAATTTACTGGCTCACTAGTTCTCAAATTTCTAGATTTTTGACTAGTAATGTTTTTTAATTTTTTTTTGAATGTGTTAACATAGGTATTTTTGAGTAATTCCACTTGGAATAGGGACTTAAGACATCCTAGTCAATAAAATTTTTTTTCCCATCCAATTTTGATTTGATTTGCTTGGTCATTAAACCCTCACAAATTTCATCATTTCACAAGGAAACTTCTCCAAGCTTCTTGAGCAAACCCATTCATCTCCCAACTTTGGCTTTGATTTCTGAGTGATCCTAGGAATTTCCTCACTCCATTCCACCCATCTACTACCTTCCCTAAGCCTTCCATCACCTCCAAAACCTCACATTTTTCTCTGGGCTGTATCCTGTAGGTTCACTATAATTCCTACAGGATCATCTTGTAGGTTTTCCTGAAATGGCCTGTTTTGAGGTAGAAATGATGGAAAACCTCTAGGAAGTCACCAAAAGCCTCCCAAGGGTCTCCCACACCATCCAACCATCTCCTAACCCTTCCATCTAACCTCCAACATCCTTAATTCAACTGCCACATCACCAAAAGAAACTAGTTTGCATACTTGATTTTGCATGAAAAGACAAAAAGACAAAAACATATTTATTTAAGTCCCTTTACTTGCAAATTAGTGATGTTTGATGCTTCTTACTTCCATGCTTAGATAGTAGCATTTAGTTCATAATAATTTAGAATTATCGCAAAGCATAGTTCTTGGCAGTTAATTAGGAAATGGTGTGATTTAGCATTGAATTTCCGTTTCTTTCCTTGTACTGTCTTTCTTGCAATAGGTTAAGGTTACATTTCGAACATTTCATTTCCTGCAACTAGTTTAGGATTTAACTTCAGTACATGTACTCCATTACATCATGACAACAAAGGAAGGACACATTGAATGCCGCACATATAGTGCTGACACCTCTTAAGCTTGTACGAACAATGGGTTGATAATTAAAGTTGGTAGCCTTGGGAGTTGCAGTATTCTTGTTGCAATATTGAGGCCCATCAGTATGACAACAAGGGAATTTTTAGAAACCATGGAAAATGACTTCTACATACAAAATGAGGTAAAACATGTTTTTACAGTGAAGCCAACTATTTCAAAATACACGGAGGTTGATGAAATTTAACGGAGGGTAATTAAATTAACCACACCCGATGAAAAGATATGGGAAGAAATTCATGATTTACTAGATTAAAGAGTAATTAGGATGCAGTAAAGACAACAACCGACACATCATCCAACACATCAACACAACAACGTTTTGGGTGGATTCAGCAATCGAACCCACCAAAGTAGAAGCCATCTTTCCATGCAGCTGTCTACGTGGCCTATTTTTCTGCCAAAGATAAATCTTATTGTTTAGAATTAGGCTAATAATATACTGTCGATTTTGAAAACGTTTTTGTAATCATTTGTATACATACTTCACTGTTTTAAGTATTAGGGTTGATTTTTGAATGTAATTTCCTCTGCATATTGTAATTTTTCAAAGTGTTGGAGCATCAATAATAGAGGGAACTTTTCAGAGGATTCATGTGGTGTACCAAATGGTGACGTGTTTCTTCAGTTTATTTGTTTAAACATTGTTTTTATTTCTATGTTATTATGAAATATTAATTACCTAACATAAACTGTGATGAATAGGATTTGTTATTTAGAGCACCCTATTATGGATGTTAGCAATTTTTGACGTTTTCCACTGAAGTCAAATTAAGGAATTCTTAATTCCTCCTTAATTTCCACTGAATCTTACATTTATGTTCTCTCATAATGCATTTAAATTTCAGAAAAGATCCAAATAGTACAACCTATATTTCCCTGTGAAACTCCTCTAAAAGTTGATGCCAAATCTAGTTAAATATTTAGACTCCATAACCCAATGGAATTATAACATTTAAATCAACCAAACCATTCAAACAAAACAATCAATACATTCATAACTAGCCTAAAATTTACACTAAAAAAATGCTAAATTTTATAGAGAGATCCCTCTCTGAAGCTGGCAGGGCTAGATCCTAGCTTCCAAAGTGGTTTTGATGTTGTCTTATGTGTTTACTCCCTCAAACTCAAAAATACAGAACGAAAACACACCCCAAGGTGACGTACTTGGCCTAATGTATCCCTTATCAAGCATTTCCTTAAGTTACAACTTAAATTGCACCAACTATGGATTTCTCATCCTTTATGGTGCCTTAGGTGCTGGTGTTACTCCCGACATCAACTCAATAGAAAAGTCCACTTCCCTATGGGGCGATAACTATGAGATCTCTGTTAGAAATTCATCCTTAAACTCCTGCAAAATCAGATACCTCTTCAAGACTTTAGCATCCTTAACATCCTTCCCTTTATCACTGGAAATATGAACTGCAAACAATACACACCCTTTCTTTCTACTTTGATTTTCCTGCATAGCTGTAACCATTCTCAATGATGTAGGATTCTTCTTACCTAGCAATATTCTCCTCTCTCCATCATCATTCAAGCACTCATTAGCCTTATGATTGCAATCTACCTTAGTCCTGTGAATGTGCAACCAATCCATACCTAACAACATAATGTATGATCCCAACAGATGTACAATTAGATGCAATGATGTAAACATACCATTCAACTCAAATGCACAAGATATCACACAATGATGAAATCTTTTCTTGGTACCTGTAGCCAACTGCACCAACCAAGACTCTGCGTGCACTTCTTTATTCAAGCAACACTTATCCACCATGCAAGGACTGATATAACTATAGTTAGATCCAGGGTCAATCAAAATAGAAACAACTTGATCACATATATTTCCATCCATTTTGATAATAGATGATTGATGATCATCCTACCTATTATACAATGTTGCATAAATCCATGGAATGTTCTGTTAGACATCTCCAATTGTTTGTGCCTCCTGAGCACTATAAATTTGTACTCTTCCACCCTATTGTTGTGGACAATCTCTCCTATGATGATCCTTACCACAAGTCCAACACTGTAAAGGCTTCCTTCCATCACCCTTTTTCTTCTCCTTAGACTGAAATCCATGTCCTCTTTCAGTTGCATTGAACTTGTTGTGCATAACTACATTCTCCTTGTTATTTGTATCTTGAGGTTTTCCTCTCTTCTTAGCCCACTTTCCTTTATTCTTCTCATTACCTTTCTAATCATGCTTAAGCTCAATATTGCACTTCAATTTTTCATAACAATGCTTGAACTTTCTAATGGTTTCCTCCAACGATCTAGGCTCATTAACTCAATTTTGCCTTTGAATGATACTGACGACCCACTGATGAATCTCTGAATATTTGTTGTCTCCTCCATAAGAGAAGGCATATATCTCAACAACTCCAAGAATATGCCAATATACTCCTAATCTGTCATAGATACCATCTTCAGCTCATAGAATTATTTTCCTTGTCATCATAGTATCTTTCAGATAGATACTTCTTCCTGAAAAGTCTCTCGAACTCACTCCAATTTAGCTCCTCTTCTCGAATGCCTCTTACATTTTTCACATCTTCCCACCAAATGTCTACTTTCCCTTTAAGACTGAAAGTATTTATCTCGACTTTCATATTTTCTAAATAATCATGCAATCTGGAAAACTTATTCATCCCAAGAAACCAAGCTTCTACATCTTGTGACTTCTTAATTTCCCCATCAAATGTTGGAGTCTTTTTTTTCTTAAACTCCTTTGGAAAGTAATGCTTCTCACTTCTCCTATATGGATGGTGGCGATGATGACGATGATCTCTCTATGAAATAGAACTAGAATAGAACCCATGGTCATTAGCCTTCCTGTCTTGTGTATCCAATAACCTACCATCTCTAACTCTGTCATCCTCATCAAAACTGTATCCTGATTGAGACCTGTTGACATATGCCTCATTGGTCGTTTCCTAATGTCCATGACTAATTCTAGTCAGTCTCTATCTCTACAAATATGTTAGACTTTGAAGGATGATTTCATTAACTTCCTCTTGCTTTTCCTGTGCTCCAACAAGTCTTTCCTGTGACTAAATGACCTTGTCATTATCCACCTTACAACTTCCGATTTATGCTTTAAAAATTCTTAATGTATCTGCTATGTCACGGGAGTACTCATTTCCATGTTGTTCATCTGATTTGTAGGGAGATCACATGAATTGTAGTCCACCATTTTGCTAGTAATTTTGATATTATTCTTCCTACAAACGTACCATGTGAGATAAGCCAAATATAAACATGATCAAACATACCTCAGTGAAATTTAGGGGAGGTTATCTCGTTTGTATAATCAATTCGGATTAGCACAACATATGTATATATAATGAAATCAACATATAAATCATCTCAACATCAACATCATACCAACGTTGTCATGATGATGCAAACTACAACAATGACCATCACAATGCATGCATAACAAACACATAGACAACTAACATGCATGCGTGACAAACACATTCTGCCCATCCAGTCCGAGTGTTGAACCTGGGAGATCTGATACCAATTTGTGGCACTAGATATTAACTAAAGAGAATGGAAACCTAGTTTGCTACCAATCTATAACCACCCTTCCCACATTTACCCAATTTCACTATCCCGCCAAGGTAAACATGAGATGAAGAGTTATTGTGACATGAACCGAACTCCAAGTTTCAGTTATGGAAGTGGGTCCGACAACTGACAACTCACAAACATTCCTCAACACTTATAGGACACTAAAGGGCAAAAGAACCACCCCAGGTGACCAAACCCTAAGTTGGGGTTGTTTTTCAGTGACATAGACTCCCAAAAACACCCTTGACACTTCCTGCATGTAGTTGAAGGCCTCCAACAACACCCATAAGCCTTGATCCATGCGTTTGTGACCTAAATTACTTAGTTTAGTGCTTGTGATCCTGAGATCTAAGCCATAATTCCATACCAGCTTCTAGACCGCTACCTAGAACTGCCTGAGACTTCTCAGAATAATAAATAATCTAAGGATAATGTTAAACACACAAAACTTGAACAAGAACTTGACCTAACCAGGCCTAACTAGGTAGTCATTTTGTTAAACATATGGCAAACATGTAAGCTACAGGTCATGAATGCATTTTTGATCACAAGAGTGTGAAACTTATATGAGAATCACCAAGAAGGTCTAATGCCCTCTCATAATAGCTACAATAAAATTTTTTAGTCCATGAATTCATGAACCATTCATACATTAATCAAAACATGCAAGAGCCATAAGTAATATACTATAGAAATTAATGTGTAGATTCAATACTGCTCATGAAATTTACTAAATTGCAAGACTTGAAGCTACTCTACTTATCTGCAAAAGTTAATTCACCATCTAAAACAAGAATCATTGACATGCTAAGGGAAACATCACACATGCACAAATATTTATGTAGGGGAAAGCAACTTCTAAAAACCCCTTACAATCTGTATTGCATTAATCAAATAATCTGGATGAATACAATATGCTTGCTCAAGCTTGAGCACAACCTGCACCTATATCTTCTATCCTCTACCTGACTGACTAAACCTGGCCAATACTTGGCCAATTTTCAAGCCCTCTAAGCTCCTAATTCCTTTGTTGTTCAATTGGGAATTAGGCCCTTATTAATAAGGAAATTCCCTCATCTGGATTGTTTAATTCCTTTAGGTCAATTCTCTGACTGCATACACCAACTGTACAACTTGGAATCGTTTACAACTGATAGGACACTGCCTTGTAATCCCTATCTCAACCAGGTAACTCGAATTCTATTCATGAATGAGCTAATTTAGGTTGATTGATTAGTTATCTGGTTGATCACTAAGTGTGGTTGAAGTTTTACTTCCACAAATTGACCTTCCATTATTTCCTCCGAGAGTTAGAACTAGTTTTACTGATCAATTTAACTGAATTAAACTGTTACAACTGAAATTAACTCAACCTAGGCTCCTAAAATTTAGGAACCCACTGCACACAACTAAACTTCATGCCCCTAACTCAAATTGACTGAGATAGACTCCTATTTTTTAGGAATCAACTCAAAAAAGCTAAAGTTCAACTCATTAACTCAAATTGAGTGTTCTTAACTGAGTGACAAGTGCCATGTCACCTAGTTAACTCCTCCAATTTTTCTGCTGATATGGAATTTCAAATTTCCTCAATCTAATTAAGGTAAAAATCAGAATTTAGACTTTCTTGCTAACTTTTCAACATATACATCACATAACTAGCATGTAACCAACAAATAACCAACATAGAAACCATGGCAACTCAACTATAATATCACCAACATAATTTCTACAATTATACATGAATCACAATAGAAGAATAGCTCTTATTAACATATGAAAATACCAACCAAGTCAGGGACTTCCACGTACCACTCGACCATAGATTGGGTTGAACCAAATCTCTCTTTAACCCAATCACCCCCACACCATATTCCAAGCATTAATGTGGGATCCCATGTAATAAACCAAAACAAAACCAAACTAGGGTTTCCAGAGGCAAAACCACCTCAACCCTCAACCACTATGACTTGACATCCACGGTCGGACATCACTAATACCAACTAGATCAGTCTCTACCTAAGCTATCTAGGGCTCCAGGAACTAGTAACTCAATTCACAAACTTCGAGGGATCTAGAGATTTTTTCCAACCTAACTCTAGGGACTATTAACTCAACCCACTAAGGGACTTGAAGCGTTTGTCCCAACCTAGGTTCTAGGACTAGTAACTCCACCCACTAAGGGCCTCGAAGCGTTTGTCCCAACCTAGGTTCTAGGACTAGTAACTCAATCCAAGTTGTTCTAGGGCTTCTACAACATTTGTTCCAACCCACAACCATAAGGAATTATGAGCACCAACAAGAAAAAAATCAAGTGGAAAAACCCACAACACCATGGCTATATAGGAAATGGAAAGACAAGGCTAAACCACTATTAATATAGGCAAATGCCCTTGCCAATGACAACACATAACTAGGAAATCACATGCATATACCATACATCCATAAACCAACAAGGAAATCATACATCCAACCTGTTACCTGCAAAGAAAGCCAGTTGTAGCTATTGATCCACCTATTCCCTTGTGCTTTCCTTCTTTCCTTTCCCCTTCTTTATCCAATCCAAGTAAAAACTAGAGTGCTCAAAGCATGCTCCAAGAGTGCTCTAAGTGTGAAATAGTATGAGAAAGAGAGTGAATAGCAGAGAGCTCTAAAACTGAACCGACAAAAGATAAACCAACCAAAAGTTGTGAATTGATCCTCAGAAGCCTTTTTATCGTTGATGCCTCTATTTCTTCATTTTCTTTCATTTTTCCTTCTATTTCCCTCTCATGCAAATATTTGTCTCTTCACTTTCATTTTCTCCTATTTTCCTTTATTTTCATAAATAAATGTCAATTAATGCCTCTTTTCCTTTTCAAATTCCTTTTCAAATTTCCATATCCATTTATTAAGCACTAGTAATACCCATCACTATGTTCTACCCAACATTCATCTAAGAATACATGTCCCATGACCTTGGTCTTATTTTTATTTATATAGAAAATCACTTAGGGGTTGTTACAAAAAGAAAAATAAATTATTTTGTGATGGAAAAAATATTTTTGAAGAATGGGTTTCATGCTCTTTTATTTATTTTCTAGGTTAAAGCCTCCATTGAAGGCTTCTAGGTTTTGTCAAGAGCCAAGAGAGTCATTGTAATATTTTTAGGCCCTTCTTGGGCTTTTATATCATGTTAAAATAATTATTTTTGAGTAAAAAATGTCATTTGTCATTGCCACACCAAGTCAACCCTTTCTTGATGAAATTGACTTGAATTAGAGTTGTTCAACCTATTTGGCATCAATTCATTCACAAGTTCGATATGAAACTCTAAGGCAAGAAAATAAGTGAAGAGCAAGGAGAAGGAAGAAAGAAGTTGGGAACCTCTCTCTCACACATGCAAAGTCTTCTAGTGTTTCTGGATGAGTAGTTAGGGGTCGAAATTCTGAAGTAGCTACAAGTCCAAAATTTTGTAGTTGGGGGCCCAGATTTTGAATTGAAGCTGCATCTAGTCAACTGACACTTGGAGACTTTGGAAAAATATGTCTAATTGAAGGAAGAGCTGACTTGGTGATTGGAGGAGGTCTTATTATAGGTCAAAAAGGGTCCTGGATTCTCTCATCTTGATTTTAATCTAGTGGAAGAGTTTGACTGGGTTTTCCCCTTGATAGGGGGTCTTCCCTAGCTAAGTGCCTATATTTTGTGTCCCTTGTTCTTATGATCTTCATACATTTGTAATTTGGTAATTGATTGATGAAAGATAACATAATAAAGGAGTAAAAGAATCCAACATAATTCACAAGTAATTATCAAGAAAAGAGTAATCAAAACCTAATATTTACATGCATTGATTTCTCAACACAGAGAACCCACTCCAATTTTAGAGGAAGAAGAAATCCCTGAAGGATAAGAGGAGGAAGAGGTACCATATGAAAAGTGTAAGGCAGTCATGGGAGATAAGGAGAACCAAGATTATAATAGTTTTGTTAGCGTCCAAGTGATTTAGCCAAGGACCATAAGGTGATGAGGGAGCTAATGGGTAAATTAACTAATAACACAATGGGGGAACAATAGAAGAAGGATCCAATTAACTGTGAAGGATGTAATAATGGAGAGAACAACCATTCACACAAAACTAAGTAAATCCACTCACACTTATACAACAAGACACCTAGTCCCACTATGCCACAAATTTTAGAAAGGATAGCGACAAGACAATGGCACAAGATGACTAGGATGTGCCTTTTGGGGCATACTTGGAGGAGTATAGGAGGTTGGGGGATGAATTTCACGCTACCATGAATTTCATAGAGTTTTGCAACCTCCAATGCAGAAATAGGTCTAAGGGAGCTAAGAAGGCTATGATACAACACCAAGAGCTATGGAAGACACTAAGGAAAATGACCATTCCAAAATTTGATAGGTTATCAAAATGTTCAGCTCGATCATGGGCTAAAAAGTTGAACACATATTTCCAACTCCATCAAATGACAAAGACACATGCCATCAAGTTGGCTACCTTAAATTTGGATGGTGAGGCCCATGAGTGGTGGTACCATGGGTTAGTGACTTTAGGTCTCTCCATCACAAACTCATATTACGAGTTTACACAGAAGCTCATTGAATGATTTGACAAGGAGGACCCAAATATTCATTTCAAAGAGTTGGCATCGCTCAAGAAGGCTAACAATGTAGAGTCATATATTTAAAACTTCTAGAGGTTGGCAATGATGGTCATTGATATATCTGATGAATAATTGGTGACGTTTTTTATTGAGGGGATATCTGAGCCTCTACGAGGTTGGGTAGGCCTATAAACCTACCACTCTATAGGATGCAGTTAGTAGAACTAGATACATGTAAGATGTTGTTCCTAAGAGTAGGTTTCCTCCTAAACCATCCTTATCCCTAAAGAACAAAGAGGTGAAACCCTTTCAAAAGGTGTGGACTGGAAAACCAAAGCTAGATGAGAATACCTAGAAAGAATTGAGGAAGGAAAAAATATGTTTAAGCTATTAGAAACCTTGGGTCTTATGGAACAAGTGTTTAGAGAAGGACAAGGTAGGCAAGTCCCATTACCTCAAGGTTTATTTGGATAGTGACAATGATGAGGATACGGTACAGGGATAGGTACAGGAACACGGGCACTGGGGAGCAAGTAAGGAGACATCACAGGTTGGGGCCAAAGGCCTTGTAATGGCATCCATGTCAGGACTTCCTAGATACGACACGTTCAAAGTTAGAAGGGTTCTGTTGGGGAATAAGGTGACAATATTGATTGATGGCGGGGCATCCCACAACTTTATAGATGCAACTATGGTGGATCAAAGGAAAATCCATATAAAGGAGTTTGATGGTTTCATAGTGATCATACTGGGTGGTTATTAGGTGGAGTGGACTAGATGGATCCCCATATTGAAAATAACCATGGGAATTACACGTTGACAGATGAATTCTTCGTGGTGGATGTACTAGATACCACAGTGGTACTCAGATTTTAGTGCATTTATTACATTATGAGATACAATATTGATCAAAGGGAGATGGATATGGAGTTCACTAACCATGATGGAAAAAATGCATTCTTGTGATCCATGCATATATATTCGCCCAAGATAGTGTCGTCTCAACAAAATCCAAATGATATCCTTGTATTGCTCCTTATACATAAAAAAGTTTTTGGTGATATTCCTCCTTGTAGACCCCTAGATAGAGGGTTTGAGCATGTTGTAGAGTTAGAGGAAGGGGTAAAGGAAGTTAAAACCAATACTTATTGTCATCCCAAATTATATAAAGACGAGATCGAGAGGATTATGAAAGAGTTGTTAAGGTTAGGTCACATTTGTCCTAGTTATAGTCCCTTTGCCTCTTTAGTGGTACTGGCCAAGAAGAAACATGGCACCTTGAGGATGTGTATCAATTATCAGGCATTTAATAAGAAAACAATTAGGAACTGTTATCTGATTCCGATGATTAATGAGCTGATAGAAAAATTGAAGGGGGGAAATGCTTTTTGAAGATAGATATTTTCTCGGGTTACCACCATATCAGAGTTTAGGAACAAGACATTTCAAAGACAACTTCTAGCACCATTAGGGGCACTATGATTTCTAACCAATGCTCCTGCTACATTTTAGTCTTGCATGAAACATGTGTTCAATAAATAATTACATAATTTTTAGTTGGTTTTCTTTGATGACATACTCATTTATAGCAGGACTTGGGAAGAACATCTTAGGCACTTGGACGAGGTGTTGGGAATTTTTAGAACAACAACTGCTTTATGCAAAAATATCCAAATGTGAGTTTAGTATGACTGAGATGCTTTATTTTGGGCATGCGATTGGGGGAGACGTGGTCCAGGTAAAAGAGCAAGGAAATCATCGAGTGGTCTACCCCCGAGAATGTGACAAGACTGAAAATCTTCCTAGTCATATGCTCCTATTATAGGAAGTTTGTTAAGGGGTTCTCATAGTTGATGGTGCCTCTTACATACCTCACTAAGAAGAGAGCTTTTAGTTGGACAAATGAGGCACAAGAAACATTTGAGAGGATGAAACAAGTGACGAGTTCATGTCTTGTGTTGGCTTTACCAGGCTTCACTTAGCCATCCATGCTTGAGTGTGATGCATCAAGGATCGGGATAAGAGTCACATTGATGCCAAATAACCATCCCATTGCTTTTGAGAGCCACAAATTCAAGGATCATTACTCAATATATGATAAGGATATGTTAACTGTCATGCATGTATTGGTTGGATTCAGGAAGTTCTTGGGGGGAGCATGTTTAAGGTGAAGAAGGATCATAAAATCTTAAGGTTACTCATGGAGAAAAAAGAGTTGAGTGAGAGACAATAGAAGTGGATATGGAAGCTGTTAGGGTCGGTCTTGAGCCCTCCATCGGTGATCAAAAGCTCTTTGCATATGCATAGGTAGGTGTCTCATCAGTGTCAGTTTTGCATCCCGTTAGGCATGCCATAAAACTGATGGAGGAGCTGGTCCTTGTCCCCTTCTTGGCTTTGCTGGATCAGGTCATGTCAGGTATTAAGCTTGTGTCATATTTGTTTTGTTTTGTCTTGAAGTCCCAAGTCTTAGGTCTAGGGTTTTGGTCAAAAATCACTGCAAGGTCATGAGTCAAAGGTCCATGAGTGCCCAGCAAGCCAGAAGGAGGTATGTACATATGTTCCATTGATATTTTTCATCAGGTACAACTCATTTATACCTTGGATTTAAAAACCCTGTTTTTAAACCCAAGGTCATGTAATATTTGTAAAAAATAAGGAAAATTTCAAAAGTCTTCAAAATGTCGGCAATAACCCTGGTCTCCTCGCCAGAGTCCATCAGATGGTCAACCTGCAAAAAGAATGAAGTTAAAGCGCCTCAAAAGCTAAATTCAGGACAAAGCAACTCAAAAAGCAGTGTTAAAAGTGAATGTCAAAATAGAACATTAGAGAGTGGGTTGTGTAAATTAATTTTTTCAAATTGAACCTACAAGAGGTAAATTTCCCTCTAAACATCTTCATTATGCCTCTATGAGCTAGCAAAGAAGAGCAAGAGGGCGGAAAGAGAGAAAGAGGGCGAATTGCAGAAAAATTAAGGAGATTTCTGGTGCGCGACCACTCGGGCAGTGTGCGCGACCACCTGGGTGGTGCGCGACCACTCGGAGCCTCCTCCACAGTTCAAATTTCTAACGCGTGCGACCACTCGGGGTGTGCGCGACCACTCGGAGCCTGCGCGCGACCACTCGGGCTCCCACTCACAGAACCTTCCTAAATCCACTCAAATCGCGTTTTGGTTTGCTAATTGCTCGAGGTAGGCCTCTCTAATGTATTGAATGTTTGAAACATGGATGATGAGCTTGTGTTCATGCATTTTTACCATCAAAAATATGAAGAGAAATAGGTTTAGTGATTGTTTGTTCATGTAGGCAATTCTGCTAAGGTTGGTGTTTTCTTTCAAGGTTTTTAATTCCTCTTTATTCCCTCCATTACTCCTATTAGATTTACAATTGTCATAATGTGTCTCTATCTCATCATATTTGCAATGAATATCAATTCCCCATTCCCTATACCTAAAACCCTAATCCCTCTCATATGCATCCCTTAAACCCTAATTCCTTCCCCACAGCAATATTATTAAAAAAAAATATATAAAAACACAGCAAGAATCAAAATAGTGATGTGTAAAAGGAAAGAGCAATTGCAATGGTAAAAATAATAAAACAAAAAAGACAAAAAACAGAGGAAAAGATTACTATGTGTAGCCAAGCCATTGCAAGAACAAAAGAAACTTATTGCAGTGCATAGTCCTCACAAATACAGTGAAAAGAAGGCTGTGTTATTCAAAGCAAAAATAAAGCAAACACAGCTGCCAATGTGCGCGACCACTCCAAGGGAGGGACGCGACCACTCAGGGAAATTTCACCATTTTGACTATTTCGGCCTGCAAAACACTGTTTTTACTTTGGTTGACTTTTGATGTATGTAAATGATGGATTGTTGGGTAATTTTCATGGCACATGGATGCATTTACTCTCCTTTAACACTTCTAGAAGTTTCCTTGATGTAAATAGTGAATATTAAATGCATGGATGGGTTACCTAAGTTTTAGAGGCAAGTTGTTTTGACTGCCTGTTATCTAGTGCTCAGTTTAGAATTAGTTCAAACTGCTCCTAGGAAGCTGAGCTCGACCCCTAGAGGTGGGGAAAGGAGTTAGATGATCTATATTATGACTTCTCTTGCTCATTTTCATGGTTGGACTCTTGAGGGAGAAGCTCTATTGTATATTTTACTTGTATCTCTGCAATTTGAGGAAAAGGAAGGCCAGGGTTTTGCAGACATCCTTGTGGATTATTGTGTTGATGGTGTGTTTCCTACTTGTCATTGTAAGTGTGTTTATGTGTTCCATCTCTTATTCTATTGCTGCTAATTAAACAAAAGAAGTGATAAAGTTTGAATTCATGCATGCCATGCTCAGCTTTCAATTTTGTTTAATATTTATGTTTTCCACTGTCTAAAGAGGATTCAAAGTCATTGTTTGCCCTTTTTAGCTCCCTCTCTTTCTTCCTTTATCATCCATCTCAGCTTAAGGCATTAGCACAAACTCCTTCCTTGCCCCAAAGACCCACCTGCAAAAACTGAGCTCAATCCCCACACCTTGAATTGCACTCCCTCCAATTGCCACCAAAAACCCCACAAAACTTTAAATCAACCCTCCTCATCAGTTTACTAGCCTAATATCTTTGATCCTAATTGGCCTGCTCACCCCATTGAGAAAATACCTTGAGTCTGACCGGAGAGAGCCTTCTCCTTCCTCGTAGGGCTAGCTACGAGGTGTAATGGTTTGATGTAGCCTTGAGATTTGTCTATCTCAGCCTAGGTGAAATTTCAAGCGCTAACATAGTGGCGACCATACTGGGGAAGAACAAACTTGTTTGTGTGTTGATGTGTGTGTTTCGCAAGTCTTAGACGGAGCCTGAAGTTACGCCAGGTAGCCTTTGAACACGCTCTTGTTTTACATCAGCGTTAGTAGATAAACACTGCTTCAGTCAATCTCCGTGAGCTTCTGAAACCGTCACTTCAGTGACATCTTTATCCCAGTATCATTATGGACTCTAAGCTTCGGATGATAGGCTAAGAGTTTCCATACGACTGAGCGGTTTTTCCTTTCCTAGTCTATTCGCGAAAACAAGTTGGCTACTGATCCAAGACCAATTGTCAGATCTAATTCATGCCCAGCTATTTTTGAGTATCTTGAAGATCTTGATTTCGATGAAAGTTTTGAGTTGTCGTTGTTCAAAGCTAAATCTGAAAGTGCACTTGTTACTCTAGTTCCTAATCCTGATTTTGCAGCTGCTATTGAATTTGAGAGGCATAATAAATTAGTTGAAAATTTCATTTTGAGGAATCTCCAGACACGTGTACAAGCTACAACTCTTGTGGATTTCCTTGAAAATATCTCTGGTCATATTGGATCTTCTATCACGGCGCATGAATAGGCAAATCCCCCTTAAATTGCCATCACTCCCATAGTTACTCATCCCCCATCTACAGTTGTTTCGCCTTCGGTTTCACATACTACTTCTCCTCCTCTTACTCCTCATACTGCCACGCCTACCCCGCCTGCTACTCCAAGATCTACCTTACCTAGAAAAATGGCAGCCCGGTTTTCCCCACTTGTGTTGCCTGCTAATCTTCATGATATGCCTGCTGATTACCAAAGCAAAATTCCCATGTTTGATGGCACTCCACAAAGTATTACAGCACAACAACATATCGATAAAATGTCCACTTTCTTTGATCTATATGAGTTAGATGAAGAAGATGTTACCATGCGGTTGTTCGTGCAAACATTTGCCGGAGAAGTAAGAAAATGGTTCAGAGGGTTGGCAGCTAACAGCATCACCACCTTAGAAGCACTTGAGAATCAATTCTTGGACCGATGGGAAATAAGGAAAGACCCGCTGCAAATCAATGCCGAGTACAACAACCTCAAGCGAAATCCGGGTGAGTCGGTTCAAGATTATATCATCAGATTTAATTCAGTGTATAACGCTATACCCGATGATTTGAAACCATCAAGAAAGTCCACATTGCTTAAGTTCTCGGATGGTTTCGATCCGGAGATGGCCTACTCACTGCGGGACCGAGATCCTCCTACCTTGGAGGAAATGCAGAAAATTGCAGTCAGTGTG
This sequence comes from Pinus tabuliformis, assembly GCA_031772625.1. NCBI lineage: Eukaryota > Viridiplantae > Streptophyta > Pinopsida > Pinales > Pinaceae > Pinus > Pinus tabuliformis. The sequence goes on from CM062813.1 coordinate 1,057,213,449, forward strand.
GAGGCTAATTTGAATGACAAAAGGGCAAGAATGAAAGCGGAGAAGAAGGTCACAATCAAAGAAGAGGCAACATCCACTTCTCAGGTTCTTCGTACAGTTGAGGAGATGAAAAAGGCACTCCAAAATCTTAGTCTTGGCAAACCGGAACCACAAGTTCGAAACCCAAATTTCAGAGGTCAACAACAGCAGCCCCAATATAGAATCAAACAGCGGGAAACACGAGCACAAGAGGCTGCCGTGCAGCAGCCAATCCAACCCCCATTTCAGCAAAACTATGTCACTCAAGAATCAGAAGATGAAGGTGAAGGTCTTGGTGAAGAGAATCATTTTTTCACTCCCGATGATCTGCCCACATACATCACGGAAGAAGAAGAGCTGGTAAGTAATGCTTATACACCTCAAGATGAGCATTACATTCTATCTAATGATGTTGTACTTCAAGAAGAGTCGGAAGAGTATCAACGAGGTTACTTACACGCTTTATCAGCTCAGCAAGGCCAGCAGAGACAATTGAGAAACCAGACAATTCCCATACATCCGATTCAAAAGAGGGCAGAAAACTTGGCAAAAAATGGTGCTGCTGTTCCACAGAGAAAAGGTAAAGAAGTCATGGATCCTTCATCAACTCAAACAGTTCCAGCAAACAAGATGGATCAGCCATCAAATGTACCCAAAGATAGAGCAGAAAAACGAGACAATCCGGCAAAGGAAGGTGAAAAGAGTCAAGCATTCAGCATTGAGAATGAAGTTGCAAAATTGAAATTGACCATTCCATTGACAGAAGTCATGAAGAACAATACATATCGTGCACAAATTTCTAAAGTGTTCAACATTGACCCAATGTTAGATGCGGTGAACGTAGAGGATGACCAGCCAGAATTGATCTTTGGACCAGCTCTAAATGGTGAGTCCCCCGAGAGTGAGGTTCCTCCATTCTATATCAGCTTGAGAATTCATGATTATGTGCTTCATAATGCTATGTTCGATTCGGGAGCGTCACATAATTTAATGCCCAAGGCAATTATGGAGAAGTTGGGGCTTGATATTACTCGAAAGTACCATGACCTATATTCATTTGATTCCAGCCGGGTTAGATGTATTGGATTAATTAAAGATTTGGTTGTTAGTCTGGATCAAATTCCCGCAAAGAATCTATTGATGGATGTGGTAGTGGCGGACATTCCTCCACGATTTGGCATGCTCCTCTCAAGGTCATGGGGATCCAAGCTTAAAGGTACTCTTCAGCTGGATTTTTCATATGCTACTATTCCGGTGTTTGGACAAATGAGGAAAGTGTATCGAGAGCAAAAGGTGAAGTATATGATTACTAGCAAGGAAAAGCCAATAAATCATCCTGTAAATTATGTACAAACAGATTTAGAATCTTTTGTTTTGTTTGCGGAAAATTTAAATGATATAGATAATCAGCTAGTTCAGGTAGAAGATATCCCAGGCATTGCAGAAAATTTCAGAGAAGTATTGAGAACGAAAAGTGAAGAAAGGACTGCTGTCATAAGGTCAATCGCTGAAACAAATGGGCAACAAATCGCCACTGCAACAACATCAGATTTTCAGCACCTAGAAGATGATGAAGAGGGTCTTTGGACTATGGATTTTGATGGTGCAGTGGGCAGCGATGGTGCTGGTATCGGTGTGTGGATTCGAAGTCCATTCTCAGCTCAAGATCGAGTTCCAAGCAAGGTATGAGTATGTTCTTATAAATTAGCATTTGATTGCTCGAATAATGAGGCAGAATATGAAGCTCTTATTGCTGGTTTGAAAATCCTCCTGAAGTTAAAGGCAAAGAAAATAGCAGTATATGGCGACTCCGAACTAGTTATCAAACAAGTCAAAGGTGAATTTCAGGCCAAACACCCACGTATGAGAGCTTATAGAAATGCTGTTTTAGATATCCTGAAAAGATTTTCTGAACATACTTTGACATGTGTGCCCCGGATTCAAAATGGTGTTGCGGATGCATTGGCAAAAGCAGCAAGTAATTTGAAAATACCAATGAATTCAAGCAACAAGTTCGAAATCTATGTGAAGCATCGCCCTACAATCCCGGATAATCAAAGGTGTTGGCAAGTCTTCCAAGATGACGAAGAAATCAAAGACTTCTTGCATGGAGAAGGTAAATTCGAAGAAATCTCAATAGACATGGAGCCTGAAGGAGTAAATCAAATGGATGTTTTGCAGCTGAAAGACAATTATATTCCTAAAGGGTTAATTCCTTTAGAGGAACTTTTTGATCAAGATGATGTGGCCCGCAAGCCAACTTTGATGCCAACAGAAGAAGGTGTGGAAGATGTGAATCTTGGGACAGCCGAGAATCCAAAGATGGTGAAATTATCAAAAGCATTGCCGCTCAAGGTAAAGAATCAATACATTAGATTATTGTCATCATTTTCTGATGTGTTTGCTTGGGATTATTCAGATTTAAGGACCTATGATACAAGCATTATTCAACATACTATCCCCATAAAGCCAAATCAAAAGCCTTTTCGACAAAAGTTGCGGAGGATCAATCCCAAGTTGTTGCCTTTGATTGAGAAGGAAGTCAATAGGCTCTACAAGTCCGGAATTATAGTTCCTATTCACTTTTCTGATTGGATCTCCAATCTAGTGCCTGTGAGAAAGAAGACCGGTGAAATACGCTTATGCATAGATTTCAGAAATTTGAACAAAGTATCTCTCAAGGACAACTATCCGCTGCCCAAAATGGACCACATATTGCAGCGAGTAGTGGGTGCCTCAAGGATGTCATTGCTAGATGGATACTCCGGCTACAATCAGATTTTAGTGCACGAAGATGATCGTGACAAGACAGCCTTCACCACACCGTGGGGAACGTTTCACTATGCCAAAATGCCATTTGGGTTGAAGAATGCCGGTGCTACATTTCAGCAAGCTATGGATATGGCCTTTGCCAATGAAAAGGATATATTCTTAGTTGTTTATCTTGATGACTTAACCGTATTTTCCAAATCAGATGAGGAGCATTTATTTCATTTGACGAAAGTTTTCCAAAAATGCAGAAAATATGGCATTTCTTTAAATCCAAAAAAGAGTCTTTTTGCCATGGGTGAAGGCAAGTTGCTGGGACATATCATTTCCAAAGACGGCATACGAATCGACCCCGCACGGGTGGAGGCAATTCAGCAGCTAGAGCAGCCCCGGAACAAGAAGGAAATACAATCTTTTAATGGCAAATTAAATTTTCTGCGCCGCTTCATTCCTAACCTTGCAGAGCACCTTAGAGAGATAACCAATATGCTTCGGAAGGACAGCGAGATCAAATGGACCGAGGATGCGGTCAAATATTTCAATTATCAAGGTAATCTTGTCTTCAGCCCCAACCTTGATCAGCCCCGATTATACTCAGGATTTCATTTTGTTTTCTTTTGCTTCTGAGCATACATTGGCAGCCGTATTAATGCAAAAGAGAGAAGGAGTTGAGAGGCCAATTGCATTTTTCAGCCGAATCATAAGAGATGGGGCGCTAAATTATAACATCATTGAGAAACAAGCATTGGCACTGATTAAGGCTTTGAAATATTTCCGGGTATATATTCTTAACTCTCATGTATTAGCATATGTCCCTAGTGCAGTCGTAAAAGATGTCTTGGTACAAACGGAGCTGGAAGGTAGGAGGGGTAAGTGGATTGCTGCTCTTTTGGAATATGATGTTGAAATCAAGCCTACCAAGCTGATTAAAGGCCAAGGTCTCGCAAAATTGATGGCTGAAACAAACCTCCATGCCCTTGATATCAACTTGATTGCTGCCTTATCCGATGATGGGGAAGAAAATTCAGTGGTTCAGGTATCGGATATTTTTATTACTTCTCCTTGGTATGCTGATATAGTTTATGTGCTTCAGCATGTATCCGCACCTCCTGGAATGTCAAGAAACAAAGCAAGGACATTGAAGCTAAAGGCTGCTAAGTTTTGCATTATGAAATCAGCACTGTATTGGAAAGATCCCGGGGGCATCTTGCTGAATTGTTTGGTTGAAGAGGAAGCAAAGGCAACAGTAGAAGATTTCCATAAAGGCGACTGTGGAGGTCATTTGTTTTGGAAAACTACAGCCAATAAAATCTTGCGAGCTGGTTTCTATTGGCCTTCCCTATTTTCTGATGTATACAAAGCAGTGAAAAGCTGCCATGAATGCCAAATATTCCAAGGGAAGCAAAGGTTGCAACCATTGCCTCTCAAACCGGTGGAAATCAGTGCACCATTTCAGCAATGGGGCCTAGACTTCATTGGCGAAATCCACCCAGCATCATCCGGGCAGCATCGATGGATCTTAACTGCTACTGATTACTTCACAAAGTGGATAGAGGCAATTCCCACTCGGCAGGCCACAGATTCGGTAATCATCTCTTTTCTTGAAAATAATATCTTGTCACGTTTTGGCTGTCCATTCAAATTAATCACAGATAATGCAGCAGCTTTTAAGTCCAATAAGATGATTGATTTTTTCTATAAGTATAACATCAGCTTGGGGCACTCCACCGCTTATCATCCGCAAGGCAATGGGCTGGCCGAATCATCAAACAAGTCACTAGTCAACATTATCAAGAAGACGTTGGAAATTAACAAGAAAAGTTGGCACAAGAAGTTGGTAAATGCATTATGGGCTGATCGGGTAAGTCAAAAGAAGTCTATTGGCATGTCGCCATTTGAGATTGTTTATGGAATTGATGCAGTGTTTCCAACATCACTTAGTGTACCGGTCGCGAAATTGCTTCAAGAAGCGGGAGAAGATCCGGATCCAATGCAAAGGCGAATCAATCAAATGGTTCACTTACAGCAAACGAGGGAAGAGGTTCTCCAAAATTCTTTAAGGTTGCAAGAGCATATCAAGAAAATCTATGACAAGAAGGCAAAGTCAGAAAACTTTCAGCTGGAGCATGTTGTTTTAAGGTGGGATGCCCGAAATGAGGACAAAGGTAAGCACGGTAAATTTGATAATTTGTGGAAAGGTCCTTATAAGATTGCTGCATATCGTGGTCCCAATGCTTTCATTCTCAAAGAGTTGAATGGGGATGAATGTCCCGGTGGGTCGGTGAATGGCCGGCTTCTGAAAAGATATCATGCTTGAGCAATGCTGCTCTAATCATCCTCATTGTAATTACCGTTTTCCTTTCATTACAACAAGTGTGAACTGATCTCTCATCCTTAGTTTGGGGCCCGTGGTGAAGGCTATAATTCTGAGGATGGGGATTGGTTGGTGTGAAGTTTTCAGGTTGTTTATTTTCTGCAAAAATTAGTTTGTTTGAGTCAAAATCCTTTGAAAATTTCAGTTTATAGTCCAAGTCAAATAAAGTCATTTCGAGTATGGTCACGTTTGTACAAGTTGACTCCATTGCCCAATGAATAAAGCACTGGTCTGCTCTCCCAGAGGTCTAAGGTTCTTGGCACCTCCAAGGAGCTACCATCCCCATTGGAGCCAATGTTAGTGTCAGTCTTGAGCCCTCCATCGGTGATCAAAAGCTCTTTGCATATGCATAGGTAGGTGTCTCATCAGTGTCAGTTTTGCATCCCGTTAGGCATGCCATAAAACTGATGGAGGAGCTGGTCCTTGTCCCCTTCTTGGCTTTGCTGGATCAGGTCATGTCAGGTATTAAGCTTGTGTCATATTTGTTTTGTTTTGTCTTGAAGTCCCAAGTCTTAGGTCTAGGGTTTTGGTCAAAAATCACTGCAAGGTCATGAGTCAAAGGTCCATGAGTGCCCAGCAAGCCAGAAGGAGGTATGTACATATGTTCCATTGATATTTTTCATCAGGTACAACTCATTTATACCTTGGATTTAAAAACCCTGTTTTTAAACCCAAGGTCATGTAATATTTGTAAAAAATAAGGAAAATTTCAAAAGTCTTCAAAATGCCGGCAATAACCCTGGTCTCCTCGCTAGAGTCCATCAGATGGTCAACCTGCAAAAAGAATGAAGTTAAAGCGCCTCAAAAGCTAAATTCAGGACAAAGCAACTCAAAAAGCAGTGTTAAAAGTGAATGTCAAAATAGAACATTAGAGAGTGGGTTGTGTAAATTAATTTTTTCAAATTGAACCTACAAGAGGCAAATTTACCTCTAAACATCTTCATTATGCCTCTATGAGCTAGCAAAGAAGAGCAAGAGGGCGGAAAGAGAGAAAGAGGGCGAATTGCAGAAAAATTAAGGAGATTTCTGGTGCGCGACCACTCGGGCAGTGTGCGCGACCACCTGGGCGGTGCGCGACCACTCAGAGCCTCCTCCACAGTTCAAATTTCTAACGCGTGCGACCACTCGAGGTGTGTGCGACCACTCGGAGCCTGCACGCGACCACTCGGGCTCCCACTCACAGAACCTTCCTAAATCCACTCAAATCGCGTTTTGGTTTGCTAATTGCTCGAGGTAGGCCTCTCTAATGTATTGAATGTTTGAAACATGGATGATGAGCTTGTGTTCATGCATTTTTACCATCAAAAATATGAAGAGAAATAGGTTTAGTGATTGTTTGTTCATGTAGGCAATTTTGCTAAGGTTGGTGTTTGCTTTCAAGGTTTTTAATTCCTCTTTATTCCCTCCATTACTCCTATTAGATTTACAATTGTCATAATGTGTCTCTATCTCATCACATTTGCAATGAATATCAATTCCCCATTCCCTATACCTAAAACCCTAATCCCTCTCATATGCATCCCTTAAACCCTAATTCCTTCCCCACAACAATATTATTAAAAAAAAATATATAAAAACACAACAAGAATAAAAATAGTGATGTGTAAAAGGAAAGAGCAATTGCAATGGTAAAAATAATAAAACAAAAAAGACAAAAAACAGAGGAAAAGATTACTATGTGTAGCCAAGCCATTGCAAGAACAAAAGAAACTTATTGCAGTGCATAGTCCTCACAAATACAGTGAAAAGAAGGTTGTGTTATTCAAAGCAAAAATAAAGCAAACACAACTGCCAATGTGCGCGACCACTCCAAGGGAGGGGCGCGACCACTCAGGGAAATTTCACAATTTTGACTATTTCGGCCTGCAAAACACTGTTTTTACTTTGGTTGACTTTTGATGTATGTAAATGATGGATTGTTGGGTAATTTTCATGGCACATGGATACATTTACTCTCCTTTAACACTTCTAGATGTTTCCTTGATGTAAATAGTGAATATTAAATGCATGGATGGGTTACCTAAGTTTTAGAGGCAAGTTGTTTTGACTGCCTATTAACTAGTGCTCAGTTTAGAATTAGTTCAAACTGCTCCTAAGAAGCTGAGCTCGACCCCTAGAGGTTGGGAAAGGAGTTAGATGATCTATATTATGCCTTCTCTTGCTCATTTTCATGGTTGGACTCTTGAGGGAGAAGCTCTATTGTATATTTTACTTGTATCTCTGCAATTTGAGGAAAAGGAAGGCCAGGGTTTTGCAGACATCCTTGTGGATTATTGTGTTGATGGTGTGCTTCCTACTTGTCATTGTAAGTGTGTTTATGTGTTCCATCTCTTATTCTATTGCTGCTAATTAAACAAAAGAAGTGATAAAGTTTGAATTCATGCATGCCATGCTCAGCTTTCAATTTTGTTTAATATTTATGTTTTCCACTGTCTAAAGAGGATTCAAAGTCATTGTTTGCCCTTTTTAGCTCCCTCTCTTTCTTCCTTGATCATCCATCTCAGCTTAAGGCATCAGCACAAACTCCTTCCTTGCCCTAAAGACCCACCTGCAAAAACTGAGCTCAATCCCCACACCCTGAATTGCACTCCCTCCAATTGCCACCAAAAACCCCACAAAACTTTAAATCAACCCTCCTAATCAGTTTACTAGCCTAATATCTTTGATCCTAATTGGTCTGCTCACCCCATTGAGAAAATACCTTGAGTCTGACCGGAGAGAGCCTTCTCCTTCCTCGTAGGGCTAGCTACGAGGTGTAATGGTTTGATGTAGCCTTGAGATTTGTCTATCTCAGCCTAGGTGAAATTTCAAGCGCTAACAGAAGCTACAAGCATATGATTTTGAGATTAAATATTTTAAGGTCAAGAACAATGTGCTAGTCGATGTTCTTTATAGAGTAGCACCCACTCTCTCTCATGGAGATTTTAGTTGATTATAAATATCTCCTTCTAGTTGAGTACTCTAAAAAAAAGTTTGCTTGTGAGGACCTTAATGGAATAACCCAAGATGATAGGTACTGAATAATTGGTGACATCATTTATTACAAAGAAAAGATCTAGCTAGTACTAGAATCTCAGTTTAAGGAAAAGATCATGCACGCAATGTCACCACTAGCCGGGCACCTTGGGTACTTGAAAACCTATAGGCAGATAAAGGAAAGATTCACATGGAAGGGCGTTAAGATGAATGTGTTGAGATTTTTGAGGTAGTGCAACATTTCCCAACATAATAAATTAGAGCATACTCATCCAACAAGATTACTTCAACCACTTCCCATTCTAAAGCAAAAATGGGAAAGCACTTCGATGCATCTCATCACAAGGTTACCTCAAGTGTAGGGAGTACTGAATTTATGTGGTGGTGGACAAAATTATAAAGTTTACACACTTCTTCACCATACCTTCCCAATATTTGGCAGCACACGTAGAAGAATTATTCTACAGATAGATATTCCAATTACATAGAGTGCGAAAGACCATTGTCAGCGATAGGGACGATTGATTCATGGGAGGATTTTGGCAAGAGTTGTTCAGGTTCATTGGGATATAGTTAAAACTAAGTAATAGTTACCACCCGTAGACAGATGGGTGGACCGAGATAGTCAACAAATTGTTGGAGGTATATCTAATAAAGTATGTGTTAGACGAGCAAAAATTCAGCATAAAGAGGTTACACTTAGGAGCACATTTTTATAACACCACTTAAATCGCATGTTGATTGGAATGACACCCTTCAAAGCCTTATATGGGTATGATGCATTAACGATTGTGAATCGGATGTTTGGAGACAACAGAGTGTTGAAATTGTAACTAGTGTTGGTATTCATAATGTAATGTAATGTTATCATTTATGTATTTATCATACTCATTATTATTATTATTATTCTATTTTTGTTCAAAAAATGTTCTTCATGCTCAAAGAGTAAAAAAGAGAAATAATTTACTATGAGTAAAAAGAAATAGTACTTGAGTCATGTCCCATTTGGACACTTAAAATAAAAGAAATTGAATTTTTTTTTTGAGCCAAAGAGTCAACACAAAGACCAAGTCAACCCTCCTTGGACGAGTTGTCCTAGTGGCACCTATGCGACCCTCTTGGATAGATATATATAAGAGGCAAGTTTCGTCACATATTATATTTTTTTAAGCACCTAATCAACAACAAGAAGGTCAAAGTCAAAGGAGATAAAAGATCAAATATTTTTTTCCCTAATCTAGCTCGCATGTGCGAATTTTCTGAGGAAATTTATGTGATATTATAGGGCAAAAATCTGAAGTTTGACTAGATTTAGAGAAGGTTGACTAGAATTGACTTTGAATATTGGAGGGGGCTTGGAGGAGGATTTGAATTGGAATATTTGTGGTTGTTTTGGTCTTGGATATCTCATTTTGATTTGATTATGAAGAGAAGGATTGTTGGGCTTCCCCCCTTGTGAGTTTTTTCCTTGGCTTGGAGCCTAATTTCTGGTGTTTATATCTTTTCAATCTTTATTCTTTGAACATTTCTATAATTTCTTGACGAAGATAACACAAAAGTAATAAGAATATAGCTAATATCCACAAGTAATTATCAAGAAAGAGGAATCAAGCATTAAACTACGTAACACTTGGTTTCTCATGTTGAAACTTTCAACAATAAATTCTCAATTTGTTTTTGCCTTTATTAAATTGAGAAAATTCAGATTTCCAAATCAGAAAACAACTTGGATGATATTAACTTGTGTGACATGTCTTGTGTCACCCAATTTACTCAATAAATTTGAGTTGGAGGAGTTAGAATTCAATTTTTCATGTGTGACTGCTAATTTGTAGCAATCAAGGTTAGTTATCTTAGGTTGTTTTCAGTTAAACAAGTTCCAACTTCTGGAGGAACTAGTGGAGGGTCAAGTTGTCTAGTGGGAATTCAGTCAAACTCAGTGATCATCCAATTAACTGATCAATAAACCCAAAATAACTAGTGCATGCAGAGAATTCGAGTTACCCAGTTGAGGTGGAGATTCCAAGGCAGTGTAACATCAATTGTGGACTAGTATTGAGCGTACAAGTGTTGCATGCAGTCAAATTATCAACCTAAGGAATTGCGTAATTCAATTAGAGGAATTTCCTAAATAATAGGGGATAATTCCTCAAGGAACAACACAAGGAAAGGGGAGCTCAAGCCGAGGCAAAAATTTGAATACGTATGGGTTAGAGGCCTTCAGTGAGCAGAGAGATAGGTTGTGCACTTGCAGGGTGAGCTCAGTTGAGAAAATAAATTGTAATACATCTCAATTGATTTGATTAATGCAAGCAAGCATTGGGGTTTTTAGCAGATTGCTTTCCCCAGATAAAAATACTTGGTGCATGTGTGCTATTTCTTCTTGCAGGTCTGATATTTTTGTTCTAAATTGTGAATTAAAGTCCGTCGAGTAGTACTGTAGGTTTGTGTCTCATGATTTTGATTAAAACATCATGAGAAGTTGCAAATATACAAACTAATTTATACATGGTATCAAAGCTGGATTCACATTAGAGCTGAAAATTCGAAGTTGTTTCTCAGAGGTTCGAATTTGAAGATTAGTATAGCAGGATTTCTTCAGAGTTGAAAATATGGCCTTCAATGGACTAAGGCTAGAATATGCCTTGGAAGGCACCTCTAATTTTGTTGCATGGAAGGACCACATGGTGGTAGTATTGGATGACAGTGGATTGCTTGAATATGCCAAGATAGATGTGAAAAACCACAAGCATTTGATGCCCATAACCTTGCTCAGTGAAATAAACATGTAGCCAAGGCGAGGAGAATAATTTTTGAGGGAGTACATGACCATATTGTCTCAAATCTCCATGGAAAAGAAACTCCATTCGTGATGTGGAAAGCACTGAAAAAATAGTAGCGACCACATGAAGTTGGAACTCAAGGATAACTTGGAATTATCAAAATGCAGAAGAAGGACACAATTCCACAATATTTGAGCAAGTTTACATAGTGTTGTGATGAACTTGTCGGGGTTGGTGTTAATGTGCCTGAAGAAGATTTGGTAACCCTATCCCTTTAGGGCCTTCCCAAGAGATGACATAGCTATCAAGTTAGAATGAATGGGAGGGAGAAACTACCGAGTTTGGAGCGCTTATGGTCTAATTTTGGTACAGGAGGGAATAAGGCAGAATACCAAAGATGGGACATCATCCAAGGGTGAGGATGAAGAGAATTTTGAATTGGCTAGAAAGGCAAAGGCGAGAAAAGTTAATAAATCCAAATCCAAACTGGAATCTAGTCAGGGGGGAAATAAGAAATATTTTTCAAAAATTAAATGCTTCCATTGTCATGAATTCAGGGATTATTCCATGAAATTTCCACACAAGAAGGCAAGCAAGAAGACATCAGGAGGAGGAGTAGGTGAATCTTTGGCTTCACAGTTCAAGCTTGAATTTACCCTCATTACATGTATGGACAACACAATGATGGGGAGCATGTGGTAATTGGAATCAAGTTTATCGTTCCACATGAAGGGAAATAAAGATTTTTTTAGTGACCTGGAGGAGATATATTTGCAGATGCACATTAAGATAGGGGACAAAAGAAGGTATAACATGACCAGGATTGGCTCAATCACCTTTTAGAGGGAGTCAGGATCCCCCCTCAGGCCCAAGGATATCATGTTTATTTTGGTCCTGAACCATAATCTCGTCTTTGTTCTAGTTTTGGAAGACCATGGTTATGATGTGATCTTCAACAAAGGAAAGGAATTCTTGAGACATATAGCCACATGACAGGTGAAGCAAATCAGGGTTCGTGTGAAGAACTTGTACAAGATAGATGTGGACGATTGTGTTGCATTGAGCACAAAGGCGGAGAAGGTACAAAGCCACGATGTAAGTTAACTTTAGCATAAAATAATTAGCCATTTGGATCATGGAACTTTGAAGATCATGCAACCCTGTTGTGGTAAAAACAAAAACCCCCCATTATTCACTTAATTTTCATTATGGGGATGCTTTGATTGAAACTTAGACATGTCACTTTCTAATTTATGAGTTTGGATTGTTTCAATGAGTTTGATATGTTTTTGTCTCCCTATCAAAAATCGTTTGATCTCATTTATTTGTTTGGTTTGTAAATGGCGCCTAATTGAAGATTGGATATTTTTCACTACCTTGGCCTATTAAATTGTATAAATTGTACATTACTTGTGTTTCATAAATTTATTTATTTGTAAATAATTAATTTTCAATTGTAAATATTAATTTATATCTTATACATAACCCCTGAGACCAAGATTGATAGAATTAAGTGGATTTAGGTTAGGTCTTAACTATTAGAAAAGTGGTTCTTTTACGTAAATGAAATAATCAAAGATATTGAAATTTTGACATCGGAGGAATCATTTTAGAATTCCCCGATGTAAAAACCCCAATCTATATTATAAGTGGCATGGAGAGCATATTAAATTCGAAATATATATGTGGCAAACCCTTTTTCTAAACTTCAGAGTATTAAAACAAACATATCATATAACCAAAGTCCGACCATTATATAAAGGCACAATAATTTATAAGCAGTTCTTAGAGGGTTCACCTACCACATCATTACTCCTGCTCCCATAAGGGTCCACACTTATCGGAAATTTTCAACTGAACAACATTTAAAAAAGTCTGATACAACACTCCCTCCAATCTCTGATAGAGATATAACACCATTCCCTGATTTTTTGATATGATAATCCATCCAATCTCTGATCTTAGATAATGATATCCCTCCGATTTCCGATCTCTGATATTCATATATCTTCGATTGCCAATATCCCAATGCGTCTCCCTCTCTAACTTTTGATATTTGTTAGGCTTCGATATATCGGACCCGATATGTATATTAATGATGGTCTAATCAGAATATTATGTCCACCCGTATATCAGAACTTTTAAATGGTAACAATTGTAAAACCCCCAATATAAAATCTCCAATACAAGGCTCCAATATAATGGACCCGATAACATTATTAAAGGGAGTTGAATATGATATTGCATCCGCTCCATATCGGAGCCTCCTAATATCAACATTTTTTGTTTGCAGACATTATTAAAAGCTCTGATGGGCTTACCTTCGATACCACTCAACTCTTGCCACATGTATCATCCTCCGGCCGCTGTTATATTAATTGAAAAGCCAATTATTTTTTATTAGTTTTGGGCGTAAATAGTAGTTGTTTGCATATTATTGTTTCTGCCATTTTTATGGCTAACTCTGTTATTCTGTTTTAACAGAGGGTTTCCAATTAAGGCTAATATTAAAACAAATATGGTCTATTGCCAATGAAAATTCACCAAGAAGGCAAAGGGATATTATAATAAAATAAAACTTTTGTTTTAGTTGTTCCACGACTACGAATTCTTCGAAACAGACTGGAGACAAGCAGGACTATTCTTATCACTGCGTATGCTAAATTGAGAAAATTTTGTTAACTGTACTGTCGACATTTTTCCAAACCCCAATCAAAGCAACCCTTCTGTTTTATTGTCTTTGAAATTAACTTGACTCTAGAGAGATTTTGGGAAATTTTTTTTATTTCCAAATCATGTATAAATACCCATTGTTGGGCTGAGTTTAGAGGGGACTTGAATATGAGAGAAAAGAGCAGAGTAATACTAGAGATGAAAAATTGTTTGTGTATGAGTTAAGACTCATTTTCACTATTGTAGTGAGATCAGATCCATATGTGTAGATAGGAAACCAATTTAGAGACAATATAGGACCTGAACTATTGTAATTCTATGATGTTTTATGTAATTGATTCATTTTTATAATAATATTTATTTATGTAGTCAGATGTACAACATTATTGCTTACTCTATTATTGAAGATAAATTCTTCAGATTTCAAATTCTTTTATGGAGTATGAGTATGTATGTGGCTTTTCAGTACTATTGTTGACTTCTTACTGAAATGCTCATTTCGAATCTGGTCAAGCTATCTTGCAGGGTTAATTAGAAACAAGATTCAAAACTGGAACTTGTATAGGGACAGACCTTTATCTCCTTGAGATGCTAGCTATCTAATAGTTTAATCTTATAGCTGTCCCGCCTTCTACATGTCATGTATTTTACTATTTCAGTATTATGGCATGAATCGTTCTGTCCTTATGCATATGTTTTATTAGGATTTGGAGATGTTTGTAGTTGGATGTCTGTTAACTATTTAATGGGCATTTATTTGTATACATTTGCTCGAACAAGGATTAGATCTTGGAACTATTTCCCTGATCTATTTCCTTTATCTTATTCCAATTTCAACATACTTCCGTTTCTTTTCTTGTCCTTTTAGTTTGCTCTTGATTGAGAGAAGGAATAACCCTTACTTCAATCAAGATAGGTCTAGGATTAGATGCATCTTAGATTATAATTTGCATGTAGTTATACTTTTTGTATCCTAGAAGTCCCCTCATATAGGGGCAACCTTTAGAGTGGTTTGGCTAGGCCTTAAAGTTATCTTAAGGATCACTTTCTTGCCTGATCAGCAAGAAGAGTCGATATGATGTCTCTTCTCTATTGGTAGGTGAAAGTCATACTTTAAGTTAGTAGAGATAGAGATAGGGTAACTGGAACCAATTGAACTAGCCAGAACCACCATTTCAAAGGAAAATGAATTGTTTTCTCCCTTAAAATTTTGAAAGGTAATTTTTTTTCTGATCAACATTTGTGGCGCTAGAAGGAGGGCATGTTTTAAACTGTTTGCTAAAGTTTATTGTAGAATTTTAAATTTTGAATTATGGGTTCCTCGAAAAACATCCTTGGATATGATTTAGTGTATCACAATCAAACACTACTTCAATCAAGGGATTTAAAACATTTTAAAAGGTAAAGTTCATTGGTAAGTTTTTCAGTTCATTTCAAATTCTCGAAAATTTAATATTGATGAGGTTGATCTTGGAAGGATTTTCACATATACTTTGACAGGATAAGCAAAATACTGGTGTCTTTCACTTCGAATTGCCTTAGTACATAGCTAGGATGAGTTTGTAGTGATGTTCCTTCAACATTTTCAACAATTCAACTACAAAAATGTGTGCAACAACTACTTGAATTGCGTAGGACAGAAGGTGAGCCCTTGGACCAATTTCTAGTTAACTTTAAATTGTTATTAATGCTCTTTAAATCCAATGACTTACCTCTTGAACATCAATTAACGAGTTGGTTTGAGTATTTAAATTCTCTTCCTCGTAATGTTAATGAAGAATCACATACCAAAGAAGACACTAATAAAGTCCTTTATGAAAATGAAAATATTCAACTTGGTTCTTCTTTATCTTCAAAAACTCTTTTAATTGATCCCAATCCTCAAATGAATATGCTTTTGAAAGTGAAAAGGATAACAATTCAAACACTTCCTCTCACAATCATAATGGTTTCAATGATTATAAATCAACTCTGATTTCTCAATCCTACAATGATAATGTACCTTCTTGTAGCTTTAATCTTGAGGATAATAATGATTTTAAATTCATAATCATTTGTAGAAAGGAAATATCTGTAAAAAAAATTCCACTATGTTGTAACATAGATGTATATTACAAATTACCTTTCTCTCATTCTTTTCAATTTCTTTCTCTATTCAATTTTATTTTTGATTTTTTGCACATACTATGCTGGCATCTTGAGCAACCATTATGTAGTACATGCAATAATCAATTTCAAAATTTCAATCATCTATTTCAATTTCTTCTTAGGTTTAGGTTCTATCTTATGATTGGATTTTAGATTTCCAAATGCATTTTCCATGAATGATAACACTCGAGAGTACATCTATACATTTTGACCAACCATGCATTCTCTTCAGAAATATTCTTCATTGTTATCCACTTGATTCCTTTGAAAAGAAGATTTCTGATTTTTCTTTTTCTTTACATAAACTTTTCATTTGCAAAGATTTAACATTTAATATTGTTTTTTTTATTTCCTCTTTCTTTTAATTATTTTCAAACATCTGAATCACATCCTTATTTTGATGATCCTATAGACAAATATTTGGAAGAGTTTCAAGGGAAGTATTTTGTAAATAATTTTATTTTTATTTTTTCAATTTTAAAAGTACATAGTGTGTTTCATTTTTGTTTTAATGTTTCAACTACAATTTTATTTTTGCTGACATTTGTTGTTTGCATGCATGCATAAATAAAGTTGAGAGCATGGTTACACTGGAAGTTTGATTTCACTTAGTCTTAATCTAATTTTTAGATTAGGATTAGGGATAGATTATATTTCTTTTTGTTAATGTTTTGTAGATTGAATAAAAGGATGATTTTAAACATTCTTAATAAATACATGGAAGAAGATGAAGATAAATGAGGTAAACTTATTACCAAATTCTTCCAGGTATGCATCATCTGATTGTTTTATTTCAGTTTGTTCTTCTTTTCCTTTAGTTGTTTCTTCCTTATGTTTGTTTGTCTTCTTGCATGATTTCTTTGGAATAATTTGGAAGATCAATAAAGAAGTTGCGAAAATTTTAATGAGGACAATTGCCAAAATGCATTCATGGCGATTTTGTTTCTCATTTCTAAAGATTTCATTTATTATGAAAGATTGATTATGAAGTCTTTGTATTTTTTTTGGAAGCCAAAATTATAAAAGGAAGTTAACATTGTTTGAAATTTTATAAGCAATTTTCTTTCGCAACTCCCCATTAGAGTAGAAACTTATTTAATGAATAACTAAATTTCTAAGAAAGACAACATTAACATGCTTGACATTCTTCTTAACGAAAAACGTAATTTATTATGTCAATATCATTCTTTGTACTTGCTTAATTTGAGTATTGTTTATCTTGTGATTTGCTTTTTGTGGTTGATTATTTTTGGGTTTTTCTAGTTTTTCTTGGCTAATGACTTTGGGTTTGAATTAATAATATCTCACTTCTGCTTTCTGCAATTACTTGAGTGCCAATTTCACTTTGGCTCAGATTGATTTATGTAATATTACCAAGCCTTTTTAAAGGGTTCTTTTTAACCCAACTTTGGTTAATACTTGGGAACTTTTTACTCTTATCTAATGGACTCCATTAGTAAAAGGAAGAATAAAAGGAAGATCATTAAACTACTATTTTTCAGGCTCACATTTCTAACATAGTTGTCTTCTATTAGTATTTGAATGCTCTCTTACCTTAATACACATAAGAAAACTACTTTAAAATAAGCCATATCCTAAAACATATACTAAGGTTATAAAAGCAACACACAAATTTAGTATTCTATAACTCTTCCATGTCATCCCCATCTCTTAAGGAGAGGAATTATCTCCCCATCTATTAGCATAAATTAAAAGTCGTGTGAAAATCCTGAAGATAGGGGGTCTCCGTAATGAGCCAACCTACTATGATCATGGGCTTTGATCGTTATGACATTATCGTATCTGGTTACCAAGCCAAGATAATGGCTCACATCACTTCACTATATGACAAGAGGTCTCATCACAAGCTGAATTTTTCATGACTATCAACACTTGTTAATGGAATTGTGATATCTCGTCACCAAGCCAAGACAATGGTTTTCAAAGTTATTATTGAAATATGTCTCCTCTAAAATACTAAATAATAGATGGGATACTAACATTCCTTTGGGTTAAAAATGTAACCTTGTCAAGGCTATGAATGCCTATTGGTAGAATTGGCTCTACCTGTGACAATGCGAGTTCATATTTCTTACTAAACACAATGCTAAACTTTTGTCCTTTAGTTTATGCTGTCATTAATTAATGGTTATTGTAAACATGATATTACTCTTATGATTTCTACAAGAGATGTTCAAAATGATTAAACTCTGTTTTGGGGGATTTCATAGGGTCTGAATCTTAGCATTTTGATTTTATTAAGCCTGACTCCTTTTCCTTTTAGGATTTCATTAATAATAAACCAGAGATAACTAGTTCTTCCCAGTGTGTCGCCATTGTTGTGGTAAAAAAACAAACCCCCATTATTCACTTGATTTTCATTATAGGGACACTTTGATTGAAATTTGGTCATGTCACTTTTTGATTTCTGAGTTTGGATTGCTTCAATGAGTTTGATCCGTTTTTGTCTCCCTATCAAATCTCGTTTGATCTCATTTGGTTGTTTGGTTTGTAAATGGCGCCTAATCGAAGATTAGATATTTTTCACTGCCTTAGCCTATTAAAATGTATAAATTGTACATTATTTTTGTTTCATAAATTTATTTATTTGTAAGTAATTAATTTTCAATTGTAAAATTTAATTCATATTTTATACATAGCCCCCGAGACCAAGATTGATATAATTAAGTGGCTTTGGGTTAGGACTTAACCATTAAACAAGTGGTTCTTTTTATGTAAATGAAATAATCAGAGATATTGAAATTCTGACATCGGAGGAATCCTTTTGGAATTCCCTGCTATCAAAACCAAGATATATATATATATATATATATATATATATATATATATATTGTTGTGGGGAAAAGTATACGACTCGGAATGACCCTATCCCTACTCTAAGGGTGATAGTTCCTTAGCAACAACTGAAAGTAAAGCTTTGATATTTTTCCTTTATGAAAGTACAGAGAAGGAAGAAAAGATTGACCAACCGATATCCTTCGCTTTTGTCGATCTTGTCTTCTCTCTTCGTCCCTTGCTCCCAGCTCCTTGTTCTCTTGCCGGTCCAGCTACACAAAGATCCTGCACAAACAAGAGAGGGAAACTACAAGAAACATGTACTCATAACTGATGCATGGATTAGAGTGAATCAGATATACAAGTAAATACAATACATCAATGCAATACAAGTATATAGGAGAACATTCAAAGCTTTATTGATAGAAGTAAAAGGTTATGAGAAGGTTACAACCATAAATGGCTCCAATCCAGCAGCAAGAAATCTCCTCTTCTCCTCTATAAAAGCAATCACCCAATAGCTCTAACTGTAGACCAACAACACTTCCTTGCTTTGCACAAAATTCCAGCCTCCCTAGACCTCATGAGAGAGCTCTATATATAGGAGATTTGGAGAAAGGATGAGTCAGCTTGAGGCTGGCATAAAGCTGACTAGTGTCCTCTCCCACTTTAGTTAATCTTCAGTTCTTGAGTCCACTTGGAGAATCTTGCTTCCACTTGGAGATCAAGACCCTCTTACTCATCATAGGGCGAATTCCATGAACCAAGTGTCAGTTTGGAAGCTTCCTGGGCAATTGACACCTTGCAGAATGACTGTGCCACTTGGCCAATCTCGCCCAGCGCAGGTAGCCTTCATTGGAGTTGACTTTCAGCGCAGGTACAAAGAGGAGCAGTTGACATTCAGCGCAGATGCTCAGTGGAGCAGCTGACATGATCCAAAAATAGCCTGTTTTTGAGTGTTTTCAGGTGGAGAACTGATGGGAAGTGCTGTGGTTTGCTGACCTTGTTCTTCTAGGGGTAAGAACAACATGTTTAGGGACTGAGGATCCCTGTAATTATTGACATTTCATGCTCCATGCTGCGAGGCACAA
Source organism: Pinus tabuliformis (assembly GCA_031772625.1). Taxonomy (NCBI): domain Eukaryota; kingdom Viridiplantae; phylum Streptophyta; class Pinopsida; order Pinales; family Pinaceae; genus Pinus; species Pinus tabuliformis. The sequence goes on from CM062813.1 coordinate 1,057,233,077, forward strand.
AAATGTCTATAACAGTTGCCCCCTAAAGTATGAGGCCGTTTATCGGGTGAAATGCTTTATCTAGAGGGTCCGAAGTTCATTCCAGTGCTGAGGAGGCGCCCTATAATACAATACAATACAATACATTATTTTTCATTTTGTTTTCATGATCTAGCTGAGGCGGGCATTCCCATGCTCAGCTTTATAAATACATTTTGGTACATAGAACAGACGATCGTCTGATGGTAGACTGATAATTCTCTGCTGAAATTATCATCCTTTGAATAGGATGATCATCTGCTGCAATGATGTACATGACAAATGCTTTTATATTTCCTGAATATATATCGCAGCCCGGATGGATGAAACTAGATCCGGGGTCTTCAAACTCGTTCGATCTTCACTCTAAGTACAAGTCGATCCATGTGAGAATTGTGCTGAAGTCGAACATGGAAAGACATCGCTTGATTACCGGTCAATGATGAAAACCGTTAACAAGCGCGAGAGGAATCACCGATAATGATAATGACCCTCAAGGTACTGCAGTACAATTCACGTGGCGTGAATAAAGGACTTGGCGTCGAACGCCACGCAAAATCTTCTGGTCGAAGGTCATTGATGTATACCTGTCGCCGGAAGTGAGAAACTTGCCATTGAGGCATGCAAGCTTCAAAGTACTGATGGGGTTGTTCCTAGATCAACTTCTTGGATAATGAGCTGAAGTCGAAAAGAAGCGATCCGTCAAAGGAGGGCCTTAATGAATCCCACATCAATGACACGGAACGGAGCTAATGATTTTAGTGGAGGTGAAAACAAACTGTGACATGTGATTCAGGGTGGCGATCATGAATGGATGAAGGATAATATATGGCAGTGGATGGGACACGGTTGACACTTTCAGAATGACCTCTCTTGAACATATAACGACACTGATGCGATGGATCGGTAGCATTACCCCAAAATGTGGATGGTTTGGCGAAGACCATGGTGATGAGACCGGTGAATGAAACAACCCAACCCGATGTGGCACGGAAGAAAAGTGTCATGTTCAAGAGCGACTTGCTACCATTAAACTTTGATGTTCTCCCAATTTTTCCCCAGTCATTTCTGACCAGTACCTCTTTATTTTTGTCAAGCTTGAGGAGGATAACATATGCTTGTTCTATAACCTGCCCTTCGGGCAAGCCCATCGCTATGATTTAACGAGCTTAGCGATAGGGAAACTCGTTCTCGTCTAAAGACAAGTTTGTCGCTATTTAATCATTTTAACGAGTCTAACGACAAGGAAAACTCGGTCCTTTTCATTTTTAGAGAGTCTGAAAAGGTACAGAAAGTTAACTCCATAATTCCTTTTTCGTCATCTAATCCCTTAAGTCCGAAAAAGTATAAAACAATACAGAAGGGATGGGTGTTCGGTACTTTTAACGAGCCGAACAAGACAAGCGCTCGATCTTTTTGTGCAATAATCCCTCAGGTCCAAAAAGATTAAAATTTAGAGGAGGGATAGCTCTTCCGGTCGTTTAACGAGCTGGAAGGCCAAAACTCGGCAAACTTTTCATATTTTACGAGTCAGTGAAAAGAGCTCAAAGAAGACTCGTCTTTTGAGGAACGAGTGATAAACAAGGATAGCAGCAGATTCCAGGTACAGGTTGGAATTTTCCAATCACGGCAGTGTCACAAGGATGGCTAGGTGAAATCACTCTTCGCAGCTGTTTCTCAAAAGAGGTAAACACACAAATGGAGGTGAATGATCGGCCAAATGAAAAGTGGAGGTGATGGTGCACAAACACGACCAAGGCTTTTATGGCTGATGAATTTACGATCTGAAAAGGTTATTTACTGGTTCATTTTTTCTGAATGAGCTTGAACTCTGGGGGAAGATTGCTCACAACTTATGTTTATTTTTTAACGAGCATGAACTATGTGCTAAAACTGCTCGGATCTCGCGTTTATTTTTTAACGAGCATGAACTATGTGCTAAAACTGCTCGATATACCAGTCATAGAAATAAGAACGCCTCCTGTGAGATAGCTATTTTTTAAGGAGCTTTATCTCACGAAGCTATGCTCCAATTTTGGCAAGTTTTTACCTTTGCCCCACAGACTTTCTTCATGCAAGGTCGGAATCGGCTAATCCTACGAGTTTAAAGGGTTAGACCTACAGGTTTAAAGGGAGGACCTAAAAATTTAAAAAATAAATAGTCGTCCCTCGCTCACATTCCAAAAGTTTGCATGCCCCCAGACATAGGATAGAATTTCGAGGCTGCCCCTCCTCTCCCCTACCTCTGCTTTTCTTTGGGTGTTCACAGCTACTTGTCATCTTGCCAATCTAATGTTAACGATACTAGTCTTCTCGTTATTTTAAGGGGTCTTACGCGGTACTCAGTCTTCCCGTCGGCCCAACTTTTAACGAACAGCTATTTGTGACAAGAGAAGAACACTACTCAAAGACAAAACATTGGTATTATTGAGGGAGGCTTGTCTCTTTCTTATTATCCGAAGAGGGTTCTATTTGCTGCCGCAAATCAATCTCTTTCTTCGGCGATGTCTATCATTGGGTTACTCAAAGATGGTTACCCTCTGTCACAACAATAGAATCTCTTTCTTTGGAGGCTGCCCCTACTTATCCTTCAAAACATTTGTTTTAATGGGTGAGGCTTGCTTTTCCCCAAAGATGGTTACTACTTGTTGCAATAAGGGAATTCCTACTTGGGCATTGCCCACCTCTTTAGACAAAGGTGAATGACTCTTTTGCCAAACACATAACTTTAACAAAAGAATACTATTCCAGAACAACCCCTCTTCCATCCACGGATGGGGTACGGACTAGTCATATTCTTCTGCGGAAATTCTACCTTATACCCAGGGTTTCTTCTGCCCGGAGCAGACCAGGGTGCATGCCCCCTGGGTTCTAGTCTTTCTTTCCGAATCACTCGCACTCATCGGGAAGGAGGACTGGGGGTGGAGGCGTATCTTGAGTGAACAGACCATTTAGGATTGGTATTTGACTATTTGCGATGCGAGATCCCGGAAATGAAAGTTGGTCTACGAGCTTGACCATCCTTCCTTCGTGTGGAAAACACATTACTCTAAAGAGTGAGGAGACTATCGCTCCCATGCAATAAATATAGTCACGTCCAAGGAGTAGGTTATAATCCAAGGGTCCCTGGACGACCATCACGTTCAAATTGACGGTCTTTCCTTTCAATGTAACAGGCACATTGGGGAGGATTCCTAATGGTCGACTGGTTCCTTTATCAAAACCTGAGAGATTTCTTAACTCAGGTAAAAGCGCCGGGGAACCCAGTGCTTTCCAAGCAACAGAGGAAAGGATACTCACAGACGCCCCCTCATCAATGATAGTACCAGCCATAATCATTCTATAGATCTGGACAATGATTCTGAATGGTATACTGGCTGGTAACCGGGGTCTGCCTAGTTGATTCCAATCAAAGGATACAACCAGGTTGCTTGGTGGTGGGACCGAATATACGGCCGGGTATGACCCTGATGATGTTCCTTCCTGCGATAAAGGAATGGGCGCATTGCCCTGACGCTCATCAGAGTCGGTGCTAATGAAAAGAACCTGGATGGTGTCATCCTTATTCTCTTCAGTGAGAGTGTCGCATGAAGATGACTCTCCGGCGACGGTGTCATTTGAAGATGGGTTTTCAATGACAGAGTCATTGGACGATGAAACCTCTGAAGGAAGAACCGGGTCAACTGCCGTTTCGACCTTTAGACTTTCGTCTGGTCTGGATTCAGTAGGTTCATTCTCAATGACCGACACTTCAGCTGACCACTTGGGCGGGTCAGCTGGATTTTCAACTATCAAGGGATTAGGCGCGAGTTTTTGGTATCCAGGAGGAAGTCGTAACGGTGAAACCGGACGATCTTCCAAAACTCTCTTTGCCTCATCTAAGAATGGACATTTGTGGATGGCGTGCTTGCCTTCACACAATACATAGGGTGATCTTGGTCTCCCTCTTCGTCCTTCACTCTCGCGAGTTGACGGACTGCAATCAACATGACTATCAGAGGTTGATGCTACCGGATTGTGCAACCTTGGGGACCAGTCCCTTAGTATCCGGGGAATACAAGGACAATCACGATGGAAGTGGGTCCCTTTGCAAATGACACATGGCGATTTAGGCCCGGTCGGTGCAGTGTGTGGGTTTTTGTCAGCTGTCTCTTGCTTGCCCCCAGTCGCCTTCGCCATAGGCTCCTTCTGCTTCTTTTCTTTCTTCTTCTTTTCCTTCTTCTCCTTGGGAGGCTGACTTTTGCCAGCTCTACCTCGCGAAGATGAAGGATCAGAGGAAGTATTGTAAGAAGTGGAAGGTTGGTGGGTAGTTCTAGACTGTTCTGACTGTTGATTCGACTGATAAGGATTAGTGGCGATCTGGACTACATTAGTTGAAAAGAGCCATACAGAGAGGCCGATTGTCAATCCTGGAAGTGACAATGTTGCCATATGAGGCGCACCAACATCTCCCCAAGAGGAGAAGGGATTTGGACTTCCGCCAAGGTTGCCTCCTTGGTTGGTGGGCTCCATACTTTTCAACTGAAAGATCAACGTGGGAATAACAGGTGATTTTGTTCCACTTAAAATAAATTTTATTAACGACGCTTTCAGACACAAACTCGCTTTTTCATGTTTTAAGAGTCGAGAAAAAGCTAAAGATGACTCTAGTCGCCTTCGATGTTTTAACGAGCCCGAAGTGACAAATGCTCGGTTGGACCTTTTCAGTTATAGAGTTTGAAAAGGGCCAAAAGAAACTGCTCTGGAGATCTAGGCAGAGGGTGTGCCAAACCTTTCGCGAAACCACAAAATACGTTTTACGGTACGGGTGGTCGATCTTCGTGAATGCTGTGTTCACTGCATCACGATCAGTGGGGCGGTCGACACGGCTTCCTATGGATAAAGGATAATTGCCTATAGGGGTCTCCCAATATATACTCGACGGTACGTGGGAGCACAAGTCCGTATTAGTGCCACCGACTCTCAGGAAGAATCACCCACCTTCGTAGAGATCGACAGTCACTATGTTTAACGACGCCGGAACACGTCTCTACCTAGACCTCTAGATGTTTGCGTTATGTTACAAAGCGTTGTTATGTAAATTGGATTTATTTTAATGTTGATCTTGCTTAGCAGTTTGCCTTTAAGGATCACCACGAGATGTATATATACAACTTCCTAAATGCAATCTAAGATGAGAAGCAAAACTTTTCAATCTTTCAACTTTGAAAACCTTAATCTACTGAGGGAAAAGAAAGACATCAACTTTTCTCACAGATCATAGAACACACACTAAATGCACTTTTTCCTAAATCAACATGCAAACTGTCAATAATGCACATGCACAATGCAGATATTTCTTTTCTTTATCCTTAATGTTGATGTAAGACAAAAAGGAAACTGTTGTATAACTTTGAATCTAATTTCAAGCGAAAGTAAACAAGCTTGTCCAAAATCAAAAGACACCTTAAGATCGACTTGTTTAGACACTGGAAATGTATAGATTCAAACCACAAAATGAAAAACAAACAAACTCAAACAGCCATGAACAGTAATAAAACTAGCTCTTAAGATCACAAAGACACTTTTACAGTTCAGGATCTAAGAGGCCACAGCTATACTGGTTTGCTTTTCACAATGGGAAACTGTAACTGAAACAAGAAATACTGAAAGAACAATCACAGTTTCATCACACAACTGAGGCGGAATAATGTCAAGGAAAGTTGGTTTACAGCAAGTACAAATGACAAGCAATTAGCAGCAAAATAATAGTGAAAACAGGGCTAAGACTCAGCAGGAAACCTCAGCAAGACATTGGCTAACTGGTTCAGCGCAGGCTCTGGTCTGTCAAACTGACTCTCAGCACAGTTCCCGAAGGGAGTACCTGCGCTGAAATGCAGACTGCCTTTGGACAGCCTGCACTGAGACACGAGAGTTGCGTTTACAAGGGTTTCCGGGTCATAAAAAGCTCAAAAATTCACTGTTTTTGCTGAAATAAAAAGCTATAGGTCAAGTACAAGCTAAGGGATGATCAAGAGGATGAAAAGCTATCACAAAGAGCACAAGAGTCTTTGTAGATCAGCTCTTCAAATCATGAATCTGCTCAGAAGATGAGCAAGAGTAGCAACCCCTCTACTTCGCTTTTGATATAGTCAAAAGCTTTTCGATTTGGTACTCTTTTGTTCAGGAAATGAATAGCAAAGATACTACAAACACAAATCAAACGGATACGCTCCCCAGCGGAGTCGCCAGTTTGTTGTGGGGAAAAGTATCCGACTCGGAATGACCCTATCCCTACTCTAAGGGTGATAGTTCCTTAGCAACAACTGAAAGTAAAGCTTTGATATTTTTCCTTTATGAAAGTACAGAGAAGGAAGAAAAGATTGACCAACCGATATCCTTCGCTTTTGTCGATCTTGTCTTCTCTCTTCGTCCCTTGCTCCCAGCTCCTTGTTCTCTTGCCGGCCCAGCTACACAAAGATCCTGCACAAACAAGAGAGGGAAACTACAAGAAACATGTACTCATAACTGATGCATGGATTAGAGTGAATCAGATATACAAGTAAATACAATACATCAATGCAATACAAGTATATAGGAGAACATTCAAAGCTTTATTGATAGAAGTAAAAGGTTCTGAGAAGGTTACAACCATCAATGGCTCCAATCCAGCAGCACCTCCCCAGCAGCAAGAAATCTCCTCTTCCCCTCTATAAAAGCAATCACCCAATAGCTCTAACTGTAAACCAACAGCACTTCCTTGCTTTGCACAAAATTCCAGCCTCCCTATACCTCATGAGAGAGCTCTATATATAGGAGATTTGGAGAAAGGATGAGTCAGCTTGAGGCTGGCATAAAGCTGACTAGTGTCCTCTCCCACTTTAGTTAATCTTCAGTTCTTGAGTCCACTTGGAGAATCTTGCTTCCACTTGGAGATGAAGACCCTCTTACTCATCATAGGGCGAATTCCATGAACTAAGTGTCAGTTTGGAAGCTTCCTGGGCAATTAACACCTTGCAGAATGATTGTGCCACTTGGCCAATCTTGCCCAGCGCAGGTAGCCTTCATTGGAGTTGACTTTCAGCGCAGGTACAAAGAGGAGCAGTTGACATTCAGCGCAGATGCTCAGTGGAGCAGCTGACATGATCCAAAAATAGCCTGTTTTTGAGTGTTTTCAGGTGGAGAACTGATGGGAAGTGCTGTGGTTTGCTGACCTTGTTCTTCTAGGGGTAAGAACAACATGTTTAGGGACTGAGGATCCCTGCAATTATTGACATTTCATGCTCCATGCTGCGAGGCACAAAAATGTCTATAACATATATATATATATATATATATATATATATATATATATATATATATATATATAATATATATATATATATATATATATATATATATATATATATATATATATATATATAAGAACAATACATTAGCAGACTGCATTTACTGCAATGGAGATAAAGAAGAAAAAGCAAAAAAGAAAAACCAAACAGTGGTAACAACTCACCATTTAGGACAACATCCAAATTGTCTTGAATGTATCATGCCTCAAGCAAGAGATCTATGTATGATCTCCCTTCCTAGAGAAAAGTCAGGAAATAGAATGGAATTACCAGAAAGAATATTAGATCCAAGTAATAGAACACCTAAATTCAAAGATAGTGTTGTTCAAAGTGATCTTCAGTTTTTTCATTACAGAACGACTATAGATCCAAAACCTTATGAATTCACTAAAATGCAAAACTATGGTAATTATCAGTCTGTTTGCATAGCCCAGAACATAGATGACTTAGCCAGAGAAGTGGTTGAAGTCAAAGAACATGTCAGAAAAATTCACCAGAGTATTGATAGCATGAATGCTTCTCAAGACATATATGAAAACCAGCTCAGAATAATCAATGATTAGTTAGGAGTAATAAGTAGAGCTGTAACTAGCTTTGAAGCATCTATAGTCAAATCTGACAGCCCTCCTAATTATTCTAAGATAGAAGAAGAAGGCCCGAAATTCACATTGGCCAAAGCTATTGGAAATTCACAACAACTCTCACTTAAAATGATGGATAGAAATGATAGCGAGCTATCTGCTTTAGTTCAAGGCACTAGCTTAGCCCGAGAAAAGCTAGATCTACTAAAACAAAAAATTGAAAATTTATGTATTATAGAAATCAAGATGGCAAGTCAGTAAGGAGATGAAGGATCATCAAATCCCCCAAAGAACAAAAGAAATGAAAGATTTATTTTTTCAAACAAAAATGCAAGAACAACAGGACTTGACATTGGTTCACAATCAAAGAACAATCACTTTAGCACATGGACACAAATCTTGCCTCTACAAAATTCAGCTATGATCCGTCTTCTACTTTCAGGTCTGATAAGCAGGGGAGTACTTTCTGTATAAATTTTGATTTTTTAGCAAGAGATCAAACCTAATTCTGTTACAACAGATAAATGCTTGGGCTTCTTAGTAGAAAGATGATACAAAATCTTCATGGAAAGATAAAATAATTCTCCTCACCTGGAATTTAATTGGAAATGCAAGACTATGGTGGGAAACTATAAAAAAATATGAACAGAATGGAATTCTAGAAAGTGATGATCCACTACAAGCAATACTTATGGCTCTATCCCATGAATTTTTGGGAGTTATATCTTCCGATAATAAGCACTTTGCCCAGATGTTTATGAGTCAAAGACTGTGCAGTTTAGATCTCTTATCAGAATATTATTGCACCATGCAAAATCTGTATTACAAGATTCCTGACCATCACAATACTGCATATCTTAGGCATTATATAGCATCTATGCCTGGTAAGATTCTAGAATTGGTTCATCAGTCACTTTTGGCCCAGGATATTTCTATTGATACATTATCATTAGCAGCATTGCATCAGCATATCCTCACAATATTGAAGAATGAATGTGCATCATATAAGACTAAGAAAAATGTTAAAAATTGTTACATTTCAGTCCTGCTATTTGTGATTCCTTTTTAGAGACATATCATTTTGGATGTTATAAGAACACCTCCAAGAAGGGTTCTCAAAGAAACCAAATTGATAAATGTCAATGAAAAACCAAGTAGTATTCCTCTAGATCAAAGAGAAGATACTCATATCCAAAGCAGAGATCTAGATTTATATTCAGAAAGAAGAATAAGCTAGCCAAACAAACAAAACATTTTATTTGTGGTAAGCTTGGTCATTGGGAAAATAATTGTCCCAATAGAGAAAAGAAAAATATTCAAAAGAAAATTTCTTCTATATTTAAATCGGCACATGATCCAGTAGAATGGGATCTAGTTTCTCAGTCTGATTCTGATTTTGAATGCTTTTCTGTTACTCAAACAGACATTTCCTCAGATCTAGATGAAGATTTGAGACAAATATGTTTAGAAGATAATCAAAGTGATTGTACATATATCTCTAATTTCTTAATGTTCTCTTTCTCTACTCTTAAACAACAGGTGGAAGAATTAGAAAGAGAAAAAGCATCTCTACATCCTAGTTTACTCATACCCAGAAGAAGGATACAAGAGAAAATATATCATTTGAAAAATGATCTCCCTCAAACTTCTATTAAAATAGAAGATTTCTAGGATTGGGATCCTCCTTTGTCCACTAGTACTAGAGAGCAAATATTGGACAAGATTCACTAGGTTGAAAAAAGTTTAAAAGAAGATAGAGCATAGATGATGGATCTTTCACACAAAATCAAAGTTCAGATGCAAGAATTAGATGACTTGAACTCTAAATTTGTTTCTCTCTCTATTGTAGATTCTCAGACAGCTTTGACCACACAGAATCATGCCAACAATGAGAATATCCAAGATATCAATGGGATTGATGATAGGACGGTAATTCCTGTAAATATAAAAGTCCCTGGATATAAAGAATATACTCTGGATGCCCAGATTGATGCAGGTGCTATGAGTAGCTTTTGTAAATACAAGGCAATCCTTGCTTACTACTGGAAGCCCACTCAAATTCAGTTAAGAGTAGTTAATAAAGAACTTATCCAGATTTCATATATTGCTCCAGATTTTCATTTACTGCTTGGAGCAACATAAGTTTTTGTGACTCTATTTAATTATGATATAGGAGCAGATATATTGTTAGGACAAGATTTTATGAAAAAGTTCATGTCCATTACAATTGACAAAAATCTAATCATTTTTAATGTACAGGGAAGTAAGGTTCCAGTACCAACCAAGAACAAATATACACTAAAGATTAAGCCAGATGAAGCTCAAGAGACTACTCTAGCTGATTTAAGTAAAATCCATAAAATTTTTAAGCATGCTGATACACATGGTGCTACTTTTCTTGCAGATATTAGTCAGAAAATCAAAGAAGATTGTACTTCTGATCATCTTGATGCATTTTGGCCAAGGGAGAAATATTTTTTCTCTCTTCCATTCAAAAAGGAAGGCATATTTATGGCACAGAAAGCATCTGCAAATCATATGCGACCTTCAATACAAGAATTGTGTAATAAAGAAACCCAAGATTTGCTGCTCCGAAAGCTTATTGAACCTTGTAAAAGTTCATGGGCTTGTCCTGCATTTTATGTCAACAAACACTCTGAGAAAAAACGAGGGAGAAAGAGACTGGTTATAAATTACAAGGCTTTAAATGAAGCACTAATGTCGATCGGGTATCCTCTCCCCAGTAAAGAGTTACTCTTATCCAAAATTTCTAAAGCAAATGTTTTCAGCAAGTTTGATTTGAAAAGTGGATTTTTGCAAATTGGGATTATCCCAGAGGATAGGTACAAAACAACCTTTATAGTACCAGGAGGACAGTATCAATGGACTGTCATGCCTTTTGGTTTGAGGAATGCTCCCTCAAAATTTCAGAAAAGGATGGAAGATATCTTTAAGATTTTTCTTTTATTGTTGATATATTGATGACCTTCTCGTGTATAGCAGAGATATTTCAAAACACAAAACCCATTTAAAGAGTTTTTATCAAACAATCCATCAACATGGACTTGCCCTCTCCAATTCATTTGATAAATTCATAATTTCCAAAACTCGTGTTAAATATTTGGGATTGTTTATATCTCAGGGGAAAGTGGAATTACAGCCTCATGTTCTACGATCATTAGCTAACTTTCCCGATATTCTCCCAGATATCAGAACTGTACAAAGGGTTTTGGGATGCTTGAATTATATAAGACAGTTCTATCCTGAATAAGCAAAATATACAAAAGTTCTACAACAATGTTTAAAGAATGGAAGCATTTGGTCTAATCAAATGACTCAGGAAGTAAAAAATATCATACCAAATATTGAGCAGCTACAACCTGTCACTCTTCCTCAAGAACATCTTCCTTTTATACTAGAAACAGATGCATCAAATTGTTGTTGGGGGGCAATCCTTTTAAAGAAACATGGGAAAAGAGAAGAAGTTTGTGCTTATACTTCAGGTACATTTTCTAGTCCAGAATTAAATTACCCTTCTTCACACAAAGAAATTCTTGCTGTAAAGAAAGGAATTAAAAGATTCAAATTGTTCCTTAAGAGCACTCATTTTACAGTCAAGACTGACCTCAGGCATATGAAAGGAATGCTCCAAAACAAAAGACTTCTGGAACAAGGTAACTCCAGAATCATGAGATGGGCTCTTTGGCTAGATGGATATGACTTTGATATAATTTATAAAGCAGGCAAAGAAAATTATCTTGCTGATCTTATGACAAGAGAAGGATCAGATAAACCAGAAGAAATGGCAATCAAGAAGTTTGAGATTGGAGAAAGCTCATCCTCTAAAAAATCTTGTGTTGAATTATGTCCCAATGTCATTATTCATTTTGCACAAATTGCCTTCTGGTTAAAATTAAAAGATTGCCCACTAAAATTCAAAAGGTTATTATAGAGAAATGGTTTTGCTCTATTGATGCCAAGATGGGTTACAATCTTCCTCTTGCCAATATAAATAATGTTCATATTTATTTTGGGTCAGTTATGCATCCATACAGAAGAATTGTATATATTTTTGACCCAACATTGAATTGGTCAGATTATTACTGTATTCTTCAGACAACCCGAATTTATGAGAGAGTTTCCATAATTATGTATTGTGAAGATGTTGTGTCCCCATTCTGTATTTGGAGCAACTGGATGAATCTACTAATGGCTTCATTTGCTCCAAGAAAAGAAGACCAGGGAAGGTTAACTCAGTTTACAGCTCTGTCAATTCTCCATCAGGACATGAAAGATGGGGCTGAAAGATATGACATATTTGAGTTTGATTTGTTGTACAAAGGTATAGATCTAGTAGAGCTTTAAGATGGTTCTTTTAGGAAGCAACTGAATTACTTTGGAGAAGTGGTCATCCATCCAGGTTCTTTAGATCCATACATGGGCTTCTCTGCTTTTTCTGCCAACTTTGGTAGCGAACCTCCATGGTTACAAAATCTACCAGGATTGGATTTAGACAAGTTTGTCGAAGAATATGATTCTAGTCTTGACATAAGTGATTATGATACTGACCGAAGTCCTAAAGGAGAAAGGTAATTATTGGAGGTCCTCTGTATATAACTTTTAGTACAAAGCTTTAATAAATAAGTTTAGGCTTTCGTGGGTTCCCCTTGTCAGGAATATCTACTTTGTATCCCATCACTTTACTTTCTGTAAGGTTCTCCTTTATTGTAAAGGCTTTCGTAGGTTCCCCTTGTCAGGAATCTCCACTTTGTATCCCATCACTTTACTTTCCGTAAAAGTTCTACACTGTTGTATAGGCTTTTGTGGGTTCCCCTTGTTAGGAATATCCACTTTATTTCATATCTTATTACTATTGAAATCTTTTGGAAAGATTTGGAGTTTGGAAGATGATGATTGGGAGACCTCTTTGTTTCCTATATATGGAAGCAAGAGCCTTGGTCCAAGACATCTTTTGTTTTATGGAAATCTGCATGTAATAGAAGCCCTGCGTTTATTTTAGACTATCTGTGTTGATCATCTATCTGTGCTTTGCATCTCTGTTGTGTTCATTATAAGCTTTGACCACATAGAATCATGCCAACAATGAGAATATCCAAGATATTAGTCGGATTGATGATAGGAAGGTATTTCCTATAAATATAAAAGTCCTTGGATATAAAGAATATACTTTGGATGCCCAGATTGATATAGGTGCTATGAGTAGCTATTGTAAATACAAAGCAATCCCTGCTTACTACTGGAAGACCATTTCTTCTAGTTTATCTGATCCTTGCAAAAAGTGGTAACAACTCACCATTTAGGACAACATCCAAATTCTCTTGAATGTATCATGCCTCCAGCAAGAGATCTATGTATGATCTCCCTTCCTAGAGAAAAGCCATGAAGTAGAATGGAATTACTAGAAATAAAATTAGATCCAAGTAATAACACACCTAAATTCAAAGATAGTGTTGTTCAAAGTGATCTTCAGTTTTTGCATTACAGGACAACTATAGATTCAGAACCCTATGAATTCACTAAAATGCAAAACCATGGTAATTATCAGTCTGTTTGCATAGCCCAAAACATAGATGACTTAGCCAGAGAAGTCGTTGAATTCAAAGAACATGTCAGAAAAATTCACCAGAGTATTGATACCATGAATGCTTCTCAAGACATATATGAAAACTAGCTCAGAATAATCAATGATCAGTTAGGACTAATAAGTAGAGCTGTAACTAGCTTTGAAGCATGTATAGTCAAATCTAATAGCCCTCCTAATTATTCTGAGATAGAAGAAGAAGGCTCGAAATTCACATTGGCCAAAGCTATTGGAAATTCACAACAAATCTCACTTAAAATGATGGATAGAAATGATAGTGAGCTATCTGCTTTAGTTCAAGGCACTAGCTTAGCCCGAGAAAAGCTAGATCCACTAAAACAAAAAAAATGAAAATTTCTATATTATAGAAATCAAGATGGAAAGTTAGTCAGGAGATGAAGGATCATCAAATCCCCCAAAGAACAAAAGAAATCTAAGATTTAATTTTTCAAACAAAAATGCAAGAACAATAGGACTTGACATTGGTTCACAATCACTTTAGCACATGGACATAGAAGCTTGCTTTTACAAAATTCAGCGATGATCCGTCTTCTACTTTCAGGTCTGATAAGCAGGGGAGTACTGTCTTTATAAATTTTGATTGTTTAACAAGAGATCAAACCCTTATTTTGCTACAACATATAAATGCTTGGGCTTCTCAGAAGAAAGCTGATACAAAAGCTTCATGGAAAGATACAATAATTCTCCTCACCTGGAATTTAACTGGAAATGAAAGACTATGGTGGGAAACTATCAAAAAAGATGAACAAAATGAAATTATAGAAAGTCATGATCCACTACAAGCAATACTTATGGCTCTATCCCATGATTTTTTGGGAGTTATATCTTCTGATAATAAGCACTTTTCCCAGATGTTTATGAGTCAAAGACTATGCAATTTAGATCTCCTATTATAATATTATTGCACCATGCATAATCTGTATTACAAGATTCTTGATCATCATAATACTGCATATCTTAGGCATTATATAACATCTATTCCTGGTAAGGTTCTAGAATTGGTTCATTAGTCACTTTTGGCCCAGGAAATTTCTATTGATACATTATCATTAGCAACATTGCATCAGCATATCCTCACAATATTGAAGAATGGATGTGCATCATATAAGACCAAGAAAAATGTTAAAAAACAGTTACATTTTAGTCTTGCTATTTGTGATTCCTTTTTAGAGACATATCATTTTGGATGTTATAAGAACACCTCCAAGAAGGGTTCTGAAAAAAACCAAATTGATAAATGTCAATGCAAAACCAACCAATATTCCTCTAGATTAAAGAGAAGATACTCATCTCCAAAGAAAAGATCTAGATTTATATTTAGAAAGAGGAATAAGCTAGCCAAACAAACAAAATGTTTTATCTATGGTAAGCTTGGTCATTGGGAAAATAATTGTCCCAGTAGATAAAATAAAAAGATTCAAAAGAAAATTTCTTCTATATTTAAATCAACACATGATCCAGCAGAACGGGATCCAGTTTCTTAGTCTGATTTTGATTTTGAATGCTTTTCTTTTACTCAAACAAACAGTTCCTCAAATCTAGATGAAGATTTCAGACAAATTTGTTTAGAAGATAATCAAAGTGATTGTACATATATCTCTGATTGCTTAATGTTCTCTTTCTCTACTCTTAAACAAAAGGTGGAAGAATTAGAAAGATACAAAGCATCTCTACATCCCAGTTTACTCATACCCAGAAGAAGGATACAAGAGAAAATAGATCATTTGAAAAATGATCTCCCTCAAAATTCTATTAAAATAGAAGATTTCCAGGACTGGGATCCTCCTTTGTCCACTAGTACTAGAGAGCAAATATTTGACAAGATTCACCAGGTTGAAAAAAGTTTAAAAGAAGATAGAGCATAGATGAGGGATCTTGCACACAACATCAAAGTTCAAGTGCAAGAATTAGAAGGCTTGAACTCTAAATTTGTTTCTCTCTCTATTGCAGATTCTCAGACGGCTTTGACCACACAGAATCATGCCAACAATGAGAATATCAAAGATATCAATGGGATTGATGATAGGACGGTAATTCCTGTAAATATAAAAGTCCCTGGATATAAAAAATATACTCTGGATGCTCAGATTGATACAGGTGCTATGAGTAGCTGTTGTAAATACAAGGTAATCCCTGCTTACTACTGGAAGCCCACTCAAATTCAGTTCAGAGCAGTCAATAAACAACTTATCCAGATTTCATATATTGCTCCAGATTTTCCTTTACTGCTTGGAGCAACAAAAGTTTTTGTGACTCTGTTTAATTATGATACAGGGGTAGATATATTGTTAGGACAAGATTTTATGAAAAAGTTCATGCCCATTACAATTGACAAAAATCTAATCATTTTTAATGTACAGGGAAGTAAGATTCCAGTACCAGCCAAGAACAGATATACACTAAAGATTAAGCCAGATGAAGCTCTTAATCAAGAGACTACTCTAGCTGATCTAAGTAAAATCCATAAAATTGTTAAGCATGCTGATACACATGGTGCTACTGTTCTTGCATATATTAGTCAGAAAATCAAAGAAGATTGTACTTCTGATCATCCTGATGCATTTTGGTCAAGGGAGAAATATTTTGTCCCTCTTCCATTCAAAAAAGAAGCCACAATTATGGCTCAGAAAGCATATGCAAATCATATGAGCCCTTCAGAACAAGAATTGTGTAATGAAGAAATCCAAGATTTGCTGCTCCGAAAGCTTATTGAACCTTGTAAAAGTTCATGGGCTTGTCCTACATTTTATGTCAACCAACACTCTGAGAAAAAACAAGGGAAAAAGAGACTGGTTATAAATTACAAGGCTTTGAATGAAGCACTAATGCTGATCAGGTATCCTCTCCCCAATAAAGAGTTACTCTTATCCAAAATTGCTAAAGCAAATGTTTTCAACAAGTTTGATTTGAAAAGTGGATTTTTACAAATTGGGATTATCCCCGAGGATAGGCACAAAACAACCTTTGTAGTACCAGGAGGACATTATCAATGGTCCGTCATGCCTTTTGGTTTGACGAATGCTCCCTCAGAATTTCAGAAAAGGATGGAAGATATCTTTAAATATTTTTCTTTTATTATTGTATATATTGATGACCTTCTTGTGTATAGCAGAGATATTGCAGAACACAAAACCCATTTAGAGAGTTTTTATCAAACAGTCCATCAACATGGACTTTCCCTCTCTAATTCATCTGACAAATTCATAATTGCCAAAACTCGTATTGAATATTTGGGATTGTTTATATCTCAGGGGAAAGTGGAATTATAACCTCATCTTCTACAATCATTGGCTAACTTCCCTGATATTCTCCTAGATATCAGAACTGTACAAAGGTTTTTGGGATGCTTGAATTATATAAGACAATTATATCCTGAACAAGAAAAAGATACAAAAGTTCTACAACAACGTTTAAAGAAAGGACGCATTTGGTATGATCAAATTACTCAAGCAGTCAAAAATATCAAACAAAAGATTGAGCAACTACCACCTCTCACTCTTCCTCAAGAAGATCTTCCTTTTATACTAGAAATAGATGCATTAGATTGTTGTTGGGGGGCAATCCTTCTACAAAAACATGGGAAAAGAGATGAAGTTTGTGCTTATACTTCAGGTACATTTTCTAGTCCAGAATTAAATTACCCTTCTTCACACAAAGAAATTCTTGTTGTAAAGAAAGGAATTAAAGATTCACATTGTTCCTTAAGAGCACTCATTTTACAGTCAAGACTGACCTCATGCATATGAAAGGAATGCTCCAAAACAAAATACTTCTGGAACAAGGTAACTCCAGAATCATGAGATGGGCTCTTTGGATAGATGGATATGACTTTGATATAATTTATAAGGCATGCAAAGAAAATTATCTTGCTGATCTTATGACAAGAGAAGGATTAGATAAACCAGAAGAAATGGAAATCAAGAAGTTTGAAATTGGAGAAATCTCATCCTCCTCTAAAAAATCTTGTGTTGAATTATGTCCCCAATGTCATTATTCATTTTGCACAGATTGCCTTCTGGTTAAAATTAAAAGATTTCCCACTAAAATTCAAAAGGTTATTATAGAGAAATGGTTTTTCTCTATTGATGCCAAGATGGGTTACAGTCTTCCTCTTGCCAATATAAATAATGTTCATATTTATTTTGGGTCAGTTATGCATCCATACAAAAGAATTGTATATAATTTTGACCCAACATTAAATTGGTCAGATTATTACCGTATTCTCTAGACAACCTGAATTTATGAGAGAGTTTCCATAATTATGTATTGTGAAGATGTTGTGTCCCCATTCTGTATTTGGAGCAACTGGATGAATCTACTAATGGCTTCATTTGCTCCAAGAAAAGAAGACCAGGGAAGGCTAACTCAGTTTACAACTCTGTCAATTCTCCATCAGGACATGAAAGATGGGGTTGAAAGATATGACATATTTGAGTTTGATTTGTTGTACAAAGGTATAGATCTAGTAGAGCTTGAAGATGGTTCTTTTAGAATGCAACTAAATTACTTTGGAGAAGTGGGCATCCCTCTAGGTTCTTTAGATCCATACATGGGCTTCTCTGCTTTTTCTGCCAGCTTTGGTAGCGAACCTCCATGGTTACAAAATCTACCAGGATTGGATTTAGACAGGTTTGTCAAAGAATATGATTCTAGTCCTGACATCAGTGATTATGATACAGACCGAAGTCCTAAAGGAGAATGGTAATTATTGGAGGTCCTCTGTATATAACTTTTAGTACAAAGCTTTAATAAATAAGTTTAGGCTTTCGTGGGTTCCCCTTGTCAGGAATCTCCACTTTGTATCCCATCACTTTACTTTCCGTAAAAGTTCTCCATTATTGTACAGGCTTTTGTGGGTTCCCCTTGTCAGGAATCTCCACTTTGTATCCCATCACTTTACTTTCCGTAAAAGTTATACACTATTGTATATGCTTTCGTGGGTTCCCCCTATCAGGAATTTCCACTTTATTTCATATGTTATTACTATTGAAATCTTTAGGAAAGATTCAGAGTTTGGAAGATGATGATTGGGATACCTCTTTGTTTCCTATATATGGAATCAAGAGCCTTGGTCCAAGACATCTTTTTTTTTATGGAAATTTTCATGTAATAAAAGCCTTGCATTTATTTTATACTATCTGTGTTAATCATCCATCTGTGTTCTGCATCTTTGTTGTGTTCATTATAATAGAAACCCTGTGTTTATTTTAGACTATCTGTGTTGATCATCTATCTGTGTTTTGCATCTTTATTGTGTTCATTATATATATATATTGTAAGTTTGGTAGGAGTATATCTTCATCATGTCCAACTTCTCACCTCAATCGGGGGGGATAATACAAGATTTTAACACAAGACTTTTGGTTAAGTGAGACTTCATTTCCACGACCATTTCCAATTAAGCTACCCCAGACAGAAAAAAGCCCGATCTATATTATAAGTGGCATAGAGAGCATATTAAATTCGAAATATATATGTGGAAAACCCTTTTTATAAACTTCAGAGTATTAAAACAAACATATCGTATAACCAAAGTCTGACCATTATATAAAGACACTATAATTTATAAGCGGTTGTCAGAGGGGCCACCTACCACATCATTACTCTCGCTGCCATCAGGGTCAACACTTATCGATTATTTTCAACTCAACAATATTTAAGAAACTTCGATACAACACTACATCCGATCTCCGATAGAGATATAATACCATTCCCCAATTTTTCAATATGCCAATCCCTCTAATCTCTGATCTCCAATAATCATATCCCTATGATTTTCGATATTGATATCTCTCTAATCTCCGATATCCAAATGCGCCTCTCTCTCAAACTTTCGATATCTGCCAGGCTCCGATATGTCAGACCCGATATGCATATTAACGATGGTCTTATCAAAATATCGCGTCCACCTGTATATCATAACTTTTAAATGGTAACAATTGTAAAACCCCTGATATCGAATCTTCGATACAAGGCTCTGTTATAATGGAACCGATAAAGTTATTAAAGGGAGTTGAATACGATATTGCACCCGCTCCACATCCGAGCCTCCCAAATCGACCTTTTTTGTTTGCATACATTATTAAAAGTTCCGATGGGAAACTCTTGCCACGTGTATCATCCTCCTGCCATTGTTATATTAATTGAAAACCATTTATTTTTTATTGGTTTTGGGCGTAAATAGTAGTTTTTTGCATATTATTGTTTCTACCATTTTTATGGCTAACTCTGATTTTGTTATTCTATTTTGATAGAGGGTTTTCGATTAAGGCCAATATTAAAACAAATCTGGTCTATTGCCAATGAAAATTCTCCAGGCATTCAAAGGGATATTATAATAAAAGAAAATTGTTGTTTAATTTGTTCCACGACTACGGATTCTTTGAAACAAACTAGAGACAAGCGAGATTATTCTTATCGCTGTGCAGGCTAAATTGAGAAAATTTTCTTCACTATACTGTCAACATTTTCCAGACCCTAATCAAAGAAATCCTTATGTTTTATTGTCTTTGAAATTAACTTGTCTCTTGAGAGATTTGGGGAAATTGTTTTTATTTCTAAATCATGTATAAATACCCATTGCTGGGCTGAGTTTAGGGGGGATTTGAATCCGAGAGAAAAGTGTCAAAGTAATACTAGAGCTGACAAATTGTTTGTATAAAAGAAGTTAAGACTCATTTGCACAATTGTAGTGAGATCAGATCCATCTGTGCAAACAGGGAATCAATTTAGAGATAGTAGAGACCCGCACTATTGTAATTCTCTGATGTTTTACGTAATTGATTCATTTTTATAATAAGATTTATTTATGTAATCAAATGCACAACTCTATTGCTTGATATATTATTGAAAATAAATTCTTCAGATTTCAAATTCATTTCTGGAGTATGAGTATGTATGTGGCTTTTCAACACTACTGTTGATTGCTTACTGAAATGCTCATTTAGAATCTGTTCAAGCTATCTTGTAGGGTTAATTAGAAATGAGATTTGAAATTGGAACTTGTATAAGGATATACGTTTATCTCCTTGAGATTTTAGCTATCTAACAATTTAATCTTATAGATGTCCTGGTTTCTAGATCCCATGTATTTCAACTATTTCAGTATTGTAGCATGAATCTTTTTGTCCTTATGCATATGTTTTATTAGGAATTTGAGATGTTTACCGTTGGATATCTGTTAACTATTTATTGGGCATTTATTTGTATACATTTGCTCGATAAAGGATTAGACCTTGCAACTATTTCCCTAATCTATTTCCTTTATCTTATTCCAATTTCAACATACTTCTGTTTCTTTTCATGTCCTTTTAGCTTGATCTTGATTGAGAGAAGGACTAATCCTTCCTTCAATCAAGATAGGTCTAGGATTAGATGAATCTTAGATTATAATTTGCATGTAGTTATACTTTCTACATCCTAGAAGTCCCCTCATATAGGGGCAATCTTTACAGTGGTTTGGTTGGGCCATAAAGTCAACTTAAGGATGAATTTCTTGTCTGATCAGCAAGAAGAGTCGATATGATGTCTCTTCTCTATTGGTAGGTGAAAGTCATACTTTAAGCTAGTAGAAATATAGAGAGACTAATTGGACCCAATTGAACAGTCAGAACCACCTTTTCAACAGAAAAGGAACTGTTTTAAGTTCTCGACCGAGTGGTCTCTCTTAAATTTTGAAAGGTCATTTTTTCCAATCAGCATTTTTGGTGCTAGAAGGAGGGCCCATTTTAAATTGTTTGCTAAATTTTATTGCATAATTTTAAACTTTGAATTATGGGTTCCTCCAAAAAACCTCCTTGGAGATGCTTTAGTGTATCACAATCAAACACTACTCCAATCAAGGGATTTAAAACATTGTCAAAGGTAAAGTTAAATGGTAAGTATTATGATTTAATCACCTTTTTTCAATTCATTTCAAATTCTCAAAAATTTAATATTGATGAGGTCGATCTTGGCAGTATTTTCACATATAATTTGACAGGACAAGCAAAAGACTGGTGTCTTTCACTTCCAGTTGCCTCAGAACATAGCTGGTATGAGTTTGCAACAATGTTCCTTCAATATTTTCAACAATACAACTACAAAAAGGTGTGGAAACAAGTACTTGAATTGTGTAGAATAGAAGTTAAATTAAAATTAATTCTCTTTAAATCCAATGACTTACCTCCTGAACATCAATTAACGAGTTGGTTTAAGTATTTAAATTTTCGTCCTTGTAATTCTAATGAAGAATAACATACCAAGGAAGACACTAATAAAGTAATTTATGCCAATAAAAATATTGAACTTGGTTATTTTTCATCTTCAATTTTTTTTTTAATTGATTCCGAATCCTCAAATGAATCTGTTTTTGAAAGTAAAAAAGATAACAATTCAAACACTTCCTCTCATAGTCATAATGCTTTCAATGATTATAAATCAACTTTGTTTTCTCAATCCTACAAAAATAATGTACCTTATAGTAGTTTTAATCTTGATTTAAATTAATAATAATTTGTAAAAATGAAATCTCTGTAAACAAACTTCCACTATGTTGTAACATAATTTGTAACATAGATGTATGTTACAAATTACCTTACTCTCGTCAAATGCATTAATCAATTTCAAAATTTCAATCGTCTATTTCAATTTCTTATTAGGTCGAGGTTTTATCTTATGATTGGACATTTTATTTCAGATTTCTAAATTCAATTTACACGAATGATAACCCTCGAGAGTACATCTATACATTTTGACCAACCATGCATTCTTTTCAGAAATCTTCCTCATTGCTATCCACTCGATTCCTTTGAAAATAAGACTTCTGATTTTTCTTTTTTTTTACAACAACCTTTCATTTGCAAAGATTTAAAATTTAATATTGGTTTGTTGTTTCCTCTTTCTTTGAATTCCTTTCAAACATCTAAATCACATCCTTATTTTGATGATCCTATAGACAAATATTTCGAAGAGTTTCAAGGGAAGTATTTTATAAATAATTTTATTTTTATTTTTTCAATTTTAAAAGTACGTAGCGTGTTTCATTTTCCTTTTAACGTTTCAACTACAGTTTTATTTTTGCTGACATTTGTTGTTGCATGCATGCATAAATAAATTCGAGAGTGTGGTTACATTGGAAGTTTGATTTCACCTAGTCTTAATCTAATTTTTAGATTAGGATTAGGGGTAGATTAGATTTGTTTTTGTTAATGTTTGTTAGATTGAATAAAAGGATGATTTTAAACATTCTTAATAAATACATGGAAGAAGATGAAGATAAATGAGGTAAAATTATTACCAAATTCTTCCAGGTATGCATCATCTAATTGTTTTATTTCAATTTGTTCTTCTTTTCCTTTAGTTGTTTCTTCCTTATGTTTGTTTGTCTTCCTTTAGGTTCTCTTTGGAATAATTTGGAAGATCAATAAAGAAGTTTGGAAAATTTTAATGAGGAAAATTGCCAAAATGCATTCAGGGCGATTTTCTTTCTCATTTCCAAAGCTTTCATTTATTATGAAACATTGATTATGAAGTCTTTATATTTTGTTTGGAAGCCAAAATTATGAAAGGAAATTAACATTGTTTGAACTTTTATAAGAAATTTTCTTTCACAACTCCCCATTAGATTATAAAATTATTTAATGAATAACTAAATTTCTAAGCAAGACAACATTAACATGCTTGGCATTCTTCTTAACAAGAAACGTAATTTCTTATGCCAATATCATTCTTTTTATTTGTTTAAGGTTAGTATTGTTTATCTTATGATTTTCTTTTTGTGGTTGATTGTTTTTGGGTTTTGCTGGTTTCTCTTGGCTAATGACTTTGGGCTTGGATTAATAATATCTCACTTCTACTGTCTGCAATCCCTTGAGTGCCAATTTGACCTATACCTCAGAATGATTTAAGTAATATTACCAAGCCTTTTTAAAGAGTTATTTTTAACCCAACTTTGGTTAATACTTGGGAACTTTTTACTCTTATCTAATGGAATCCATTAGTAAAAGGAAGAATAAAAGGAATTCTATTTTTCAAGCTCATACTTATGACATTGTTATCTTCTATTAGTATTTGAATGCTCTCTTACCTTAATATGCATTAGAAAACTACTTTACAATAAGCCATATCCTAAAATAGATACAAAGTTTACAAAAGCAACGCACCAGTTTAGTATTCTATAACTCGTCCATGTCATCCCCATTTCTTAAGGAAAGGAATTGTCTCCCCATCTATTAGCACAAATTATCATAGTATAAATTAAAATTTGTGTGAAAAACCTAAAAGATAGGGGGTCTCTGTAATGAGCCAGCCTACCATGATCATGGGATTTGATTGTTATTGAAATAATCAGAGATATTGAAACACTAACATCGAAGGAATCCTTTTAGTTCCCTGATGTAAAAAACCTGATCTATATTATAAGTGGCATGGAGAGCATATTAAATTCGAAATATATATATATATATATATATATATATATATATATATATATATATATATATATATATATATATGTGGCAAACCATTTTTATAAACTTCAGAGTATTAAAACAAACATATCATATAACCAAAGTCTAATCATTAAATAAAGGCACTGTAATTTATAAATGGCTATCGGAGGGCCCACTTTCCACATGATTACTGTTGCTCCCATTAGGGTCAACACTTATCAGAGATTTTCAACTGATCAATATTTAAAAAAAACTCTGATACAACAATCCCTTCGATCTCCGATAGAGATATAACACCATTCCCCGATTTTCCGATATGCCAATCCCTTTGATCTCTAATAATCATATCCCTCCGATTTCCAATCTTCAATATTCATATCTCTCTGATCGCTAGTATCACAATGCGCCTCCCTCTTTGAATTCCAATATCTGCCAAGTGCCGATATGTTGGACCCGATATGCGTATTAATGATGGTGTAAACGAAATATCATGTCCTCCTGTTTATTAGAACTTTTAAATGGTAACAATTCTAAAACCCACGATATAAAATCTCCGATACAAGGCTCTTATATAATGGACCCGATAAAGCTATTAAAGAGAGCTGAATACGATATTGCATCTGCTCCATATCAGAGCCTCTCAATATCGGGGTTTTTTGTTTGCACACATTATTAAAAGTTCCGATGGGCTTACCTCCGATAACACTCATCTCTTGCCATGTGTTTCATCCTCTGGCCGTTGTTATATTAATTGAAAAGCCATTGATTTTTTATTGGTTTTGAGTGTAAATAGTAGTTGTTTGCATATTATTATTTCTACCATTTTTATGGCTAACTCTAATTTTTTTATTCTGTTTTGACAAAGTTTTTCTGATTAGGGCCAATATTAAATGAAATCCAGTCTATTTCTAATAAAAATTATCTAGGAAGGAAAAGGGATATTATAAGACTGGAGACAAGCGTGATTATTCTTATCATTGCACATGCTAAATTGAGAGAATTTTCTTAATTGTACTGTCGACATTTTTCGAGACCCTAGTCAAAGCAATCCTTTTGTTTTATAGTCTTTTAAATTAACTCGGTTGTGGAGAGATTTGGGGAAATTATTTTTATTTCTAAATCATGTATAAATACCCATTGTTGGGTTGAGTTTGGGGAGGGGGGGGGGGGGTATGAATCCGAGAGAAAAAAGGCAGAGTAATACTAGAGTTGACAACTTCTTTGTATAGAAGGATTTAAGACTCATTTGCACTATTATAGTGAGATCGAATCCATCTGTGCAGACAGGGAATCAATTTAGAGACAGTAGAGGACCTGCACTATTGTAATTCTCTGATGTTTTATGTAATTGATTCATTTTTATAATAATATTTATTTCTGTAATCAGATGTACAACACTATTTCTTGTTCTATTATTGAAAATAAATTCTTTAGATTTCAAATTCATTTATGGAGTATGAGTATGTATGTGGCTTTTCAACACTACTGTTGACTTCTTACTGAAATGCTCATTTAGAATCTGGTCAAGCTATCTTGTAGGGTTAATAAAAAATGAGATTCAAAACTAGAACTTGTATAAGGACAAACCTTTATCTCCTTGAGCTGCTAGCTATCTAACAGTTTAATATTATAGATGTCCTGCTTTCTACATGTCATGTATTTGAACTATTTCAGTATTGTGGCATGAATATTTTTGTCCTTATGCATATGTTTTATTAGGAATTGGAGATGTTTGTAGTTGGATGTCTGTTAACTATTTAATGGGCATTTATTTGTATACATTTGCTCGAACAAGGATTAGATCTTGGAACTATTTCCCTAATCTATTTCCTTTATCTTATTCCAATTTCAACATACTTCTGTTTCTTTTCCTGTCCTTTTAGCTTGCTCTTGATTGAGAGAAGGACTAATCCTTCCTTCAATCAAGATAGGTCTAGGATTAGATGCATCTTAGATTATACTTTGCATGTAGTTCTACTTTCTGCATCCTAGAAGTCCCCTCATACATGGGCAATCTTTAGAGTTGTTTGGTTGGGCCATAAAGTCAGCTTAAGGATCACTTTCTTGCTTGATTAACAAGAATATTCGATCTGATGTCTCTTCTCTATTGGTAGGTGAAATTTGAACTTTAAGATAGTAGAGATAGAGAGAGGGTAACTGGACCCAATTGAACTAGTCAGAACCACCTTTTCAATGGAAAATGAATTGTTTTAAATTCCCGACCGGGTGGTCTCCCTTAAAATATTAAAAGGTCATTTTTTTTGATCAATAAACAGATAACCACATACCTTCCCAAAGGAGCACTTGAGCAACAAGATGCATGTAAAGGATGTACTTGGGGAAGTACACAAAATCCACATTCCATGACCGGGACAACAAAGCTCATGCAGTCCTTGAAAGGATCCATTTTGATGTTTATGGACCTTTTTCGACAGCCTCCACTGCTTGGAACAAATATTTTGTCATTTTGATTGATGACTTCTCATGGAAGTGTTGGATATTCTTCATATGGAAGAAGGATGAGAAATTCTCCAAGTTCATAGAATTAAAGGCACTGGTTGAGAAACAAATTGGCAAGAAGGTGAAGGCTCTCAGGAGTGATAATGGAGATGAGTACATGTCGAATGAATTTAAAAATTTCTGTGCAAAAGAAGGCATTTGAAAAGAGTTGATATAACCCTACAACCCACAAGAGAATGGGGTGGCTAAGAGGAAGAATCGTAGCATTGTGGGAGAAGCGAGGAAAATGTTGCATGATCAAGGCATTCCTCTTCATTTGTGTGCTGAGGCATGGAACACAACAATCTATTTGCAAAACCAAAGTCATCAGATTCTAGGCATGATTACACTAGAGGAGGCTTTCTCAGGGAGAAAGCCGGATGTGTCACACATCAAGATTTTTGGAGCCTTTGTTTACTGCCATGTCTCCAAATAATCAAGGAAGAAGCTAGAGCTGACATGAAAATTAGGGGTGAAAGCCGAATGTGTCGCAATTCAAGATTTTTGGAGCCTCTGTTTACTGCCATGTCTCCAAATAATCAAGGAAGAAGCTAGAGCCGACAAGAAAATTAGGGGTATTTGTGGGATTCACAGAAACTCCTCACAACTACCGTGTGTACTTGTCGTCCCTTAGAATGACAATTGTGTGAAGGGATGTAAAATTTTGTGAAGACAAAGCAATGCAATGCTCTCTTGAGAGGGAGCTTCAGATCCCACCAAAAGAGGATATTTTAGCTCCAAAGGAGGAACCTCAAGAAGTTTTGGAGCAACCACAAGTTGAGGAGCGAAGATTGGAGACAAAAAAATCAACTAGAACCATCTAGAGAAGGGACCATGGAAGTGTTGAGGGCAAAAAATGTCTGCCTCAACATTGGGGGATAACCACCCGGTCCAGACCTTAAAGAAACTAGTTTTCCATTTGGAGTGGTGGCTTCGATTGGTTTAACTAGGTCCAGTTATCTTTTCCCTATTTCTATTGGTTTAAGATATATCTTTAACTACCAATAGACAGGGATATCAGATCACTTCTTCTCGCTGACCAGGCAAGAGAAAGACCCTTAAGCTGATTTGGGTTCAGCCAAGCCACTACTAAAGTTTTGCCTCTTTGAGAAGAGGACTTAAAAGAATGTAAAACTTAATCTAAATGCAAACTTATTCTATAATGCAAGCAAAAGAAACTAATCCTACTCCTATCTCAATTAGGCAGATATAGATTTAACCCAACTAAGAGCAAAATAATTAAATGATAAGGATTTAAATATGTCTGGCTTTTAGTTAATATCAGACTAATGAAGTAATTCAATTAACTGAAATTTGTGAATACCAAAACACATCCTATTGAGACATCTTAACTGAAATAATAAACCAACAACACTAAGGAAATAATTCAAAAAAATGATATTGATTGTCAAATCAATAAATCCAATAATTAAATAATAATATGCAGAAATAGTTCACAACACATCATTATTTAATAGATCAGTTTTATAAGACAGATTTCTGAGTAAATAGTTACTCAAAAATCAAAATTTAATTCATAAGAGCAAAGATACATAATAACAATATTGAGACAAATTACCCATATCAACACAAGTACACAAACATGAATAAAATGACATATTCTTGTTATCATAAAAATGAAACTACTATTTGAAACAATAGTATTAGAAATACCAATTTATTGAATCCATTTCTCTGACTCTGGTCTCCAATAGTCCTTTACATTGCTTGAACTTCTGCTTTCAAAACTAGAGCTTCAATAGTGCAAACTATGCCCATCATAGATAATTCAAAATACAAAGGAAAAAGCCTCAATAATCTTCAGATCTAAGATTTTCTCTCCTCCCTCCTACAACTCTATATTCCTATTGCAGAAGTGCTTTTAGAAGTATAAAATTGCTGAGGAGAGCAACTCCTAATTACATTCTGCATTCTGTCATTTATAATATTTCCAAAGGTATTTTTGAGAGGAAAGTTTGTTGAAGAAAAATCTGCCCAATCCAATTTTATTTATTCAAAATTCGAATATTTAATCTCTGGAGCATTTTCATTGATTGAAATCTTTTTCTTCATATCTCTTCTACTGTTTTCCTGCAAAAAGAAATCAAAATAAATTAAGATGCAACAACAAAATCAAGATGTCATTTCTGGCATTAAAATAAATCCAATCAAATGAAATTAATTAAATAATTGAAAATAAAATATAAGCTTTCTATTTATACCTGAGTTGATTTAATTGGCTAAGGATATCATTGACGAATGGATCTGCATTCAGAAGAGGCTTGGACAAATGAAAATGCAGAAAATAAAACTTAGAAAATTGATTTTGTTTAAAAATTCGGAGCTTGATATTCTGCCTATTTTTAGACCGAATAAATGACAAAATCTATTAGTGAAACATGTCCATAAATGTTCTCCTTGATTCTATCTTTCCAATGAGCCATCCTGGGCCTCATTTGGCCAAGTAAAACTCAATCTATGAGCTTCCAAAGTTGATGAGTCAAATTTGGCATAAATCTGGAAATTCTATTGCTGGGCTAAAAATCAGAATTTTAATTAAAAACTAATCCTAAATTAGACTCTAAATATCTGATAGTTAATTATAATTTAATTGTTAATATTTTTCCCGTGAAAAAAATCATAATTTATTCATAAGACAAAATTACATTTTGTAGATGCTAAAAGCATATGCAGAGATACTGATCCGATTTTCACAGAAACCAAAAAAATAAAAAATGAATTATTTAAATAACTTATTCTTTTCTCCCTTTCTTTTTCTCCACTTTTCACCATCCCCCAGAGTTGGGGGTAGTAGTTACAATGGAGAGCTGATTTTCTGTTATAGTTATGGGAGAGTCCTTGTCTGTTTCGGATCCTTCTGATCCATGTGTTCTCTTGCTACCAACTATTTCCTTGCCAATTGTCTTGAGATATTGTTGCTGTATTGGATTACTAGGGGCTTCCTCTTGCTCATGCGTGTTGTGCTGAGCGTTCTGTTCATCCTTATCTGCTTTGTATTATGTAGTGTCTGCTGCATCTTCTTCTTCGTCCAATGGCTCTGTATGCTGCCATCCTTTAGGCCTCCTTTGTTGCTGCTTGTTCCGATTGGGGTTGTTTCTTGCTTGTGGATAAGCATTGAGAAGGTGGCCTATTTGTAGGCATCCTCGACATTGTAATGCTGTGTTTTCATAATCCAAGGATTGTGTCCATTGAGTGTTGTTAAAATTCAGTAATATACTTTCTGGTAGTCCCTGGCTGAGGTCTACCTCAACACATATCCTGGTGAATGTGAATATGCCCTTCATGAGTATGCCTTCATCGATCTTTAGAAATTTCCCCAAGGTATTCCCTATAGCGATTAAAACATTGTGGTGCCAGAAGTGTATTGGGAGGTTGTGCAGTCTGACCCAGATTGGCAGTTTTGATACCACCATTGTATTAGCATCGAATTCTAGAAACCATGGTGTGATGAAGAGCCCTGCGATGCCCCAAAACCATGGCCCCTTATTAAGGATGGATTCCTTTTCCTGTACTGTGCTGAATCTTACTATAAAAAAACCTTTGGGACACAAGTAAATTATGAAATTTGGTGTCGAAGTAGTATGGATCCAGTGGTGCAGATCGCCAGATCTGGGCCAATACTTGTTAAATCTAAAAATGACTGAGTGGGATTCTAGATCTGAGTACAGAGCACTTATCTCAGGCATTTCAATGGTGAGAGCAGGATTCTCGGTTTTTTGTTCAACAATGTAGGGCCCGGGAAGTACAGGGGCTGTTGCAGGATTGGCTTGTGCTTTTCCTTTTCCCCTGACTGCATCCTTGAAAGAGCCTGAGTTCTTGGAGTTTATATTTTTTGAGCTGGTTCCAGAACATCCACCTCGCAGACAGAGGTTGATGATGATGGTCAAGTTTGTAGTTATATTGTAATCCTGAAGGGTGTAGTTGTCCTGTAAGCTGCATCCCTTGTAGATCAGGTTTTGACTCTGTTCTGGTATGCCAAGTATGATCTGTATTTTGTTTTGTAGATCCTGGATGTTGCTACCCTTCCATAAGCTTATGCAGTGGTGTCTGCCTTCTGGTACTTTAAGAAAGAACTGGGTGAGATCCTCCCCTCTAGTATTTGAGTCTGACGGAGGTTGCCCCCGATCTGTTGCCAGGAAAGTCCAGATACCTGATCTTGGATCTTCATCCTTCTGTTTGGCTAACTGGTGTTCCTTTGTGCTTATGGCCCAGGAATTAGGGCATGGGGGTATCTTAACAATTGTGTGCCCCCAGATCTCGACTTTTTGAAGACTGTTTATTCTTCTGGGTGTCGGGTCTGTTGGTTCGATGGTAGATCTGAGCCTTTGGCTATCTTCCATGGCAAGAATGCTCGATTCGGGCATGTGCATTGGCCATGCATAGGTGGCTTGGCCAAATTTGGGTGTGCAGGAGGGGTATATAAAGGTCGAGTTGACCCTTACCTCTAAGATATTGCCAAATGGGCTGTTGGGTCCTGCCCCATCCGCGCCCTGATCTTCCTCCTGCTGCTCTGCCTCCACAGAGATCTGGAGATTCGGAGTAGGTTTATTGTCCTGGGCTTACTCCTTTGCGGCAACCGTCCAGTGCCTGTAGATGTGTTCGTAGATGGCAGATTCGGTCTGTCGAAGGTCGGTGGAGGGCTCAACATTTTGCATGGCCCTGATGTGGTCAGCATCAGGGTAGATCTCGCCTTCCAAGTAGTTGGATTGGGTGTATTGGCCCTCAGGAAGAGGGCCGCTCTCTGGACAGGGTATACCAAGGAGATCTGCTGAGGGTACGAAGGCCCATGTTGCAACGGTGAAACTAGTCTTGGTGCTGCACATAATGATGATACGGCCTACGATTCTCAAATCCTTTTGTTCAAATAGCTAAATCTGTATGCGTTCTTTGCTTTGTAGGAGGCGAAAAACCAGATTGATGGGTTGGGTCATAATCCTCTCAGCAGCCAGATATTCAAGAACAGTGACAAGGTACATCGGAGCTCCAGCCCCCACATGCTCTGCATACTTTCCAGCCTTAAGGAACCAGGAGATTCTTCCTACCGGGAACTGTAAGCCGGTCTTCTGTGACCTGGACACGAACTTGGTAGATTTGGCCTTCCCACGACCTCCTTTTGCACCAAAAGAACTCATGTTTGCAAAGATTTAGGTCAAGTCTTAGATCAATTGGACATTGTTCATCGAGCATTAGGGGAATATTATCGTCATGCCTTCATGGTAAATTTAATTGTTAATTATAAACTAAACTAATTATTTAATAAACTGTTTATTAATTAATATTAATCTAACTAACTAAAATTTTAACTATTTATAAACTAATAAATATTGATCTAATTAATAATTAAATTTTAATTAATTATAATTTATATATTAATTAATTTAAAATTAATCATTTTAAATATTACATATTCAATCTAATATTAAATTACAACTACTTCACACTTTACTCATTCGTATGAATGAGTTTGAAACAAATAACAAAGCTCACATGAGACTTAAGCTTAATGCCCTTTGACTTTTAATGATCGGGAGCTCAGCGATCGAGAGAATGGAGTTGTCGAGGTCCTTTAGGAATGTTGCAATTAAGAAACTCCGATGTGATTAAAAACTCTGATCGCGTAATATATTTTTATTTTATATATATTGTTTTATTTTTTGGTTTTATTTTAATGAGGTTTAGTTAAGTTATGAAATTTTCTAAACTACAACCACTTTGATAAAAAAAAAAAAAATAAACTACAACCACTTTGACATTTTGAGTTTTCGAGATTAGTAATTTATTTGAAAATAGAAAATTGGAATAAATTACTGAAATCCTGATGCTTTATGATTTGGCTGGTTTATGTATAAATAAAAAATGAAAAATGTTAGTAATAACTAACTAGGGGTTAATATTTAAAATAAATGCATTATTGAACTAATTTAATTACAAAAGTGGAATATTGTACATTTTACGCATTTTTAACCCAGACGACATAATTGATTAGACTTCAAAGGAGTGCCATTTACAAACCAATTGACCAAATGAGGCGAAACAAGTATCAATGGAAAGCTTATAAAAAATTGATTTTAACAAAGCAATAAAAAATGAAAGTAAAAAAAAAATGAAAAATTAACAAAATCATAGGATAATCAACTTAATAAAAATCCTAAAATACGTTCAGCCAATTTTTTTATAGAAAGGGTCACCATTATTTGAAGTAAACAAGTCAAAAATGGGGGGTTGTGTTTTACCACAACAATGGCGACACACGGGAGAAGAACCAGTTATCTCTGTTTGATATGAATGATATTTTCCTGAAATCAAAGTAAAAATAATTAAAGAAGAGAGAATTATTTTTGAAATGTTTGACTAGGTTCATTAGTCTGAATAAAAACAAGAATCATCTTACTGTAATTTTCTTAAAATTTCTCATAAATTAAAATATTTCAAAACTTTATATCAATCCTTAATTAGTTGTAGAGATAAAGCAGGGGTCACTTTACAGCTTAGCTTTTAAAATATACTCATTTGTCACAGGTAGAGCCACTGCTGCCAACAAAAATCTATAGTCTCGATAGAGTTACCTTTTAATCATGAGTGATTCAGAATCCCATCTATTTAAGAATTATTGACCTAGAGATAAATCCATTTATATATGTTTGTTTTCTTTGTATTTGTTTTTATTTTTTTAGTTCTTAAAATCCATTGTCCTAGTTTGGTAGCTAGATAGTTGACAATGCCATTCACTGGTTATAATTGGACTAAACAAATTGGCTCGTGATGAGACCCCTTGTCTTAGAATTGTTTGCAATCATAAGCCATTACCCTGGTTTGTTTAGCAGTGTTGGTAATGTCAGTGTATTTTTCCCCTATGATCATGGTAAGCATGATCATGATGAGACCTCTTATCTTTTAAGTTTAAATATATTTTTGGATTACACTCTAGAAAAATAAGACTTTTTGGACACGGAGAATCATTAACTCCGTAAGAGTTAAGAATGACAATTTCATAGTTAAAGGTGCTTTGCTGTAAAGTGTCTTTACTTGGTTAAAAATAACTTTTCTTGATTGATAATAGAACTTTGAAAGATCTTAATAAAATTTTTAAATATCAAAATAATTACAATTTTGATGAAAAAGAAATTTCTCAGATTCTATGATATTTTGTCAACTTCTCTTGTTTTGTAATCTCTTCTTTAAGTATGTCTACCTTTATAATAAGAAAAACAAATTTTATTAAGAGATTTTAAGAAAAAGCTAATAGGTGACTATTAACAAATTTTCCCTATGTATGCCGACCATTGTTAGGTAGCAAGGAGACCTTCCATATAAATCATGGTAAAGTCACCAAAATTACAACTGAAAGCAAAAAGAAAAGAATTCTTAAGCTAAAGTGAGAAAAGAAATCAACAAACAAAAATAAAAATGAAGAAATTTAAAAGTGGAAAGAAAAATCCAAGTTTTGAAAGATAAACTCTAACAAGAATGTTTATACCAATGTCTCAACAAAATGAAGTAAAGGAAAATAATCATGTAATCATTCCTTATTATGTCGAGATTCAGATAAATTATACCTTGCAGGGTCGTAAATGTTTTAGGCTTTTAGATAGCAATGATGATAAAATTCGGCCACAATGAAAACTTTCTGTTTGATGTCAATCTTCTTGTTTCAAAGCATCATTTTAATCATTTTCTAATAAAAGGAATGCTTAAAGAAATAGATTAAAGGTTAAGAAACTTCTTAGTGTAACTGTTTCAACGAGGATTATCCCTGCATCTTGAAAGAACTAAGAGAAGAGTATATGACTTCGAAAATATGATCTGGCAGAGGATTGAAAGCTTTCATGAAGAGTTGCAAAATAGATTTTTTTTATATCAGCATAATTTAAAAACAAAACTGAAACTAAAGTAATTAAATGGAAATTAATGAAAGTGGGTACATGAATCTTACCATTGGATAATTGCATTTGATCTTACCTGAAAGGTATCAGTTTCTCCAGTACTAGCCGACTTCTTATTTTAGTTAACATTAAAAACATGAAGAATTCAAACTAACCAAATTCTTATAACTTAAAATCATTATTTATTAAACTAAAGCAAGCAGCAAAATGTAAAAAAGGAATGCTTTGTGTTAAAGGGAATCGAAATTAAAATAAATGCATCAGAAATGAGAATGAGAATTCGCAGTGATGAATTTTCTCAAAATATTATAAGTTTCATATAAACTCCATGATTTTTATAAATTGTCCAGAATTAAGACCAAATCCAAGCTAAAGAACTTTAAATGTGAGGATAGAGAGGTCTTTGAATTTCATATTAATTATGGAATTATATATTTAAAACTGAAATAATGAGAAATCAAAATGATTTGAATATGCTGCAAATTTGTCATCAATTGCTTTAGTACCATAGCCGTTACCCAAGATTGCTTTAAAATATTTCATGCAACACAATGCCTTATCGGATGATTCGCATTGCATGTTTCTTCACCATGCTTAAATTTCAACTTTGCTAATATGCCATATATCGATTAAATGTTAATGGCATAGAGGCATGCATTGGAATCTATTGCATCAGAAATTTTAAGATAAGATTTCATTTTAATTTTGCGATGCGATATATTTGTTGTAATGGCAAATTTGCGATATGAGAACATGCAATGAGAATATGTGTGATGAGAATATATGCAATGAGATGGAGCAATCACAATATTGAATAAATGTTATATCAAGGATCGGGGATGGTCATGTCATGCTTTGTACTTCGCACATCGCACATTTCAAACTCAGAATTTTAATATGAGCGTCAAAAATGCGATGAAGCGATAACGATATTAGAATATTGGAATATTGGAAAGTAGTCATGTCGGAAATTCCAATATGATTCTTTCAATAGTGAGAATGTGATGGATGATGTGGCTCTTAGGTGGGGCCGGCTTTGGACTTCAAAAGAAATCGACAATCGGCAAATTTAAGTACAAGATGTAATATTCTTGATATGCCGATATGCGATGAAGAATGGACCCGATAGATTTATTATGAGAATTTAATATCATATCGGATTCGAGACATCGGTACTTCGCGTCAAAAATGCGATGAAGCGATAGCGATATCGGAATATTGGAATATTGGAAAGTAGTCATGTCAGAAATGCCAATATGATTCTTTCAATAGCGAGAATGTGATGGATGACGTGGCTCTTAGGTGGGACCGGCTTTGGACTTCAAAAGAAATCGACGATCGGCAAACTTAAGTACAAGATGTAATATTCTTGATATGCCGATATGCGATGAAGAATGGACCTGATAGATTTATTATGAGAATTTAATATCATATCGGATTCGAGACATCGGTACTTCTAAAATTATGCCCCTACCATTATTGCGATTGAATGGATGGATATTTCTTATGAACCTG
This sequence comes from Pinus tabuliformis, assembly GCA_031772625.1. NCBI lineage: Eukaryota > Viridiplantae > Streptophyta > Pinopsida > Pinales > Pinaceae > Pinus > Pinus tabuliformis. The sequence goes on from CM062813.1 coordinate 1,057,268,975, forward strand.
ATTTAAATTTCATATTGGGTCCAGAATTATGTGAACATCACAATATTGGTAAAGTCACTTGATCGGAGAATGATCGAAAATGAACATCGGAGATGTATAGATTTTGTAGTATCGACGATATGAAATGTTTCAATATGAATCTTCCAATATTTTTTTAAATGTCTATTGAGTTTTCTAATGAATGAAAGCAAAGTCAAAGAATGCTCAAATTCTAATGAATCAGATAAAATTTCCCTGAATTTCTTGCAAATTTGAAATGGGTTTGCTGCTTACTTCAAGTTCTGAAAATAAATGGAAACCTGCAAATGAAATAGAACAAGAATAAGAAATAAACTAAGGAAAAAAGAAACTAAATGAACTTGTAAATGCATACCTGAAAGGAAAGTGTCTGTAAATTTTACCTCATGAATTTTCAAATTCTTCCTTGGATTTATCAAGATTCTGACTTTGTTCAAAATCATCTCATTATTTATTCTACATTAGAGTGGGCAATCAAGCTAAAGGAAATCAATTATTCATGTTTAGAAAATTTGAAATTCATCGAATTCATCTGAAACGTAAATGAGAATATGCTCTCCTTTGAATTGCAACAACAATTTATTACCTATGCTCATTCCGAATTAACTTGATAGAAATTTGTATTGTTATAATGACTGTTCAATAATGCCTTTAGTAAATAAATATGATGCGTATTGCAACATCAGATAATAAACTAAAAAATAGAATAGGATAAAGCCACTCATTATGAAAGAATATAATTACAAATTCAAATGTGTGCACATAATAGCATGGACACCCTTAAGGTCATTTTAACCAATTTCGAGGAAAATAACATAAACTTCATGTGATTATAGTGAAAAGTTAGACTGATTAATAATAATCAAATTGGTATTAAATTTTTTGAGCTCAGACAGTTATATTTTTCACGGGATAATGATGTCAAGAAGCTTTGTATCATTGAAACCTTCAATATATAAATTTCAAAAGAAAATCTTAGAAGGAAATCTCGAAATGAAGAAAAGTGGCTTTGAGGTGATTGGTGCCAAGTGAAAACTCAATTGAATTTAGTCAAGGCATTATTCAAAATAGGCAGAGATATAGTAAAGGTATTGTTGCAATAGATTTTGATGTAGAGATGGGAAGCAAGAATTAAAAAGTTACCAATGAGAAGAAAATGTTTCACTAAACATGCATGAGAAGGGATAATTGCTTTGCTTTATTTTTTAGTTTGCAAAACTATTAGGAATAGATTAACTACATAAAACAAACAAACTAAATTAATTCTACTGCTATTATAACAATATAAATGAAAATGACTAGGTATAGTCATATTTCCAGTGTAACCATTTTCTCATTTTAATTCGTTCATATATATATATACAATTCAAATATTAGTAATAGAAATACAAATCTAATTGAACTAAGAAAATAAATCTGTAAGTAGAATTCACAGTTATTGTTAGCAACTTAATTAAAATCTTCTTCTCTTGAAATTTCCTTTCCAATCGAATACCAATTGGATCATAGAAATTTAGATGGGATTCCATTAAGGATTGGAAAATGTTCAAAAGAGGAGATGACAAGCCAGATTGTAGATATGAGTTTTTAAATTCAAAAGCTTGAAAAAATTGTTAGTGTTATGTGTAAGTGTTAAAACTATTAACAATATTCCATGAAGGAAAACTTTCCAAATATTTTTTAAATGAGTTAATGAAAAATGGATAGAAATCTGTTAGATATAATGGAATATTATTAATTGAATTAGATTGCTAGTCAGATTGTAAAAATACATTCTATTGTTGACATTGCCTTTGAGAAGATAGAAGCTTTTGATAAAACATTAGCATTCATTGAAATTGAAATATTAATAGCTTTTGATGTTCATGATTATAATATGAAACTTCAATTTCCCAATAGGGCAATGCATCAATTGAGTGTTAGATACTAAAGTGCTCAATATGCCAACGTAAAGTGTCAAAAATTTGAATAATAAAATCAGAAAATAAATCTAAATTTAAACAAAATAAGTGTAAAAGAAAAAATAAAATGGAATCACTATTGGTACAACTAATGTTACAACACAATTGGGATTGTTTTGAAATAATTTATTTTTTACAAGGATTGACCAAAATTATGGAATTTGAATAATTTCCAATTACAACTTGTGAATTAGAAAAAGAATTATGATTATGAGTAGGAATGAGAACTTGATCATGATATGAATCATAAATTGGAATGTTTTCTCGAATGCTGAAATCATGAAGATAATTTTCTATTTTAGAATAATGATTGGTTGGAATAATTTTTAAATTGAAACATTCCTCTTTCTCAGATGTTATTTGAATTTTCTCATGAGGATAGAAATCAATATCCTCAATGTCAGAGTAATTATCATAAACGACTTCACAATATTCTCTGGAATTTTCTTTGATCTTGTTCAATATATTAAAACAAGGAGGAATAAAAATTTCATGTTCATTAATGGCAAAAGAATGATCAATAATTGTTTTTCTATCTTGATAAAAACTTATTGGTAATTCATTTAGATCAACTTCTTTCTTTTTTGAAATATTATTATTAACAAGATGATGAAAATTACCATCAATAAAAATATCAGGGTAAAGGAAAAAATGTGAATCTGAAACAATGCATTTAAAAATGTCTCTGTTTGGGAACTCTTGCGCGTTCTGTTCACTATAAATTTTAGATTCTAGATCATTCCTTTGTCTACTCGCGCTTTCTTAAAGAAGGTTGCTTTGCTGCTCTGATTTCGACATTTGCTCATCATGGAAAAATTCAGAAATTTGTACCGCAGTTTGCATGTTATTATTTAATTTGATTACTGATTGTACTTGATGATTTGCAATCTAATTTTCTAAATTGACTGCAGATTAACTTTTGTTAAACACACATGGACAACAAACAATATGAAAGATAAATCAGTGAGTGCGTTTTTTTATTAACATAAGATACACATTTATAGTACAATAGGTGACTCTTGGGATTCAGATCCCAAGGTCTCTTGGACTGCTTAGTCTTTCCGGCTTCCACACTAACCCTTTAGGATTAGGTGTCCAACATTCCCCCCCCTTAATCCGAAGGTTTATGTATGAGTCCAAGAAGAGAGCTGTAATACAAAATGTGAAAAAAATACATGGCAGCACTAGGCTGAATGTGCTCTATGAAATGTTGGTAAAAAAGGGCGGTGGTTTAAGGATGACCACCAACACTGGAACGCTTAGTACAGTTCCCGGAACTCTTCCAAAACTGGCAAGAAACTGAAGTTTTCTGCTAGAGGAAGTGTTCTCAATCTGTGATGGTTTAAGGATGACCAACAACTCTGGAATGCTTAATGCAATTCCTGGAACTCTTCCAATACTGGCAAGAAGCTGGTGTCTTCTGCTAGAGGAAGTGTTCTCAATCTATGATGGTTTAAGGATGACCAACAACTCTATAATTCCTGGAACTCTTCCAAAACTGGCAAGAAGCTGGAGTCTTCTGCTAGAGGAAGTGTCCCAGATTGCCAACTGAAGGCATGTTCAGGCATCTTTGTCTCTGGCTGCAACTCTGAAACTGGTGTGGCAGGTTGTGGCTCAGGCTCGCTTGATGTGACTTTGAAGCTTGTAGATGACCATCATTTCCCCCCCTGTCAGGTACAAGGTGAGAAGATGGAGAAAACTCAACTGCAAGACTGTTCAATACTCTAGAACAAGTTCTAACATGTGTTTGGAATATCTTCTTGGCTGTTGATGCCCATTGCCAAGAAGCGATCCATCCAAGATGAATCTTCGTTCTTGCAGGACGTTTGTTTTTGAAGCATCTGTGTGAAGAATGACTGGTTTTATGACAGTGCTCACATGGATGAAGATCAAAACAGTGATCTTTCAGATGGCCAATTCGATCACAGTGTTGGCATTTCACGATCTGTTGTTTTTGTTGTTGCTGTGGAAGAGGGGTAGAATCTGGAGCAGTTGAAGCTGAACTGTCATAAGGAGCAGGTGAACTGTCATTAATGAAACCAGCACTCTGAAACTGAATGGGCTTGGCATAGTCTGGAATATGAAAGGACAAGTCCTTGTCATATCCAAGACCAGTTTTGTGCTTGTTGTGGACAAGCTGTTCCCAAGGTCTGATGATGGGCTTGGGAAGTGCAGATTGAGTTTCTGCATCTGCATATACACTTGTTGCTTTATTGGGTACTGAATCTGAATGAACTTGAACAATATTGACTTGCTGTTTATGGGAGTCTGCTTCATTGTTCTGAACAGAAACAGGTTCAGAATGATGACTCCACTGCTGTAATTCTTCTTGCTGTAGCTTTGTTTCCAGCTGCAAAAACTCAATATTTTCTTGTACATTTTTCAAACAGATTTGAATGTTTGCGACAATGGCTTTATCAATCATAATTGTATTGTCCGTTGTAGAATGTATTAGAGTGTTCAACAATTCTAATACAACGCCCATTCTATCCATTTCACAATAATATCACTGCAAAAAATTGATTGGTGTACCACTTTGTCTTCAAAAATATTCAAGTATGTAGCTTCTCAATATACTTCCATATACAATGCAATTTCATACCATGAACATGTTCTGTGCAAAATTACACAGAAAAATATCTTAGCCAACAAATTGTAATAAAGAAGTAGCTGGGAAGTAGAGAACCTGGTTCTTCAAAAATCTAGATCAACATACGACAACCCAAACATTTGCAGAAGTCATAACACTTGTCTTGTAACTTGAATATCTATGTATTTCAGCCGCCAAACTTGAATTTCAAAACCCCTTCAAATAGGAAGACCAGTGTGAATTGCTTTGGGTCTGCTCAAAGCTTGAAGTCAAGAACATAAAGAATTTCATTCCATTTCAGTCACCATAGACTTGATATTACACCTTCAATCTATAACATATATTTCAAGTTTCTACAATCAATTCAAGACAGTAGCAAATGATTATGAGATGAATTTGCATTCAAATTCAGAAGTTGAAGAAGCAGTTGAGGAAGGAACCCATATTCCAGAATATAAGCACGACTTTGGGAGTGTATCACCAGTTCTAAGCAACAATGAAGAAATCTCCAAGCGTGATATTACAATTGCAGATGAAAGCAAGAAGACAGTGGTAGTGAGTCTTTGCAAAGAAAGAAGGACAAGTGTTGCTTGACAATGTTGACGATGGACCTTACTGCATTTTTATTCTGGCTGCAAGAAATGAATTCAGTAGCCTGTAAAATATAGCATACTCTGCTCCTTGTGCAAGAGTGCTCTCGGCTTCACTTCAGCCACACAAAAGCCTCTTAATTGAAATAGTGGATCTCATGATACATCTGGTCTCAAAAATGAAGCAAAGACGTTTTCTTCTAAATTTGAATGGAGACGTATTACATCCAGCAGCTTGAACAAATTATAATTAATTCGAATGTATCTGAGATATTAAGCTTAATGAATTCAAAGTTATAGATTTGATGTGAGACTGTCAGCCGTCTTTATTGCTACTGCGGATGTCTCTTGGACTTCAAGACTGAGGTTGTCCCTGTGCCTCTTCGTTGCCGCTGCAGATGTCTCTTGGACAGCAATATTCTTGGACAGTAGATGGCAGCGATCAATACATGCTTTCCCTTGGGCTCCAGTTCACAAAATTTCATTGAATCTTCAGCAACCATTCATTGAATCTGGAAACATGTGTACCAGCTCAGGAAAGTAGCCAATCACGAACAAGGGCATTCACACCCACCAAAATGGCGATGAGACATGTCAACATTTGACCAAAATTATTCACCGAACCGTCTTGGCACATGCTGGAACATTCCTCTACCCATGATTCCACGTGGAGAAATCTTGACCACCAGCTTCGTCTGCGGACGGCCTAAGCTAAGTTTTTATTATTATTTGGCATCAAAATTTACATACAAGAAGGTCAATAGGCAGTGCAGAAGATTTGTTATACTCTTCGTCAATATTTACCACTTGAGTTCACAATTTGGGTCCGCCGGTTTTTTTTTGAAGGGCGGACACTAGTAAAGCATATTCCAGGATCCACGGTATTGATACAACGCCGAAGGATTTTGTTTAAACAGCTCCCTATATAAACCAACATACAAATATAAATAAACTACGAAAGCATCTTCTCGCTTGCTTCCTCTGCGTAATTTCACTACTACAGAAGAACCACCTCCGTCTGAAGACCGTAACTCTCAAGAAGCCGAATCGGACTCAGCTTTCCCGTGTCACACGTTCTTCTTCAGGGCAACGACAATAATGGCCACCGCCGTAATAGACAGCAAAATCTCAAACGCCACGCCTCAGCAAAATCTCAGGCCACGGACAGCAATTTTTCAGATTGTGCTACAGCGGAGGCTTAATTGACAAAGAAAGAACAGCTTAAGCTACGCCCCGAGTATGACAATATCAAACAGACTCAGATAAATCATATGACAAGGATTGCTCCGCCAGCAACTGATACCTCCGTTCTATTTCATAATAAACTCATGAAAAATCCCAAATTCCATTTCAGAGCCCAACATTAACAGAAATCACATAATAAAACTTCCAAAATCCTATTCCCTTGGCAAATTTATTCTCCAAGTTATATAAATAACTGGATTATGGAGGCGCGGTCAGCAATCAACTTTTGTGAATGCTGTCAATACCACCGTTCTACCCCGAGGGAAATCGCAGGCCAGATTCGAAGCTATAACCATAACCTACGGCTTTCAAGAATCCGACCAGATGGAACAGCTCATGTTGCAGTCAACAGATCGTTAAGAGTTCCAGAAACAAAGAGAAAGAAGTTCTTACCCTTGGACTTAATACTGCGTTTTTTGAACTTTCAGTTCTACGATGAAAAAGACAGTAGCTCAAACATTACCCGTGAATAAACTTCAATCAGCCGCTTTAGAGGAGAATTTGAGTTTTTCCACCAAATACCGCGCCTTGACCATCCTTGGCTTTCCTGGTGTACACGTTGTGGAGAGGCAGCAGAAAAACGGATGCGCAGATGCGTTGTCAGGTCAGAGGGGCAGCTCTGATATGTCAGCGTACTCAAGAAAAACGGATCGAGAGCAGAGAGCAGGTTTGTCAGATGCGCAGAGAAAACAGATAGAGAGCAGAGAGTATATGCAGAATTTAATCAATGCATTAACGTTCAAGGGTAGAGGCACAGACAAACGTTCAACATTTAATATGTCAGAGTGCGCAGTCAATAAAATTGACAGACAAGCATCTCAGAACCGTTTTGGACAGATGCGTTATATGGCAGAGGGCCAGGATTGACATGAAATGCACATAACAGGCCACAGAAAAACAAGTGGCTCTGATACCATGTTAAACACACATGGAAAGCAAACAATATGAAAGATAAATCAGTGAGTGAGTTTTTTTATTAACATAAGATACACATTTATAGTACAATAGGTGACTCTTGGGATTCAGATCCCAAGGTCTCTTGGGCTGCTTAGTCTTTCCGGCTTCCACACTAACCCTTTAGGATTAGGTGTCCAACAACTTTCAGATTTGAATACAACTTTTTCTCCAAAATTGTTGCTGTTGTCTTCTTGTATTTGGTTAGAAATATTTTCTAAGCTTTGTGAGACCACTTCATCATAATTTATTTTCACATTCATATTGGAATTCTCATTTATGTTGGAAGGGGATGGAACAAAGCTTGAACTAATTTCATATGGATTGGAAATGAGAGGAGGAGAAGAAATATATTCAAACCAATCTAGTGATTCTTCTTTTATAGGTTTATTTTCGACTTTAAATTTTAAACAATTCAAATAAAATCAAATATTAAAATCTCTAACAGACTCATTTTCATATCTTGGTAGATATTCAATTTCCTCACATACCTGTTCATAATCGTAGTCATCAAATTTACAAATGAAAATTGTAAAAAATTGATCCCAGCTATGAATTGAGACAACTAAAAGAGTTATACATCAATTTCTGGCTTTTGCCGCAAATGTGAGAGTAAAAATTATGCATAAAATACCTTCTTCAATTCCTTGAAAATCATAATTTGAAACTTTTTGAATAAATTGAAAGACATGATTAAAAGCAGAAGAATTTTTCTTACCATTAAACTTTACCTGAGACAAGAGTCTTACCATTTCGGGTGGAGTATTGGAATATGCTTGTCCATGAATACAACTCCACATTGGAAGTTTAAGAGGAGCCATCGTGATTAAATAAAATGTTAAAATTGAAAAAACTCCAATAGACAACAAGTTTCAAGCCCTCCTTCTAGCGCAAAAAATGTTGAGGGCCAAAAATGTTTGCCTCAAGATTGGAGGATAACCACCCGGTCCAGACCTTAAAGCAACTCCTTTTCCGTTTGGAGTGGTGGCTTCAACTGGTCTAACTAGGTCCAGTTACCTTTTCCCTATTGCTTTTGGCTTATGATATATTATTAACTACCAATAGATAGGGATATCAGATCACCTTTTCTTGTTGATCCGGCAAGAGAAAGACCCTTAAGCTGATTTGGGTGCAACCTAGCCACTACCAAAGTTTTTCCTCTTTGAGAAGAGAACTTAAAAGATTGTAAAACTTAATCTAAATGCAAACTTATTCTATAATGCAAGCAAAAGAAACTAATCCTAATCCTATCTTAATTTGGCAGATATATATCTAACCCAACTAAGAGCAAAATAATTAAATGATAAGGATTTAAATATGTCTGGCTTTTAATTAATATCAGACTAATGAAGTAATTCAATTAACTGACATTTGTGAATACCAAAACACATCCTATTAAGACCTCTTAAGTGAAATAATAAACCAACAACACTAAGGAAATAATTCAAAAAAATGATATTGATTGTCAAATCAATAAATCCAATAATTAAAAGATAATATGCAGAAATAGTTCACAACACATCATTATTTTAATAGATCAGTTTTATAAGACAGATTTCCGAGTAAATAGTTACTCAGAAATCAGAATTTAATCCATAAGAGCAGAGATACATAATAACAATATTGAGACAAATTACTCATATCAACACAAGTGCACAAACATGAATAAAATGACACATTCTTGTTATCATAAAAATGAAAGTAGTATTTGAAACACTGGTATTAGAAATACCAATTTATTGAATCCATTTCTCTGAATCTAGTCTCCAACAGTCCTTTACATTGTTTGAACTTCTTTCAAAACTAGAGCTTCAATAGTGCAAACTCTACTCATCATACATAATTCAAGATACAAAGGAAAAGCCCTTAATAATCTTCAGATCTGAGATTTTCTCTCTTCCATTCTACAACTTTAAATTCCTATTGCAAAAGTGCTTTTAGAAGTCTAAAATTGCTGAGGAGAGCAACCCCTAATTACATTCTACATTCTGTTATTTATAATATTTCCAAAGGTATTTTTGAGAGAAAAGTTTGTTGAAGAAAAATCTACCCAATCCAATTTTATTTGCTCAAAATTCCAATCTTTAATTACTGGAGCATTCTCATTGATTGAGATCTTTTTTTCCATATCTCTTCTACTGTTTTCCTGCAAAAAGAAATCAAAATAAATTAAAATGCAACAACAAAATCAAGATGTCATTTCTGGCATTAAAATAAATCCAATCAAATGCAATTAATTAAATAATTGAAAATAAAATATAAGCTTTCTATTGATGCCTGAGATGGTTTAATTGGCCAAGGATATCACTGACGAATGGATTTATATTCAGAAGAGGCTTGGACAAATGAAAATGCAGAAAATAAAACTCAGAAAATTGATTTTGTTTAAAAATTCGGAGCTTGATCTTCTGCCTCTTTTTAGACCCAATAAATGACTAAATCTGTTAGTGAAACCTCCTCAGAAATGTTCTCCTTGATTTGATCTTTCCAATGAGCCATCTTGGGCCTTATTTGGCCAAATAAAACTCAATCTACGAGTCTCCAAAATTGATGAGTCAAATTTAGTATAAAACTGGAAATTCTATCGCTGGGCTAAAAATTAAAATTTTAATTAAAAATCTAATCCTAAATTAGACTGTAATTATCTGATAATTAATTTTAATTTAATTGTTAATTATAAACTAAACTAATTATTTAATAAACTATTTATTAATTAATATTAATCTAACTAATTAAAATATTAACTATTTATAAATTAATGAATATTGATCTAATTAATAATTAAATTTTAATTAAATTATAATTTTTATATTAATTAATTTAAAATTAATCATTTTAAATATTATATATTCCATCTAATATTAAATTACAACTACTTCACACTTTACTCATTCGTATGAATGCATTTGAAACTAATAACAAAGCGTACATGAGACTTAAGCTTAATGCTCTTTGACTTTTAATAATCGGGAGAATGGAGTTGTCGGGGTTTTTTAAGAATGTTGCAACTAAGAAACTCTGATGTGATTAAAAACTTTGATCGCGTAATATATTTTTATTTTATATATGTTATTTTATTTTTTGGTTTTATTTTATTGAGGTTTAGTTAAGTTATGAAATTTTCTAAACTACAACCATTTTGATAAAAATAAAAAAAATAAACTACAATTACTTTGATAAAAATAAAAAAATAAACTACAACCATTTTCACATTTTGAGTTTTCGAGATTAGTAATTTATTTGAAAATAGAAAATTGAAATAAATTACTGAAATCATAATGCTTCATGATTTGGCTGAGTTATATGTAAGTAAAAGATGAAAAATGTTAGTAATAACTAACTAAGGGTTAATATTTAAAATAAATGCATTATTGAACTAATTTAATTACAAAAGTGGAATATTGTACATTTTGCACATATTTTAACCCAGACGACATAATTGATTAGACTTTAAAGGAGTGCCATTTACAAATCAATTGACCAAATGAGGCGAAACAAATATCAATGAAAAGCTTATAAAAAATCGATTTCAATAAAGCAATAAAAAAAATGCTAAAAAAAAATGAAAAATTAACAAAATCGTAGGATAATCAACTTAATAAAAATCCTAAAAGGCGTTTAGCCAATTGTTTTATAGAAAGGGTCCCCATTATTTGAAGTAAACAAATAAAAAATGGGGAGGGGGGGGTTGTGTTTTACCACAACAATGGCGACACACAGGAGAAGAAATAGTTATCTCTGTTTGATATGAATGATATTTTCCTGAAATCAAAGTAAAAATAATTAAAGAAGAGAGAATTATTTTTGAAGTGTTTGACTAGGTTCATTATTCTGAATAAAAGCAAGAATCATCTTACTATAATTTTCTTAAAATTTCTCATGAATTAAAATATTTCAAAACTCTATATCAATCTTTAATTAGTTGTAGAGATAAAGCAGGGGTCACTTTACAGCTTAGCTTTTAAAATATACTCATTTGTCACAGGTAGAGCCACTGCTGCCAGCAAACATTTATAGTCTCGACAGGGTTACCTTTTAATCATGAATGATTTAGAATCCCATCTTTTTAAGAATTACTGACCTAGAGATAAATCCATTTATATATGTTTGTTTTCTTTGTATTTGTTTTTATTTTTTTAGTTCTTAAAAGCCATTGTCCTAGTTTACTAGCCAGATATTTGACAATGCCATTCACCGGTTATAATTGGACTGAACAAGCTGGCTCGTGATGAGACCCCTTATCTTATAATTGTTTGCAATCATAAGCCATTACCTTGGTTTGTTTAACAGTGTTGGTAATGTCAGCCTATTTTTCTCCTATAATCATGGTAAGCAGGCTCATGATGAGACTTCTTATCTTTTAAGTTTAAATATATTTTTGGATTACACTCTAAAAAAATAAAACTTTTTGGACAGGGAGAATCATTGACTCCTTAAGAGTTAAGAATGACAATTTCAGAGTTAAAAGTGCTTTGCTGTAAAGTGTCTTTACTTGGCTAAAAACAATTTTTCTTGATTGATAATAGAACTTTGAAAGATCTTAATAAAATTTTGAAATCTCAAAATAATTACAATTTTGATGAAAAAGAAATTTCTCAGATTCTATGATACTTTGTCCACTTCTCTTGTTTTGTAATCTCTTCTTTAAGTATGTCTACCTTTATAATTAAAAAAAAAAACTTTATTAAGAGATTTTAAGAAAAAGCTAATAGGTGACTATTAACAATTTTTCCCTATGTATGCCGACCATTGTTAAGTAACAAGAAGGCCTTCCATATAAATCATGGCAGGATCACAAAAATTACAACTGAAAACAAAAAGAAAAGAATTCTTAAGCTAAAGTGAGAAAAGAAATCAACAAACAAAAATAAAAATGAAGAAATTTAAAAGTGGAAAGGAAAATCCAAGTTTTGAAAGATAAACTCTAACAAGAATGTTTATACCAATGTCTCAACAAAATGAAGTAAAGGAAAATAATCATGTAATCATTCATTCTTATGTTGAGATTCAGATAAATTATACATTGCAGGGTCGTAAATGTTTTAGGCTTTTAGACAGCAGTGATGATAAAATTCGGCCACAATGAAAACTTTCTGTCTGATGTCAATCTTCTTGTTTCAAAGCATCATTTTAATCATTTTCTAATAAAAGGAATGCTTAAAGAAACAGATTAAAGGTTCAAAAACTTCCTAGTGTAGCTGTTTCAATGAGGATTATCGCTTCTTCTTGAAATAAAACCAAGAGAAGAGTATAAGACTTCGAAAATATGATCTGGCGAAGGATTGAAAGCTTTCATGAAGAGCTGCAAAACATATTTTTTTATATCAGCATAATTTAAAAACACAACTGAAACTAAAGTAACGAAATGGGAATTAATGAAAATGAGTACATGAATCTTACCATTGGATAATTGCATTTGATCTTACCTGAAAGGTATCAATTTCTCTAATACTAGCTGACTTCTTATTTTGGTTAACATTAAAAACATGAAGAAGTCAAACTAACCAAATTCTTATAACCCAAAATCATTATTTATTAAACTAAAGCAAGCAACAAAATGTAAAAAAATGAATGCTTTGTGTTCAAGGGAATCAAAATTAAAACAAATGCATCAGAAATGAGAATAAGAATTCACAGTGATGAATTTTCTCAAAATATTATAAGTTTCATATAAACTCCATGATTTTTATAAATTGTCCAGAATTAAGACCAAATCCAAGATAATGAACTTTAAATGTGAGGATAGAGAGGTCTTTGAATTTCATATTAATTATGGAATTATATATTTAAAACTGAAATATATGAGAAATTGAAATGATTTAAATATGCGGCAAATTTTTCATCAATTGCTTTAGTACCATAGTGGTTACCCAAGATTGCTTTAAAATATTTTATACAACACAATGCCTTATTAGATGATTCGCATTGCATGTTTCTTCACCAAGCCTAAAGTTCAATTTGTAAAAATTTCACCTTTGTTGATATGCCATATATCAATTAAATGTTAATGGCATAGAGGCATGCATTGGAGTCTATTGCATTGGAAAATTTTAAGATAAGATTTCATTTTAATTTTGCGATGCGATATATTTGTTGTAATGGAAAATTTGCGATATGAGAACATGCGATGAGAATATGCGTGATGAGAATATATGCAATGAGATGAAGTGATCACAATGTTGAAAAAATGTTATATCGAGGATCGGGGGATAGTCATGTCATGGTTTGTACTTCGTGCATCGCACATTTCAAATTCAAAATTGTGATATGAGTGTCAAAAATGCGATGAAGCGATAGCGATATTGGAATATTGGAATATTGGAAAGTAGTCATGTCGGAAATGCCAATATGATTCTTGCGATAACGAAAATGCGATGGATGATGTGGCTATTAGGTGGGAACGGCTTTGGACTTCAAAAGAAATCGACGATCGGCAAACTTAAGTACAAGATGTAATATTATTGATATGCCAATATGAGATGAAGAATGGACCCGATAGATTTATTATGAGAATTTAATATCATATCAGATTCGAGACATCAGTACTTTTAAAATTATGCCCCTACCATTATTGCGATTGAATGGACGCGATATTTTTTATGAACTTGATTTAAATTTCATATCGGGTCCAGAATTATGTGAACATCACAATATTGGTAAAGTCATTTTATCAGAGAATGATTGAAAAGGAACATCGGAGATGTATAGATTTTGTAGTATCGACAATATGAAATGTTTCAATATGAATCCTATCCGATACTGTTTTAAATGTCTATTGGGTTTTCTAATGAATGAAAGCAAAGTTAAAGAATGCTCAAATTCTAATGAATCAGATAAAATTTCCCTGAACTTCTTGCAAATTTGAAATGGGTTTGCTGCTTACTTCAAGTTCCAAAAATAAATGGTAACCTGCAAATGAAATAGAACAAGAATTAGAAATAAACTAAGGAAAATAGAAACTAAATGAACTTGTAAATGCATACTTGGAAGGAAATTGTCTGTAAATTTTACCTCATGAATCTTCAAATTCTTCCTTGGATTTATCAAAATTCTGACTTTGTTCAGAATCATTTCATTATTTATTCTAAGTTAGAGTTGGCAATCAAGCTAAAGGAAATCAATTATTCATGTAGAAAATTTGAAATTCATAGAATTCATCAGAAACGTAAATGAGAATATGCTCCCATTTGAATTGCAACAACAATTTATTACCTATGCTCATTTCGAATTAACTTGAGAAAAATTTGTATTGTTATAATGACTGTTCAATAATGCATTTAGTAAATAAATATGATGCATGTTGCAACATTAAATAATAAACTAAAGATCAGAATAGGATAAAGCCAGTCATTATAAAAGAATATAATTACAAATTCAAATGTGTGCACATAATAACATGGACACCCTTAAGGTCATTTTAACCAATTTTGAGGAAAATAACATAAACTTCATGTGGTTATAGTGAAAAGTTAGACTGATTAATAATAATCAAATTGGTATTAAGCTTTTGAGCTCATACAATTATATTTTTCACGGGATAATGATGTCAAGAAGTTTTGTATCATTGAAACCTTCAATATATAAATTTCAAAAGAAAATTTTAGAAGGAAATCTCGAACTAAGGAAAAGTGGCTTTGAGGCATTGTTGCAATAGATTTTGATTTAAAAATGGGAAGCAAGAATTAAAAAGTTTCCGATGAGAAAAAAATGTTTCACTGAACGTATATGAGAAGGGCTGATTGCTTTGCTTTTTTTTTTAGTCTGCAAAACTATTAGAAATAGATTAGCTACATAAAACAAACAAACTAAATTAATTCTACTGCTATTCTAACAATATAAATGAAAATGACTAAGTATAGTCATATTTCTAGTGTAACCATTTTTTCATTTTAATTCCTTCATGTATATACAATTCAAATATTAGTAATAAAAATACAAATCTAATTGAATTAAGAAAAATAAATATGCAAGTAGAATTCATAGTTATTGTTAGAAACTTAATTAAAATCTTCTTCTCTTGAAATTTCCTGTCCAATTGAATACCAATTGGATTATAGAAATCTGGATGGGTTTCCATTAAGGATTCGAAAATGTTCAAAAGAGGAGATGACATACCAACTTGTGGATATGAACTTTTAAATTCAAAGGCCTGGAAAAATTTGTTAGCGTTATGTGTAAGTGTTAAACTATTAACAATCTTCCATTAGGGAAAACTTTCCAAATATATTTTAAATGAGTTAATAAAAAATGGATGGAAATCTGTTAGATATAATGGAAGATTATTAATTGAATTGGATTTTAGTCCAGATTGTAAAAATACACTCTCTTGTTGGCATTGCCTTTGAGAAGATAGAAACTTTTGATAAAACATTAACATTGATTGAAATTGAAATATTAATAGCTTTTGATGTTCATGATTATAATATGAAACTTCAATTTCCAAATAGGGCAATGCATCAATTGAGTGTTTGATAGTAAAGTGCTCAATATGCTAGCGTAAAGTGTCAAAAATTTAAACAATAAAATCAGAAAATAAATCTAAATTTAAACAAAATAAATGTAAAAGAAAAAATAAAATGAAATCACTATTGGTACAACTAATGTTAAAGCACAATTGGGATTGTTTTGAAATAATTTTTTTTCACAAGGATTGGCTAGAATTATGGAATTTGAATAATTGTCAATTCCAACTTGTGAATTAGAAAAAGAATTATGATTATGAGTAGGAATGAGAGCTTGATCATGATATGAATCATAAATTGGAATGTTTTCTCGAATGCTGAAATCATGAAGATAATTTTCTGCTCTAGAATGAGAATTGGTTGGAATAATTTCTAAGTTGAAACGTTCCTCATTCTCAGATGTTATTTGAATTTTCTCATGAGGATAGAAATCAATATCCTCAATGTCAGAGTAATTATCATAAATGACTTCACAATATTCACTGGAATTTCCTTCGATCTTGTCCAATTTATCAAAACAAGGAGGAATAAAAATTTCATGCTCATTAAAGGCAAAAAAATGATCAATAATTGTTTCTTATCTTGATAAAAACTTATTGGTAATTCATTTAGATTAACCTCTTTATTTTTTGAAATATTATTACTAACAAAATGAAGAAAATTACCATTAATAAAAATATCAGGATAAAGGGAAAAATGTGAATTTGAAACAATGCATTTAAAAATGTCTCTGTTTGAGAACTCTTGTGCGTTATGTCCACTATAAATTTCAAATTCTAGATCATTCCTTTGTCTACTTGCGCTTTCTTGAAGAAGGTTGCTTTTCTACTCTGATTTTGGCATTTGCTCATCATGGAAAAATTCAGAAATTTGTACAGCAGTTTGCATGTTATTATTTAATTTAATTGCTGCTTGTACTTGATGATTTGCAGGAGTAACTTTCAGATTTGTAGGCAGCTTTTTCTCCAAAATTGCCGCTGTTGTCTTCTTGCATTTGGTTAGAAATATTTTCTAAGCTTTGTAAGATCACTTCATCATAATTTATTTTCACATCCATATTGAAATTCTCATTTATGTTGGAAGGGGATGGAACAAAGATTGAACAAATTTCGTATGGAATGGGAATGGGAGGAAGAGAAGAAATATATTCAAACCAATCTAGTGATTCTTCTTCCGTAGGTTTATCTTCGACTTTAAATTTTAAACAATTCAAATGAAATCGAATATTAAAATCTCTAACAGACTCATTTTCAAATCTTCGTAGATATTCAATTTCCTCACATACCTGTTCATAATCATAGTCGTCAAATTTACAAATGAAAATTGTAACAAATTGAACCCAGCTGTGAATTGATGCAACTGGAAGAGTTCTACACCTGTTTTTGGCTTTTACCACAAACGCGAATAAAAATTCTGCATAAAATCCCTTCATCAATTCCTTGAAAATCATAATTTGAAATTTTTTGAATAAACTGAAAGACATGATTAAAAGCAGAAGAATTTCTCTTACCATTAAACTTTACCTGAGACAAGAGTCTTACCACTTCGGGTGGAGTATTGGAAGATGCTCGTCCATGAATACAACTCCACATTGGAAGTTTAAGAGGAGCCACCATGATTAAGTAAAATGTTAAAATTGAAAAGACTCCAATAGAAAACAAGTTTCAGGCCCTCCTTCCAGCGCCAAAAATGTTGAGGGCCAAAGATGTTTGCCTCAACATTGGGGGATAACCACCCGGTCTGGACCTTAAAGCAACTCCTTTTCCGTTTGGAGTGGTGGCTCCGACTGGTTTAACTAGGTCCAGTTACATTTTCCCTATTGCTATTGGTTTATGAGATATATTTAACTACCAATAGACATGGATATCATATCACTTCTTCTTGTTGATCGGGTAAGAGAAAGACCCTTCAACTGATTTGGGTTCAGCTAAGCCACTACTAAAGTTTTTCTTCTTTTAGAAGAGGACTTAAAATAATGTAAAACTTAATCTAAATGCAAACTTATTCTATACTGCAAGCAAAATAAACTAATCCTAATCCTATCTCAATTAGGCAGATATATATCTAACCTAACTAAGAGCAAGATAATTAAATGATAAGGATTTAAATATGTCTAACTTTTAGTTAATATCATACTAATGAAGGAATTCAATTAACTGACATTTGTGAATACTAAAACACATCCTATTGAGACCTCTTAACTGAAATAATAAACCAACAACATTCAAGAAATAATTCACAAAAATGATATTGAATATGCGGAAATAGTTCACAACACATTATTATTTAATAGATCAGTTTTACAAGACAGATTTATGAGTAAATAGTTACTTAGAAATTAGAGTTTAATCCATAAGAGCAAACATACATAATAACAATATTGAGACAAATTACCCATATCAACACAAGTGCACAAACATGAATAAAATGACACATTCTTGTTATCATAAAAATGCAATTAGTATTTGAAACAATAGTATTAGAAATACTAATTTATTGAATCCATTTCTCTAACTCTAGTCTCCAACAGTCCTTTACATTGCTTGAACTTCTGCTTTCAAAACTAGAGCTTCAATAGTGCAAACTCTGCCCATCATACATAATTCAAGATACAAAGGAAAAACCTTCAATAATATTCAAATCTAAGATTTTCTCTCTTCCCTTCTACAACTCTAAATTTCTATTGCAGAAGTGCTTTTAGAAGTCTAAAGTTGCAGAGGAGAGCAGCGACTAATTACATTTTGCATTCTGTCATTTATAATATTTCAAAAGGTATTTTTGAGAGGAAAGTTTGTTGAAGAAAAATCTGCCAAATCCAATTTTATTTGCTCAAAATTCCAATATTCAGTTGCTGGAGCATTCTCATTGATTGAGATCTTTTTCTCTATATCTCTTCTACTGTTTTTCTGCAAAAAGAAATGAGAATAAATTAAGATGCAACAACAAAATCAAGATGTCATTTTTGGCATTAAAACAAATCCAACCAAATGCAATTAACTAAATAATTGAAAATAAAATATAAGCTTTCTATTGATGTCTGAGATGGTTTAATTGGCCAAGGATATCATTGACAAATAGATATGCATTTAGAAGAGGCTTGGACAAAAGAAAATGCAGAAAATAAAATTCAAAAAATTGATTTTGTTTAAAAATTCGGAGCTTGATCTTCTACCTATTTTTAGACCCAATAAATAACTAAATCTGTTAGTGAAACCTCCTCAGAAATGTTTTCCTTGATTTTATCTTTCCAATGAGCCGTCTTGGGCCTCATTTGGCCAAGTAAAAGTCAATCTATGAGCCTCCAAAGTTGATGAGTCAAATCTGGCATAAATCTGAAAATTCTATTGTTGGGCTAAAAATCAGAATTTTAATTAAAAATCTAATCCTAAATTAGAGTCTAATTATCTGATAATTAATTTTAATTTAATTTCTTTTTATAAATTAAGCTAATTATTTAATAAACTGTTTATTAATTAATATTAATTTAACTAACTAAAATATTGACTATTTATAAACTACTGAATATTAATATAATTAATAATTAAATTTAATTAATTATAATTTATATATTAATTAATTTAAAATTAATCATTTTAAATATTATATATTCAATCTAATATTAAATTACAACTACTCCACACTTCACTCATTCGTATGAATGAGTTTGAAACTAATAACAAAGCTTACATGACACTTAACTTTTAATGATCGGAGATCAGCGATCAGGAGAATGGAGTTGGCGAGGTCCTTTAGGAATGTTGCAATTAAGAAACTCTGATGTGATTAAAAACTCTGATCGCGTAATATATTTTTATTTTATATATATTATTTTATTTTTTGGTTTTATTTTAATGAGGTTTAGTTAAGTTATGAAATTTTCTAAACTATAGCTACTTTGATAAAAATAAAAAAATAAACTATAACTACTTTGACATTTTGAGTTTTCGAGATTAGTAATTTATTTGAAAATAGAAAATTGGAATAAATTATTGAAATCATGATGCTTCTTGATTTGGCTACGTTATGTATAAGTAAAAAATGAAAAATGTTAGTAATAACTAACTAGGGGTTAATATTTAAAATAAATGCATTATTGAACTAATTTAATTACAAAAGTGGAATGTTGTACATTTTACGCATTTTTAACCTAGGCGACATAATTTATTAGACTTCAAAGGAGTGCCATTTACAAACTAGTTGACCAAATGAGGCGAAACAAGTATCAATGGAAAACTTATAAAAAATCGATTTTAACAAAGCAGTCAAAAACGAAAGTCTAAAAAAAAATTGAAAAATTAACAAAATCGTAGGATAATCAACTTAATAAAAATCCTAAAAGGCGTTTAGCCAAATTTTTTATAGAAATGGTCCCCATTATTTGAAGTAAACAAGTAAAAAATGGGGGGGTGTCGTGTTTTACCACAACAAGAAGCTAAGAGACTTGTGTAAGATGCGAGGGAGAACGTAGGTGCTCCTTCAAATCAACGTAGGTAGAGAAGGTAATCATATCAGTACACTGGCTACATGGCTTTAATGATTGAGCTTGTAGAGACTAAGCCATCCTATTTCAAGGAAGGAATATAGTAACCTGTGTGGGTTGATACAATGGTGGAGGAATATGAATCCATTGTGAAGAACAATGTTTGGGAAGTGGTCCCAAGACCAATAGATAAATTAGTTGTGGGTTCGAGATGCATCTTCAAGCTAAAGCGTGCAACAAATGGATGCATAGAATAGTATAAGGTCACATTTGTGGCCAATGGGTACTCTAAAGTTGAAGGGATTGACTATGAGGAGACCTTTTCTCCTATAGCAAGGTACTCATCCATTAGATAAATTCTTGCTCTGGCTAAACAAATAGGTTGGAAGATCCACCAGATGGATGTGAAAACAACATTCCTCAATGGAGTTATTAAGGAGGAGGTGTATATAGAGAAACCAAAAGGATTCGAGACTTTTGATCAATATTCTCATGGGTACAGACTCAAGCGAGCATTGTACAGTCTCATGTAAGCACCTCGTGCTTGGTACCCCATGATTGATAGTTATTTCTTTGATTTGCGCTTCACCAAAAGTGAAGCAGATGCAAACCTCTATCATATCTTGGTAAAAGGTAAATTGTTGATTATTTTCTTATATGTTGATGACTTGATTTTAACTGGTGATGAAAAGATGATCATATCTTGCAAGGAGGACCTTGGAAGAGAGTTTGAAATGAAGGACATGGGTCTCATGCACTACTTCCTCAGATTGCAAATATGACAAGGTGATAGAGAACTGTTTCTCTCTTAGGGCAAGTATGCCAATGAGATACTTCAGAGGTTCCGCATGGGAAGTTACAAACCCATGGAGACACCTCTAGCGACCAACTAGAGGAAAGAGGATGCCACTTCAGGTGAGGAAGTGGATGCTACTGTTTATCGAAAGTTGGTGGGTTCACTAAGGTATCTTGTGAACACACGAACATATATGTGCTATGAAGTCAACCAACTGATCCAAGCTATGGTTAGGCCAAACAAATTATTTTGGAGGGTAACTAAGCATGTTCTACGATACCTCAGAGGCACTACCCATTTTGGAATATGGTACAAACGGATAGAGGGAGTGAAGTTGTGTGGCTTCACAGATGTAGATTGGGTGGGGAGTTGATCAGACTGAAAGAGTACATCAAGTGGAATTTTCAGTGTTGGGTCCACAACTTTTTCTTGGTATAATAGGAAGAAAAGATCCGTGGCACTCAACTTGTCAAAATTAGAATACATGGCTGATAGTCAAGCAACATATGAGGTGATTTGGATGAGAAAGATACTAGTTGGATTGTTAGATTTTAAGCTTTTGTGGAAGTTTTTTGTAGTTTCATGATCCGGATTTTCCACAATTTCTAGTTCATACTGCCAACGTTTCAAACCCCAAAGGGGGTCCATCATCAGGACAAATCAGAAAGAATATGAATGAAAAATTATTGAGAGAAGAGAGCCTGCGACCTGGATATAAATAAACTAAGAACCCTAATTTTATAAAGGCCGACATGATTCCTAACACTTATTGATAATTATTTTATTTTTATTTATTATTACATAAATTTTTAATTTTTATCTATAAAAGTTTTATAAAACTTTAATTATTTATTTTAATTATTCCTTATTAGTCTTAATTGATTAATTCTTTTTTATTTAATTAATTTATTTTAGCCTTCCTTTAATTAATCAATTAATTAATTAATTAACTAATAAGTTAACTCATCAAATTAATTTATTTATTAATTTTTATTCTTTTATTTTTATTCGATTAATAAATTGGTTAGTTAATAAATTTTGTTTTTAATTAATAAAATAAATTTCATTAAAATCCAATTAAAATCGTTAAAGAAATTAATTAATAATACTAAAGCTCTAATTCTAGTTTCATTTACTTTTTTTTTTTTATTCCAATTGAATTTTTATTTAATTAAAATTATTATTTCATTAAAGTTTCTTTTTTATACCAATTGAATTTTTATTTGATTAAAATTATTATTTCATTTAAAATTTTTTATTTCAATTGAATATTTATTTGATTAGAATTATTATTTCATTTAATTTTTTTTTTTAATGTTTTGATTTCATTAAATTTATTTGATTAATTTTTTTTTCTTTTCCTCTTTATAATTAATAGATTAAATCAAATTAATTTATTAATTTATATTGTTTAATTGATTTTGATATTTGAATTTAATTAAAATTAATAAATTTTGGATTATTATTAATCTTTTGATTTTATTTATTTTAAGAATTAAATCATTTAATTTAATTTAATTTAATTAATATAATTAATTAAATTAAATTAATTAGATTAATTTGATTTAATTAATTAATTAAACTTACGGAATGAAAGACCCCTTATTTCCGATCTTATGCTTCCAAGCGTCCGGGGGGGTTTATTTGCTTGATCAGAGTAAGCCAATTTCCACTGATTTCACTCCCATTGTCCCTGTTGAGGTTCTGAGGAAATTTCATAATTTCAATGGCCTCTCTGATTTTTCTTTTATGATAGTTGTCCTCTTTTGCAATTACCTTGGCATCTTCCAAACACACATGATGTTTGGTCTTGGACGAGTGCTCTGCAAGGGCCGATGTGCGGGGTCTTCCATTCTTTATGTCAGCGACATGCTCTTTAAGTCTTATTTTCAGAGACCGACCTGTTTCCCCAATATAACTCTTGCCACATGAGCAATCGATCTTGTACACTCCCTTGAGTTGCTGTCGATCAATGTTATCCTTAACTGACCTCATCATTTGCCTTATCGTTCCACATGTTTTAAATTGAATGTCTATGTTATTCTTCTTTAAAATTTTTGCAATCTTATCTGTAATTCCTTGGATGAATGGAAGGATGATGGATCCATCTGTGATCTACTATGATAATCAAAGTTGCATCAAGATATCTGAAAATCTTATTTTTCATGACTGATCCAAGCATATGGATATTTGGTATCACCATTTGTGGGACTGGGTGTGGAGGCAGATAATGCTGATATCTTGACAAAGGCTTTGTCAAGAGGGAAGTTCGAGTTCCATAGGTGCGTGATAGGGGTGGTTGATAATTCCTTTCTTGCTGAGAGGGAGTGTTGAAAATTGGAGCAAGAAATTCTCAATTTGTTTTTGTCTTGATTAAATTGAGAAAATTTGAATTTCCACATCAACATACAACTTGGATGATGTTAACTTGTGTGACATGGCTTATGTCACCCAATTTACTCATTAAATTCGTGTTGGAGGAGATACAATTTAGTTTTTCATGTGTGATGGATGTATTAGGGAAATTTTGAGGTCTAAAATGGGCTTCCTAAGAAAAATGTACAACCAAAATAAACTTTAGAAGAACCAATATGATTCAAGATGATGATGTCAACCATGGTGGATGATTCATCATTTTTGAAGAAAAAAGTAAAAAGATTAAAAAATAATAAAATAATAAAACTACTTTTTCAATTCGTATTTTCAACTTATCTCGCTAAGGTTTTACTAAAATTTCGAGCGAGAGTACTCGTTGGATGCAAAATTTAATTCCTCATGTAAAGAGTACCAATGTTGCATACTTTTGATGGACCCCACTACACAAAAAACAATGAGAAATAAATGAAAAAATGTGATTCAAATCACATTTTTAATGTATTTCTCATTTTTCGTGTAGTAGAGTCCATTGAAAGTATGTTGCACATGGGTACTTCTTGGATTATGAATAAAATTTTGAATCCAACGAGTGCTTCTGCTTGAAATTTGAGCATAACCATAGGGATATGAGTTTGGAATACGAGTTAAAAAAATAGTTTTTTATTTTTTCTCTCTAAAATTTGATGATGTAATCTAATATTATTTTATTATTTCCACTGCTATTTTATAATTTCCTTAGGTGGCCCATTTTACACCTCAAAATTCCCCTAATGATTGGTAGCATTCAAGGTCAGTTATCTCGAGTTTTTTTTCTCCAGTTAAACTAGTTCAAATTACTGGAGGAACTAGTGGAGGGTCAAGTTGTGCAGTAGGACTTTGATCAAACTTAATGATCATATAGTTAATTAATCAAACGACCCAAAATAGCTAGTGCATGCAGAGAATTCGAGTTACCCACTGGAGGTGGAGATTCCAAGACAATGTAACATCAATTGTAGACTAGTCTTAAGTGTACAAGTGTGGCATGTAGTCAGATCACCAACCTAAGGAATTTCAAAATTCAATTAGAGGAATTTTATAAATAATAGGGGATAATTCCTCAAGGAATAGTGAAAGGAAATAAGAGCTCAAGCTGAAGAAAAAAATTGACTAAGTTTGGGTCAGAGGCCTTCAATGAGCAGAGAGATAGGTTGTGCACTTACAGGGTGAGCTCAGTTGAGAAAATAAATTGTAATACATATCTATTCATTTGATTAATGCAAACATGCATTGGGGTTTTTAACAACTTTCTTTCTCCAGATAAAAATACTTGTTGTATGTGTGTTATTTCTTCCTTCATGTCTGATATTTTTGTTCTAAATTGTGAATTAATGTCCTTAGAGTAGTAGTGTAGGTTTGTCTCTTGTGATTTTGATTAAAACTTCATGAGCAATTTCAAATCTACAACCTAATTTCTACATCTCAACACAAGGCACCTAAAGCCAATGATTGGATTCAGGTGACCCAGGACATATTTTGAATCCTCAAAGATAATTTACAGATGGATTGGAATGAACAAAAGGTTTATGCATACATGCATCAGGTGGAGCATAGCTTTGAGGCAGGGGAATTGGTATATCTTTGTTTGCATCCTTAATGACAATCATCACTTAAAATTAAAGGGGAAGTGAAATTAAAACCCAAATTCTATGGACCCTATAGGATTTCGAGTATAGGAGAGGTAGCATATGAGTTAGAGCTTCTAGAGGGGTGAAAACTACATAATGTATTTCATGTTTCATGTATCAAGAAGGACCTAGGCTAGCACATTGTCACTTCTATTGAGATTACACCATTTTATGAAGAAGGGTAGCCGATTCTAGTCCCATAAGAAATTTTAGAGGTAACTAAATGAAAGCTAAGGAACAAGACAATTAAAGAGTACCTAGTTAAATGGAAGGATTTACTTATCAAAGATGCCACATGGGAAGGAGAATAGGTGCTCCAACATCTTGCATTGAATTTCCTTGAGGACAAGCAGTCTCGAGCGAGGAGGGTTGTAATGTCCCCATCCGCTTAGGAGATATAAGGAATTCTACTAGCCTAATTAAGATCTTGTAGGTTATGACAGGAAAATTAATCATGGGAACACAATTCGCCCTGGAGAACACCTTATAAAAGCTAAAGTGGAGAAAAATGGGCTTGGAGTATGCCTTGAAATTGCTTCTACTTGGATAAGAGCTCATCTTGATTGGAAATAAGGAAACATGTTAACGGATCAATGCCCAGAGGCATCTAGCATAAGTGAAATCCTGCCCCCTTACGAACCACCAATGAGTAATTGCAGATGACGTGGTTTTCCTTAAGTAACGATGATGAGTCAGCCTCAAAAACTCACACTAAATTGATAGGAAGCAGTAATATAAACTCGTGTGATGCATATTATTCATAAATATGTACATATTAATACATATGTACTCACCCTTGGTTGTAGGTTTTAACCTTGTACATAAATTACCTAAAAATGAATTCTTAAAAAACAGAAAATATACAATGGCGAGAACATAAAGCAAATATATATAGAGATTTTCCCTGGATCCAGAAACCAGGAATACCATATTGATTTTTCATTATATTCCTTTCAATGCTACAATACATATATAGACATGTCGAAGCATTCATAAACCCCAATCCATTAACCCTTGATTAGAACATAACCATAGTTCCCTTGACCGGATCTACAAAATACCATGGGCAGAAAACCATCATGCCCAAAACCATGTTCAAAACCCATGCACAAAACCATGGGTAGGTCCACCCACCATCTTTGGGTCTGGCCCCCATCCTTGGGTTCACATATATGTAGGCAAAAACAAAATCTCAAGGCCCCGTGCAAGGGGGCGGTCTACAACCCCCTTGTAAACCCCCCGACAAGTGGGGCTATTGCCCCCTTGTGACCCCCCTACCCATGCGACTAGTCGTGGAAAGAATATAACACACACCCAACATTCTCCCACTTGTTGTTTTCTTTTCCACACAAGGTGTCGCAGGAGGACTTAGTCATTTTTCCAGCTCTGTAATGCCCATTGATTTTCTACACCAAGATATCTTCTCAATGCTCATAGACTTCGTCAAGGCATTTGTAACATTCTTCAAAGTGTCCACCTTTACCAGCAACACCTTATTTTCCTCAACCATATCCCTCACAAAGTGATATTGAACATCAATGTGCTTTGTCTTTGAATGATAAGCAGGGTTATTTGCAAAGAAAATCACACTTTGGATGTCACAGTCTATCCTTATAGCTCATTGTACTAATCCCATACTTGAACACAATCTCTGCAACCAAACTATGGTTGTCATGCATTCTTCCTCTCTAGTTGAAAGTGCCACTATAGGCTATCTCTCTCTCATCCAACTGACTGCTCCTCCAAATAGGTTAAACACATACCCACTTGTAGATCTTCTCCAATCTAGATCTCCAGCCTAGTCTTCATCAATAAAGCCACGAATTTCCAAAACTTTGTCCAACCCTAGTCTTCCTTGGTAGCACAGACTATAATCACTAGTGCCACACAAATACCTGAAAACACGCTTCACTAATGTCCAATGCTCCCTCCCTGGTTTTGAGATAAACCTACTCAATACTCTCACTGCATGTGCAATGCCTGGTCTAGTACAAACCATTTCATACATTACGCTACCGATTTCACTTGCGTATGGAACATGGGACATGTCCTCTTCCTCTTATTTTTCCTTGGGACACTGTTCAGTAGATAACTTTACACCTACATCAATAGGAACCTTCACCGATTTACTATCTTGCACATTAAACCTCTACAATGTTGTCTCAAAATACTTCCTCTAGTTTAACCAAAGCTTCCTCTTTACCCGATCTCATTTAGTTTCCATGCCCAAAATTTAGTTTACAACACCAAGATCCTTCATTTTGAATTTGGAGGATAATTGGGTCTTCAAATCTTGGATAATTCTTTGTCATTTCCAATCAATAACATATCATCCACATACAAGACTAAATAAATAACATGGTCACCAATTAATTTAAAATGCACACAGTGATCCACTTTGTTTATGGTAAATCTGAGTCATCATATATATGCATCAAAATTTTGATACCACATCCTTGGTGGCTGTTTTAATCTATATAGAGACCTTTTTAACTTGCATACCAGTTCTTTCTTATTCTTCACCGTAAAGTCTTCAGGCTTCTTCATGTAGATCTCTTCTTCCAATTCTCTGTGAAGAAATGTTGTCTTCACATCCATCTGTTCTATTTCAAAATCAAAAGCAACAACAACAAATAAAAGTAATCTAACAGATGCTAACTTGGCAATAGGAGAAAAAATTGTTGGGTTGTGTTATATTCTTTCCACGTAGTTAATAGGGGGTTTGAACGACACCCGTAACCCCACTTTATGGGGTCCGGGGTAGAGCCCCGGAAAATTTTGGTTTTGGACCATATGTTAGGTTGGGCGGACCCACCTATGGTTTTGTGCATGATTTTCGCACATGTTTTTTGGACGCGATGGTTTTTCGGTCCATGGTATTGGACACGATGGTTTCCGGTCCATGGTATTGGATGCTTCGGCATGTATAAATATGTATTGTAACATTGAAAGGAATATAATGAAAAATCAAGCTTGTAGTCCCGGTTTTGGGATCCAGGGAAAAATCTCTATGCGTATGTGTTTTATGGGTTATGCTCTTGCATTGTTTATTTTCTTTGTTTAAGAATTCGTATGCAGGTAATTTCTGTACAGGGTTAAAACCTACAAAAATATCACCAAAATCAATTCCTGACACCTGGAAATATCATTTTTCTACCAACCAAGTTATGTATTTTTCCACCTTGCCTTCTGCATTCATCTTCTTCTTAAATGGCCATTTGCTTCCATTGGGTTTCCTTCTAGCCGAAAAATCCACCAGATCCCAAGCCTCATTTTTTGTCCAAATATTTCATTTCATCAACCATGGCCTCTTTCTAGAGTTTACCATCCTCTGAATCTACAAAATCCCTAATAGTTATGGGATCATCATGAGTAATAGATAAAGCAAAATTTGAACAGAAAGCAGATGGACTATACCTTTATGGATGCCTTCTCTCTTGAACTGAATTGTTCAAAGCTGGAGTTTCCGGCTCTTCATCTTTTGATTCTTGTTCTGCTATAGAGTCTGATTCTTCCTCCTTTAGCTAAAACTCTATCTTCTTAGGTTTCTTTAGTAGGACTTCATGTTTAATAACATATTTCACCTCTCTGGACACCACATCTCAGTTCTACACAACCTTTTTTTCGGTTCCAAATCTTATAACCTTTTAAACCATCCTTATACCCAACAAAGATGCATCATTCAAATTTACTATCCAACTTGGTTCTTTTCTCCTTTGGAACATGTACAATATGCCTCACAGCCAAATACCCTCATATGTGAAAGAGAGGTTTTCTTACTAGTCCATACCTCATGTAGAGTCTTATCCTCTAACACTTATGAAGGTGATCAGTTAACCAAGTAACATGCAGTCTCCACTACCTCTGCCTAGAATTCTTGTCCTAACTAGACACCATTGAGCATGCTTCTTACCTTTTCCATGAACATCCTATTCATTCTTTCTGCAACTCCATTTTTCTTAGGTGTGTATGGAGTAGTCTTCTGTCATTCTATACCACACTTCTTACATAACTCTTCAAATTAGTTTTTGAAGAACTCTCAACCTTTATTTGTCCTCAACACCTTGATCTTCTTCTCTATCTGATTTTCCACGAGAGCCTTAAATTCTTTAAACCTGTCAAAGACTTCAGATTTCTTCCTGAGAAAATATATCCATGTATTCCTTGAGAAGTCATCTATAAAGGAGACATAGTAGATAGAATTACCCAGTGATGGAACCGACACAATTCCAAACACATGACTGTGCACAAGCTCTGATATCCCTTCCGCCCTCTTAGCACTAGAGGGGATAAACAATGTTCACAGAAATTGAAATATAGAGAGAAATTAGACATGCCTTCTACCATACCATTACCATGCGACATTCAAAGGCCCTTATCTCTAATATGTCCAAGCCTTTGATGCCATACTATGATATTTTCTCCACAGACCACTAGGTTTTCTACTCCACTTTCAGGAACTACAAAATTATTGCTCCCATCAATAATAACGATACCCAAAAGCTTGTGTAGATTTCCAATTCGAACTCCGTGCATCAATACTAGTGCTCCCCGAACCATCTTGTAGGTATCTTTGTCAAACACTATTTTACACCTGCATCATCCATTTTACTTACAGAAATCAAAGTCTTGGTCAATGCAAGAATATGCAGAACACCAAGAAGTGTTCTAATCCTTCTACCTTGCAACTTCAACTTGACTTTTCCACGTCCGATGATTATGGCCTTGATATCATCCCTTAAGAAGACATCGCCACCATCATACTTCCCATACTCGTAGAACCACTCCCTATAGGGAGTGAAGTGAAAGGATCCACTTGAGTCAATCAACCATGCCTTATGGTCTACATGTGTATTTGAAGAAGAAGTCAAGTACACATCTCCACCTTCATATGAGTTGGTTTTCACCCCTAGAGAAGGAGCATCATTAGATCCCTTTTCTTTCTCAGGAGCTTTAGATCTATAGTCCTTTTTGTAGTGTCCTTCCTTTCCGTGTTTCCAACAAACCTTTACAAGTTTTCCTGGAGATTTAGATCTCCCTCTAGATTTAGATCTCTCACTTGAGGACTTATTTTTATTTCTGTTATGAGACCGTCCTCGTATAAATAAGGCATATCCATTCTCCTTCTCCATATTTTTTCATATTTTCTCCTTCGAAAACAAGCATGAGACTATTTCATCAAACTTCAACGTAATTGTATTGTTACCTATTGTAACAACCATACTATCCCACGAATATGGCAGAGAACACAACAAATTGATGCACTTATCTTGGTCCGAAATTTTTATATCAACAAATAACAACTAGCTTACCATAATATTAAAGGCGTTTAGATGCTCTTTCACCTAGTCTCCATCCTTCATCCTCAAGTTATACAACTTTTCCACAGGGAAAAATTGTTCGCAAAATACTTAGATTAGTACAAAGTCCCTAACTTGATGCACAAATCCTTCATCATAGCTTCCCCTAATACATTCAACAATACTAAATCTGAGATACACAATCGTATTGTGCACTTTTCCTTCCGATCCAACTTCGCCCAATCTTCTATTGACATTGTCGTTGGTTTAGTACTTGGATCTACCGTGATCCATTGATCTTTATCCACCAACAAATCCTCCATCTTGAGCTTCCACAAATCAAAACTTTGACCATTAAATTTCTTGATCTCTATATTTCAACTTCTCGCCATCTTCTTTCACCGCAAGAATTGTTATCGCAGATCTCCCACTGAACAAGGTCTACCACAGGCCCAAGCAAAACCCATCAGCAGCAAAGGCATCCCCTTGAAGTTGAAACAAATCTGATACCAAATGTAGGTTTTAAACCTATACAGAAATTACCTGCAAACAAATTCTTAAAAAAATAGAAAATATAAAATGGCGAGAACATAAAATAAATATACAAAGAGATTTTCCTCTAGATCCCAAAACCAGGACAACTAGATTGATTTTTCATTATATTCCTTTCAATGTTACAATACATATATATGCATGTCGAAGCATTCATAAACCCCAATCCATTAACCATAAATTAGAACATAATCGTAATTCCCTTGATCGGATCTACAAAATACCATGGGCATAAAACCATCATGCTCAAAACCATGTGCAAAACCCATGCAAAAAACCATGGGTATGTCTGCCCAACATCTTTGGGTTCGTCCACCATCCTTGGGTCCACATTTATATAAGAAAAAAAAATCATGGGGCGCTGCCCCATACCCCATGCACGCGGGCTACCGCGCCCCTGTAAACCCCCTGACAATGGGGGCTACCCTTCCCCCCTGCCCTGTGCATGCGACTAGTCATGGAAATAATATAACACACACCCAACATTGGTTTCATATTCCAAGAGGTCTATTGGACTCATGTGATTGTTCTATTTCTTACATGCCAACCCTTATTGATTATGTGTCTAACATTCCCCACTTATTCTGAAGGGGTGTATTTGAGTCCAAGAAGAGAGTTGAAATACAAAAATGCATGGAAACCAATCATTGGATGTGCTCTCTAAAATGACATATTTTAAGGAAGACCACAAACCCAATGAGGTGGGAGAACTCAAGGTCTCAACCAATTCTTTTTTAAGGCTAACCACCAACCCTAGAATTATGCTTGATTTAGTTCCTGGAACAATTTTGAATTTGGATAGAAACTGAAGTGTTATACTAGCGTAAGTACTCCTTGATGTTGGTTTAAATTTGATTTGAAACTGAAGTCTTATGTAGGTGGTGGTTTAAGGGAGGCCACCAAAAAAAAGCATGATCATGGGGAATGACTCAGTCTCTGGCTACAACTTTGAATTTGGCTATGGTTGACCCTAGCTCTAGGTTCTAGCAGTTGGCTTTGGTTCAAGTTGTGGGTTAGGATTTCTTGATTTGGCTTTGAATATGGTAACTGGCCATTAATTCCCCAGTCACAATTGCAAGATGTGTCAATACTCAAGAATGAACTATGAAGTATGACTAAAATATCTTCTTGGTTGTTGAAGCCCATTGCCAACAAGTGATCCGTCCAAGGTGAATCTTTGTTCTTGCAGGAATCTTGTTTCTAAAGCATCTATCTAAGTCCTGAATGTCCTTACCACAATTCTTACGGGGGTGAATATCAAAACATTGATCTTTCACATGGACAACTTTGTCACATTGTTGGCATTTGATAATTTGTGGTTGTTGTGGAAGAGGAGCAATAACTGAAGATGAATCGTTGTGAAGAAACCAAAAACTATGAAACTAGCCTAGCTTAGAATTGTATAGAGTATAAAGGAAACACCCTTCTCATATCCAAGACCAATTATGTTCTTATTGTTAGAAACTTCTTCCCAAGGTCTGATGATGGGCTTAGGAAGTGCAGCCCGAACTTCTACATATTTATGCAAAATTGCTCCTAAAATGGGCACTTGATGGGGATTAACCTTGACCTCACTGATTTGATAACTTTTTAGTTGTTTATGAGAGTCTATCTCAAACTCAAACAAAGAATTGTTCTAAATAAAAAACAATTCATAATGATGACTACATTGTTGTAGCTCATCTTTTATCTAGAGAAACTCAATTTTCTCTTATGCATCTTGTAAACATATTCTAATACCAACAAGAGTGCTTTTGTTGATTTTTACTACATCATGAATAGTAGAGTCTATTAGAGTTTTCAGGAGCTCTAACACTTCACCAATTTGAGCCATTTTCTTGACAGCTCAAGCTCAAGAAATAAAGAGTGTCAATTCAACTCAATTTCAAAAAATAAAAATAAAAATGAACTTACAAAAATACCATTTGTAAGTTATTATTATTCTAGAGTTGAATTGTTCTTCAATATTGAAGGTGTTGAAGCATTGGTGCTCCAATTCATATTTAAATGATAAATGTAGGTTTTAACCCTGTACAGAAATTACCTGCATACGAATTCTTAAACAAAGAAAATAAACAATGCGAGAGCATAACCCATAAAACACATATGCACAGAGATTTTTCCCTGGATCCCAAAACCGGGACTACCAGCTTGATTTTTCATTATGTTCCTTTCAATGTTACAATACATATTTATACATGCCGAAGCATCCAATACCATGGACCGAAAACCATCGCGTCCAAAAAAACATGTGCGAAAATCATGCACAAAACCATAGGTGGGTCCGCCCAACCTAACATATGGTCCAAAACCAAAATTTACGGGTGCCCTTCAAACCCCCTATTAACTACGTGGAAAGAATATAACACAACCCAACAATCTCCCACTTGTTGTTTTCTTTCCACAGGGGGCCACAGGAGAGCTTAGTCATTTTTTCAGCCCTGAGATTCCCATTGCTTCTCTACACCAAGAGAACTTCTCAGAGCTCACAGATTTTGTCAATGCATCTGCAGTATTCTTCAAAGTGTCCACCTTTACCAGCAACACCTTTCTATCTTCTATCATATCCATCAAAAAGTGATATTGAACATCAATGTGCTTTGTCTTTGAATGATAAGCAGGGTTCTTTGCCAAGAAAATTGCACTTTGGCTGTCACAGTCTATTCTTATAGCTCCCTGTACTAACCCCATACTTGAACACAATCTCTACAACCAAACTGCTTCCTTGCTTGCATGAGTGGCTGCCATGTATTCTGCCTCTGTAGTTGATAGTGCCACTACAGATTGTTTCTTACTCATCCAACTGACTGCACCTCCAAATAGGTTAAACACATACCCACTTGTAGATCTTCTCTGATCCAGATCTCCAGCCCAGTCTGCATCAACAAAGCCATGAATATCCAACACTCTGTCCAATCCTGGTCTTCCTTGGTAGCACAAACCATAATCACTAGTGCCACGCAAATACCTGAAAACCCGCTTCACTACTGTCCAGTGCTCCTTCCCAGGTTTTGACACAAACCTGCTAATACTCCCACTGCATGTGCAATGTCTGGTCTAGTACAGACCATTGCATACATCAGGCTACCCACTGCACTTGCATATGGAACACGGGACATGTCCTCTTCCTCTTCTTGTGTCTTGGGACACTATTCAGCAGATAACCTCACACCTACAGGAATAGGAACCTTCATCGGTTTACTATCCTGCATATTAAACCTCTGGAGTATTGTCTCGACATACTTCCTCTGGTTTAACCAGAGCTTCCTCTTTGACCGATCTCTTTTAATTTCCATGCCCAAAATATAGTTTGCAGCACCAAGATCTTTCATGTCGAATTTGGAGGACAATTGGGTCTTCAAATCCTGGATAATTTCTTTGTCATTTCCAACCAGCAACATATCATCCACATACAAGACCAGATAAATAATACGGTAACCAATTAATTTAAAATACACACAATGATCTGCTTTGCTTCTGGTGAAGCCAAGTCCCCGTATAAATGTATCAAATTTCTGATACCACATCCTTGGTCACTGTTTTAACCCATACAAAGACTTCTTTAACTTGCATACCAGTTCTTTCTTACCCTTCACCGCAAAGCCTTCAGGTTGCTTCATGTAGATTTCCTCTTCCAAATCCCCGTGAAGAAATGCTGTCTTCACATCCATCTGTTATACCTCAAAATCAAAAGCAGCAACAACAGATAAAAGTAATCTAATAGAAGTTACCTTGGCAACAGGAGAAAAAATATCACCAAAATCAATTCCCAACACCTGGGAATAACCTTTTGCTACCGACCGAGCTTTGTATTTCTCCACCTTTCCTTCTGCATTTGTCTTCTTCTTGAACACCCATTTGCTGCCAATAGGTTTCCTTCCAGCCGGAAACTCCACCAGATCCCAAGCCTCATTTTTGTGCAAAGATGCCATTTCATTGACCATGGCCTCTTTCCAGAGTTTTCCATCCTCTGAATCCACTGCTTCCTTCACAGTTCTGGGATCATTATCAGTAACAGACAAAGAAAAATTTGAACTGAAAGCAGATGGACTATACCTTTCTGGCTGCCTTCTTTCTCAAACTGATCTTCTCACAACCGGAGTTTGTGGCTCTTCATCTTCTGATTCCTCCTCTGCTGCAGAGTCTGATTCTTCCTCCTTTGGCTCAAACTCTATCTTCTCAGGTTCCTTTGGTTGGACTTCATATTGAATAACATCTTTTACCTCTTTGAACGACACATCTCGGCTGTACACAACCTTCCGTGTGACTGGGTTCCAAAGCTTATAACCCTTTAAACCATCCTTATACCCAATAAAGATGCACTTTTCATATTTACTATCCAACTTGGTTCGTTTCTCCTTTGGAACATGTACATATGCATCACATCCAAATACCCTTAGATGTGAAAGAGAGGGTTTCTTACCAGTCCATACTTCTTGTGGAGTCTTATCCTCCAATGCTGATGAAGGTGATTTGTTGATTAGGTAACATGCAGTATCCACCGCCTCTGCCCAGAATTCCTGTCCTAACCCGGCACCACTGAGCATGCTTCTTGCCCTTTCCATCAACGTCTTGTTCATTCTTTCCGCGACTCCATTTTGCTGAGGTGTATATGTTGTAGTCTTCTACCGTGCTATACCACACTTCTTACAAAATTCTTCAAATTCCTTGCTGCAAAATTCTCCACCATTATCTGTCCTCAGCACCTTTATCTTCTTCTCTGTCTGATTTTCCACCAGAGCCTTAAGTTCTTTAAACTTGTCAAAGACTTCATATTTCTTCTTAAGAAAATATATCCATGTATTCCTTGAGAAGTCATCTATGAATGATACATAGTACACAGACTTACCCAGTGATGGAACCTTCACAGGTCCAAACACATCACTGTGCACAAGCTCTAATATCTATTTCGTCCTCTTACCACCAGAGGGGAAACTCACCCGATTTTGCTTCCCATATACACAATTTTCACAGAAATCAAAATCCAGAGAGCTATTATTCATACCTTCTACCATACCTTTACCATGAAGTATTCGAAGGCCCTTCTCTCCAATATGTCCAAGCCTTTGATTCCACAACATGGTCTTCTCTCCAGAGACCACTAAATTCTCTACTCCATTTTCAGGAACCATAGAACTATTGCACCCATCAACAACAATGCTACCTTGCAGCTTGTACAGAGTTCCAATCCGAACTCCCCGCATTAATATCAGTGCTCCTCAAACCATCTTGCAGGTATCTTTCTCGAACACTGTCTTTACACCTGCATCATCCAACTTGCTTACAGAAATCAGATTTCTAGCCAATGCAGGAATATGTAGAACACCCGGAAGTGTTCTAACCCTTCCACCTTGCAACTTCAACTTTACGTTTCCCCGACCAATGATTCTAGCCTTCCTATCATCTCCTAAGAAGACATCACCACCATCATATTTCTCATACTCGCAGAACCACTCTCTATGGGGAGTGAAGTGAAAGGATGCACCTGAGTCAATCAACCATGCCTCATGATCTACATGTGTACTTGAAGAAGCCAAGTACACATCCCCACCTTCATCTGAGGTGGTTTTCGCCTCTACAGAAGGAGCATCATCAGATCCCTTTCCTTTATCAGGAGCTTTAGATTTGCAATCCCTTCTGAAGTGCCCTTCCTTTCCGCATTTCCAGCACACCACCTTTGTAGGTTTTCCTGGAGATTTAGATCTCCCTCTATATTTAGATCTCCCACTCGATGACTTATTTTTGTTTCTGTTCTGGGACTGTCCTCGTACAGACAAGGCATCACCATTCTGGTTGTCCATATTTTTCTGTCTCATCTCCTCCATCAGCAAGGCTGAGACTATTTCATCAAACTGCAAAGCAGTTGCATTGCTACCTATTGCAATAACCAGACTATCCCACGAATCTGGTAGAGAACACAACAGACTTATGCAC
This sequence comes from Pinus tabuliformis, assembly GCA_031772625.1. Lineage (NCBI taxonomy): Eukaryota > Viridiplantae > Streptophyta > Pinopsida > Pinales > Pinaceae > Pinus > Pinus tabuliformis. The sequence goes on from CM062813.1 coordinate 1,057,305,900, forward strand.
TTATCTTCATCTGAAATTTTAATATCAACAGATAATAACTGACTTACCACAGTATTAAACGCATTCAGATGCTCTGTCACCGAGTCTCCATCTTTCATCCTCAGGTTATACAACTTTTTCCGCAAGAATAGTTTATTCACCAGAGACTTAGATTGGTACAAAGTCCCTAACTTGACCCACAAAGCCTTTGCCGTAGCTTCCCCTGATACATTCAGCAATACTGAATCCGAGACACACAATCGTATTGTGCTCTTTGCCTTCCGATCCAACTTCTTCCATTCTTCATTGGTCACTCCCGATGGTTTAGTACCCGGATCTACCACGATCCACTGATCTTTATCCACCAACAGATCCTCCATCTTGAGTTTCCACAACTCAAAATTCTGACCATTGAACTTCTCAATCTCTATCTTTCCACTGCTCGCCATCTTCTTTCACCACCAGAATCGATCTCGCAGATCTCCCACTGAACAGGGTCTACCATAGGCCCGAGCGAAACCCCTCAGCAACAAAGGCGTCCCCTTGAAGCCAAAACAACTCTGATACCAAATGTAGGTTTTAATCCTGTACAGAAATTACCTGCATACAAATTCTTAAACAAAGAAAATAAACAATGCGAGAGCATAACCCATAAAACACATATGCACATAGATTTTTCCCTGGATCCCAAAACCGGGAATACCAGCTTGATTTTTCATTATGTTCCTTTCAATGTTACAATACATATTTATACATGCCGAAGCATCCAATACCATGGACCAAAAACCATCGCATCCAATACCATGGACCGAAAACCATCGCGTCCAAAAAAACATGTGCGAAAATCATGCAAAAAACCATAGGTGGGTCCGCCTAACCTAACATATGGTCCAAAACCAAAATTTTCTGGGGCGCTGCCCCGGACCCCATAAAGTGGGGTTACGGGTGCCCTTCAAACCCCCTATTAACTATGTGGAAAGAATATAACACAACCCAACAATAAATGGAAAACAAATCAATATCTCCTTTACTCCCTTCTCAAATAAGCTTCTTACAGGAAAGCCTTCAATAAAATGAGTATTAATATTCCTATTATATGTCAATGGTGAATTCATTATTAATAATCATAGGTAGCAATCTATAAAAAATGTGTGTATCTAGCTGAGTCATGGGTAGGAGAGAATTAATAGCACAAGATTGTACCATGATATTTTGGATAACAACCTATTTTGAGAAGGGAATACCAAACAACCTATAGATGCCAATGGTCTCAAAAAAATGAGTTCTAAACAAATTGAAATCTAATAGTCTCCACACAATATTTATTGTACAATCAATCAATGTTGATTCCCTTCAGATCACTAAATGTGCATCTCAGTCATCCCTGCTCATTGTTGTTGATGCTTCCTAATTAAATTTGGCTAAAAATTGGAGTTCTTAGATACAGTGTCCCCATTTTGATTGTTTCCAGTCATTTGACCTCATCTACAACTCAAAACTCTCTTTGAGCTTCAAGATAGTTAGGATGCTTCAACATATGCCTAGTCCAATGTTGCTAGAAGACCAATCTAAAACTTCATGTAGTCCTTCACTAGAGGTTTCACAAGTACTCTGAATATACCAATAGCATCGATGCAAAAAATCCAAACCAAGCTTATCAGATATGTCCACAACCTTCATTGTGTTGGGAAGATCCTACTTGTTTGCAAATACAGGGAGAACGACATCTCATAACTCATCCTCAATCAACATCCAATGCAATTCATCTCTTATTTCAATTACAAGGTCCCTGCCAATACTTTCCAGTACAAATATAATCCCCTGAATGTCCAAAGAGTAATTTTTGAATAGTGGTTAGAACTTACGAGAGTTCAAAGGCAGTAACTCCCAAATGTTATTAGTGAAGGTGGAAATGGACCCCAATTATGCATATAGATATATAGCTATACTCATTTGTATGGATCTGTCTACATTAGAGAACCCATCAAGCCCTGGGTTGATTTCGGATTTGCCTCCAACCCTAAATAAAATTCCCTTGAATAAACTTGATCGGGGATTTGGAAACCAAAGTTTCATAAACTATAACAAAATCTACCCATCTGGCTAGATTCTGTAGTGGAAAAATTGAGATGGAATTCCTCACAATAGGATGTATCCCTTCCCCTACAAGATTACTAATCTATTGAGGCCACAACTGCCTGCTACGATTTTCAAATCCATATATATGAAGTGAAAATACATGATATCTCACCAAATTGCTAACATGTGGGATCATTTATTTCCTACGAGAGTTTTTGGAGGGCATCAAAACTGACATTGTTTGAAAAGATTACACATTTGAGTCATTTGAAGTTGGACAATGTTGGACTTAATGTTCATGGATGTGTGGCTACAGGATATGTTGGTTGTGGGTTACCTTCAGCCAAGGCTGATGAAGTTGAAGCTTGATGAATAAGAATCTTTTGGTGAATGATGGTTTGAAAGAGAGAAGGTATGGTTGTCATGAAGAGAAACGATTTGTGTACAAAATGAGTCAGAAAAGCACTTGTAAGTTACCCCTTAGGAAAATCTTGAAATCCCCACTAAAATTTCTGAGTTAATTTCAGTTTGTCATTGAGGTATTTCGTCAAGAAGTTTGCATGTGTATGGTTGTAGGAGAATTATTTTTATTTTATATTTTAAACAAGTAAACATAGTGCCATAAAGACACCAGAGATGCTTCAAAATAACAGTATATAATTTACATTAGACCCATAATTGTACATAACATAGAAAGAGGCTTGTAATAGAAATATACTCTTATTTCCCCCATTGGAAATAAATCAGAAAAGTACTAGCAATATAAGATTTCCTTTGGAATGGATGACAATACAGATTCAACCCACAAATCTGCTATGCATAACCTAGAAATGTCTCCACACGCATAATAACCAACTTAACTAAAAAACAAGGGGACTCTTCCTCAAGAAAGTGACAGAACTCAACCTCCACATAGTGAGCAACTTAGCCCCTTCCCAATGAGATACTCAACCTCCATGAGAAAACTCAAAAGTAAGCCTTAATAATAGTCAACCCCTTCAGTAATGTTAATAGTCAACTTGAACAACAAACTAGCACTCGGACCCTCAATAATACCTCTGAAATATAACCAACTTGTACTGTGTTAAATGGAGAATATGCCCAGAAACATATGGAATCTCGACTAGTAAAGAAGAGATATCCCAACCACCTGTTGGGTAGCGGAGGTCCCACGTAACGGGTTTTGGGGTAGAAAGCCCAAAAAGTAGGATTAAATTATTGTAAAAACTCTGAAGTATGCGGAGCGCGAATTATAGGGATCGTGGGCCAAGGAAGGGTATAACTAGAGTGCGGCTCTATGAGGGAAAGGAAGTTCTTTTGGGGATATGAAATGTAATGGGTTCTGGAAAAGGATAATTGGAAAGCGTCTGTAAGTCCGAGTTGAGGGATTGGGGAGTAGGTAGAGGCTCTACAACTATGTGCGCAGAGGCTTGGAAAGTCCGCAACTATGTGCATAGACCCCTGCAGCTGAGTGCGCAGGGCGGATCTGGATGTATTAAGGACAAAGTGGAAATAAAGATAAGTTTCTTCTGGAATTCTGTGTTTCTTCTGAACTATCATAATATCTATTTAACCTTATTTGCTTATGGTTGGAATGAGTATAAATCTGGGTTTATTTTAATACATGAATCAATTGTGTTGGTTAAATGTTTGCTTAAAGACCTTGGTAATTGACAACCACATCATCTAATAGAATAGCTCACTAATAAGAAAGATATACTCAAGCTGGATTTGTGTGAATACTGAGCAGCGTGGAGCTGTAAACTAGTGCGCGAAACCTCCAGACCACACCAAGACATCCCTAGGGTGTGGAAACTTGGTTCCAGCACCCTCCCCTGCTACCTCGAGTGAGACCTCAATCCGCGCTTTGTGGCCTGTTGCTGAAAGGGCCAGCAGTTGCGGGATTTGTTTGGCTAAATAACTCTTCCAAACCTGGGTCAGGCCCATATAAGCCAACAAATGGTTCCGTTTCCGGGACCGGGATTTGCATAAGGGGTGTCTGGTTTGAAGTGCAGGGACTCGATAGAAAAAAACGTTGAAAAATCAAGAGAATCAGGGATGGGAGTAGAACAAGGGTAACTATGGCGAACACGATTCAGTTACTAGTGTTGAAAGGAGTAGGAGGCGAAGACCTGGAACAATTTTGGTTTGTACTAACGTCAGTATAGAACGTGCAGCAGGCCGTGGATGATAATATCAAGAAAGCCATCTTAGTCAGCACACTACAGGATTGAGCACTAACATGGTACATGAAGTATTCAAGCATCAACCCAACGATGGGGATAATGGACATCCATACTGAATTAACGAAGGAGTTTAGCTGGCCTAAGTCAGAAGCACAGTCGGTTGTTGGATTCAAAGAGATCACGATGATGCCTGGTGAGACTTTGTGGGATTTGGATCAAAGGTTGAAAAGCACCATTTGCAAGGCCAACATGACCCTGACGGATGCACAACACTACACTTGGTTCATTGCATCACTAACGCCATATCTGAAGTTGGCCTTGTCACAACAGAAGATCTCAATCCAAGCAGAAGCGTTGGAGGTAGCAATGCGGCTGCACGAAACCCCGGTACAGGACCCAGGGTTGGGAGTTCAGCAAATCCAAGCGTAGGTCCAAAATTTGTATTTGGAAATATAGAAGTTAAAATAAGAATAGACATCGCACCCAGAAGTCCGGTAGGAAGTATGGTGTATAAAGTGTAGGAGCTAGGGACATGATAAAGATCATTGTTTGGTCTCGGTGAATTTTGTGGTAACAGGGGGACCGACACCATTGCGGCCAGAGGTACAGGCAAGGCCGAGTGCGATTTCCCCGCTTTGGTGTGCAATCTATCAGGTAGGAGGGAAGCACAACACTGACAACTATCATCTATTGCCCAAATACAACTAGACCCCCCAGTAGCTCTTTTGCAACTTTTGTAGATCGGTGGGTCATGAAGAAAGAGATTGTCGTAGCTATCGAATGTTGATGGACCAGGCACCTGCCTACAGAATGCAGACTGAGGTGCAAGGTTAGGATCCAGCTGTGGCGTTTGCACGTGGTGGGTTCCTGGGACGCGGTTGAGGACAGGGCGGAATGGGACTAGGAAGGGGTCGCAGACAGCTAATCTGTTACAACTGTGGAGGACCAAGACATTATGTGCGGGATTGTACCAATCCAACCCGAGTATCATGTCCTTATTGTGAGAAATTCGATCATGAGCTGCTAGATTGCCCCATGTTGATAGCGTAGATTTGCAAAAAAAAGGCAGTTCCTCCTACAACAACGCAAAATGTGCAGATGATGAGATCCGAACCATGTGACGACGAACCCATGGTAAACATGGTAGTGCGAAGCAGAGTAGCCACAGGAAAGGTCAATGGGAAAACCAATATGGAAGCTAGGGAAAGCTTCACAGGGGTCTCTACCCGAGGTAGTAGGGATTGGCCTGAGCCGGATAGGGATCCCTTGATGTTGAGTACCTTCTTAGAGACATGCATAAAATTGCTTCGCGACAACAGGACAGTTAGGGGGTTACAGGAAGTGATGAATAGTTGCGTAGGATGGGATGAACCTCGCGCAGTTTGGAAAGTAGGAAGACACACATCACAAACGGGTTAGGAAATGTGGTTAACAGTGCAGATTGGAAACTACGAGATTGATCAGGTCATTCTGGACCTAGGTTCGGATGCAAACGTATTACCTAAATAGATTTGGGAGCGCATGGGTAAGCCTACACTACAATGGTCTCCTATCTAATTGGGAATGGCCAATCAGCAGAAGATCTTGCCCATGGGAAGGCTGCAAGGAACCACAATAGATATTGATGGTGCAAGTACCCGAAAGGACTTCGAAGTTATTGAAATCATGGATGAAAATACCCTGTATCCTGCATTGATAGGGGTCGACTGGGCTACTGACATGAATGGGGTTATTGACCTCAAACAGAGGAAGATGATATTTGAGAAGAAGTCGCTTCGAGTAGTCGTTCTGCTAGATCCAACAGAAGGACCATGCTACACAGAACCTGTGCGCAACGACGAAAGAGATGATGCATTGGATTGTATCTACAAGATTGTTGCACATGGGCCAAAGGAAGAGAGGAGACCATCGTGGGGCTATGCCAACTCATGCACCAACGATTCAGATGAAGAAGACGAGTGATGGTGAAACAGGGTGAATGGGGTAACCACGCTACACTGCAATATGATGACAAAATCCTTGTATTGTGTTAAGGCTCAGACCTGCGAACTGCCAATGTATGATGGACCGACAGAAGTGGATGAATTCCTAGTTAAATTCAAAAGCACAGTACCAAAGTACCTGTTAGCTTTGCTGTGCAATGCTGATTTTCTAAGGTCAGAAAGGATCATGGTCTGATTGGTTACGTTCAAAGGGAAGCTCACATTGGTCACTTTCTCCTTTCTTCCTCTACCCCGCTTAGTCTCCTCCCTCCCTGTTTCCTCTATTTTTCTACTAAACCCAATAGATTAGCCCTTTTTGGCTTTATCCCCACGTGCAAAACCCCGAACCTATGATATGTCTTTGCGCGCTCATAAAATCATCACTCCCATTCCCCACCGTCGGATCATCTCCGCCAAGATCTGACGGTCTTTGCTCTCATCGCATCGACAATCTGATCGAATGATAGCGCGCGATGAGAGCAGTTTTTCTCTCTCATCCGCCGCTACGTGTCGATCACTGAATGGAATCACGCTACCTTGAGAATTTACAGCTTAACGCCCAAAAGTGATGTGATAATACCATTACTTCCCTACCAATCCACCCTGCCCAATAAACGCCCGCGCAGCTTCATATCCCGATGACCGTCCAATCTGTCCACTGAAGATCTAATGGCTCTAACTCACCCCGCTCCCAACCTGGTTGGTAGCTTCCACCGAGCCATCTCTGCCTTCCATTTTCCTCGATCCGACGGCTATTCTTTCCATTCACCCACATCATGTGTTTGCCCATGCATTCCACGTCCTCGACCATTCTGTTTGCCCGAGGAAGGAGATGACCAGTTCTGCCATCATCAGTCACTGTCAGACCTCAAACCATTATATTTAATAGACAGCATGGCCAAGGGAGAAAAGGACAAGCATGACCCTGTAACTGAATTTATCAGTCATGGACACCACTAGGTACGAGCACTCCAACTGCCTAAAAGGACAGAAAAACACCTGAACAGATTGGATTCACCCACTAAAGCAAGAAAACACGTTCTGGGACTCCATCAGGCAGTTAAATGCAGTTGGTGGTCAATTATGACCCCCCCCCCCATACCTAAGTGGCCAAGTTCCCTTGTAGTGTAAATTTATAAATGCTCAGAAACAAGATGTAGTCAAGGTTGGAATTTGATGTTAGGTTCAACTTCTAGAGACTACAGATATTTTGTCACTTGCAGTGTCTCGTCTTCATTTTCAGCTAATGCAAGCTTATTTTGCTGTTAACTTCTCACTGTCCATTTTCTTGTTATTCTAAGCTTGTGCTTGATATGCTGTATTATTGAGCTCATGGTCTTTAACACTAGATAACTTTGATCTTATCTCTATGTTAAAGAATTGATTACATCATTGAATAGGTTGCCAGGTTTCTTCCTATCTAATGCAGGAGAGCTATCATCCTGTCTTTGCATTAGTAGATTAGATTTACAGGTTTCTTTACTAGTTGCAGCCGGCCATCACATGGTCTTGTGCATCTGCTGGTGTGGTTAGTATTCTCCATATTCACCTAATACCTCAAACTGTGAGCATTGGTGGTCTAAACCCTTGTAGTCTGAGGGTGTTCATGCATGTCTGGAGTGAAACAAAGTAGAAGTGGTTATCTGGCTTGAAACCAACCATCATTCCTTCCACTAAACTTGCAACAATAGTTGAATTTATATGTTACCAGGCATCTTCGAGCTACAACCTAGGAGAGTTTCTTGGAATCCTAACATAACTGGCGCTGTTTCTGGGGAGAGGAGATTGAAGCTCAGCTTCCCTGGGAGAACGACATAGATCCAACTTTGATGATAGACAAAGTATGGACACATTTTTGGTTGTAATCATCTGTCTGGCGATTCTACTAGAGGCCAAACCTTTTGGTGGCTCCACATTACAGTTCTGGCTTAGTTTGTGAGACATACTCAGAGAAATCCTCAGAAATCACCAGTTGACGCAGTTCTTGACCCTGAGAAGATTTTCAAGCAAAGCAAGATTTCAAGAAAAGGAGCATCAGGATCATGTAAGCCTAAACAATCTTATGCATCTCTGCAAGAAAGGCTTGTAACTGAGCCTGTACATGTTGAAAATATAGAGCCTAGCACTCTCAGTGAAGAAATACTCTAAGAGATTCATAAAGCTCCTTGTCCAATAAGTTCCCCTTTGGATCTCAGTCCAAAGGAAACCTCCCTTCCAGTCCATCATATTCCTTTAGCCCTGTCAGTCATTTCTCAACTCCCTACCTTTCAAACTATCAGTATCCTTCCCTCTACCCCAGTCATGGCAGGCCCACAAGCACCTACTAAAATGGAAAGAATCATAGTTGCTAGGTATGGATCCCTGGTCCTGCATGTTCCTTTGAATGCCATGCCTGTAGGAGAATATAAAAAATACATGCCTAAGTTCACTGGGATAGAGGGAGTAATAGCTGAAAAACACCTTGAGTCTTTTTATAACTATGCTGATAACCTAGATATCAGTGAAGATGATGTGTGGATGAGAGTATTTGTTCAAAGCCTTGATAAAAAGGCTAGAAAGTGGTTCAGAGAATTGACCCCTAGGTCTATAGCCGACATCGAAGCATTAGATGATGTGCTTTTAAAACATTGGGAAGATAATAAAGACCTACTATATTACCATACTGAGTTTGGAAACCTGAAAAGGGAAAATGGGGAGTCATTGTTTGATTTTAATAAAATATTCAATCGTATGTATAGCAAGATACCAGCTGAGGTGAAGCCTACTCCAACCTTTTCCAAACTCACCTGTGCCAATGCCTTTGATTCTGATTTCTGCCTACTGTTAAGAGAAAGAAGATGTGCTTCTCTAGCTGAAATGCAAGATGCAGCCTTGGAGGTGGAACCCAATATCATGGCTGCAAAAAAACTCAAAGGATATGTTGATAGAAGGAGGCAGAGAGTGAGGCTTCTTCCTCTTCTTCATCTTCAGAACCTAAAATAGACAAAATGTCTAAGATGATAGAAATATCCAAACTGAAGGTTGAGAAGAGTTTTGGGAAAGTAAGGCTTCCTAATGCATTTGCTCCTAGGAATCCAAATCCATTCAGAAGAGCAAATGAGCAATTGTAGATCATTTAGAGGGGCAAAGAGGCTAGTGAAGAACAAAGGGTTAAGACTGCTTTCCAGAACGTAGTCATGGAGGAGGAACAATTTGATGAAGAGGATGAGATTCACTGCATGGAAGACAAGGGCAGTGCTACCTTTTTGACATTAGCTGCCTACAAATAATCATTACTCTAGGACCAGAATAGTCGAGAGTTGGACAAAGAAGCTATTCTATAGACTGAAGATCAGCGAAGATACAACTTGAGGTCAAGAACGAGTAATGTCAAGGAGAATCCTGATTGAAGAACTGTTGTCCCCACAGAACAATAGACCAGCAAACGGAAGAGACCAGCAGCTGATCCCATCATCCTCAAAGCACCATCTCAAGAGGTAAGAGGCCCTGACAAGTCCCCTTCCCCTTTCAATTTTGAATCAGAAGTCCAGAAGTTGAAAATATCTGTACCTTTGATAGAACTTGTAAAGAGCGAGTCCTTTAGGAAGCCCATCCTTGATGCCATTGAGCTGAAAGCCACACAAGCATCCAATGAATATGTGCATTTACAAGATGATAAACCGACAGTTGTGCTTAGCTTGATGACTGAAGCTGTTGATAACAATTCCCCATCATCTTATGTCTCTCTGACTGTTCATGACAAAGTCCTCCACAACTGTCTGTTGGACATAGGCACCAACCATAATCTGATGCCCAAATCTGTCATGGAAGAGCTAAGGCTTGATATTACTAGACCTTATCATAACTTGTTCTCCTTTGATTCAAGAAAGGTAAAATGTCTAGGGTTAATCAAAGATATGGCTATCACCCTGACTCAACTACCCATGAAGAGCATGATGATGGATTTTGTGGTAGCATATGTTCCCCTAAGTTTAGTATGTTCCTTTCCAGAGGGTGGATTAAGAGGTTAGGTGGGACGTTGCAAAATGACTTATCTTATGCCACTGTCCAGTTTTTGGAGGAGAGAGCAGAAGGTTGTACAGGGAAGCTCAGTTGGCCTATATTATCAGTGATGAGAAGAATCCCACGAATCATCCCATTTACGCAGTGGACATTGATTGTGGATCATGTATTCTCCAAACTGAAGAATCCTAGAAGGCCTCGGTGCAGCTCAGGAAACTAGTAGGCCAGGTCATGGAAGAAGAAGGGACACATGCTTAGGAGATGTTCTTTGATGGAGCCTGTTCAAAAGAAAGTGTAGGAGAAGGAGTGGTGCTGGTGTCTCCAAAACAAGAAAACACACATCTGTGTTTTAAGCTAACTTTCTAGGTCACCAACAATATAGCAGAGTATGAGGCTTTAATATTGGGCTTAAACGCTGCCAAAGACATGGGAATCAAAGGTATAAAGGTGTTTGGAGATGCTGATCTCATCATTCAACAAATGAACAAAACATTCCAAGCAAGGCGCCCGAGGTTGAAAGCATACAAAGATGAGGTATGGAGACTCAAAGATTCTTTTGATAGTTTTTGTATCTCATATATACCTAGAGTAAAAGATCAGTGTACTGATTCCCTTTCCATGTCTACTAGCATGTTCATCCCTCCCATGTCCCCTAAGTTGGTTTATGAAGTCTAGATAAAATATAGACCATCCTTGCCTGATAATGTCCAGCACTCGAAAGTCTTTGAGGACGATGATGAAGTAAATAGGTTTTTGCAAGTCGTTGATGAATTCTATGAAATGCAAATTGATCAAGAGAATGAAACCTTGGAGGAATGTCCCTAGCCCCAGATAAAGAACAGAATTGGCCAAGACAACATTGTACAGTTGCCTAGCAATCATATACCTAAAGGGCTAGTGCCTCTAGAGAATTTGTTCGACCATAATGATGTGCCTCATAAGATTGCCCAGAAAGAAGATCAGTTTGCAGTCCATAGGCATAACATTAGGAGTCCAGATCATCCAAAGTATATAAATATATCCACCCATTTGTCTACTTCCCAAAGTTCTAAGTACTGCACCTTAATGAAGCAATTTACCGATGTCTTTGCCTGGGAATATAGTGACCTTAAAACTTATGACAAAAATATCATCCAACACAAGATCCCATTAGAGAAAGACACCATTCCTTTCAAGCAGAAGCTGAGACCTATAAATCCTTTGCTCCTCCCTCTGATTGAAAAGGAAATCAAGAAGTTGTTGGCTGCCAAAATCATAGTTCCTTTGAGGTATTCAAAATGGGTAGCCAAATTGGTATTGGTGAGGAAGAAAAGTGGAGAAATCAGATTGTGTGTTGATTTCAGGAACTTGAACAAATGCTCTAAAAAGGACAATTATCCTCTGCCCAAAATGGAGCATTTGTTGCAGAAAGTCTTAGGAGCCAAAGTGATGTCTTTCCTGGATGGATTTTCAGGGTATAACCAGGTTGCTGTACATCTAGATGACCAGGAAAAGACTGCTTTCACCACTCCTTGGGGCGCATTCATGTACTCCAAGATGACTTTTGGGCTGATGAATGCTAGGGCTACCTTTCAGAGGGCTATGGATATAGCATTTGTAGGAGAGAAGGATAAATTTGTCCTTATCTACCTAGATGATATAACAGTATACTCTAGAGCCACCAAGATCATTTGCAGCATTTGAAGAAAGTGTTTCTGAAGTGCAGAAGATTTGGGATATCAGTGAATCCTAAGAAATCATAGTTTTCTTTAAAAGAAGGTAAGCTTTTAGGACATATTGTTTCTGCTGCAGGTGTCAGAATTGACCCAGAAAGAGTGAAAGCAATACAGACCCTGTTCGTCCCAACATCAAAGGACATCCAATCCTTTCTGGGCAAAATAAATTTTGTAAGGAGTTTTATTCCTAATTTTGCAGAATTGGTAAAACACATCACCTCCATGTTGAAAAAGGGATTTGATATCAAATGGACTAATGCAACAATAAGATATTTTGAAGCCATCAAAAGAGCTATTGTGGAAGCTCCCACTTTGATCAACCTAGACTATAGCAAGGAGTTCCATATCTTTTCATTTGCCTCAGGTGACACCCTTGCAGCGGTCTTAGTGTAGAAAGATGATGAGGGTTCAGAGCATCCAGTGGCATTCTTCAGAAAAACCTTAAGGGATGCTAAACTAAGGTATGATATCGTCAAAAAATAGGCTTATGTTCTTATCAAATATTTGAAATATTTTCAGATATACATTCTGCACTCCAAGTGATTGCATATGTGCCCTCTGCCTCAGTAAAAGATGTCCTAATGCAACCAGATGTTGATGGAAGAAGGGCTAAATGGATTGCAAAGCTTATTAAATTCAATATTGAATTAAAGCCCACCAAGCTTGTCAGAGATCATGGCCTTGCCAAGCCGATGGCTAAAGAAAATTGCAGGATGATGGACACGAATTGGATAACCACAATTTTAGAGGATGGTCAGATAGAAGAACTAACAGTAGCACATGACTAATCATTGGCTGAAAATCTGGTTTCTTGTGAATGGTATTCTACAACAACTCAATTTTTGCTGAAGCTAGAAGTTCCTCTAGGCCTAAGTTCAAGCCAAGCCAGGACTATTAAGCTCAGAGTAGCCAAGTATTGCATTCATGAAAACTTGCTATATTGGAGGGATCCATCTGGAATCCTTTTAAGATGTCTGGACAAAGAAAAATCTATGGAGGTCATGCATCAGTTCCATTCCAGCATCTGTGGAGGACATCACTATTGGAAAACCACAACCCATAAGATCCTCAGAGCTGGGTATTATTGGCCCACTTTGTTTTCTGATGTCTTTTCATTTGTAAAATCTTGTGACAGGTGCTAGAGGTTTGAAGGAAAACAACAGTTGAAGTCCTTACCCTTGAATCCAATACATGCCAGTGGTCCTTTTCAGCAGTGGGGTTTGGATTTTATAGGAGAAATTAATCCACATTCTAGTGGCCAACAAAGATGGATCTTAGTAGCCACTGACTAATTCACTAAATGGATTGAGGCCATACCTACTAGGAAAGTTGATCACCATGTGGTCATGAAGTTCTTGACCGAAAACATTTTCACCAGGTTTGGTTGCCTACATAAATTAGTTACAGACAATGCAATAGTCTTCAGGGCAAAAGAGTTGGTGGACATGTGTGACTCAGTGGGAATTAAGCTAATTCATTCCACCTCATATTACCATCAAGGTAATGGTTTAGCAGAATCATCCAACAAGAGCCTGATAAGGATAATCAAAAAGCTGCTGGAAGGCAACAAAAGGAATTGGGATTCTAAATTGAAGTTTGCATTGTGGGCTGACAGGGTGACCACCAAGAAGTCCACAGGGAATTCTCTGTTCAAGTTGGTATATGGCACTGAGGTTGTATTCCCAATCCAGTTAACCCCCCCTGTGGCCAAGTTCTTGCAAGAAGAGCAGACTGAGGAAAATGATATGGCAAAGAAGATTAGTGACTTGGCTGAAGTGCATCAAATCAGGGATCAACTGATTGAAAAGTCTACAACACATCAAAAGAGAATCAAGGAAGCCTTTGACAGAAAGGCAAAGATGGAAAATTTTCAAGTTGGAGACTTGGAGCTCAAATGGGATGCACTAAAGGAAAAGAAAGGCAATCATGGGAAGTTCGATGCTTTGTGGACTGGACTTTTTATCATTTCTCAGATCCAAGGGAACTGTTATCACCCCAAGAAACTCTCCTAGATTGTATCTCAGAGATGCTCGGGAACATTACAAACTCAACAAAATGTTGGAAATGGATGAATGGAAGGAATGATGCATATTCAAGCCAGATAACCACTTCTACTATGCTTAACCCCAGACATGGGTGAACACCCCCAGACTACAAGGCTTTAGACCACCAATCACTCACAATTTAAGAAATAGGTGAAGATGGAGAATACTGACCACACCAGCAGATACATAAGACCATGTGATGGTCGGCTGCAACCAGTAAAAAGGTCTGTAAATCTATTTCCTAATGTACAGACAGGATGACAACTCTCTGGCACTAAGAAAATAGAAACCTGCATAGAAAATTCAATGATACATACTAGATTCTAACACAGAGGTGGGATGACATCCCCTCTAATGCTAAACATCAAGAGCACATGAAAAATAGATAACAGGCACAACCTAGAATAAAGTAGAAATGGAAAGTGAGCAATTAACAATAGAAGAAGCTTGTATTAGCTGAAAATGAAGACCATACGCTGTAGGTATCACAGTAGTTACAGTCTCCAGAAGTTGAACCTTACATCAAAACAATAACCATCAACCTTGATTACATCTTGTTTCTGGGTATATATAGAGTTTCATTACAAAGATATTTTGCTATTCTATGCGTGGAGGGGTCATAATGGACCACCAACCACTTTAACTCTCTGATGGAGTCTTTGGTAAAATGTGCTTGCTACAATGAATGAATTTGATGTTCTCTGATGCTCTGTTGTCCTTCTCGGGTAGGTGGAGTGTAATATGGAAGAAATTCCATAACTGATAAATGCTTTTAACTGCTTGAGGCTTGTCCTTTCCTTCTTCGGCCATACTGTCCCTTGAATGCAGTGGTTGAAGAGTGACTGTGCCGGGTACAGGTAGCTGGCCACCTTCGTCCTTGTATGCGCAGAGTAGTTAAGGAACGTGGACTTCATGGCGGGTAGAAGATATGGTCAAAAGAGCGAGATTGGCCATCGGATGAAACTGGTGGACGATGGGTACAACTTGGCGGGAGGTATCAGGAAGAAACGGGTGGAGTGATTATGAGCCGTCGGATCTCGCAGATGGACGACAGAGATCGGTTTACAGGGGATATCGGGAGGAAGTGGGAACAACAAACGTGAGCCGTCGGATCACGGGCTGGCAGATCCGATGGCAATCGGGTGCGAAAGATGCATGGGAGATAAAGCACTGGAGAGAGGAAAAGAGTGGTAAACGGTATTCCTCGCACCGTTTTTGACAGACAGGTGGTAATCGTACAGTGGGGCACGATACCATTTATCATGCGATGCGTGGCAGATGGGACCGGTGGGAAACCACTTTCCCCGCGAGTTAAAGCGCAGGTAAGTTTTGGCAGCGGAGGAAGAAGATACTGTTGGATCTCTTGGTAAGAAATCAGACGACATGGAACAAGTGAGCAGGTTATGTGTGGCGTGGGACCGTCAAACTGGAGCGCAGAAAATCGAATGTTGTGAATGCAGCGAAGGGTTATATGGGCGTAGTTCGTGGGTTAAGTGCCCAAGGACTTAAGGAAAAGGGTTTATGCTGAGTTTTGTAGGAGAACAGGGAAAGCGGGGAATGAAGAGGTTTTAGGAGAAAAAACAGAGATAGCGGGGCTTATGCGAGCGTAAGCAGAGTGAAGGAGAGTGAGAAAGGTGGCTGATGCGAGTCCCTTTTTAAGCACAAACAACACTGCCAGACCCGAATTTGACCTTCAAACGTTGAAGTTTGTAGCAGAGCTAACACTGGCTCCTTCTGGGGATGAGATCCTCCCTGTGAGGTCTCAAGAACTGCAGACCAATGCCTTCATACAAAACCAGCTTTAAAACATTGCCTAGTATTCATTGGGCATGGAGTCAAATTAATTCTACACTAAAACCTGTAAAAGAAAATTCTTACAATTGTTAAGGCTCGGAAGCCTCAAACATAAATCCTCAAAAACTGGCCATCTATTGGGCCACCAAAATTGTTTCCCCTCCTCTCGGCCAGTTCATCAAAAAGTTGGAAAATTGGATTTATTTGATCATCTACCTCAAATGGTTTTGGGCATTTGACCTTATCAGGTAGAGATGGTCTATATTTCATCCCCTTTCTGTATATTCTCATCCTCAGATGTTCTTCATGGGAGATTTTCTACACCTGATGGATAACCGTGGTTGCTATGTACTTCTCTGTGTCATTTGTGGTCTGCACAACTAATATGAATGATGAACCATTGTATTCTTGTGCGGGGGACACAGAGACATCATCTGCTCCTTCATTTTTCTTAGAACAGTCCACATCCAAGGAGGAGTCCCAAAACTGTGCACCCTCTTCCTCTGTCATCGGACAAGCTGCCCTTTCAAGATGTGTGGAGGCTGTCTAGGCAGGCATCAAAATATCAAGACTGAGATGATCAATATTAGCCTTGAGAATGGAGCTATGACCTGCCTTAGTGCCTAGGGAGCAACTATGAGGGATTTTCTTTTGAGCGGACAGAGAAACATAAGATGATGGGGAGCTTTCTTCTCCCTTATTTGTCATTGGGCTGGGGATAACAGCAGGCTGATCGATTCGTAGATTTGAATAGTCATGTGAAGATGAGTTGGCTTCAGGCACAGACTCTTCAAGGATGGCAGGACATGCTGCTGGTTGCTCTTGCTGATAAGCTTGTTGTTCTGCAGCTACAACAAACTCATGAGCAGTGCCTTCAGATAATGACTTTTCATAGGCAGCTCTGGTTAAGAAGGGGGCACTGCCCTTATCTTCGAAACCATGGACCTCCTCCTCTTCTTTAGACTGCTCTTCTTCCATGACTATACTCTGAAAAAGGGTCTTCACCCTTTTGTCTTCATTTGTATCTCTACTTTTTTGCAAAATCTGCAACTGCTCCTGTGCTCCTCTATATGGATTTGACTTTGGAAGAGTAAAGGAACAAGGAGCTCCTGCTTCCTGAGAATACTGCTCAACCTCTAATATGGAAAATTCAGAGGCCAATAGCTCTATCATCTTGGCCAATTTATCGATCTTAGGATCAGAGGATGATGAGGACTCACCTGCCTATCTTCTCCTTTTAGCATCACCTTCGAGTCTTTCTACAACAATGATGTTTTCTTCTACTTCAAAGGCTGCATTTTGCATATTGGCCAAAGAAGCACATCTTCTTTCTCTTAACAGTAGGCAGAACTGAGAATCAAAGGCATTGGTATAAGTAATCATAGCAGAAGTAGGGGTAGGTTTTATTTCACATGGTATTCTGCTATACATATGGTTGAATCTCCTGTTGAAATCAGACAACAACTCACCATCTTCTCTCTGTAAGTTCCCAAATTTAGTATGATAATAGAGAAGATATTTATTATCCCCCCAGTGCTGTAGGAACACATCATCTAAGGCCTCAATATCTACTATAGACCTAGGGGGTAATTCTCTGAACCATTTTCTAGCCTCCCCATCTAGGCTTTGGAAAAAGACCCTCATCCACACATCCACTTCATTGATATCTAAGTTATCAGTATAACTATAAAAGGACTCTAGATGTTCTTCAGTTGATACTCCCTTTGCACCAGTAAACTTAGGCATAAATTCCTGATAATCTCCTGTAGGCATGGCATTCAAAGGGGCATGCAAGACCAAGGGTCCATACCTAGCAGCAATGATTCTTTCTATCTTTATGAGAGCTTGCTGACCTGCCATGACTGAGGTGGGTGGAAGGATACTGGTAGATTGAGTGATATGGATCAACGAAAAGGATGACAAAGACAGAGGAATATGATGGACAACATGGATGCTTCTTTGGACTGAGATTCGAAAGGGAAATGAATGAACAAGGAGCTTTATGAATCTCTGAAGGTGATTTTCACTAGTAGAGATACATAGGATTTCTAAGGCTTACCTGATCCTGATGCTCCTTTCTGTGATGTTTTCTTCAACTTGATAATCTTCTCAGGGTTAGGCATTGATTCAGCTGGTGATTTCTGAGGATTTCTTCGAGTATGCCTCACAAACTGAGCTAGAACTACAATGTGGAGTCGCCAAAGGTTGGTCTTCCTCCAGTAGAGTTTCCAAATAGATGATTACAACCAGAAATGTGTCCAGACCTTGTCTATCATCAAAATTTGGAACTGTGTCATTCTCCCAAGGAAGTTGAGCTTCAATCTCCTCTCCCCAGCAACGACGCCATTTAATGTTATCACCCCAAGAAACTCTCCTAGATTGTATCTCAGAGATGCTCGGGAACATTAAAAACTCAACAAAATGTTGGAAATGGATGAATGGAAGGAATGATGCATATTCAAGCTAGATAAACGCTTCTACTATGCTTAACCCAAGACATGGGTGAACACCCCCAGACTACAAGGCTTTAGACCACCAATCACTCATAGTTTAAGAAATAGGTGAAGATGGAGAATACTGACCACACCAGCAGATACATATGACCATGTGATGGCCGGCTGCAACTAGTAAAAAGGTCTGTAAATCTATTTCCTAATGCACAGACAGGATGACAGCTCTCTAGCACTAAGAAAACAGAAACCTGCATAGCACATTCAATGATACATACTAGATTCTAACACAGAGGTGGGATGACCACCCCTCTAATGCTAAACATCAAGAGCACATGAAAAATACATAACAGGCACAACCTAGAACATAGTAGAAATGGAAAGTGAGCAATTAACAACAAAAGAAGCCTATATTAGCTGAAAATGAAGACCATAAGCTGCAGGTATCACAGTAGTTACAGTCTCTAGAAGTTGAACCTTACATCAAAACAACAACCATAAACCTTGATTACATCTTGTTTATGGGTATATATAGAGTTTCATTACAAAGATATTTTTCTATTCTATGCGTGGAGGGGTCATAATGGACCACCAACCACCTTAACTCTCTGATGGAGTCTTTGGTAAAATGTGCTTGCTACAATGAATGAATTTGATGTTCTCTGATGCTCTGCTGTCCTTCTCGGGCAGGTGGAGTGTAATATGGAAGAAATTCCATAACTGACAAATGCTTTTAACTGCTCGAGGCTTGTCCTTTCCTTCTTCGGCCATACTGTCCCTTGAATGTAGTGGTTGAAGAGTGACTATGCTGGGTACAGGTAGCTGGCCACCTTCATCCTTGTATGCGCAGAGAAGTTAAGGAATGTGGACTTCATGGCGGGTAAAAGATATGGTCAAAAGAGTGAGATTAGGCATTGGATGAAATCGGTGGACGATGGGTACAGCTTGGCGAGAGCTATCGGGAAGAAACGGGCGGAGTGATTATGAGCTGTCGGATCTCGCAAATGGACGGTGGAGATCAGTTTACAGGGGATATTGGGAGGAAGCGGGAACAAAAAATGTGAGACATCAGATCGTGGGTTGGCAGATCCAACGACGATCAGGTGCGAAAGATGCATGGGAGATAATGTGCGGGAGAGCGGACAAGAGCAGTATGCGGTATTCCCCGCACCGCTGTTGACAGACGGGTGGTAATCGTACAATGGGGCGCGATCCCATTTATCATGTGATGCGTGGTAGATAGGACCAGTGGGAAACCACTTTCCCCATGAGTTAAAGTGCATGTAAGTTTCGGCAGTGGAGGAAGCGGATACCGTTGGATCTTGCGGTAAGCAATCAGACGGCAAGGAACAAGCGAGCGGGTTATGTGTGGCATGGGACCATCAGATCGGAGCGTAGCAAATAAACGGTTGCGAATGTGGTGGAGGGTTATATGGGCGCAGTTTTGTGGGTTAAGCGCCCAGGGACTTAAGGAAAAGGGTTTATGCTAAGTTTTATAGGAGAACAGGGAAAGCGGGGAATGAAGAGGTTTTAGGAGAAAAAACAAAGATAGCGGGGCTTATGTGAGCGTAAGTAGAATGATGGAGAGTGAGAAAGATGGTTGATGCGAGTCCCTTTTTAAGCACAAACAACACTACCAGACCCAAATTTGACCTTCAAACGTTGAAGTTTGTAGCAGAGCTAACAGGAACAACATGTTCATAATGCAAATTATGGAAGGAGAAACAGTTTTTGATGGCCCAGTCAATGGGCAATTTTTGAATATTTATGTTGTTTAAGGCCTTTAGGCCTCAACACTGTAAATATGTTCTTTTTACAGAGGTCAATGTAGGCTTAATTATACTCCATGCCCAATGGAACACTAGGAATTATTGCTGATCTTGTTTTTGTATGAAAGGTAGTGGTCTACGGTTCTTGAAACCTCACAGGGAGGATTTCATCCCTAGAAAGAGCCAGTGTTAGCTTTGCTGTGCAATGCTGATTTTCTAAGGTCAGAAAGGACATTGGTCTGGTTGGTTACGTTCAAAGGGAAGCTCACATTGGTCACTTTCTCCTTTCTTCCTCTACCCTGCTCAGTCTCCTCCCTCCCCGTTTCCTCTATTTTTCTCCTAAACCCAACAAATTAGCCCCTTTTGACTTTAGCCCCGAGCGCAAAACCCCGAACCTACCATAAAAGCCTACCATATGTATCTGCGCGCTCATAAAATCATCACGCCCATTCCCCACCGTCAGATCATCTCCGCTAAGATGTGACGGTCTTCGCTCTCATCGCGTCGACAATCTAATCGAATGATAGCGTGTGATGAGAGTGGTTTTTCTCTCTCATCCACCGCTACGTGTCAGTCGCTAACATTTACTGCTTAATTCCTGAAAGCAGTGTGATAAATACCATTACCACCCTACCAATCCACCTTGCCCAATAAATGCCCGCACAACTTCATATACCGATGACTGTCCAATTTGTCCGCCAAAGATCTAATGGCTCCAACTCACCCCGCTCCCAACCTGGTCATTAGCTTCTGTTGAGCCATCTCTGCCATCCATTTTCCTCAATCCGATGACTATTCTTCCCATTCACCCAGATCATTTGTTTGCCCATGCATTCCACGTCCCCGACCATTCTGTTTTCCCGAAGAAGGAGATGACCAGTTGTTATAGACATTTTTGGGCACCGCAACCCCAATCATAAATGTCCATAAACCAAGGGCTCTTAAGTCCCTAAAAGTGTTGTTACAACCCCTAAAAGAACAAGGTCAGCTGATTACATCATCTCCCAGAAGTTCTCCATGAAAAACTACTCATAACTGGTTAAAATTGGACCATCTCACCTGCTCCATGGTCAAAGTGCGTTGCATCCCACCTAAATGCACATGGGAGGTGCGATGCATACTGAAAAGCCCTTCTATGGGGTGCGATGGGTGAGAGTGCACAAATGGCAAGGTCAATCTGCAAGGTGGAGGATCATGGAATCTTCCAGAAACTTCTCCTATGACACTTGCCTCTCTGCATTCGCCTAGGGATGAGTAAGAGATCATCAATCTCCAAGTGGAATCAAGAACTATCAGAGAGAGGACACTAATCAAATCTCAAAAGCTGACTCACCCCCCTTGCAAACATCTATATATGGATCCCTCATCCCAGAGATCCAGAGGCTGGAATTTTGTATCTTGTAAGGAAGTGTTGTTGGTTTCTTGGTGTAACACCATAGTGTTGGGTGATCTAAGCTTTTCATGAGGTGAAGAAGGGCTTTTTTGCTAAGAGGATGATGCTGGGTCAGAACAATTGGTTGTAATCCTATTTTCTATTCTTGATTATTAATAAATCTATTCAAGTTTTCCTCCAAATTCTTGTATGATTGATATGCATTTGTGTGGTCAATATATATCTGGTCCTATATTGTTTATGATAGTAGATCTCCGTTCTTGGATAGTGTTATGCTGCTTTGATTCTACAGGTACTCTTTGAAGCTGGGTAAACGAGGAAGCAAGTGGCAAAGGTCTATTAGAAGGGAGAGGAATCAAGCAAGGAACCAAGCACAAGACAGAGGTTTGTCTCCTTCTTTCCCCTCTTATTTACTTCTCATAAAGGAAAACAAAGTGGTTTTAATTTGTTTGTTTCTAAGGTAGCTACCAGCCTTAGTGGGACTAGCAGCTCTGCATAGACACTAGATTTCCTGATAACACCAATTCCACCATCATCATTCACTGTCAGACCTCCAACCACCATATTTAACAGACAACATGTCCAAGGGAGAAAAGGACAAGCATGACCTTGTAACTGAATTTATCAGTCATGGACTCCACTAGGTACGAGCACTCCAACTGCCTAAAAGGACAACACAACACCTGAACAGATTAGATTCATCCACTGAAGCAAGCAAACACGTTCTGAGACTCCATTAGGTAGTTAAATGCAGTTGGTGGTCAATTATGACCCCCCCATACCTAAATGGCCAAGTGCCCTTGTAGTGTAAATCTATAAATACTCAGAAACAAGATGTAATCAAGGTCGGCATTTGATGTAAGGTTCAAATTTTGGAGACTGTAGATATTTTGTCACTTGCAGCGTCTCGTCTTCATTTTCAGCTAATACAAGCTTCTTTTGCTGTTAACTGCTCACTGTCCATTTTCTTCTTATTCTAAGCTTGTGCTTGATATGTTGTATTCTCGAGTTCATGGTCTTTAGCACTAGATAACTATCATCTTATCTCTGTGTTAAAGCATTGATTGCATCATTGAATAGGTTGCCGAGGTTTCTTCTTGTCTAATGCAGGAGAGATCTCATCATGTCTTTGCATTAGTAGATTAGATTTACAGGTTTCTTTACTAGTTGCCGTGAGCCATCACATGTTCTTGTGCATCTGTTGGTGTGGTTAGTTCTCCATATTCACCTAATACCTCAAACTGTGAGCATTGGTGGTTTAAAGCCTTATAGTCTGAGGGTGCTCACGCATGTCTAGAGTGAAACAAAGTAGAAGTGGTTATCTGGCTTGAAACCAACCATCATTCCTTCCACTAAACCTGCAACAATAGTTGAATTTATATGTTACCAGGCATCTCCGAGCTACAAACTAGGAGAGTTTCTTGCAATCCTAACAGTACCAATGGTTTGATGCGCTAAAATGGGCATTACGTGTGACATTGGCGCAATGGTGGGGTACCCATGAAGGAACCTTTGAAGATTGGTGAAGTTGCAGGTGAATGATGTAGATAAGATTTGCGAAGCCAGTGCTACGAATAACAGAGAAATATGATAGACGAGAGAATCCGCGCATACGCCCGAGCAAATGGACCGAAGCTTATGGTATGGAACCCCAACCAGAATGGGTGCACTTATTTTATCTTACCCTGGATGTCATTCCAAGGAACTGGTATATGGAAGCAGAGCTCTGACATGGCACCAACAAGTGGGATATCTTGCGTGAAGGGTTTTTGTCGACATTTCTCTTTGAAGATCAATGGATGGATACCATGGACGACGCATTACAGTTAGTAAAAACCGCCATCTTCAGAACACCGTGGGAACCAGAAGAAGTCGTGCCGTCAGACTGGCCGCGACAGTTGATCCAGGCCTTAGCATGTTACAATGTACAAGTAGAAGATGATGAGGATGACCCGCGTAACATCAATATACCAGAATCTGAAGGTAGTCATGAGGTGCGTGGCCCTGAGATAGAATATCCAGACATCACGGCGCCATTGAAAACAAAGCAAGTAAATATCGAAACAGAGGAAGAGCCGAAGTACGCTACACTTGGGGACTATTGGGACGATGCCACGGTGGAAAAGGTCGTCGAGTTTCTCTACGAATACCGAGATTTATTCCATACAAAATTTACGGAGCTAAAAGGGATTCTAGGAGACTTAGGGATGATGAAAATAAATTTGAAGGTAGATGCAAAGCCAGTGAAACAACAACCCTACTGACTAAATCCAAAATACAAAGCAAAGGTATGCAAAGAATTGGACAAAATGGTGGCAACAAGAATTATTGAACCAGTCGAGGAGTCCAATTGGGTAAGTCCTATGGTCGTGTAGGAGAAGAAACAAAAGGGTGAGATCCGCTTTTGCGTAGATCTGCGGAAACTCAATGATGCTTGTGTTAACGATCCATTTCCAACACCCTTTAAAGATGAGGTACTAGAAAATGTGGACGGACAGGACGCCTAATCCTTCACGGATGGATTCTCCGGGTACCATCAGATCAAGATCGTGCTAGAGGATCTAAACAAGACAATGTTTTCTACCAAATGGGGTTGTTTTTAGTATACGGTAATGCCCTTTGGGCTGAAGAATGTGCCGACGATATTTTCCTGTATTGTGGTAGTTGAGTTCAAATAATTTATCCACAAGTTCTTAGAAGTCTACCTAGATCACTGGACCGTATTTGGTTTGGTCAAGAAACATGTCGCGAGTTTACGATTGATGCTGGATACCTGCCGCTGGCACCAGATTGCGCTCAATCTAAAGAAGTGTACTTTCCTCGTCCCTTTCAAGAACTTGCTAGGTCATGTGGTTTGTAAGCAAGGACTGATGGTGGATCCGACAAAAATCGCTGTCATACTAAATTTTCAAGCACCATGAAGTGTAAAGAAGTTACGCGCTACATTGGGACACATGGGCTACTACCGGAAGTTTATAAAAAACTACGCTCAAATCACGGCTCCAATGGAACAGTTACTGAAGAAGGATGCTATGTATTGCTGGAATGAGGAATGTAACAAAATCCTGGAAACGCTTAAGGAAAAGATGGCATCTGCCCCTATCTTAGTCTTTCCAAAGTGGGACGTTGAATTTCATGTACATGTCAACGCATCGTGTATCGTGTTGGGTGCGGTACTCACTCAAGAAGGCGCAAAAGGAATTGATCACCCGATTGCATTTACAAGTTGTAGGTTGTCCAAAGAAGAAAATAATTACTCTACTGCTGAGCGAGAGGGATTGGCGATGGTATACATGCTCCAAAAGTTCTGTCACTATCTGCTCGGCAGATATTTTAAGATGTATACTGATCACTTTGCGCTAAAATACCTAGTGAATAAGCCTGTGTTGGGGGGCGCATCTGTCAATGGTTGCTATTGTTTCAAGAATATGACTTTGAGGTTGTTTAAAGGCGGGATGTCTGAATGGAGTTCTAGATCACTTGTCCAGAATTGAGACTGGCGAAGAACCAACAAATCTAGAGGAGGGACTCCTGGACGCCCAGTTATACACCGTGTGTGTTGCAGATGGCCACTTTGAAGATATTATCCACTTTTTAACTATGGGCACTGCGCCGCAGGGGTATTCTATCCAGCAAAAGAAGGAATTAGTGATATGCGCAATAGATTTTATTGTAATTGCAGGCCACCTCTACAAGATGGGCATCAACAAAATATTGCATCGATATGTAACAGAATTTGAGCGTGGACAGATCCTGGTTGAAGCACATGGAGGGGTTGCTGGTGGACATTATGCAGGCTACGCCATAGCCCAGAAGATTCTTCACGCCGGATTATGGTGGCCTAATCTACATCAAGATTCGAAAACATACTGTCGGGCCTACGATGTATGTCAACGGACGGGCAAACCGTCACGAAGGGATGAAATGTCACTTCAGCCATAGATAGTGCTACAACCATTTGAGAAATGGGTGATTGACTTCATCAGGTCTATTGAACTGTGAGGAAAGACGGGCGCGCATTATATCATCACTGTGATCGAATATTTGACCCGATGGGTCGAGGTGTAGCCAGTTGAGGATTGCACGACTGTGACAACAACAAAATTTTTATTCGAGAACGTCCTGACCAAGTTTGGCTGCCCCAAAATTATCATGAGTGATAGGGGAACACATTTTCTAAATGAAACAATTAGCGCACTCATGGAGGAATTTCAGATATATCACCAACAAAGTACGCCCTACCATTCACAAGCAAATGGGATTGTCGAGGTGTTCAAATTTTTTTTGGAGACCGCGTTGACTAAGGTCTATAATGCGCGATGCAATGACTGGGACTTGCGCATCCCTGCTATGCTATGGGCATACCGAATGATGTGTAAGAAGCTAACAGGCCAGACACTGTTTCGCTTAGTCTATGGCAAGGAGGCTGTTATGCTTATGGAATATATTGTGCCTAGTTTGCGGATCACGTCAATCACAGGTATGGCAGATCGCAGGGCCTTGGAAGAGAGGTTTGCGTAGCTAGAAGAATTGGAGGAATGATTTTTGGATGGATTCCATCATCACGTACAGAAACAATGCGAGAAAGCGTGGCACGATCACATATCAAGGTGTGCACCTTCAAGGAGAATGATCTAGTATTGCTTATGATAGTAAGTTCGAAAAATTCCCAGGAAAACTCCACATGCACTGGTTGGGACCCTATGTTGTCAAAGAAGTCACCGATGGGGGCGTGGTTCAGTTGGCTAAACTCAATGGACACCCCTTCCTAGGAAGAGTGAATGGAATTCGCCTCAAGCTCTACACGAGCGGGCCGACCGCTTGATCAGCTGATCAGAAGATAGTCTCACCACTCCACCCAGTTGCAAGAGAGCGGGGGATGATAAAGTGGCCTGGGGGATAGATGCACAAGTACTACGGTGCGCATACATTTGACCAAACACAAGGGTTGCGGTCGTGCGAGAAGGTTCACGTGGATGCGCTGATAAAAGGAATGATGACTGTTGATATCACTATTCATGACAAGATGTTTGCATCATGGCAAAAGGGAGAGGGCGCTGGGAAATTAAGAGAAACAGTATGAGCCGAATACAGAATTAGCTACCATAGGTTTTACACAAAAAGTTTACATGAACTGGAATAGACGGAAATCAGTGCATTCGAAATTCGCATGGCTTATAAATCACCGAGGGGAATCCACTGGGTGGCCTACACTTCGAAAACACAGATGGAGCTGTTCATTATCTTTGCACAAGGCATGCACCTAAAGGTATTAATCTGACCAATGGAGCAGCAGGAATTTCGAAGGAGTATGGGGGTAACAGCTGCGGGCATCCTGCAAGCTGCAACATCAGTAGTAGGTGATGTATCAGAAAAGAGGGAATACAAAGTAGAATTGGTCCGGATGCCATTGCCTCGCCTAGAGGCAGGACGACGCACTGCAAAAAAACAACGAAAGGATAAACAGATGGCGACCACAGGTAGATATGCAGTTAATAAGTCATCTCTGATGTCCCTCGAAGATTGGGATCTTGCGGACAACAGCCAGGGTCTTGCAAAATTGCAACACAAGCTGTGGCAGACAGTGTGAAGAGAAGATACGACGGTCAGAAGTGGCTGCGGTGGTACCAAGAGGTCCCATATGCGGCTCCCTCACTCATGTTAAAATACTATGAGGTGGTGTTTTGCATTAACCGAGAAGAGCAGAATGAGCATCATCAGTTGTGAGACGTGGTAGAAACACCGAAGCAGGAGCTGGACGAAGCGTTGCAAGAAACAATGAAGGAGCAGCAGGACGACAAGCACCACTCACAGGGAGGTGAACTGCAAAGCCAAGCCAGAGCATCTAGCCACGCCAGCGAGTGACTCTGGATGAGTCATGATGATTGTGTTGGGAGACTGTTGGGTAGCGGAGGTCCCGCATAACGGGTTTTGGGGTAGAAAGCCTAAAAAGTAGGATTAAATTATTGTAAAAACTTCGAAGTATGTAGAGCGCGAATTATAGTAGGATTGAGTCAAAGGGTAGTCCGCCTGAAAATACTGTAAATAAATATAAATAGAGTTGGCCCGCGTAGGGATCGCGGGCCAAGGAAGGGTATAAATAGAGCATGACTCTATGAGGGAAAGATAGTTCTTTTGGGGATATGAAATGTAATGGGTTCTGGAAAAGGATAATTAGAAAGCGTCTGTAAGTTTGAGTCGAGGGATGGGGAGTAGGTAGAGGCTCTGCAGCTATGTGCGCAGACCCTCGCAGCTGAGTGCCCAGGGTGGATCTAGATGTACTAAGGACAAAGTGGAAATAAAGATAAGTTTCTTCTGGAATTCTGTGTTTCTTCTGAATTGTCATAATATCTGTTTAACCTTATCTGCTTATGGTTGGAATGAGTATAAATCTAGTTTTATTTTAATATGCGGATCAATTTTGTTGGTTAGATGTTTGCTTAAAGACCTTGGTAATTGACAACCACATCATTAAATAGAATTGCGCACTAATAAGAAAGATATACTCAAGTTGGATCTATGCGAATACTGAGCAGTGTAGAGCTATAAATCAGTGCGCGAAACCTCCAGACCACACCAAGACATCCCTAGGATGCGGAAACTTGGTTCTAGCACCCTCCCCTGCTACCTCAGGTGAGACCTCAATCCGTGCTCCACAGGCTATTGCCGAAAGGGCCAATAGCTATGGGATTTGTTTGGCTAAATAACTCTTCCAAACCTGGGTCAGGCCCATATAAGTCAACACCACCCAATAACAGTAGATAAATTTGGGCCAAGTTATCACTGTTTTCTTGATTCTCGGCCAGTAAAGAAGAGATATCCCAACCACCCGATAATAGTAGATAAATTTGGGCCGAGTTATCACTGTTTTCTTATTATAGTTTTGGGTCAAATTCATCTATTGTTATTGGGTGGTTGGGATATCTCTTCTTTATTGGTTGAGATTCCTTATGTTTCTGGGCATATTCTCCATTTAACACAGTACAAGCTGGTTATAATTCAGAGGTATTATTGAGGGGCCGAGTGCTAGTTTGTTGTTCAAGTTGACTATTAACATTACTGAAGGGGTTGACTGTTATTAAGGCTTATTTTTGAGTTTTCTCATGGAGGTTGAGTATCTCATTGGGAAGGGGCTGAGTTGCTCACTATGTGGAGGTTGAGTTTTTTCACTTTCTCGAGGAAGAGTCCCCTTGTTTTTGAGTTAAGTTGGTTATTATGTGTGTGGAGACATTTTTAGGTTATGTATAGAAGATTTGTGGGCTGAATCTGTACTGTCATCCTTTCGAAAAAAAATCTTATATTGCTAGTGCTTTTCTGAGTTATTTTCAATGGGAAAAATAAGAGTATATTTCTATTACAAGCCTCTCTCTATGTTATGTACAATTATGGGTTTAATGTAAATTATATATTGCTATTTTGAAGCATATTTGGTGTCTTTATGGCACTATGTTTAGTTGTTTAAAATATAAAATAAAAAATAATGCTCCTACAATCATACACATGCAAACTTCTTGACGAAATACCTCAATGACAAACTGAAATTAACTTAGAAATTTTAGTGGGGATTTCAAGATATTCCTAAGGGGTAACTTAGAAGTGCGTTTCTGACTCATTTTGCACACAAATCATTTCTCTTCATGACAATCATACCTTCTCTCTTTCACACCATCATTCACTAGAGGATCCTTATTCCTCAAGCTTCAACTTCATCGGTCTTGGCTGAAGGTAACCCACAACCAACATATCTTGTAGCCACACATCCATGAACATTAAGTCCAAAATTTTCCAACTTCAAATGACTCAAATGTATAATCTTTTCAAACAATGTCAGTTTTGATGACCTCCAAAAACTCTCGCAAGAAATAAATGATCCGAAATATTAGCAATTTGGTGAGATATCATGTATTTTCACTTCATATATATGGATTTTGAAATCATAGCAGGCGGTTGTGGCTTCAATAGATTAGTAATATTGTAGGGGAAGGGATACATCCTGTTGTGAGGAATTCCATCTCGATTTTTCAACTGCGGAATCTACCTAGATGGGTAGATTTTGTTATAGTCGATGAAAATTTGGTTTCCAAATCTTTGATCGAGTTTATTCAAGAGAATTTTATTTAGGGTTGGAGGAAAATCTAAAATCGACCCAGGGCTCGATGGGTTTTCTAATTGTAGACAGATCCATACAAATTAGTATAGCTAGATATCTATATGCATAACTGGGGTCCATTGCCACCTTCACTGATAACATTTGGGAGTTACTGTCTTTGAGCTCTCGTAAGCTCTGACCACTATTCAAAAATTACTTTTTGGACACTCAGGGGATTATATTTATGCTGGAAAGTATTGACAGGGACCTTGTAATTGAAATAAGAGATGAATTGAATTGGATGTTGATTGAGGATGAGTTATGAGATTCCCAACACAATGAAGGTAGTGGACATATCTGATAAGCTTGGTTTGCATTTTTTGCGTCGGTTCTATTGGTATATTTAGAGTACTTGTGATACCTCTAGCAAATGACTATGTGAAGTTTTAGATTGGTTTTCTAACAACATTGGACTAGGCATATGTTGAAGAATCCTAAATGTCTTGAAGCTCAAAGAGAGTGTTGAGTTGTAGATAAGGTCAAATGAATGGAAACAATCAAAATGGGGAAACTGTATCTAAGAACTCCAATTTGCAGCCAAATTTAATTAGGAACAAGGAAAATTTTAAGGACGGAAAATTTTCTTGAAGTTTAAAATATTGGCGAATCTCACTAATCCCTAATATGCAAATTATAAATGTTTATTGATATATTTGTAAAATTAATCAAATTTATAATTATTTTATATATAGTCTCTATATAATGTTGGCGATTTTTAAGGTAAAATAATTTTATATTCTAAAATTTGGGCGAATCGTCTTTTATAAAATTGGAAATTGGCGAATCTTTTTTGTGGAAAAATCATGGAAAATTAGCCCACTGGGCGAACATTAGCCCCTAAAATTTTCCATGATTAGGAAGCATCAACAACAATGAGCGGGATTGTAAAAACTTGCAGTCCTTGCGCGCACTCTGGCTTGAAGTACGATGACAAACAACAAAGTGCGAGCTCGAACCATCAACGCGGAGGTGATATGCGACGCGTAGGAAGGGAGAGCGAAGGTTATATATATGCATAGGAGCGTGGAGGAGCTTCCACGGGCCGACCAACAAGCGTAGTGAGGCCGACTTGACTCATGGGCGTTTGAAGCAAAAGCCGACATGATGTTTGAAGACTTTTGCGATGGAGTTGAGGGCGTGGGCAGGTCGGCTGGGTAGCCGAGAGCTCACCCTGCCACTTGTATATATTAGTGAGGCGCAGGTCTCATTTGAACCATCACTCAACACACAATGACTTCGCTCATGTGAAGAGGTGCGTAGATCTAAGGGGTGGACGCACAAGAGGAAAGGCGCAGTTTTGGTGATGCGCCCATTCTTGGGCAAGGCCGCACGGAGGTAGATCGCTTCTTGGTTTTGGGTAAAGGGCATGGGTAGAGGTCTCCTGCCTGTTGGAGAAGGGCGTGAACGGATGTGGTGCTCGGGTTATGCGAAGGAGCACTTGACGGTGAAACGAAGGCATGGGTTCCTAGTTTGTGCGACGACTTGGCATGGGTCTTGGGTGACTCGGGTAAGCGCCCGCCCGTCATGCAACTGTGCACGGTGTGACTTTTGGTAAAGTGTTGAGATTGTGAACGGAGGTGCGAATCATGCAAAGGCGCCCGTGTGTGGTGACTTGGTTATGACGAGGTGTGCCCAAGTTGGAAAAACAACATGATCGTGCAACAAGGTGAACAAAGGGTTGGTAAGTCGTGCGGTGACCATGCGGAGGCACCGATGAGCTAGGCAATCGAGTTTGCCGAAGATTATAAATTTGGCTAAGTATGAAACTTGGAGTTTCCAAGTATACTTGTAAAGCTTTGTAATATTGAAAGACTATATAATATATTATTCGGGCAGACTCATTGTTCAGGGAGTCGCCCCTCCCTTTATACTGTGCAATTGTGTTCTCTTGTATAATTGCTGATGATAATGAATGTGTATGGGTGTTCATTGGTATAAAGGAAAACATTAATAATACTTGGTTGTGAAACACAAACTAAGTAGGATAAGTGGTTAGGCGTAGTCCACGAACATAATTATTGGTGAAAAGAAAGTGTTCGGTGGTGCCGCACCTCGCCAAGCGTGGTTGAAAGACTGATGCCGGCTTGGGGGTGTGACAGTTGGTATCAGAGCTAGTCTGAAGACTTGGAGGAGTCTTGCTGGAAGCTGGGTGAAGCAGGTGTACATACACTTGACAGTTGGTGATTGAGCAGGGCTGCTAGTGGCAGGTACTTGGAGGTGAAGGAAGTTAGTTTCACATACAAGTGGGACAAGAGCTGGTTCATGTTTTGCAGGGAACTTGGAGAATGCTGAAAGTTGAAGATGGTGGATGAACCTACGACAGGTGAATCTAGCCATGATGTAGGTGAAGTCTTCCGGTACAAAGTGTTGGAACAGATGAGTCAATGGAGTTCTAACTGGGTTTTGATGAAGGCTGAGAACATGAAGATTCAGGAAAGCTATTCAGAACTAAGGAGGGAACTTGAAGAACTCAAGAGCCAATGCGGAAGTACGACAGATGTTGAACTCAAGGAACTTGATGAGGAGATCTGACGAAGTGGTCTTGGTATTCAAGAGCTCTTGGATGAAAGAGCCCGGTTAAGGAAGAAAAGTGCCATGGTGGAAGCCGAAATCAAGCAAATTGAGGAGGAGATAAAGAAGAAGCTTCTTGGTAAGAAGATCGTTGTAATTGAGCAGGAAGAGCTCGACTACATTGACAGGCTAGGAACTCACTATCGAGACAATCCAAAGGATGTTCGGAAGCTTAGTTCTATGGAAGTAGTCAATGGACACTTGGTTTGTGCACTTAAGCAGGATGCGATGAAGGAAAAGCTTGAAGTAAGTCAAGTTGAGCCAGGATTGAATTGCTTAGAAGAACCAAGCAAGGAAGTGAATTACCTTAGGAGGAATTTCAAATTGGAGCACAAGCCAATGGACACTTATGAGGCTGAGTTTTTGAAGAAGGTTGCTGATGTGAGACACAAGATAAAGCGGACAGAAGGAGGTGATGCCTTGAAGTTGAGTTTTGTGCAGGTGACTGTGAAGGGCAAGAGATTTGCAGCTTTGGTGGATACGGGGGCTAATCATAGCTTCTTAAGTAGGAAAGCAACAAAGTATTTTGGGAAGAAAGCAAAGATGGAGAGGGAATTGAGTGCTTTCAAAGCAGTCAACTCTACCATGAAGGCTATTATTGGTGTAATGGAAAACACTCAGGTAAGAGTGGGATCGTGGTTTAGAAAGTTGGACTTGAGGATCGTGGACATGGATGATCATTCTATGGTGCTGGGGCAAGATTTCATGAGACTTGCACAAGCCATATCAATGGTGGACCGGGATATTCTCTTTATCACAGCTGAAGGAAGAACTATGATGGTTCCGATGAATAGAAGGAGTTGCTTGGGGTATAGACCGAGGATGAATTCTATGAATTTGTATCCCAAAGATCCGAATGTGAAGCATGAGGATGTGGAGAAAAGAGGAATTGGGAGTATGTCTCAAACAATGAAGGAAGGGAAGCTGATTGAATTCGTTGCAAGAGCGAGGAAGAATGAAGTAAGTGAGAGGGAAATCTCACGAACCTTGAAGCACTTGACAGAGACATCTTCTATTGATGATCTTCACAATGGAGTTGCGGAAGGGAGTCCGAGTACTACTTCAGAGGCAGTGGTTGATGAGGATTATGAAGGTAGAGATCTGGCTGGTATAGTGGATTTTTGCAGGTATGCTATGGGCATATATGACTTTCAGTTGACGAAAGCCAAGCTTGGGGAGCTTGGGTGTACATGTGAGGAGATTGAGGCTGTGCACAGATACTTGAGGACACAACATCAATCTGATACATGGGTGGATGAGAGTTAGGGAGGAAACTTCTTGGCCCTCCTTTCTCTATAGACAACCTTGGAGATGGGTTGGTGTAGGGACCTTGTTTGGGAGGGGCTACACCAACTTAGCAAGGGGCCTTGGGGGGAAGGCTTCTTTATGACAGATTTGCAGACTTGGATGCGGATGAATAGATGTTGGGATGGAGTCTACATGGGTTAGACATCATGGACAACTAGAGTCAAGGACATCAGGTTGGAAACATGGAGCATGACTGTTATGCAGGGACATTATGCGGGAGCATGTGTAGAGGTTTCATTCATGGACATTCTATGGGGAATGCCGAAACAAAGGATGTTATGCAGATGCTGTTGTGACATGGAGGTGTTTTGTATGATCTGATGGGGAGGTTGTACACTCCTTGTACAACAAGACCATGGACCGATCATGTTGCAGATGGGATGGAGTTTCCATGGACTTGAGCATGGGAATTGGACAGATTCTTGGTGAGACCGAGATGTAGCAAAAGTCAGGGAAAGACTGATGATGGCATAAGGATGTGCATTCTTGTGGTTTGGGTGTATGGTTGGATTAGCTACCCAACTAGTTCGAGTCATGAGGGGTACCAGTGTGCAGAGGTATGTTGGCATTAGTCGAGACGAGTCAATGCAGGGCAGAGATGTGTCAGTATTGGTTCTACACTTGACAGGCAGACTACAGGAAGAGGACGAGACATGATGGAGATGTGGTTCTACATATGTTGCATTGATGTTTGCAGTATGTGGAGGAGTTGATATCATGGATAAGATTGTTCGGATATGGAAATCTTGATCTTGGTGGATGGCTACCAGGATGGTATGTTGTCGAGGACGACAACGACTTTAGGTGGAGGAGGATGTAAGGACCTGTAGTCCTTGTGTGCGCTTCGGCTTGAAGTGCGATGACAAACAACAAAGTGTGAGCTTGGACCATCAACGTGGAGGTGATATGCGATGCGTAGGAAGGGAGAGCGAAGGTTATATATATATATATATATATATATATATATATATATATATATATATATATATATATATATATAGGAGCGTGGAGGAGCATCCACGGGCCAACCAACAAGCATAATGAGGCCGACTTGACTCATGGGCATTTGAAGCAAAGGCTGACATGATGTTTGAAGACTTTTGCGATGGATTTGAGGGTGTGGGCAGGTCGGCTGGGCAACCAAGAGCTCGCCTTGCCACTCGTATATATTAGTGAGGCGCAGAGCTCATTTGAACCATCGCTCAACACACAACGACTTCACTCATGTGAAGAGGTGCGCAGATCTAAGGGGTGGACGCACAAGAGGAAAGGCACAGTTTTGGTGATGCGCCCATTCTTGGGCAAGGCCGCACGGAGGTAGATTGCTTCTTGGTTTTGGGTGAAGGGCGTGGGTAGAGGTCTCCTGCCAGTTGGAGAAGGGCGTGCATGGGTGTGGTGCCTGGGTTGTGCGAAGGAGCGCTCGACGGTGAAATGAAGGCGTGGGTGTCCGATTTGTGTGACGACTAGGCATGGGTTCTTGGGTGACTCGGGTATGTGCCTGATCGTCATGCAAGTGTGCACGGTGTGACTTTTGGTGGAGTGTTGAGATTGTGAATGGAAGTGCGACTCATGTAGAGGCGCTCGTGTGTGGCGACTTGGTTACAACGAGGTGCACCCAAGTTGGGCAAACAAAACGATCGTGCAATGAGGTGAACGAAGGGTTGGTAAGTCATGCGGTGACCGTGCGGAGACGCTGATGAGCTAGGCAACCGAGTTTGCTGAAGATTGTAAATTTGGCTAAGTATGAAACTTGGAGTTTCCAAGTATACTTGTAAAGCTTTGTAATATTGCAAGACTGTATAATATATTATTTGGGAAGAATCATTGTTCAGGGAGTTGCCCCTCCCTTTATACTGTGCAATTGTGTTCTCTTGTATAATTGCTGATGATAATGAATGTGTATGGGTGTTCATTGGTATAAAGGAAAACATTAATAATACTTGGTTGCGAAACACAAACTAAGTAGAATAAGTGGTTAGGCGTAGTCCACAGACATAAGTATTGGTGAAAAGAAAGTGTTTAGTGGTGCCGCACCTCGCCAAGCGCGGTTGAAAGACTGCCACCGGCTTGGGGGCATGACAAGGATGACTGAGATGCACATTAATGATATGAAGGGAATCAACATTGATTGATTGTACAATGAATATTGTGTGGAGACTATTAGATTTCAATTTGTTTGGCACTCATTTTTTTGAGACCATTGGCATGATATAGGTTGTTTGGTATTCCCTTCTCAAAATAGGTTGTTTTCCAAATATCATGGTACAAACTTGTGCTATTAATTCTCTCCTACCCACGACTCAGCTGTATGCACACATTTTTGATAGATCGCTACCTATGATTATTAATAATGAATTCACTATTGACATATAATAGGAATATCAATACTCATTTTATTGAAGGCTTTCGTGTAAGAAGCTTATTTGAGAAGGGAGTAAAGGAGATATTATTTTGTTTTCCATTTATCATTTAAATATGAGTTGGAGAACCAATGCCTCAACATCTTCAATCTTGAAGAACAATTCAACTCTAGAATAATAGTAACTTACAAACAGTATTTTTGTAAGTTCATTTTTATTTTTATTTTTTAAAATTGAGTTGAATTGACACTCTTTATTTCTTGAGCTTGAGTTTTCAAGAAAATGGCTCAAATTGGTGAAGTGTTAGAGCTCATGAAAACTCTAACAGACTCTACTATTCATGACGTAGTAAAAATCAACAAAAGCACTTTTGCTAGTATTAGAATATGTTTACAAGATGCATAGGAGAAAATTGAGTTTCTATAGATAAAAGATGAGCTACAACAATGTAATCATCATTATGAATTGTTTTATGTTTAGAACAATTCTTTGTTTGAGTTTGAGATAGACTCTCATAAAAAATTAAAAAGTTATCAAATCAGTGAGGTCAAGGTTGATCCCCATCAAGTGCCCATTTTAGGAGCAATTTTGCATAAATATTTAGAAGTTCGGGCTGCACTTCCCAAGCCCATCATTAGACCTTGGGAAGAAGTTTCTAACAATAGGAACATAATTGGTCTTGGATATGACAAGGGTGTTTCCTTTATACTCTAGAGAATTCTAAGCTAGTCTAGTTTCATAGTGTTGGGTTTCTTCATGACGATTCATCTTCAGTTACTGCTCCTCTTCCACAACAACCACAAATTATCAAATGCCAACATTATGACAAAGTTTTCCATGTGAAAGATCAATGTTTTGATATTCACCCCCGTAAGAATTGTGGTAAGGGCATTCATGACTTAAATAGATGCTTTAGAAACAAGATTCCCACAAGAACAAAGATTCACCTTGGATGGATCACTTCTTGGCAATGGGCTTCAACAACCAAAAAGATATTTCAGTCATACTTCAGAGTTCATTCTTGAGTATTGACACATCTTGCAGTTGAGAGTGGGGAATTAATGGCCAGTTACCATATTCAAAGCCAAATCAAGAAAGCGTAACCCACAACTTGAACAAAATCCAACTGCAAGAACCTAGAGCTAGAGTCAACCATAGCCAGATTCAGAGTTGTAGCTAGAGACAGAGTCATGCCCCATGATCACGCTTTTGGTTGGTGGCCTCCGTGAAACCACCACCTACATAAGACTTCAGTTTCAACTAAAATTTAAAACAACATCAAGGAGTACTTACACTAGTAGAACACTTCAGTTTCTATCCAAGTTCAAAATTATTCTAGGAACTAAATCAAGCATAATTCTAGGGTTGGTGGTTAGCCTTAAACAAGAATTCGCTGAGGCCTTGAGCTCTCCCACCTCATTGGGTTTGTGGACTTCCTTAAAATATTCCATTTTAGAGAGCACATCCAATGATTGGTTTCCATGCATTTTAGTATTTCAACTTTCTTCTTGGACTCAAATACACCCCTTCAGAACAAGTGGGGAATGTTAGACACCTAATCAGTAAGGGTTGGCATGTAAGAAATAGAACATTCACGTGAGTCCAATAGACCTCTTGGAATATGAAACCATTGTTGGATGTGTGTTATGTTCTTTCCACGACTAGTCGCATGCGCAGGGGTTGGGGGGGGGGCGGAAGCGGGGGGGAAGCCCCCCCTGTTGGGGGGTTTATAGGGGCGCGGTAGCCCCCATGCATGGGATCCGAGGCAACGCCCGATGATTTTTTTTCTTATATATATGTGGACACAAGGATGGGGGATGAACCCAAAGATGTTGGGCAGACCTACCCATAGTTTTGTGCATGGGTTTTGCACATGGTTTTATGCCCACGATATTTTGTAGATCTGGTCAAGGGAATTACAATTGTGTTCTAATTTAGGGTTAATGGATTGGGGTTTATGAATGCTTCGACATGCATATATATGTATTGTAACATTGAAAGGAATATAATGAAAAATCAATCTAGTTGTCCTGGTTTTGGGATCCAGAGGAAAATCTCTTTGTATATTTATTTTATGTTCTCGCCATTATATATTTTCTGTTTTTTTAAGAATTTGTTTGCAGGTAATTTCTGTATAGGGTTAAAAATTACAACTGGTATCAAATTTGTTTCAACTTCAAGGGGACGCCTTTGTTGCTGAGGGTTTTTGCTCGGGCCTGTGGTAGACCTTGTTAAGTGGGATATCTGCGGTAACGATTCTTGCGGTGAAAGAAGATGGCGAGAAGTGGAAAGATAGAGATCAAGAAATTTAATGGTCAAAGTTTTGAGTTGTGGAAGCTCAAGATGGAGGATTTGTTGATGGATAAAGATCAGTGGATCATGGTAGATCTAGGTACTAAACCAACAACAATGTCAGTAGAAGACTGGGCGAAGTTGGATCAGAAGGCAAAGAGCACAATACGGTTGTGTATCTCAAATTTACTATTGTTGAATGTATCAGGGGAAGTTATGATGAAGTATTTGTGGGTCAAGTTAGGGACTGTTTACTAATCTAAGTATTTTGCGAACAATTTTTTCCGATGGAAAAAGTTGTATAACTTGAGGATGAAGGATGGAGACTCGGTGAAGAGCATCTAAACGCCTTTAATATTGTGGTAAGCTAGTTTTTATCTGTTGATATAAAAATTTCAGACGAAGATAAGTGCATCAATTTGTTGTGTTCTCTACCATATTCGTGGGATAGTATGGTTGTTACAATAGGTAGAAATACAACTACGTTGAAGTTTGATGAAATAGTCTCATCCTGGTTGTCATAGGAGATGAGATAAAAAAATATGGAGAAGGAGAATAGATATTTATTATTTATATGAGGACGTCCCATAATAGAAATAAAAATAAGTCCTCGAGTGAGAGATCTAAATCTCGAGGAAAACTTGTAAAGGTTTGTTGGAAACGTGGAAAGGAAGGGCACTACAAAAAGGGCTATACATCTAAAGCTACTCAGAAAGGAAAGGGATCTGATGATGCTCCTTCTACAGGGGCGAAAAGTACCTCATATGAAGGTGGGGATGTGTACTTTTCTTCTTCTTCAAGTACACATGTAGACCATGAGGCATGGTTGATTGACTGAGGTGCATCCTTTCACTTCACTCCCCATAGGGAGTGGTTCTACGAGTATGGGAAGTATGATGGTGGTGATGTATTCTCAAGGGATGATATCAAGGCCATAATCATCGGACGTGGAAATGTCAAGTTTAAATTGCAAGGTAGAAGGATTAGAACACTTCTTCGTGTTCTGCATATTCCTGCATTGACCAAAAATCTGATTTCTATAAGTAAGATGGATGATGCAGGTGTAAAAATAGTGTTCGATAAAGATACCTACAAGATGGTTCGAGGAGCACTGGTATTGATGCAGGGAGTTCGAATTGGAAATCTACACAAGCTTCTAGGTATCACTATTATTGATGGGAGCAATAATTTTGTGGCTCTTGAAAGTGGAGTAGAAAACCAAGTGGTCTCTGGAGAAAATATCATGTTATGGCATCAAAGGCTTGGACATATTAAAGATAAGGGCCTTTGAATGTTGCATGGTAACGGTATGGTAGAAGGCATGTCTAATTTCTCTCTATATTTCAATTTCTGTGAACATTGTTTATCCCCTCTAGTGCTAAGAGGGCGGAAGGGATATTAGAGCTTGTGCATAGTGATGTGTTTGGACCTGTGTCAGTTCCATCACTGGGTAAGTCTATCTACTATGTCTTCTTTATAGATGAATTCTCAAGGAATACATGGATATATTTTCTCAGGAAGAAATCTGAAGTCTTTGACAGGTTTAAAGAATTTAAGGCTCTCATGGTAAATTAGACAAAGAAGAAGATAAGGTGTTGAGGACAAATAAAGGTTGAGAGTTCTGCAAAAAGTAATTTGAATAGTTATGTAAGAAGTGTGGTATAGCACGACAGAAGACTACTCCATACACACCTAAGAAAAATGGAGTTGCAAAAAGAATGAATAGGATGCTAATGGAAAAGGTAAGAAGCATGCTCAATGGTGTCGGGTTAGGACAAGAATTCTAGGCAGAGGTAGTGGAGACTGCATGTTACTTGTTAACTAATCACCTTCATAAGTGTTAGAGGATAAGATTGCACATGAGGTATGGACTGGTAAGAAAACCTCTCTTTCACATATGAGGGTATTTGGCTGTGAGGCATATGTACATGTTCCAAAGGAGAAAAGAACCAAGTTGGATAGTAAATTTGAATGATGCATTTTTATTGGGTATAAGGATGGTTTAAAAGGTTATAAGATTTGGAACTGAGAAACAAGGAAGGTTGTGTAGAATTGAGATGAGGTGTTTAGAGAGGTGAAATATGTTATTAAACATGAATTCCTACAAAAGGAACCTGAGAAGATAGAGTTTGAGCTAAATGAAGAAGAATCAGACTCTAGAGCAAAACAAGAATAAAAAAATGAAGAGCCAGAAACTCCAACTTTAAGCAATTCAGTTCAAGAGAGAAGGCAACCAGAAAGGTATAGTCCATTTGATTTCTGTTTAAATTTTTCTTTATGTATTATTGATGATGATCCCATAACTATTAGGGAGGCTGTAGATTCAGAGGATGGTAAACTATAGAAAGAGGCCATGGTTGATGAAATGACATATTTGGACAAAATATGAGGCTTGGGATATGGTGGAGTTGTCGGCTAGAAGGAACCCAATGGAAGCAAATGTGTGTTTAAGATGAAGATGAATGCAGAAGGCAAGGTGGAGAAATACATAACTCTGTTGGTAGTAAAAGGATATTCCTAGGTGTCAGGAATTGATTTTGGTGATATTTTTTCTCCTATTGCCAAGTTAGCATCTATTAGATTACTTTTATATGTTGTTGTTGCTTTTGATTTTGAGATAGAACAGATGGATGTGAAGACAACATTTCTTCACATGGATTTGGAAGAAGAGATCTACATGAAGAAAATTGAAGACTTTGCGCTGAAGGGTAAGAAAGAAATGGTGTGCAAGTTAAAAAAGTCTCTCTATATATATTAAAACAGTCACCAAGGATGTGGTATCATAAATTTGATGCATATATACAAGGACTC
Organism: Pinus tabuliformis; assembly: GCA_031772625.1. Taxonomy (NCBI): domain Eukaryota; kingdom Viridiplantae; phylum Streptophyta; class Pinopsida; order Pinales; family Pinaceae; genus Pinus; species Pinus tabuliformis. Next base: position 1,057,346,785 of record CM062813.1, read on the forward strand.
ATCTTTATCAGAAGCAAAGTGGATCACTATGTGTATTTTAAATTAATTGGTGACCATGCTATTTATTTGGTCTTGTATGTGGATGATATGTTATTGATTGGAAATGACAAAGAATTATGCAATATTTGAAGACCCAATTATCCTCCAAATTCGACATGAAGGATCTTGGTGTTGTAAACTATAATCTGGGCATGGTAATTAAATGAGATCGGGCAAAGAGGAAGCTTTGGTTAAACTAGAGGAAGTATGTTGAAACAATACTGCAGAGGTTTAATGCGCAAGATAGTAAATCGGTGAAGGTTCCTATTCCTACAGGTGTAAAGTTATCTACTGAATAGTGTCCAAAGACACAATAAGAGGAAGAGGACATGTCCCATGTTCCATACGCAAGTGCAAACGGTAGCCTAATGTATGAAATGGTTTGTACTAGACCAGATATTGCACATGCAGTGAGAGTATTGAGTAGGTTTATGTCAAAACTAGGGAGGGAGAATTAGACATTAGTGAAGTGTGTTTTTAGGTATTTGCGTGGCACTAGTGATTATAGTCTGTGCTACCAAGGAAGACCAGGATTGGACAATGTTTTGTAAATTCGTGGCTTTATTGATGAAGACTAGGCTGGAGATTTGCATTAGAGAAGATCTACAAGTGGGTTTGTGTTTAACCTATTTGGAGGAGTAGTCAATTGGATGAGAAAGAGATAGTCTGTAGTGGCACTTTCAACTAGAGAGGAAGAATGCATGACAACCATCCTTTGGTTGCAGAGATTGTGTTCAAGTATGGGGTTAGTATAATGAGCTGTAAGGATAGACTGTGACATCCAAAGTGTGATTTTCTTGGAAAATAACCCTGCTTATCATTCAAAGAAAAAGCACATTGATGTTCAATATCACTTTGTGAGGGATATAGTTGAGGACAAGAAGGTGTTGATGGTAAAGGTGGACACTTTGAAGAATGTTGCAGATGCATTGACGAAGTCTGTGAGCACTGAGAAGATTTCTTGGTGTAGAGAAACAATGGGCATTGTCGAGCTGGAACAATGACTAAGCCCTGTTGTGACACCTTGTGTGGACAAGAAAATAACAAGTGGGTTAATGGTGAGTGTGTGCTATATTATTTCCATGACTTGTCGCATGTGCAAGGTGTCATAAGGGGGGCAATAGCTCCCTTTGTCGGGGGGTTTACAGGGGGGTTGTAGACCACCCCTTGCACGGGGCCTCGAGATTTTATTTTTACCTATATATATGCGGACCCAAGGATGGGGGGCGGACCCAAAGATGGTGGGTGGACCTACCCATGGTTTTGTGCATGGGTTTTCAACATGGTTTTAGGCATGATGGTTTTTTGCCCATGGTATTTTGTAGATCCAGTCAAGGGAACTATGGTTATGTTCTAATCGAGGGTTAATCGACTGGGGTTTATGAATGCTTCGACATTTATATATATGTATTGTAACACTGAAAGGAATATAATGAAAAATCAATATAGTATTCCTAGTTTTGGGATCCAGGGGAAAATCTCTATCTATATTTGCTTTATGTTCTCGCCATTGTATATTTTCTATTTTTTAAGAATTCATTTTCAGGAAATTTTTGTATAGGGTTAAAACCTACAACCAAGGGTCAGTACATATGTATTAATATGTACATATTTGCGAATAATATGCATCATACGAGTTTATATTACTTCTTCCTATCAATTTAGTGTGAGTTTTTGAGGCTGACTCATCATCATTACTTAAGGAAAACCACATCACCTACAATTACCCACTAGTGGTCTGTAAGGGGGCAGGATTTCACTTATGCTAGATGCCTCTGGGCCTTGAGCCTTTAACATGTTTCCTTATTTCCAAGAAAGATGAGCTCTTATTCAAGTAGAAGCAATTTCAAGGCATACTCCAACCCCATTTTAAAAGGTATCTATGACTCATATATTAATTATTTTATCATTAATGATCATAATAATACTAAGAATTTAAAATAAAATTATAAATTAATTATTTCTTAATTTTGATAATGTATGATGAATGAGGTAAGTGTCTTGATGCTTATCCACATTTACCAGACATTTTAATTTATTCAATATGCACATTGACTAAAATATTTCAACATCAAATATACATAGAAAAAGATATTGATTCCTGTTCCATTGATAAGTGTTTTCTAGTTAAAAGGGTAAGTGAGATTTGTAATTTATTGATGTTTAATATGGAGTCAACATATAACATTTTAAAAATATCAATACAAAAATTAATTCATTGTGTATGTGTGTGTGTGTTTTCCAAGGAATCTATATATATATATATATATATATATATATAGTTGTGTGTGTGAGAGCGTGTGTGTGTTTATCCCATGCATATATGCTTTCTACTTCCCATTGTGGGGAGGGTGTGTGTTTAAAAATACACTAATAAAAAAAAAACATTTTAACATGGACAATGTCGAGCATAAATAAAATATTTCAATACCTATGTTGAGTCAAATATTATAATGTCAATTATGCAAACATTTTTTTATGTGTGGTTCACAAACACTCGAGATCAGTGGCCACTACTTCCACATAAACTATCTAGACAAATCCACCTGAAGGGATCAGTTCTTGTCAACTCATTAGCAGAGCCTAATCCCAAGGGCGTTGAGGAGAATTGACACCATGAACACCCATTGGCAAGGTGCTTTAACGATGGGAGATCAACCAATTAAGCTAACCCTTGGGTCTGTTAATTATGTATACATTATATAAAGAAAATGAAAAAAATGTTATAGCTAAAAGATTTTATTAATGTGTTTCTCAAAGTGAAGGAGATATGTATTTCTTTCAATGCTAACCATGCAGTTCACACATGGTGTGTGGATATATATATAGATAGATAGATGGATAGATATAACCAACATAAATCCATATTAACCCAGATTTATCAAGTGACAAGAGGGATCAAATCTCTTGAGGTGCAAACTTTTCTTTAAGTTTTGCACTCTAAAAGAGGTTTACACCACAAGAAATTTGATCCCTCTAAAGATTTAATAGATCTAGGTTAATATGGATCTATGTTGGCAAACATTTTTTTTCAAAATTTATTTATGGGAAGTATATATATATGACAAAGGAAAAATATAAATAAAAGATTATGAATTTCTCCTCAAAAAATAAAGATTTAAATTCAAAGAAGTAATTATTAGGCCAAGGAGATTTCTTTACTCCACAAATAGAGGAGTTAAAAACACCAATTTGATGCTTTAAACCATAACAATAAAATACAATTTGGTTGACCTTGGTCAAGGGAAACCAAACCAGTGGCCAAACCATAATTGTTTTATCATCCATATAAAATAAGTATAACAATTCAACAAAATATCTAGACATCAAAATTTAGTAATTAGATGAAAATTAACCAAACCATAATTATTTTATCATCCATAAGCATAACAATTCAACAAAGTATCTAGACATCAAAATTTAGTAACCAGACAAAAATATTGACTAATAAATTATTATTATAACTTTATATATTTATATTTACATAACATTTTTTAAATAAAAACAAAAAAACCAAACTTTAAACATCAAAGTTTTGAAAACAATGTAATTAATATTAAAATTTTATTTTAAAAAATCAAATTTAATTAAAAATAATAATTAAGCAATATTTTATAATATTTTCCTATTTATAGAGATGATATTAAATAAGCGACATTAGTAGTGTTAATTTAAAGTGTTGATTTTGACAAAGTTAGTAGTGTTAATTTAAAGTGTTGATTTTGACAAAGTTAGTAGTGTTAATGATGTAGGAGCATCTAGACTTAGCCAACAATGTGAAAGTCTGTTCACATGTTGTGGCTAAGCAAGTTGAATTTCACTGACCCAAGTGGTCAAAATTCAGTTTTTACCAAGAGGGTTGGATCTCTCAAGAAATGAGTTGTATCTCATTATTGTAACAGTTAGAAATTGTCTTATTTTTGATTCAAAGATAAGTTGTTAGCATAGGTGTATGATAGAGCTGGAAATTAGAGATTTGACTGTTAGAATGTTTGAAAATAGAGATTGAGTTGTTAGGTAGGATTGGATTGATAAAAAGAAGAAAAATATAATGCAAAAGGATTGTTGGAGATGAGAGAGGATTGAGTGAAGCGAGAGTCAAGTAATAGAGCGTAGATTTCCAGATTGAAATGGAGGTCTTTTTAATTGCTGTAATCAAGCAAGAAGGCCAAGACTCTGTAAGTGTTATTGTATTGAATAAATGATTCAGTGTGTGTTAATGTGTCGTTTCCATTGAAAAATCTCGTTGCCTCTGTTTATTTTCATTTGGAACAAATAAATCACTCTTCTTTGTTTTATGCTTTACGTTATAAAACTCGGAGTTCAACAGAAGTTACAGTCCCAAGTGTTAATAATAGTGGTTGAAGCCTGCTTAAATCCCATTCGTTGATCTAAGTTCCAAACAACGATGTGAAATCTCGCCGACTGTTGGATCATCCCATATCGCATCACAATGTTTGTTTACGAGGGAACAGACCTCAGGCCTTAAAGAATTGCGATGTGCGATCATCACAATATTGCATCGCAAACAAACAATAGAGTGTGATCGGTCAGTGGTCTTAAGAAATTGCGAAGAGCGATTGTGAAATATCGCATCACAATATTTCAACGGGAAAGGAAATGAGTCTCAAACCTTGTGAAGCAGCGATGTATAACATGCGATGCAATCGTTGAATTAAATCACATCGCAATGATTTAAAGAGGAATGCACTAGGCCTTGAACCGTTGCAACTTGCGATAGCGATATAACGTGGACCGTTGGATCAATGTGTTGTGATATATGGTGTACCACCAAGCGATCTATATTCAAAGGGGAAATACCAATGTTCGAGATTTTACAAAGGAAATCCGATCAGAGCAGTAAAAGGTTGGACTGTAAAGGGAATTGAAACGCGGGGCCGATTGTTGAGATTTCTTTGAAACAATTGGTTCCTGCGTCATTTGTGGTATCAGAGAACAAAGAGATTAAGGTTGATTACAGTAAACATGCTGCCAAGGAGAGGAGCTGACATTGGTTGAGGAAGACTGGAAGCAAATTTAGTTCTGCTAGAGGAGATCCGAAGTCTGCGTACGAGGATGGAAACAATTGAGACTGGTCAGAGAAGAACACTATTGAAAATGCAACAAGATGATGGAGCTTAGTGGAAAAAAGTCGCCTTCACTAAGTGGGCCCACAAGCTATTTTTGGCGCAAATTCTATTTTTAGACATATGGATCATGGTCTATGAGTTGTAGGATGCTATTTGTGGATGACTGGTCATGTTGGTAAAAATAGATGGACTTCTATTTTTAAACATATGGGCAGTTTCTATTTTTAGACCGCCAGGCTAAAAATAGAACAGTCGAATATTATTAGCTCTTAATAATATTTGGACTATAAACATTATCTTATCCTCTTGGAACACTTCAGTTCGAGCTACGGATGTGGCACATGCAACTGTCAGAAGGAAATACACTTTTCTTATGGGTTAGTTGAGCTATTGCATGATGGACTTTAGTTAGAACTCAAGTGATTGAGTTTGGTGGAGTTGATTGAGGAGTTGATGGAGTTGTGTTCAGTTTGACTTGGTTAAATTAGTTGTATTTAGTCTAACTACAGAATACGCTAGTGATGAGTGATGTGAATTAATTTTTAAATTAATTCACTAATTATTAACTCATAAAGCAACTAAAGAATACATCAGTTAACTCAGTGCATGGACAGTTCAGTGGAGACAGGTGTTAGAGGTTGAGATTGCTATCAGTTGTGACTATAGTTGTGCATGAGATTTGCACAATCAATGGGATTGAGTAACGCCAATGAGGATTGCATGGTTCAGCCAAGGAAATATGAGTTTGCTTCAGCCATTCATCATTATTCTCATGCAGGATTGCGCAGTGGAGGCAGGCAAACAGTGGAGGAGATTTGAGACATCAGATCTGAGCTAGTTTGTGTGTAATAGGTGGAGATAGTACTGAGTACTTGTGAGGAGTATTGTACTATGCATTGTCACATGTTATCAATCATTATAATATATAGATAGTGTGGGGTTTTCAGCTGTATGCTTTCCCCGGGTTACACATTGTGTTAATGTATGCATGCGATTGATGTTTCATTGTTTTTAATGCTGCTAAATTGATGATCAACATAGAGGAGGTTATGTATTATGCATGTATTCCACAATAGTGTGTAATCGGGATAATCTCTATGAATAAGTGTCAAATTATTCAAAATTTCTACATGGTATCAGAGCAGAGTTGATCATCAGATCTATTATTCAGAAAGTGTTTACATTTTATTTCTTCAGGCAGAGTCTGTAATTAGGCTAGGTAGCCTCTGGATTCATCCTTCCTTTGGAAGGTGAGATATCTGGTAAAAGCCCATACAGTCAATCTCTGTACGAGAAATATTTTGTTCTCACGAATTTTAGATTAGAAGCGGTTGAGTTTTGAGCTGGTGGAATTCGAATTTGCAGCATTGTTTTCTTGGTCTCAAAGTTGAAATGTATTTCAACGGATTGCGATTGGAGTATGCTCTTGAGGGCAGCTCGAATTACATTGCATGGAAAGACAGGATGGAGGCGGTGTTAGATGACAATGGGTTGAAGGATTTCATAGATGCTGAAGTCCCAAAACCCACTGATGCTGCTAAAGTTGTGGCTTGGCAAAAGAAGAAAGCAAAGTGTCGAAGGATTCTGTTGGAGGGCGTGAAGGATCACATTGTGTCCAGCTTGCATGGAAAGGCTTCTCCATACTTGATGTGGAAAGCGTTGACAGATCTATTCCAAAGCAAGAGCGACCAGAGGAAGTTGGCGCTCAAGGATAAACTCAGAAACATTAAGTGTGAGAATGGAGATAGTATGCCTAGGTATCTCACGAAGTTCACCCAATGCCGGGATGAGCTGGGAAGTGTGGGGGTGACTGTCGATGATGAGGACTTGGTAAGCTTGGCTCTCCTTGGTCTTCCAAAGAGTTGGCATTCCTATCAGGACTCTATCAATGGTCGGGAGAAATTGCTAGGATGGGAGAGACTTTGGTCGGATCTTGTGCAAGAGAAGATCAGGCGGAATACCAGGGACGGATCTTCATCAAAGGCATCTGATGAAGAAAATTGTGCTTTGGCTGCCAAAGCAAAGAAGGGGAAGGAGAAGGGTTCTCTTTCCGAATCCAGTTCTTCCAATAATCGAAGAAGGTTGACAAGTCGAAGATGAGATGATTTCGTTGTCATGAGTTGGGCCATTATGCTACTAATTGCCCAAAGAAGAAATCCAAGAAAGGATCCGGGGAAGGATCTGAAGGTGAGGCACTTGCTTCACAGTTTGAATTGGATTTCACACTCTTCGCATGCATGGTTTCATCCATGGTGGGAAGTGGTTGGTTTCTTGACAGTGGAGCTTCTTTCCACATGACTGGTGACAAGAGATTGTTCAGTACTTTGGAGGAGAAAGATCTCCAGATACTCATAGCGATGGGTAATGATGAGAAGTATAGTGTCTCAGGTGTAGGCCTGGTTATTTTTCAGAGGGAGCATGGAGCTTGCCTTACCTTGAACGATGTCAAGTATGTACCAGGACTGCAGAGAAACTTGGTGTCGATCGCGATGTTGGAAGACAGAGGCTATGATGTAGTCTTTAGTAAGGGAAAGGTTTTACTTATACACATCATCACTAGACAGGTGAAGCAGAATGGTTCACGGGTCAAGAACCTGTATGCTCTTGAGGTTCAAGATGCATGCAAAGCCTTGAGTAGTGAGGCAACTGATGGAGATTTGGTGGTTGAGAGGGAGCATATATTACCTCTCAACATGCAGAGCCAGAAGAAGTCTCAGACAACTGTGGAGGAGCCACGATTGGTGCATTAGCTTCAGGAGGTTATGGAGTAGCCACAGCAAGGGTAGATGAGAGGAGATCGAGTAGAGACATCTGCTCATGCAGACCTCTAGTGGTGGGAAACTTCGAGCCAGGTGGGCTGAGGGATCACATGCAGCCATACCTCTAGGTAGGAGGTGGGGCGATATAGAGTGATCGTCCCAAGGAGGAGGAGCAGGATCCTTGAGGTACCCAACCTCTCATATGAGACCTTACTACGGGAGCCCCGATGTGGAGTAGCAGGAACTGACTGATTGGGTAGAAACAAATGCGGATGGAGTGGCAGAGAGAGTGACAGTGTAGGGAATCCCAGGACAGCGCATAGCTAGCAGGCTGCAACAATGCGAGAGGCACAAGTGTTTTGCACAGTGAAAGGTGGCACAGAGTAGTGTGCAATGGTGCGAGATACATGGTTGTTGAGAGGGAGTGTTGAAAATTCAACAAGATGATGGAGCTTAGTGGAAAGAAGTCGCCTTCGCTAAGTGGGCCTGCAGGCTATTTTTGGCGCAAAACCTATTTTTAGACTATGCAATTTTTAGACATATGGATCATGGTCTATGAGTTGCAGGATGCTATTTGTTGATGATTGGTCATGTTGGTAAAAATAGATGTACTTTTATTTATAGACATAAGTGCGGTTTCTATTTTTAGACTGCTAGGCTAAAAATAGAACAGTCAAATATTATTAGCTCTTAATAATATTTGGACTATAAACATTATCTTATCCTCTTGGAGCACTTCAGTTCGAGCTACGGATGTGGCACATGCAACTATCAGAAGGAAATACACTTTTCTTATGGGTTAGTTGAGCTATTGCATGATGGACTTCAGTTAGAGCTCAAGTGATTGAGTTTGGTGGAGTTGATTTAGGAGTTGATGGAGTTGTGTTCAGTTTGACTTGGTTAAACTAGTTGTATTTAGTCTAACTGCAGAATACACTAGTGATGAGTGATGTGAATTAATTGTTAAATTAATTCACTAATTATTAACTCACAAAGCAACTAAAGAATACATCAGTTAACTCAGTGCATGGACAATTCAGTGGAGATAGGTGTTAGAGGTTGAGATTGCTATCAATTGTGACTATAGTTGTGCATGAGATTTGCACAATCAATGGGAATGAGTATTGCCAATGAGGATTGCGTGGTTCAGCCAAGGAAATATGAGTTTGCTTCATCCATTCATCATTATTCTCATGCAGGATTGCGTAGTGGAGGCAGGCAAACAGTGGAGGAGATTTGAGGCATCCGATCTAAGCTAGTTTGTGTGTAACAGGTGGAGATAGTACTGAGTACTTGTGAGGAGTATTGTACTATGTATTGTTACATGTTCTCAATCATTACAATATACAGATAGAGTGGGGTTTTCAGCTGTATGCTTTCCCCGGGTTACATACTATGTTAATGTGTGCATGCGATTGATGTTTCATTGTTTTTAATGCTGCTAAATTGATGATCAACGTAGAGGAGGTTATGTATTATGCATGTATTCCGCAATAGTGTATAATCGGGATAATCTCTGTGAATAAGTGTCAAATTATTCAAAATTTCTACAAACAGCTAATGAAGGGGATGACAGTGCTAAAGAAGAATATTTTGAGGAGGAAGCAGAAGAGGAGGAAAATGAAACTACCAGAGTTGTTAAGATGTTGGCGAAAGTAGGAGGAAAACCAAAGGTGGAAATTCCTACGTATGAAGGGAGTCTCAATGCAGAAGAGCTAATGGATTGGATTAGGTCATTAGACAAATATTTTGACTATGAAGAGGAAGTTGATGACAAGAATAAGGTGAAATTTGCAGTTACCAGATTGAAGGGTCATGCAGCTATTTGGTGGGACGAGCTACAAACATCCAGAACAAGGAAAGGAAAATCCAAGATCAAGCAATGGGACAAAATGGTAAGTAAAATGAAAGCCAAATTTATGCCTAAATATTATCAGTTAAATCTTTTTAAACAGTTGCAGAATTTAAGGCAAAAAGGAATGACTGTTAGAGAGTACATAAAAGAATTTTATAGATTAAGTATTAGAGTAGGACATGTAGAAGATGAAATGGAGAAGGTAGCCAGATATATCAATGGATTACGATATGGCATACAAGATGAGATCAACTTGTTAAGTTTGAAGACTATTGAGGATGCCTATCAAGCAAGTTTGAAGGCAGAGGAGAAGATGTTGAGAAAACAGAATTAGAGGAATAGAGGAAGGAGCTCGGTAAGAGGTAGAGGAACTACCAAACCAAGGGGATAACAATGTCAGCATGAAGTAGGTAGTTCAAATAGCAGACCGCCACAAAGAGGGGATTTTAATAGAGGAATATTTGCACCCAGAGGAAGAGGTTGAGGAAGAGATGTTTGATGTTACACTTGTGGAGAATGGGGTCATGTGTCATGGGACTATCCTCATAATAAACCAGCAAGTCAGAGGAATGTGAATGTGGCTAAGGTAAAGCCAAAAACACCTCGACTTATAGAAAAGGAAGAGCCCCTTGAAGTAGGAGAATCTTTGATGCTGAGAAGGACATTGCTTAAGACTAAGAAAGATATTGAAGAACCAATGCAGAGGAAGAAATTATTCAGAACTACCTGTAAATCAAAAGATATGTGTTGTAAATTAATAATTGACAGTGGAAGCACTGATAGCTTTGTTTCTACAAAGATGGTGGACAAACTCGGATTATTAAAGACAGTGCACCCTACTCCTTACATAGTGTCATGGTTGCAAAAAGGACATTTGATTATTGTGACAGAACAATGCAAGGTTGAAATATAGATTGGTACGTATAAGGATGTAATATTATGCGATGTAATGCCAATGGATGTATGCCATGTATTGCTGGGAATACCGTGGCAGTTTGATCGGAAAGCTATTCATGATGGGAGGAAAAACACTTATACTCTGGAGAAAAATCGAAATAAACATGCATTGCTTCCATTGAAGGATGATGCTGACAAAGGAGCACCTGGAAATAGTGTTATGCTGATGAGCAGAAAGGAGCTATTACAAGAGATTGGAAAAGGTGAAGAAATTCATTTTGCTGTCATAGGGAGATTGAAAGTAATTTTAACTTCCACAAACTTAGATGATTTACCTGAAGAAATAAAAACTCTGTTAAATGATTTCGCTGATATTATTGTGGATGAGTTTCCAAATGCATTGCCACCAATCAGGAGTATTAGTCATCATATTGATCTAATACCAGGAGCAAGTTTGCCAAATAAAGTAGCATACAAATTAACTCCTCAAGGGAATGCAAAATTTGGGAGACAAGTGCAAGAACTGATGGATAAGGGACTAACCAAAGAGAGTCTTATTCCATGTGTTATATCAATAGTACTCAGTCCAAAGAAAGGAGGTGAATGGCGGATGTGCATAGATTCCAGAGCCATAAATAAGATCATAATCATGTATAGATTTCCTTTGCCACACATGGATGATTCAATGGATTGTTTGAGTGGATGAAAGTATTTTACTAAAATAGATCTAAAGAGTGGATATCCTCAAACAAGAATTCGAGAAGGAGATGAATGGAAGACTACATTTAAAACAAATAGTGGGTTGTATGAGTGGTTAGTGATGCCTTTTGGACTCACTAATTCACCTAGCACGTTCATGAGATTGATGAACGAAGTCTTGAAGGAATATGCAGGCAAGTTTGTGATTGTTTATCTTGGTGATATTCTAGTTTTTAGTAAAAGTAAGGAAGAACATCTAGAGCATCTTAAATTGGTTTTAAGAACTCTGCAGAAAGAGAAACTACTGATAAATATGAAGAAATGTAGTTTCATGAAAGAAGAATTAATTTACTTGGGATTTGTAGTTTCTAAAGAAGGATTGAAAATGGATCCAGAGAAAGTCTAAGGAATTTTGAACTGGTCTATTCCTAGAAATATATTTGAGGTAAGAAGCATCCATGGTCTTGCAAGTTTTTACAAAAAGTTTATCAGAGGTTTTAGTCAGATTTGTGCACCAATTCTTGAAACAATTAAGGATATTAATCAGCCGTTCAAGTGGATAGAAGCAGCAGAAAAAATTTTAAATTGTTGAAGAGGAAAATCACAAAGGAATCGATTTTAGCTTTTCCTGATTTTGAAAAAGTATTTCAAGTTGAAATAGATGCTAGCGGAGTTGCAGTTGGTGCAGTTCCGAGTCAGGAAAAAACACTGATAGTGTACTTAAGTGAGAAATTGAATGAAGCGAAGAAGAAGTATTCTTGTTACGATAAAGAGTTTTACACTATTGTGCAAGCCTTGAAAACAATGGAGACATTATTTGCTGCCAAAGGAATTCATATTGTATTTGGACAATCATGCATTACAGTTCATAAATAACCAGCCAAAATTGAACTAGAAGCATGCCGAGTGGGTAGAATTTTTGCAGAGCTTTACTTTTGTGATAAAGCACACAAGTGGTATTTTGAATAAATTTGTTGATGCGTTGAGCAGGGTAAGTTTTATTGTGAAAGAATTCAAAGCTGGTGTTGTAGGATTTGAAGAAATGATTGAAATGTACAAAGATGATGCAAATTTCAAAGATATCTATACAACAGTTCAAAATCCAATAGTGCATAACAAAAGTCAATGGTTAGATAATCTCATCCAAGGAGGCTTATTGTTTAAAGGCAACAAGTTGTGTATTCCCAAATGTTCTATGAGGAAAAACATAATAAAGGAGAAACATAGTGGAGGATTATCTGGTCACTTTGGACAAGATAAAACCTTTTCTTAGGTGAATGCTTTTTATTATCAGCCATTTCCAATACCGGACCGACTGTGGGATGCAGTTAGCATGGATTTTGTTTTGGGATTACCTAAAACTCAAAGAGGGAATGATTCCATTTATGTTGTGGTAGATAGATTTTCCAAGATGGCACATTTCATTGCTTGTAAGAAGAATAGTGATGTAACACATATAGCTAATCTATTTATTTATTTATTTTTTCAGAAATTGTAATATTACATGGATTTCCTATAAGTATTGTGTCTGATAGAGATACAAAGTTTGTAGGACATTTCTGGAGAAATCTTTGGAAGAAACTAGGAGCTAATCTCAGTTTTAGTTCAACATACCACCCTCAAATAGATGGACAGACCGAAGTAGTAAATAGGAGCTTAGAAAACATATTGAGAAGTTTAGTGTATCAAAATCCTAAGCAATCGGATTTAGCACTAGTTCAGGCTGAATTTGCTTATAATGACACTCCAAACCGAAGTACTTGAATGAGTCCATTTCAGATTATTTTTGGAATGAATCCAAGAGGTGTGTATGAGCTCAGAAATTTGGGTAAACAATAGACAAGAAGTGCAAAAGTTGAAGAGTTTGCAGAACATATGCAAAGACTTCAAGAAGATGTCAAATGCATATTGCAGGAAAGTAGTGGTAAATACAAACAAAGAGTGGATATGAAAGAAGAGAGAAAGAATTCCAAGTGGGAGATTTAATGATGGTATATTTGAGAAAAGAAAGATTTCCTGCTAAAACTTATAATAAACTAAAAATGAAAAAGATAGGACCATGTAGAATTGTAAGAAAGTTTTCAGCTAATGCATATGAAATTGAATTGCCAGAAGGGATTGGAATATCACCTATTTTCAATATTGTAGATTTGTATCCATACAAAGGGACATAGATAGAGCTACATGAGGAAAATATAGAAGATGAATTTCAAACCTTGAGCTGGGAAGAACAAATGCCAAAGGCTGCTAAGAAAGAAGTTGAATCTATTTTGGAGAAAAGAGTATCTAAAAGAACCAGAGGACAAATTTATTTTCAATATCTAGTCAAATGGAAAGGACAACCAGTGGAGGATGCTAGCTGGTTGACAACACTAGAGCTGCAGAAGTACGGAGTAAGCCCTGAAAGTCTGAAGGATGATTCTTTTCTTCCCCGAGAGTCTAATGCAGGAGCATTTGGACTTAGCCAACAATGTGAAAGTCTGTTCACATGTTGTGGATAAACAAGTTGAATTTCACTGACCTGAGTGGTCAAAAGTCAGTTTTTACTGAGAGGGTTGGATCTCTCAATAAATGAGTTGTATTTCATTATCGTAATAGTTAGAAATTGTCTTATTTTTAGATTCAAAGATAAGTTGTTAACATAGGTGTATGATAAAGCTGGAAAATAGAGATTTGACTGTTAGAATGCTTGAAAATAGAGATTGAGTTTTTAGGTAGGATTGGATTGATAAAAATAAGAAAAATGTAATGGAAAAGGGTTGTTAGAGATGAGAGAGGATTGAGTGAAGCGAGAGTCAAGTAATAGAGCGTAGATTTCAAGATTGAAACTGAGGTCTTTTTAATTGCTATAATCAAGCCAGAAGGCCGCGACTCTACAAGTGTTATTGTATTGAATAAATGATTCAGTGTGCGTGAATGTGTCGTTTCCATTGAAAACTCTCGTTGCCTCTGTTTATTTGCATTTGGAACAAATAAAGCACTCTTCTCTGTTTTATGCTTTACGTTATAAAACTAGGAGTTCAACATAAATTAAAGTCCTTAGTGTTAATAATAGTGGTTGAAGCTCACTTAAATCCCAACCGTTGATCTAAGTTACAACCAACGATGCGAAATCCCGCTGACCATTGGATCATCCCATATCGCATCGTAATGTTTGTTTACGAGGGAATGAACCTCATGCCTTAAAGAATTGTGATGTGCGATCATCACAATATCACATCGCAAACAAACAGTGGAGTATGATTGGTCTGTGTTCTTAAGAAATTGTGAAGAGCGATTGCAAAATATCACATCGCAATATTTCAACAGGAAAGGAAATGGGTCTCAAACCTTGTGAAGCTGCGATGTATAACATGCGATGCGATCATTGAATTAAATCACATCACAATGATTTAAAGAGGAAAGCACCAGGCCCTGAACCCTTGTGACTTGCGATAGTGATATAACGTGGACCGTTGGATCAATGTGTTGCGATCTACAGTGTACCACCAAGCGATCTCTATTCAAAGGGGAAATACTAGTGTTCAGGCTTTTACAAAGGAAATATGATCAGGGTAGTAAAAGGTTGGACTATAAAGGGAATTGAAACGTGGGGCCGATTGTTGAGATTTCTTTGAAACAATTGATTCCTGCGTCAGTTAATTTTGGCAAACTGAATATAAGGTAGTTATACTTTTTATGTTTTAAAATTTTAATTTTTTTTGAGTATTTTATTTGTCATATTTATTTTAAATTTGTTTGAAAATTTTGTATTTGTAAAGTTTAATTATTAAAATTGAACAATCAAAGTGTTAATAGTAAAAACACGAGTGCTGAAATATGAAGTATGTTAATGTTTAACTTTCTGCAATACTTGGAAAATCATTTAGTGGTCCTATGGAGAACTATGAAGTATGAGTACATGAACATGTGGAGAAATATGAAGTATGGGTAATGTTCCACCTTCACTAGTACTTCCAAAACTAACTAAATTATGTAAGGAGAAGTATGAAATATAGGTATATGAATGTGTGGAGATATATGAAGTGTGGCACGCCGCACATCTTGGAAAATAACTAAGTGTGAAAATAGTCACATAAATGATTAAGTAGAAAGGGAAGATTAGGAAATGGTCATAGATGAATGACTTACTTAATGCAATTGAATCCCAAAAAATGAATATGTTGAGAAACATGAATGTGCAAAGAAATATGAAGTATGACATCATGCACAATTTGGAAATGGCTAAGCTTTTAATATATATATATATATATATATATATATATTCATATATTCATTTATTGTTGTTGTTGTTGTGTTTTTCATATTTTTTGCTAGCTTTGTATAGAATTAAGTTGAAAAAAAATTGTAATTACATAGTTCAATTGTTGAAATTTAATAATTAAAGTGTTAAAAGTAAAAATAAGTATGGAGAAATATGAGTGAGATGAAAAATATGAATGTGCGAAGAAATATCAAGTATGGGTAAAGTTCCACATTCAATGGTACTTGGAAAATGACTAAGTGACATGCGAAGAAATATGAAGTATGGGTACATGGATGTGTGAATAAATATGAAGTACGACATTCCACATAACTTGGAAAACGAGTGGGTGCGGTATACATGGTCACATAAATGACTAAGTAAAAAGGGAAGAGAAGGGGATATGTATGTGCAAGTAAACATGAATTTGCTTAAAAATATGTATCTCTGGAGACCAATAAATGCTCACATACATGACTAGATAAGAAAATAAGGTGGTTGGGCTTTTCGTCACTAGACAATCTCAAATTCTCAGACCACAATTGTCATGAGTTGTAAACCTTATCGTTGATGAGGTCTCATGATCCACTAATGAGTTGTTAGTGGGATATAGATCTAGAATGGTCAAATTAATGTACTTTAAATTCATATCATGAGATCAATACAAGATGTAGAGAATAACTAAAACTTTTATCCTAGTTTTCTTATTGTGTCTTGCTTGTGCTAGACTTAACATGGTATCAGAGCTATGGTTAAGAGAATTCAATAATATCAAAGCCATGGTCAAGAGAAGTAAATTTTAAGTCGAGATGATGGTCGTAACATGAGAATTAGAGCTCCTAGTGTTACGACCCATGAATAATCAACCGCTCTCTCTTAATCCATTGATGATATGTGATGAAAATTGCAAAGATATAATCTTAGACCCCAACGTGACTGGTAGGCTTAGTTGTTAATGTGACACGCAAATGATGTAGGACTTATTATGGAGGCCACAAAAGTTATTTTTTGTGTTTGGAATTGTGTTGATATTGAGGTTTTTTTTTCAATGAAATCCCCTTCCATTCTGCTTGTAGTCTCTTGAATTTCCCATCTCGAATCTATAGAGAATTGGATTTGATGCACATTAACCTACATGAAATGAGCGAACCTCTCCAATTTTAAGTGAAATTCTCTCAGTTTGGCCTCCAATGACACAACCTCAATGAATATTACCAAAAAATTGAGATCAACACTAAGAAATTCTTTATATTACAATGGGCGATATCCAAAAGAAAGAAGCTACTTTTATAGTTTATGGGCAAAAGGTGTCAATTATCAATGTGTAATTTTCTTGACAGGAGATTGGAATACATAGATCTAATTTTGCGGTCTATACTCATAATTTTGTAGACAAATAAATACAACCTACAATGTTGAATCACACAAGTGTATCTCACGTCATATGTAAAAGGAGAAAGTAATCTATAATAGATCCACCTGCCCCATGCACATTTGGAAAGAGGTGCACTCAAACAAACAAATAAATCGATGAATATAGTGGTATAAGGGGACAACCCAACAACTTCACATGTTCTATAATATTGTGAAAAGATCCCCACACATAGCAAACTCTACGCAAACCATCCACACAACCTTCAAATCAATGGAGGATTAATCCCATGCATAGATGGAAGAAGGTGTGTTTGTTTTTGCTTTTAAAATTTTATTTTAATTGCATATGAAATCTATGAATGAGAATGCCATTATTTATCATCAAAATTGTCCATACTTTTAATTAGTAAATGAACTGTCTTATTGTGAAGGGGTTCTTAGTAAAATTATTTTAATTAGAAAGTTTGAACGATGCATTTGTAAGCCCACCTTGTATGAATAGTGGTGGTGGTTCCTTTGTTGTTCTTTTTTGAATTATAAGGTCAATTTGGAAGTGTGATGCAACGCTCATAATAAACCATACAAGTATTGTATTGGAAGTGTGATGAAACATGTATAATAAGTTACACACCTATTTTATTTGAATAAGGGGGTCTAAAGACATTCGTACTTGTGTGCAATTGTGCATAATTTTTTGGATGCTTTGGTTGTTTATTATCTAGTACTTTGAAACTAAACTTTACTTTTGTAAACAAACCAATCACAAAAAAATACTCATTCGCTCATGAATAATAGTGGTCGGTTATCAAGAAGGATAATGGGGGATTGCAAATAGGAGCTAAAAGCATCCGGTTAAAGATAAAATTGTTGTTTGTTCCTCTTATCATTTGAATCATTAAGTTGATCATTGGACTATAAAATTGAAGGATAAATCACTCAATTGTACAAAAGGTAAAGTGCCAAACCATTTTGAAGTTAAGTGTGAAAGTTATTATGCCTAAAATTGAATAAGGAGGTCAAGTGAGTCATCAAAGTCAATAATTATAAAAATCACACTTTGGAGTGTATGATCGGTAGTACCCGACACCATAAGGTGGCTTAAAATCAGGCAAGCATGATATAAAAGAAGCAAGTAAGAAAGTGAGAGAGTGTGACAATTAAGTATACTATCAAACAAGAAAGTGCAAGTGAGCATGACAAGTGAGGGAGTTCAAGTGAAAATGATAAGTGAGCATGAGAATAGTAACAAATGGGTAAAGTAGGAAATTGTTTATAAAACCTGTCTCATGAAATCAAGGAATTACAAGAATATAAAAATGAATTGTAAGCTTATTGATATTCAAAATTAAATACATATGAAGAATCAATTAATTAATGTACTTCAAATAAAATTAAGAGAAAAGCATAATCAAATTGATGACATGTTTGATGCCAAATTTGCTGCTAATAACACCATACAAAACGTTGATGCAATTTGTGATACAAAAGATCTCATACAAAAGATTAATGCAAATTGTAATATAGATGACTCGTCTAAAAGGTTGATGAAGTTGTGATGACACAACATGTGATATAGATGAGATTATGTAAAGAGTTGATGCAACTTGTGACCCACAAGACATAATACAAATGATTGATGATCGATATGATACCTAATACCTAATGGATATGGAATCATACAATAAATTAATAAATGAAGCAATGATTGAAGATGAATCACAAGGACAAAGTGACAACAACAATAGTAGAAAATTGAAGAAACAAAAGAAAAACAAAATGATATTTCCAGGATGTTTGTTAGACCCTAGGAAGAATTATCATTCAGCAAAAATTGGCATAGATTAGGATATGACAAAGGCACCAACTTTCATATCCCAGATTACTCCAAACCAGTTCAGTTTGCGAGCACAAGATTTCATGAAGATATTGGTAATAAGTGCCAACATTGTCAAAGAGATGGTCATATGGAGAGTCAATGTTTTTATCTCCATCCTTGTCCTCATTGTGGGAAGATAAATCACTTAGCTAAAAAATATTGAAAGAAAAAGTGGTTAAGAAGACAATTCATTATGGATGGATTAATTCTTGTAGATGGAATCAAGATGTAAAGAAGTCACTTAAGTATTACTATATATTAAAGACAAAGGTAAAGACACACCTACATGAAGAAATGGTGAAAACAAAGATCTTTTAACTAGTTATTGTAGATGATTTTGGGCATTACCAAAATCCAAATTTATATATTCTCCAAAATTCAAACGTGAATCAAAGATGGTACTCTCCATGCCTCAAAGGGGGATCACATTGAAAAAATAAGACGCCCATACACCTTAAAAAGGGGAATACGATGGTTAGTGATAAACCAAAATCCACTGGTATCAATGGAAAATGGTCAGTGGTCAACCAAACAAACCACCAAATGAAGTGAAGATGGTCATTCGTCATTCGACAAAACCACAATATAAAGAATTAAAAACTCTAGCTTGGATCCTTTCGACCTTGAATAATTGAGGAACAAAAGATTCAAAATCTTTAACTTAGATCCTTTAAACTATAAAATTTTGAAAAACAGAAGAATCCAAAGCTCTAGCTTGGATCCCTTCAACAAACTTGTCACCTTGTAACTGACGAAGGGGAATATCACATAGAACTAATGATAGTCAGCCTTCACAATTCTAGTTCCTATCAATAAATCAAAATTCAGTTAACACTTGGGAATCCCAACATAACAACTAGTGTCCTCTACAAGCAATCAACAATCATTTCAGTTATTCATTGGGAATATTCAAACATGAAAAATGTTCACTTCTAGATACTAGTAGTTTTTTAGGGATATACGTTATGAAACCAGCTCACAAAAAGATAGAAAAGATAGATCAATGCCTTAGAATTCAACCTCTTCGAGGGGGAAACCTCCTTTACATTACATAAATGAACAATTCTTAGATGATACAAATGACAAGACCTCCTTTCTATATATAGGAGTCTAAGCGGTCATAATATAATCAGAGCCGACATAACAATAATAATGTAAGGGCACATTAATAACAATAGTGGGCTTCTATGGGGCACAATAGTAACAATATGGGGACTACATGGGCACAACAATATAATAAGGGGGTTGTACTAATAACAATAAGGGGTTACACTAGTAGTATAGGGGCCTAACATGCCCATCTCCTTCAAAAAGTGTTTTCCTCAACGCTTGAGTAGTTCTTGATGCTTATGTATAAAATTCTTGTCCTCCCATGTGGAATATTCAGCGGGTAAGTTCTTCCACTTGATGAGATACTCTGAAATTGATTGATTTCATAACTGTCAGGTTCTTGTTTCTGTGACTGCTCCAGGTTCCAATATGATTTTTCCTTCCTTTTCAAGTTTTGGCAATATTGTTTGAATTGGGATCTTCTACAACTTTTGAATGAGTGGCCATACTTCTTTGTCCTTCTTCCATTCATGCCTTGCTTCATTTATCCAATCTAGTTGGATAATAGAAATAACACAAAACAATGCTTCCACATCCTCATCCTTTCTTGAGAGTGCATCTGCAACAAAAAATTTCTTCCCTTTTCTATAGATGATGTCAAAGTCATAAACCAACATATTTGTGACCCATTTTTTATGTTCTTCTAATGATAATATTTGTTCTAAAATGTATTTAAGACTATCATGACCCATTTTTACCTTGAAGTGTCTTCCCATTGGGTAAGGTCACCATTTCTTAAGTGCATGTAGTATTGCCAACATTTCCTTCTCATAAATAGCTTGCTTGAGATGTAACCATAAAAATACCAAATCACCTACATCAAAACATTTTTCACTGCAATGTTGATCTACCTGTTTTTTCATTTGGTTCTGCACCAAAGTGGCATTATCCTTTAAAAGTTGGAGAACTTGTTGTTGATGCTCGATGTGATATTTCATTGCTTGAACCTTTTTCTTCTTGATATTTCCTTCTATCTTGAGAGTTTGAGGAGTGGTAATTTCTTCCAATGCTTTACACGATATGGTCGGATTCATTTCTTGATGCTCGATGTGATCTTTCACTTCTTGAACATTTTTCTTCTTGATATGTCCTTATATCTTGATAGTTTCAGGAGTAGTAATTCCGGCCAATGCATTACAAGATATGGTTGGATTCATTTTTTCTTTCTCGATGTGATCTTTCACTTCTTGAACCTTTTTCTTCTTGATATGCCCTTCTATCTTGATAGTTTGAGTGGTAATTCTTGCCAATGCTTTACAAGATATGGTCGGATTCATTTCTTCTTTCTCTGGGGTTGGGTCCTAGTGTGTATCCTCTTCTTTTGATGTTTCTAGATCCTTTTCTTCCTCCTCTTCATACTCTATGTAAAATAATTTCTTCTCAGCACACTTATGACCTTTAGTGCATTTTCTATCACAATTGTAACAAAGCCATTTTTCTATTTTCTCTTCCAATTGTTGTGGTGTAAGCCTTGTAGTTTGTGGAAGGCTAGGAGAAGAAACACTTCCATAATTATAGTCATGAGTGGTGGGATTCCTTGTTTTCATAATTTCGCTTTCAATTTTTCTTGTCAACTCAAATGCCTCCTCTAATGAATTAGGTTCCCAAAAACGAACCTCATGTTGAATGTTATCCTTAAAGTCCCTATGAAGACATCAATCCTTTGCTTCTCTCGAATATAATTTACCCTTTTATTCAATTTTTGAAAGTCTTAAATGTGCTCTTACATTGAACCCTTTTTTTTTGGGATTTATCAATTGGCTAAAGAAAGAGTTTCTCTTTGTATCCTCATAATGTGCTATCATTTCCTCCGTGAAAATTGACCACGTGACAAGTGGTTTACGAGAACAAAGCCCTTTATACCATAAGAATTGATTTGGTTCTAAATAATTAGATGCAATACATACCTTTTGTAATAGTGGTACAACATGTAGACTAAAATATTTCTCCATCTGTAGTATCCAATTTACCGGATCCTTGCCATCAAACTTCCTCATATCGCTTTTTCTTGATTTTAGGATCTCGATATTGAAATGACTGTAACTCTGTAGTTTCAGATCTTCCAATTCTAAAATCCTGACCTGTAGTAGCCCTTTGCGTCCTATTTCCAATGCCACCAATCTGATCCATATTGGATTCTCCAAGGAAAAGTTATGCCAAATCTCCAATGGTGACCTGATTATAGACTAGTTCAGTAGAGTGAACTTGTACAACATGAAACGTGTCACTGTTTAGACCTTTGGATCTAAAAAATGTATACAAGAAACTATAGTCCGTCCTCTTTTTGTAACTTCTTATGAAATTTCAATCCGATGCTCAGAGAGACAGTTATGATGATTTTCCCCAAGTCACCTGTTTGGAATGTAATTCGGGAGTCTACAAAAACCCTAACTTCCTCAGACTATATCTCCGAAAAGATAGTGAGACAGGATTTGAAATTTGGAGCCACGGTTTAGACCGATTTCGTCTCAAATGGGTTTTTTTCTTAGATCTTGAAACTTCGTAGCGAAATAGTTATTGCGAAAATCCCACAATGTCCTGTTTGGGGCAGCGAAACCCTAGAATCCATAGCTCTGATACCAAATGTTATGAAACCAGCTCAAAAAAGGATAGAAAAGATAGATCAACGCCTTAGAATTCAGCCTCTTTGAAGGGGAAATCTCCTTTACATTACACAAATGAAAAATTCTTAGATGATACAAATGACAAGACTTCCTTTCTATATATAGGAGTCTAAGGGGTCATAATATAATCAGAGCTGACATAACAATAATAATGTAAGGTCACAATAATAACAATAGCGGGCTTCTATGGGGCACAACAATAACAATATGGGGACTACATGGGCACAACAATATAATAAGGGGGCTGTACTAATAACAATAAGGGGTTACACTAGTAGTATAGGGACCTAACAATATATTCATCAAATCTCAATTGAACAATTTCATATTGAATACGACACAAGTTAAAGGTACAAATATTTAAATTTGCGATTATGGGTGGGGGGGGTTGGGGATATTAGATTACGAGTCCCTAGATAATCACAAAGTCTGAGTTGTAAAATTATATTTAATGAGATGTTATCATGATCTAATGATGAGTTGTCAGTGGGCTCTAGTAGATTTAGAATGGTAAAATTGGTGTACTATTCATACAACAAGATCAACACATGGCGTTGTGAATGGCTAAAGCCTTTCCCGCCAATTTTCTTATTGTGTCTCGCTTGTGCTAAACTTAACAAAGATAAGGTAATTATGCATAAAAATAACACCTAGTTGGGATAAGTGAATATTACTTCTATGAAACATTGTTCATATTTAATTAAGATTGAATTTGCATCATAGGCTATGGTAAATTAAAGATACCAAAACAAATTCTATTTTTTTTCAAAATATTTAAATAAACACTAACTCTATTTTTTCAAAAGAATTATGCATGATTGGGAATTGCATCCACTACAGCATTAATTGAAATTGTCCATAATTCGTCCATTACAATGCTTAAATAATGTGTTGGACACCTAATCCTCTATGGGTTAGTGTGGAAGCCGAATAGACAAAAGGAGTCCAAGAGACCTTGGGATGTGGAACCCAATGGTCACAACATGTACTATAAATGTATATCATTTGTTAATAAAATGGTATTCTTATGTTTTATCTTTCAGATTATGTTGCTGCCATGTGTGTTTAACATGGTATCAGAGCAGCAGGCGTATTCTTGCCCTGCATAATTACTTTGAGTCATTTGTTTTATGGCCTTTATGTGTAGGTAATTTTTGCCATCACTTATGCATTTCATGAATATTTACTCAGCTAAATTATAGCTGCAACCTCTGTCATTTCTCTAGCTCTATTTTTAGCATTCCTAAAATTAGTTGTAACTCCTTGTATCAGTTTTTCTGCCATAATCATTTTTTGCGCCCTCTGTGCTCCCTGGGCTGTCCATAATTGTCCTCTCTGCGCTCTCTGGGCTCTCTGCTATAATCATTATTGGCATAGTTTTTTTGTATGGGTGTAAAGTTTCCTTTACCCACTTCTGTCCCTTGGTTTTCCTGAAGAGGAGCGGGTTGGGGTTTGGGAGTAGCAAAATCCATTAATTGCTGGAGGAGGAGTCTACACCAGCCAAGTTATTCGTTGGATTAAAGCTCTTAAATGGTGGTTTTCACTGGAGACCATTGCCTGGAATGCATAAGTTAGTGGCAGTTACATTCACATTGCCGAGCAAACACCATTTAACGCGAGGATTGCATTCTATTTGGTAGCAGGAACCGCAAGCACGTCCATTGTTTAAAAGAGCACTGCTAATAGCTACGGTATCTTTTCTATAACCTTGGCCGTTCAGATTGCTGTATCCACATGCATTACCTTTTCTTCTAGAAATCTCTCCATCGCCATATAATGTTGCATTTCCTTCTTGCCTGACATTACCTCCCTTCACTGCACGCGCTATCATGCCTTGAGAAAAGCGATAAGAGTCAAAGGGATTACTTGTATTTTTGATGGTGCGTCTGCTGTGAGGGAGAAGCGTTTAGAGGCATCATTCTTTTCCGCCATTACCATACCTATTATCTTTAACACTGTCCAATTACATTAATCTAGTCTGGTATTCATGCAAAGGGGATTTGCGTTTAGGATTTAGGCTTATTCATTTGTCTATGTCTATCTAGGAGTCGCCCATTCGACTCTAAGAATGAGGTTGTCGTCACCATAGCCATTGAGCTTATTATTAGCCCTCTGCACACTATCTCCTCCCTCCATACATAGTTTACTTCCATACATAGTCGACTCCAATACATAGTTTTCTTACTGTGGCATAGATCTATAATAATGCGTGCATGCTTTAACAAGAATCTAGGTGGATCAATGAAATAAGCATTTGTGATCAGTTAAAAAAAATACAGGTCTGTCTTCATAATTGTACCATATATTTGTATCACTGAAACATGAAATAGACACTGCGTGAGAAGCGCGTGAGAACTTATGGCCTGGTTTCATGTGTGAAGATAAGAATATTAGATGGTTGATGGGTTGCATATCAAGTTCAACAAAGATCTACGAGCGCAAATTGAGTCACGGATGCTTTCCAAAGTGAAGAAGCAAAGGCTATGTCATGGCTTAAACAATTTGCTGCAGAACTTGAACTATGTTCTACATCAGATCTATCAAACAACAATTTTTGTTTGGTGTTGGTCTGCCTACTGCAGACTGTAAGTCTCAGTTCAGGGATGCTACTGTCCTCAAAAAAATGAAAGGATTCATCAATTTCAATTTCCGACTAACTAATAAGAGACTGTTTTGTTTTCAAGCGTGCTATTTGTAATGTTCATCGATGCCGAAGATCGAATGAGGGTTTCATACCTTTACAGTGGGAACAAAAACATATTGTGTTTGAATTTGAAGATTTCATGAAAGTATTTGTTTACAGGTGTGTCAAATACCACATTTTGATCATTATCTTGATGAGGGCAGTTTAAATTCAATCTTGAACACTAAGAAACTATGCAGTAGCAAGAAAACAACATTGTGGAGCATGATTTGGATAGTGCTGAGAGTCAAAATCGCTGAAGCATTATGAGAAATTGTGCAGTAGCGATCAAACAACAACATCATGGAGCATCGTGTGGACCGCTCCTAGAATCAAATTCGCCAAACCAGAAGTACCTAAGTGCTGGATAGAGATGTTGTCATGTTCAACTGTTTAAAATTCCAATGCAAAAAAAAATTGAATGTGTTGAATGGTTAAGCTTTGGCACACCACAACAAGCAATTTGTAGTTTATAAGATGGTGATTTGTAATCCCACAATTTTAGTTGTTCCACACGCTATCATCAATGGTTACAAGAATGTATTAGTAGTCACTATTGAACTTGAATATTCTTTTCCACTCGCCGAGAAAGTGAAGGAGTATTTGAAAGATCCAATTCAATTTAAAGTTGCTGCTTGTTCAAATTACTTGTTCCTATTGTGCAATTTGGGCATAAATTTATGTGCAACAAACAAATTTGTTTTCTCAACAGGTTCTAATGAGAAGGTTGCTTTAATTTTTGGGGTGATATCAATGTTATATGCACCAGATTGTCTGCTAATTGTTTGCAACAACAATTCAGATTTATGAGTGTTTTTCTTGTTGTTTTTGGCATTGCAATACAGTAAAGGACAAACACATGTATAAATTCCAGCATGTCCTAACTTGAAGTGCTTTCAATTTCCTTCAAATACTCAAAATATGAAGCCATTTAATTGAGGAAGGGAATAATTTCAAAGGGGATACGATTGTTTTATATCAACCCTGCTGCAAGTGTCTACATATTTCTTTCTAGAGAATTCAATTGCTTAAAATTGTTGTCATTATTCTACATTTTTCTTGGCACTCTTGAGCTGGAGAAAATGGGGAAAGATTATGAAGTATTAGAGTTTTTGAAAATTCTGATATAGTCTACTACTAATGACATAGTAAAAATCAACAAATCCTCTCTGGCTGACATTAGAATTTGTCTGCAAAATGCATAAGAGAAGATAGAATTTTTGGAGCTTGAATCTTAGCTTCAAAAAAAGAAATTAAAACAGAGGAGTCATCATTCTGAACCTACTTCTGTTCAGAACATTAAAACAGACTCCCATAAGAAGCAAGTTCATTCTAATCCAGTGCCCAATAAAGCAGCAGTTGTACATGCAAATGAAAAAGTTCAGTTTGCACTTCTTAAGCCCATCATAAGACCTTAGGAACAACTTGTCCACGACAAGCACATAACTGGTCTTGGATACGACAAGGATGTGTCCTTTCATATTCCAGACTACTCAAAGCCCATTCAGTTTCAGAGTGTTGGATTCCTTCATGACAGTTCATCTCTAGTTGTTCCAAATTCTGCCCCTCTTCCACAACAAAAACAACAACAACAAATTGTGAAATGTGAATACTGTGACCGAGTTGGCCATTTTAAAGATCACTATTTTGATCTTCATCCATGTAAGCACTGTCATAAAACCACCCATTCTTCACACAGATGCTTCAGATACAAACATCCTGCAAGAACAAAGATCCATCTTGGATGGATCGCTTCTTGGCAATGGGCATCAACAACCAAGAAGATATTACAATCACATGTCAAAACTTGTTCCAGAGTATTGAACAATCTTGCAGTTGAGTCACCTTGTATCTGACAGGGGGGGAAATGATGGTCATCTACAAGCTTCAAAGTCACATGAAGCGAGCCTAATCCACAACTTGCCACACCAGTTTCAAAGTTGTAGCCAGAAACAAAGATGCCCTTGAACATGCCTTCAGTTGGTAATCTGGGACACTTCCTCTAGCAGAAGACTTCAGCTTCTTGCCAGTTTCGGAAGAATTCCAGGAACAAAATTGAGAACACTTCCTCTAACAGAATACTTCATATTCTTTCCAGTTTTGGAAGAGTTCTAGGAATTGCATTAATCATTCCAGAGTTGTTGGTCATCCTTAAACCATCACAGGTTGAGACTTCCCCTTTTAGGTTGAATTTCTCCCTTTTATGTGGGGTGAAACCTCCCTCTCATGGTTGAATGTTTCCCTCTTCAAAACAATAGGAGCACTTCCTCTAGCAGAAGACTTTAGCTTCCTACCAGTTTTGGAAGAGTTCCGGGAACTGCGCTAAGCGCTCCAGTGTTGGTGGTCATCCTTAAACCACCGCCCTTTATACCAACATTTCAGAGAGCACATTCAGCCTAGTGCTGCCATGCATTTTTGCACATTTTGTATTACAACTCTCTTCTTGGACTCATACATAACCCTTCAGATTAAGGGGGGGAATGTTGGACACCTAATCCTTTGTGGGTTAGTGTGGAAGCCGAATAGACAAAAGGAGTCCAAGAGACCTTGGGATGTGGACCCAACGGTCACAACATGTACTATAAATGTATATCATTTGTTAATAAAATGGCATTCTCATGTTTTATCTTTTAGATTATGTTGCTGCCATGTGTGTTTAACATAATGGTTTCTTGTGTATGAAATCCTAGATGATACCTATAAATTTTATAACTCCAATGACAAGGATAGATCATGTCTTTGTCAAATTAATTGCTCAATGATTCCAATATAAATTATCAACCAAGATGTTCATAAACTTTAAGATGCTACACTATATCTATGGAGTACAAAGAATTAGTAGGCTTTTTAAATTATGCTATGTGATGAATACCAAAAGGAATTTGTACGAAAAAGTAAACATAGGAGATATTTTCTATCTTGGGTAGCAACACAAAGCCTTCTCACCTAGGTTACACTCTTTTACATTGACGATGCAGGGAAACCATGCAAACAAGGAGAAGGTTTAATTTGTATTTAAACCCTTCAATAAGCTATCCCTCTTAGCCAAATCAATAATCATAAATGTAAGAAAAGAAAGTGGAAATCAATGAGATGATGATCATTGGGGTGCTGCACAAGGTCCTTTTCGATTGAACTAAGAAGTTAAACAACCAGGAAGGTTGCAACATGTGTCACTTCTCTTCAGTGAACAATCTCGTTCCTGCAAATATCACAATTGTGACCAACAAAAGCATTAAATGATAAAATAAAAAAGTAAATGGTGCATTAAAGGAAACTAACCAATACTTTAATGATGAATTCAAAGAAAGGGAACAAACTACAATTTGACTATCAGAATGAAGGAAAATAACTCAGTTATACTACATTATGCAAAGAAAAGGGATGGGGCAGCATGGGTTGAGTTGATGGGCCCTCACAACCAACACCGCATTGCCTAGGAAACTACAAAATAATAGCCAATTCACACTAGCAATGATCTCAAACCAAGATAACCATTTGCATTGATCCAAGGATAAAGTCAAAGTTACATAATCAACAACATTTTCCCAATGAACACACTTTGAATTACAAAGAATTGGAATCCTCTTCTTTGCAATATTATACTATAGATCTATAGTGATCCTCACAACAAAAAAATCACTAAAGAAAGCCCTCAAGCTATTCTCTTCTCATACATTTATACAAAAGAGAGGGGGATTTCAATTGGAACTGACTCCTCTAAGTTTGGATTTCTAATCATGGACAAATTTAAAAAATATTATCTTTTGTGCATTATTGGTAGATATTGTTTGAAGAACAACCAAAGATATGAGTACATGAGATTCATTTAATATATAATCATTTTAAAATAGTTGAGATTCATTTCTCTTGCTGGTTAGACAATGGTTTGGCATGTTCCTCAAATTTGGGCATTGTTTATGGCTCAAGGAAAACATGTGCATTTTGGGCAAATTGACATTGAGGAACCATACTTATCTCTCAAATTATGTTGTATTTTGGAAAACAACACTTGAGTTAGTCAATTTTCCATAATGGGAACAAAAATCATGTTCCAAAATTTTCAAATTTTCCCACATCACCTCAAAAATCATGCTTGAAGTTGAATGTGTGGAAACTTTGACCTATAACGTTGTTTTAGAGATGGAGCTTCGCATATGTGACCTGGGTGCAATATGAATAACATAGAATTATTTTGGAACCTTAGCCTTCAAAGCTCGTGTGGCATAATTTCATCTAGGAGGGTGTAAATATGCCAACCTTGGAAGTTGGTTACAAGATTGCATACGAGTTAGAGGAATTAAACTAGGCAAAACAATTCGTCATTAGCAAAACTCATTTAATCTATTAGAGGCTTATGAATAAAATGAAAATAAGTAATTTGTACCTTGATATGTGTGTCAAAGGGTTTTGGTTTCAAAGGGGTGAAAATATATGATAAGACAGGCAATATGTGGTAATGAGCATAAGATATGGGTGGTGAAAGGGTCAAATGATACATTCAAAATGGTTACAAAATGGGATCCCAACATCACGCTCATTGCAAGATGCCAAGATTGATAGATAATAAGTGTATGGAATGAAAAAAAAATTGCAACTCGGGTGTCTTATATACTTGCTCATTTTTAAACAAAATAATCAAATCAAACTCACAATTTTGCAAAGTTTGAAATCTTTAGAGACCTCATCATTTTGGAGATTTTAGTTTAGAGTTATCGAATTGTGATTTTTTTTTTCAAAATTAACGCATAATGATAACAAATAGAAATATTATTAATGACTATGGATTTTGAAAATCTCTAACAAGCACAATTTTTAGTACATTATGATATAGTTTGTTTAAAATTTAGTTTTTTATTATTAAACATTCATACAAGTATGAAGGAGTTGTGTGTAGATGATGAAAATGATTAATGGGGGTCTGTCGTTTTCAATCTTTTTACTAGCTCGATCTTGGACCTGTGGGTTGTGGGCCCACTAAACTCTCTAGATGCACTTCTAATCCATGCATGCATGGCCATACTAATTCCCCACGCTCACTCGCTTCAATAAGACAGGGTTCACATCATCCAAATTGAATATAAATTACGAGATTTACACACACATTATTTCTCAAGGACCAAATTTCATTAATTAAAACTATTATACTATTACATAACATCTATTGGTTCCTTGGTTGGCCAGATCTTCGTTCTAATGGTCACCCTTCATACAAACACAGGTTTACAATTTATATTAGAAAATTACAATATCATGGATCATTTTAAGATCCATAATCTTTTCCATAGGACTCTCAACATGATCCTCTCCACAAAGTGCTCAACATGATCTTCTCCACAAAGATCTCAATGAATTCCTAGGATTTCTCACATATGTGATTTTTCAACCTTTCAATATTTTCCAAAAGGGATATTATCCTACCTTTTTGACAGTTGCACCTTCCAAAATCATTCTTGTTTATTTTTCAGAGGATGGGTTGATGCTCCTACATCAGACTCCCAAGGTACAAAAAATTATGAACTCTTGGTCATATGCTTTTTGGTCTTCCTGTAACAACTTTAACTCATGATTTGCAACAAGCCTCTACAGTAACAAATCTCCACCTTGATACATGATACCTCTCCAAACTATCTCTTGAGTTTGGGATTTTTGCATCTTCCTGGTTCTCTTCTCTGGAACCCTTCGAGTACTCCTTGCTCTAAGTTGTTGCAATTTTTTCTCACCTTCCTCTATTGTCACCTGCATAGAGAAACCAAATCTCTTACTAGATATTCAATCACTTCTACCTTATTCTACTGCTTATCCTCCAGACTACACACAAAAATATTCTGTGCTCTAATACTACTTTATGCAAAAAAAACCACTTTTCTCGCGTCTTCAACTTCTCCTTAAAAGTTCTTGTACCATTTGCATGAATAATTACTAATCACGCCTTCATTTTATAACATTTCCCATTAGAAATTGAACAACGATTCCGGGTCTCCACCATTCAATACATGCAGTGAATTTAATTTCACTAAATCTTCAATACTATTTCCTTGCCCAATTCACTTTCATAGGCACTTAATTCTACTAAGTCCAGATTTTTGGAATTCTTCAATGATCCTGCACATAGACACTTCATACACATAAGATATGAAATTTCATTTCATTAACAAAACCTGTAGATACAAAATACTCAAAACATTTTTTTCTTTTCATTCATTCTCTATGGCCTAATTGTACATTCATCTGGCCATCCTCTCCTTTCCTTGCACTTACTATTTTTTTTCATTGCTCATAGGCTTACAATAGTTATAATTTAGAAACATCACAATTTTTTCTAGATCCTAAAATCACTCCATAAATCACCCATAAATCACTCCATGAAACATATTTTTCTATTCTAAAAATCACCCAATCTATACCTAGAACCCCTCATGCTTTTCAAGGAAAAATAACTTTTTCCTTATGGAAAAAATCTCACCTATCCATAGATTTTCCAAAAATATGACTCATTAGTTCTAAAACTCATAAAATACACCTACTTGGAAAATACAATTTATCTACATAGAAATTATTATTATCATTATTATCCAATTTTAAGGTCATGACCAAGTGAGACCCCAAATCGATGTATGAGACCCCTTTGTTTGTGGGACAAGGGACCCACCTCCGCGTAGTGATTTGAATGCTAATTCTATGAAGGCATACATACTCTACCCCCCTTTGGTTTTTGAACTTATGACCTCTCAAGAGGAAACACATGCTCTTAACCATTAGGCCCACTCAAGCTGTATTCAAACTTACACATGTTTAATGTTTTGGACTATAGTTCGAAGCTTGGGAATAATTATTAAGGTTTTGGATTCTGGTTTCAATATAGGATACCATTTACATGTATTTGCAAATGGTTATGGATTTTTCACATCAAAGACTTAACAGCTTGGAAGCTCTAATGCAAGAATTCATGACCTCCTGATCATGTGTCATTAATTGTCGAATCCTCCTGGATCCCAAAGTCTATACCATAATCGATTACCTCCTTCTTCATGTTGCTACTCTATTTTTGCTGTCACTATCTCCTTCAACCTTCCAAGTTTCCAAACTTTATATTGTAGTTGTCCACTCTCTTTGCTGATGTACTCTTGTACATTCATTTTCCTTTTGTGATTGACTACCCTTATTACATTAGTGTGCAATTTATCATGCACTTTCATCATCAGTATTCTCATCCTGTCAATTTCCTAGATGTAAAAAATTTCCATTTGCTGGGAGATGTTATTATCACCACTTGTAAATGAATCTTTGCATTAAAATATTTTATGACTTCAGTGGTCATTTCATTGTTTTCATAACCTCTCTACTCACACTCTTCATCATCATGCATCTTTTCCAATATGTTTAAGGCACTTGAATATATTCTTCCCTGTTGCTCCACAAATGATATTGTATTTCCTTCTTCAAAATTATAAATTTTGACTTCATATTCATTATTATATTCAAATAAAATTACATGTTTTATATCTTAAGAATGATTACTCTTTTCTTCATCTGATGGCTTATGCACTCCTTCTATTCTTGCAACTTTCATGTAATATTCTCCATTAATCCTGGGATTAATTAGCCATTCTTCAAACATCCTTAGCTCTTCTTCAAAATTTGTCAGCATTAAGTCTAAATATTGATCTTAATCTATTATACTCTTGACCTGCCAGAAAACCATAATACCATAAATATGAAGAAATATAGCCCAAAATACAAAATTATCACATGAAATGAGACAAACTGCAACATATTTTATTATTCAGAAGCAGATTACAATACTCATGTGCCTGGGGAAACCCCCAATAGAGAAAAGCTCAATTATAATAAGTCTCAATGATATTTCCCTTACTAACTAAGACTATTTATAGCTAAATCACATCCAAAACCCCAACTACTAGTAATCCCTTGAATAACACAGGTTAACCACTTACAATTATTAATGCAGGATTTATTGACTCTTTAAATAACTATGACTCTGACTCGTACCCTTGGGCATATTACATAAATAAAGGGGTTAGGATTGAACCCTAACATGCTCTCCCCCATCAAAATCAACCTTGTCCTCAAGACTGAAGTTACATAAACTACTGAATAATAGTGGCTGGTTCCCCGGTCGCATCTTCTGGAGAGGTGTCTTTCCACTTGATGAGGACTTCCTTGATGGTGTTTCCATGGAGACGTCTTTTACGAGTATCAAGGACGTGTTATATCAGAGCCAAAGTGAGACTTCCTCATCCAATTCGGGTAGACTTGTTTGAACCCTGCAATTGTTCCCCACCACTTTCTTGAGGGATGATACATGAAAGACCAGATAGATTTTTGAAGTAAGTGGCAAGGCCAATTTGTAGGAGACTACTCCTGTGCATTGGAGTATCTGATAAGCCCATAGAATTTTGGTGCTAGTTTCTGGAAACCATTTTCTTTGAGAGATGTTTTCTTATATGGTTGGAGTTGTAGGAATACTTGATCCACTTCTTGAAATGAGTGTTCAAAATGATGTTGGTCAACTTGTTGCTTCATTATGTTTTGAGCTTGATGTAGATTATCTTTGATATGAGTGATCATGGTTGCATGTTTCTGTAGAAGTTGATCAACTGCCTATACTTTAGAACATCTAGGGATATAAGAAACTGGTGAAGGTGGGAGTTGGCCATACACTGCCTCATATGGAGTCATCTTGGTGGCTTCATGATAATTAGTATTATACCACCATTTAGCTAAAGGTAACCATTGTACCCATTGATGATGCTTGCCTGAAGTGAAGCACCCCAGATAGGTCTCCAAACATTTGTTGACCACTTCTGTTTGACCATCGTTTTAGGGGTGATAGGTGGTACTTAGTTGGAGTTGTGTGCCTTGTAGCTTGAAAATTTCTTGCCAAAATTTGCTAGTGAAAGTGGGTGTTGGGTTGTGTTATATTATTTCAATGACTATCCCATATGTAGGGGGGCGGTATCCCCCCTGCACAGGGTTTGGGGCAGCGCCCCAGGAATTTTTTTTGGACCCTATATTAGGTGGGCGAACCCACCTATGGTTTTGTGCATGGATTTCACACATGGTTTTGGGCATGATGGTTTTCTGTCCATGGTATTTTGTAGATCCGGTCAAGGGAACTATGGTTATGTTCTAATCCAAGGTTAATGGATTAAGGTTTATGGATGCTTCGACATATATATATATATATATATATATATATATATATATATATCTATATATATATATATATATATATATATATTGTAACATTGAAAGGAATATAATGAAAAATCAATCTGGTAGTCCTGGTTTTGGGATCCAGGGGAAAATCTCTGTGTATATTTGTTTTATGTTTTATGCTCTCACCATTGTTTATTTTTTGTTTTAGAATTCATATGTAGGTCATTTCTATACAAGGTTAAAATCTACATTTGGTATCAGAGCTGTTTTGGATTCAAGGGGATGCCTTTGCTACTGAGGGGTTTTTTCTCAGACCTGTGGTAGACTTTGTTCAAGTGGGAGATTTGCGAGATCGATTCTTGTGGTGAAAGAAGATAGAAAGTAGTGGAAATATAGAGATCAAAAAATTTAATGGTCAGAGTTTTGAGTTGTGGAAACTCAAGATGGAGGATCTATTGGTGGATAAATATCAATGGATCACGGTAGATTTGGGTACTAAACCAACAACAATGTCAACTGAAGACTGGGCAAAGTTGGATCAGAAAGAAAAGAACACAATACAATTATGTGTCTCAGATTCGGTATTACTGAATGTATTAGGGGAAGCTTCGACGAAGTCTTTGTGGGACAAGTTAGGGACTTTGTACCAAGCTAAGTCTCTAGTGAATAAATTGTTCCTATAAAAAAAAGCTGTATAGCCTAAGGATGAAAGATGGAGACTCGGTGACAGAGCATATGAAGGCATTTAATATTATGGTAAGCCAATTATTATCCGTTGATATTAAAATTTCAGATGAAGATAAGTGCATCAGTTTGTTGTGTTCTTTACTAGATTCATGGGATAGTCTGGTTGTTGTAATAGGTAGCAATACAACTGCCTTGCAGTTTGATGAAATAATCTCATCCTTGCTATTGGAGGAGATGAGACAGAAAAATATGGAGGGCGAGAATGGTGATGCCTTGTCTGTAGGAGGATGGTCCCATAACAACAACAAAAATAAGTCCTCGAGTGCGAGATATAAATCTAGAGGGAGATCTAAATCTTTAGGAAAACCTGTAAAGATGTGCTAGAATTGCAGAAAGGAAGGGCACTTGAAATGTGGGTGAAGGTTTCTCCACTGCATTTCATTTTCAACAATGGGTGCCAAAAGGACCTCATCTTAGCAAAGGTCGTTAAGCGGTTGGACCTATTTTCCACACCACACACAAAACTATACACCATTGGGTGGCTCTGCCAATGATGAGATATCCGTGT
The DNA here is from genome assembly GCA_031772625.1 of Pinus tabuliformis. Lineage (NCBI taxonomy): Eukaryota > Viridiplantae > Streptophyta > Pinopsida > Pinales > Pinaceae > Pinus > Pinus tabuliformis. Next base: position 1,057,382,472 of record CM062813.1, read on the forward strand.
CAACTAGTAGTGTGGTCTTCAGATTTATCTAGTTACCATATATAAGTGAGTTGTTCTGCTACAAGTGGGTTGCCATTAAGTACAACACATGTATCATAATGCCAACATCTTTTCCTCTCACAGATGTGGGTGAAGGGTTCTCCACTGTAGTTCATTATCAACAATGGGTGCCAAAAGGACCTCATCTTAGCAAAGGTCATTAAGCAGTTGGACCTATTGACCAAACCACACACAATACTATACACCATCAGGTGGCTTTGCCAAGGATGATATCTCTGTGTTAGCCAGTAGTGTGGCCTTCACTACAACATCAAGCGCTTCATGGACGAGGTAATACATGATGTTGCTCCTCTTGAATTTTTTCATGTTTTATTAGGAAAGACATACTTGTGGAAGCAACATGTTGTGTATGATTCCAAACCTCACACTATTATTATTAATTTGGGCAGAAAACTATACATCATACCAAAGGTAGACCCACCTATTGCCATTTTTTTATTATCTCTTCTAAGAAATGTAGTGAGACCATCTCCTAGACTAGGAAATTTGTTTTTTTATCATTCGATCTCAATAAGTAAGGGGAAGATCATAGCCACATACATGCCCCCCAGAAATGGTTCCTTCATGCATTAGAACCAAGTTATAGTAGAGTACTAGTACATCTTCTCCTCATACATAAGGGTACCTTTACACTGTCAGGTCAAGATTTCGATCGATCTGACTCCTGGAGCACCTCTACCCATTGTGCCAATATACCACCACTCTCTTCTTGAAAATGGGGAAATCAAGTGACATATTGATCTGAATTTGATCCATGAAGAAAAATCAAAGCATCGTGACTGTATCAGATCGGGACAAACTTCGAATTCAAGAGCACAGAGCGATCAGAAAGACTTCTGAACAGTGGTGGTTGGCAACCAGCACAGAACGAAGAGGACCTTGGTCAAAGCACGCTGACCGAGGCCCATGGAGACTGTGCAAGAGGTGAAACTGGCACCTGGGAGGCCCGGATCAGGAAAAGGAGGCTGTTTCTGATCCGTGACTAGTGCTAATCACACATCGCTGGGAAAAACCCCTCGGGAAGGAAGGGCCCCGAGTGCTCGGTCGCATGGAAGCCGGGAGAACCGTGGGGAAAGTGCTAAAGGCTAAAGGCGAGACTCGCGCTCCAAAACCGGCGGTATTTATCGGGGGCACCCTTGGGCGGTAAGCGGATTTGGAGAAAAATGAGCGATTCCACTTAGCGTCCGACGTGTGGCAGGCGGAGGAGAGAGAAAACTGCGCTCATCGTGCGCTAATGGTTGAGCAAGTCAACTGCGCAAAATGAGTGAATGACGTTGGATCTAGGGGCTCCAAATCTAACGGTTGAGAATGCGCCCGATGAAAGAACTGGATCTAACAGGGGATTTAGCCACGGTGGAAAGAATTTTGACGTCCGATTTGATCGCTGAGTTGGCGGATGACTCATTCCACAATGTAACAGAAAAAAACTGAACCGACGAGGAAAATATGGCGTAGTTCACCAAAGGACAAGTGGCCACTCCCTGTGAGTTGTTCATGATGAAACTAAGACAAGGAATTCCAAGCGAGCAGCAGTAGGTGACCCGACGGAGGAAGAAGAGGAAGCGAACAGTCATGAGATAGATTGGCTTTAAAGCCAAGAACAGAGACTGAGAGAGAACACTGAGAGGAAGAACCAGAGAGAAGAAGACAAAGACAAAGAAAGGGAGAGACAATGAAGCAAAGAGTAGAAAGACAGAGAGTCGAGCTGACCTGCAGCATAAGGCAACATCGAGCAATCCCTGAGGCGATATGTCGGGAATCGAGCACCATATTGGGCTCCTCCCATTAAAGACCAGAAAGATCAAGTTTTGGTAAGGAAAAGAGTCTGTGTACTTTAGTGGCTTGGGGGATCCAAGAACCACCCTACCAAACATTGTTCTGTTTTAGGAGACTCAATTTGAGCTCCTCATTGTAATTCTCTATTTAAAGACACAATACAAGAAGGCCACCAATGAAAGCTGGACCGGAGATGTAGCCCTAGAGGATAGGGTGAACTCCTTATTAATTGTTGTGCTCTTGTATTTGCTTACTGTGTTTCTCTGTTGTTTTCCATATTTCTAGTGTCTGTGTATTTCACAATTTGATTGATCCATTGCCTAAAATCAAATAGACACACACCAACAAATGAGTCTATAATACCTTCATTCAATAGTTAATTAACTGAGGTCACTCATAGGGTAATTATCAGATCACATATCCAGGTGTTGCTACACAAATGGTACATCCGACCATGTTTCTCACCTTGTGGGAGTCGAAATGTACTCATATAGAAGAAGGATGAGACCTGGAGACTCTGCATTGATTATCAAGCATTGAATAAAATCATTTTCAAGAATAGGTATCTAATCCCACAAATCAATGACCTTCTTGACTAGCTCAAGGGAAACAAGTACTTCAACAATATTTATTTGAAGTATGGCTATCACCAAGTTCCATTAGAACCCACAGATGTATGGAAGGCTGCTTTCAAATCCATGGAGGCCCTTTTTGAGTGGTTGGTCATGCCCTTCGGGTTGAAAAATTCCCCTGCAACTTTTATGAGGTTGATGGATGATATCTTGTAGCCTTTCACCAACTTATTCATTGCTGTATACCTGGATGACATCCCCATATTCAACAAGAGTTGGGCAGAGCATTTGCAACATATTTGGCAAGTCCTTCAAACCACGTGGCAACACAAACTATGTGCCAACTTGGAGAAATTCTCCTTTGGTATGAACCAAGTATAATATCTGGGCTACATCATTGATGATCAAGGCATGCATGTGGATCTGACTAAGATCTAGGTCATTTGGGATTGGTCATCCCGGACAAATCTAATAGAGCTTCACAATGTTTTGGGCCTTACCAATTTCAATCGAAAATTCGTGTTGGGGTTATCTCATATCACTTGGCCTTTGAGTGAAGTTACCAAGGGCGGAGTGAAAGTTTTTTTTTTTTTTGGTCTAAGTCTCAAGAGAAGGAATTTGTTGATTTGAAACACTGCCTTTGCTCTATGCTAGTACTTACATTGCGAGACCCGCAAAAACCATTTTAAATTAAGACAAATGCCTATGATTATGCTATTGGTATAGTTCTCACCCAACAAGGGAATTAAGTGGCCTATAAACACTCTCTAATATGATTTGGAAATACCCCACCTACAATAACGAGGTGTATTCTACCGTGCATACTTGCCAACAGTGGAAACATTACATTCTAAGGAAGGAGACAATCATCCACATAGATCACCAACCTCTTCCATTTATACAGACACAAGGGAAGTTGCAGAATGATCACCATAAAACTTGGTCCACATATCTACAACAATTTCATTTTAAAATTAAATACAAGAAGGGTAGCACCAATAACATTTCAGATTGCCTCAGTAAACCTTTGGTTATGGAACTGAACACTTTTCTCAACTCTTGTAGGAATGAGAATTTTGGATGGTTGCAACTATACAAAAATGATCTAGAATTATCCACCACATACCATATGTTGATGGATGGAAATAAAGTACCAAATTTCCACCTCCAAGATGCATTGTTATGATACCTGGGGCAACTTTGTGTTCCTTTAAGTGAGCGTAAAGTTGATTTGGGAGGTACATTATAGTCAGGTTACAAGACATTTTGGTCTGGAAAAAAAATATGGCAACATTGTAGAAGTATTTTTATTATCCAAAACTTCAATAAGATGTTGGAAAATATATCAGATCATGCATTACTTGTGCCATCACCAAACTAACAATTAAGAATCAAGGCAGTACATCACTCTGCTTACTCCTATCCAGTCTTGGGAATCCATCTCCATGGATTATATGTCTAGCCTTCCTTATACCAAGCATGGTAATGAATGTGTATTTGTAGTCGTTCATATATTTTCTAAGATGGCTATATTGGCTGCTTACAAGAAGAGTATCACAACAAAATACACTGCTAAACTCTGATTCGAAATGTGGGTACATTTTGGGATCTCTTAGATTGTTATATCATATCGAGATAACCAGTTCTTGAGTGCATTTTGGTTGAGCCTTTGGTTGTTGTTGGACACCAAACTCACCAAGTCGATGACATTCCATCCCCAGACTAATGGCCAGACAAAGTTCGTCAACAGGATGACAATGCACATACTACGAATGTAAAACTCTAAGCATCCATGGACATGGGATGAGAATCTTCCCTATGTGAACAACTATAATAGATCTCTCCATAGATTGATTGATCACAACCCATTTAAAGTGGGCCTATGATTTCAACCATTGTTCCCGATTGATGTTTCCATGCCTCTTGTGACTACGCAAGCAAGATCTACACATGTATAGTCTAAAGTTGATAAATCCACCAAGTTTATTGAATGCATCTAGCACATCCGATAACAGGTTCATGATATCATATATAAAGTCAATGTTAAGTATAAACAACGTCATGATCAACATCAGGTTCCACATAAGTTTCAAGTGGGTGACAATGTGTGGTTGCATCTATAGAAGGAATTCCTTACCAGAGCCCATCAGAAGCTTCGACCACTTCGATATGGGCCTTACACCATCACTAAGGCCATGGGTGTTCGCACATAAATAGCAACAGGGTTAAGACCTCGAGTTTGGGTGTAGGGGCCAACAAGGCTTCACTGTAGTCTAGCACAACGCCGACATTTTCACCTTACTCGGGAAGGGTAAGAGGTCTCACTCGAGGCAAGCAGCAACCTTAGTTAAATTGGGGTTGGAATTAAGTATCAGGGAAAACCATATCAAAGAATGAAGAATAGGTAAAATCAACTTATTCTTCAAAGTAATCATATCGAACAATCTATACATATTGTAGCAGAAACACTACCTAAACATGTGCATACATAAAAAAATTGAATAACCAGAATAACGCACAGTGGATATATTATGATCTGATAACAGTCTTCTTCATTAAGATAGAGGTAAATACATTGCATCAGGCTCACAACCTATTCCTCAACATCATAATGCTATTAGGCGGAATACAAACTTATAGGAAGATAGTCACAAAGTTGTTCCTACAAGAAGAATAATATTATTAAGATCAACCGTGACAAAAACAACAACCACAACCCCCCTCCTCAGTTCTTCTTTCTACTTTTTATATTCTTGTTTCTTTTCCTGCATGCCAACCTAAACTTCCAGTTCCTTCTCTTCTTGTTCATTGACTTGTCCTCAAGTCAATCTTTCTTTGGCACTGTCAGTGTTGTTGACGCTTCCGTTGATGTGACTACTGGTGCTTCTTCTAGTGCTATTGCTGGTGCTTATTCTAGTGTTACTGCTAGCACTTCTTCTTGGCCAATTTTTTTAAATGAAGACCCAAGTTTAGGCATAGCTGCAATGGTCTCATGGCGGAATTGAGTATAGCTATTGAGCTTTTCTTATTAGGTCTATGTGATCGCAACTGCTTGCATGAGGAATTCAGTCATTGTGTTGGATGTCAGTTGGGATGGCCTTGCCATCAACAAAGAGGTCCAATGTGCTTCCATGTACTCAATTAGCTCATATAGTGTCTCAACATGTATTTGAACCAGGGATCATAGATCTCGGAGTATCTAGTTTGTCCCGACTGACTCATCTTTGATATGTTGGATGTGGACTTCCAGAGTGGTGACATTTGCCCAGGACTTCTTCCTTTTCTCTTTGTCCTTCATGTTCTTGATAGCAGTGAGGAGTTGATTAACTTAGTCTCAGAGTGGGTAGACTGACTGATTCTTCTTTTCCAGGCTTCCTGACTAGTCATGAACTTGTTGCAATAGGGTGTAGGCATCATTCATGGCCTCGAAAATTGAGTCCTTGAGAGCAGCTGCAATGGTTATCTTTTGTTCAATCTCATTGGCATATGTCGTGGTAGGGTTCGACAATGCACTCCTTGTATCAGCAAAGGTTTGCCTGAGCTCTTGATTATTCATGATTAAGTCATTGCACATGGTCTGGATATGGTCACAACATTCAACCATCATGAAAGTGGAGAGATATTCTCGAGTATCAGTTACAACATCAGAAATGGACGACCACAATACCTATAATTGTGAGGTGATTTGCTCGAGTTGCTCCTGGAGTTGTTGCTTGTCTTCACGCAGCTGATCATGTTCCACTATGAGTGCAACAATTTGTTGTTTCTGTTTTTCATTGTCGAAAGTTAGGTCATTATCTAGCTCTGTGGCCCTCTGTGCATCTTGTTGAGTAAAATTGAACAACTAGGCTGAGGACCAACCCTAAATATCATTATGTTGCATGGTTGATGCATTGAGGAACCAACTCTATAGGGTCTGGTCATTGGCGACAAACTTGTCTGAGTGTCCATGAGGTAAGGTAGCTTGCTGCACGATGGTTCAAAAAATGGAGGAGTGGTTTGGATGGGAATGGGGAGTGACGCAACAAGAGGAAATAAGTAAAGTGGCAGTGGGACGAGGTTGATAGTGGTGGTGAGCGACTATGTAATGATGGGCCCCATATTTAGTAGTGGGCCTGACTATAGTAATGACCACATAATGTAAGCGATGAAGACTTCTCCATTGGAAACTGTCGTGACAGACTAGATAACTGAATCAACTTCCATGTCTGTCTCTATGCCCAATAATTTCCTAGAGGGTATGGTGTATGAGAGGGTGGTGGATGTGGATGCAGTGTGTGGGGATGGGTTACGTGAGCTACACGAAGCAACTGAAGTAGAAGGTGGAATATCTTCGATGATGGGTAAGGTAATGTTGGATTGGGGCTCTTCAAGGGCGAGGTTGACAATGTGACTAACAGGGGTTGATTTCTTCTTCTTGGCCCCGACTGGAGGTTTGGTAAATTTTGATTTAGGGGGTTTGGGGATGGTGGGCTTAGATTGCGAACAGGGACCTACAATCAACATTGCATCAATAAGAGGAGAAGTAACCAAAGGATTATGCTGTATTAAACTTTGAGACTCAGAAAAGTTGGAAACCAAACCTACTGATATGCCAATATTGATGATGATTAAGGAGCTCGTCTGCTTCTTCAATTGTTTGATGAATGACTATAGCTCTTGCTCATCCATTTGCTTTTTTGAATCTGCAACTGTTTCCCCTAGTGTTGGTGGAGGCACCATCCTATCAAAGAAATATATGTTTCTTCCTTCTCGATTTTCCACTATAACTCTTGCCCATGACTTGACCTCTACGTGGAAATCTTTAGCTGAAAGCATAAAATTCTAAGCCCACATCTAGAAGGTATGAGGCTGAACACAGTGTAGCCTCACCTAGGTGCTCCCATGAAACACTAAACCAAATATACACTGAATATTCATTAATAGGGCATTGGGGATCTGTTCCGCAACTCTAATTACTACCAACACATTTATGTACTAGTCGCTAAATGAAGCCTCATTTACCTCTTTACTTCTCAGGTCCGTTGAAGTTCTCTAAGGTGCATATCTAAGGGCGAAAGGCTAGTCTTCTATGATTGGAGCTAAATCTTGACCCTTTGGTGGGCACCGTTTCCACATTGCCATGGAAAAAAAAGATAACCATAAATAAAATTGGTGGACCACTTGTAGACATATTCATACTTCAAACAATTCCTGGAGGAGGAAAGCACACCATTTCAGCTAGGCGCCTACTACACAATTATCCATGAATGAAATCGTATTTAGCGTGCAATCGTTCTTGGAAAAGTGACGCATCATCTTCCCCGCAATAATGTGGAAGGTGAACTTAATCTTCAGGGAGTTGATCAGATCTATGCATGCTCCCTTTCCTCCTCTCTAGGTATCATACTTGCAGTAGTAGTTTGCATCTCCTGACTTCTTCACTCTCTTGGAATTCATCTGGAACATAGTTTAAATTGCATCTCCTGCCACTAATAGACCCATAAGCCTTTGAATGTTGACCACATGAATTGGGTATTCCTTGTCGAGCCAGAGTGATCTGCCATGCATTTTGTTGTTCAATAATTTTGTGCATTGCATCGCTGCCAGAGTCATGCCAAACATAGGAAAAATCCTAGAATTTAATAGGATGGACTGTTGGATTCCTCTTAAGTCGGCCATGAATTTGATTGTTATAGTGCCATATTATTTTGTGACTAACTTTGTGTATACCTCGTGCTTCATGGCTAGCAACTGGAATGTGTCTGAAAGATCATTATCAATTAGCATTTCCTTGTAATACTTGCCATAGAGTGGTTCTTTTACTGCAATTCTTTCATCCAACCTCAACTCGGGAACAAATAGAATTGTCTTCATGATAATGGAGTGATGTTTATAAAATAAAATCACCGGGAGCTGGTAGATAATATTTGAATAACAAAACTTAAACTAGATTGCAAATGGAGTGACTCTACAACCTTGGATTCAAATTGAGGAATTCAACATTTCCATACAAATTAAGTAAGCCAACTCGACACGACGTTTCTGACGAGACCTTCTAACTAATGACTATGACAACTTTCCCTGTGCATACTCGATCGTGTTAATCCTGTCGTTGGCTGAGCTGGATCAGACTTGGATGACACAATTCTGAAAAAGGAAAGGTGGAGTTGATGGGTAATTATGTTATCGTAATGGAAGAGGTTTAGGAGTTAATTATTTATATAATGGGAAAGATTCTATGGGAATCCGCATTGTGATCGGTATTTAAATAGGAATGCAAAAAAATACAAATATAACCATATACACAAAGATGCAGTGGAAATAATACTTCATTTCATTAATGTAAAATACTGAAATATGCTTACAAACAGAAATGGAAATAAACTAGCTAGGGTGATGGTAGCTTATCTCTGAGAAGAGATGCTACATTCCTCTGAACTGTGTTACAATGAGGCTCGAAGGCCTATTTATTGTTGAGAAACAATGGAAAACCATTAACATCCCAAAACATAACCCTAGAAGATGAAACACCAAATTGTGGGCCCCGTTTTGGGTAAGTTGGTACATCAACTTCCTGGGGTCGTAACTTTGGCACCCGATCTTTGTTTGATGCACACAATAGCTCATTAGAAAGATCTATCCAAGAAATACAAGTTTGGGAAGAGCAACATCAATCCATGGACCCATGTTGCTCCCAGATTTCTCAAAAAACGTCGTTTAGGGCCTTAAAACGACTCTGGAAGTTCAGGACCCAAAAAACTGCTAAAAATAGTAAATTGTGCTACAATTACGGAAACTGAAAAACTGAAAGAGACAGTTTTGGGGGTCCAAGTGGGATAGGTGGGTGGCCACCAAAATCCACGTGGATCATTCCTCCCCCCTTAGGAAGTAATGGTCCCCATTGTGTTGAATTCGTCCATCTGCTGAACTTGGTCCCTGATGAGCTGTTCTACAATCTCGGATGTGTCCAGTAATGATGGGAAGCATGGTCGAGGGCAGTACACATTTAACACTTGGTGCAGGCGAAGGAATGGAGGAATTTTGTGCTCCAAAGCATTATTTCCCGCAGCCTTGGTAATGGTGTAAGGACCATGTCAGCATGGTCGGAGTTTCTGATGGGCTCTTGTAAGGCGTTCTTTCTGTAGATACAACTAGACTTTGTTGCCCACCTAAAGATTGTGTGGTACCCCTATGGGTGAGGATAAGTTGTTCTTGTGTTCTATCATGACCGTATCCCTTTGCTGCTGCTATTGCGTGGAGGAACCCTTCACGGTGGTCATGGATGTGGTGACGATATTCCCCTTACTTTGGGAGTGAACTAGACATAAAATGAATGTCCTAGTCCGGGAGATGAGCTTGCTGCCTTTCTTGGCAGTGATAAAAGAGGTGGAGGTAGGTGGGGCTACCTCCGGTATCCTGTATAATGAATTACACAAAGAAATAATGACAACACAAGGCCTTGACTCATACACAGCATGTCGCCTCCACAAGTATGGTTGGCCTAATAGTACATCACAAACATCCAGAGGTGTAACATCACACAATACCTCATCTGTGAAGGGCTTGATGCTGTAGGGAAGGCGGAACTATTGGCAAACTTTGAGATCTCGTCCTTCATGAAGCCACCCGATACTATACCGTTGCGAGTGTGGTGTAGTTGGTAGGCTCAACTGCTTCATGACCTTTGCTGAAATGAGGTTCTTTTGGCTGCCACTTTTGACAATGAATTGCAGCAGCAAACCCTTCACCCACATATATGAGTGGAAAAGACGCTCCCCCTCCTTTGGGTCTTTGGGCTCATTCTTTTGGATCTTGGTGGTGGCAATAGTGACGTTGGGCTCCACATCAATTATCTGCTTCCCTTTTCCATTCTCGTTGTCGAGTTCTGACTCAGGGTCAGAATATGCATATTATTCTGAAGCCTTCAACTCGGCCACTAGCGACTGCTTGGTCCAACACTCACTTGTGTTATGAGTGGGACTCTTGTGGAACTCCCACCACTTTCCCGCGTCCTTCTTTGAATTCATGGTGTTGTTCTTTTCTTGTAGTTTTGACGGGTTGTCTTGGGTCACCCCACCTTGGCTTTGTCCTTTGGTCCTTCTTTGACTTTCATTCTTCTGCTTGCAATAGGTTTCCCACTAGTCCTTGACGTGGGGGACTGCTTTGAGAAGAGCAAAAACAATCTTTTCCCGACTCAAAAATTCATGAACAAAAAATACCTTTCTAGAAAATTTAACCATTTATCTATGACATCTGCGTCTATTTGACCCCTGTAGATGGGGATTTCAAAATTAACTTGTACCTTAAACAGTGTGGCATTTCTAGAGTAGCTGTTGGAAGCTGATGTGTCACCTCTAGGTAGTCGCTGAAGGATCTGCGGAAAGTTGTCCATCATTGCATTCCTTTGCCACTCGAGGGCTTCTTCAAGCAAGATTTTGATAGGATCTACTGCCCCCTCGTCTTTATTTTCATCCACCATGGGAGGCCATTAGGATTTCCGAGGCTGGTCTTGCAAAGGTTCGACCAGTTCAATCCCTAACTCTTTATATCCTGACCTTGTTGGGGACATGCAAAGAAAAACAGAGAAAAAGCAGACCGCTCTGATACCACTGATACAGATTTAAACATGAACACAACAAAATGTAGAGATAACCATATACACAAAGATGCATCGGAAATAATACTTCATTTCATTAATGTAAGATACTGAAATATGCTTACAAACAAAAATGGAAATAAACCAGCTAGGGCAATGGTAGCTTATCTTTGAGAAGAGATGCGGTGGATACATGCCTCTGAATTGTGTTACAATGAGGCGCGAAGGCCTATTTATTGTTGAGAAACAATGGAAAACCCTTAACATCCAAAAACCTAACCCTAGAATATGAAACACCAAATTGTGGGCTCGTTTTGGGTAAGTTGGTACATCAACTTTCCAGGGTCGTAACTTTGGAACCCGATCTTTGTTTAACGCATACAATAGCTCGTTAGAAAGATCTATCCGAGCACTACAACTTTGGGAAGAGAAAAATCAATACATGGACCCATGTTTCTCCCATATTTCCAAAAAAACGCCGTTTAGGGCCTTAAAACGTCTCTGGAAGTTTAGGACTCGAAAAACTGCTAAAAATAGTAAGTTGTGCTACAATTACGAAAACTGAAAAACTAAAAGAGACAATTTTTGGGGTCCAAGTGGGATAGGTGGGTGGCCACCAACATCCACCTGGATCATGCTGACACCATAATTATTGTGTAATTATTATGGAAAGGATGCTTAACATGTGTGACTCCCCCTGACCACAAACAATTGTGGTGTGGTGGAAGAACATCTGCAACTGGGACTAACTTAATGGAAGTATTATTTGGAAATGTCAAGGACTCACTTATTAGATAAAAAAATGACTAACGTTACTAGTGACAATGCAACTAAATGACTCCTACTGGATCTTCCTATTCCTACCTATGGTCCCCTTTCGAATATCCAATCAATTCTAAGTAACATTGTTTGATGTGTGGAAGGGTTTAAGGCTTGCATCATTCACCCAACCTAGTAGAGATACCCAGTCCAATTGCACGAGCTTGAAATCTATTGACTCCCTTATCTCCACAACAAAAAATGGTCCTAACCAGTGCATTTGTAGCTTCCCAGGAAACTTTAAGAACTTACTGTCATATAACAGAACATGCCCGCTAACTGTGAATGATTTCCTCTTGATATGTTGGTCTTTGATTCTCGGACATTTGGTGGAAATCTGCCATAAATATTTCCTCATGAAGCTCTGAGAGTTCATCTAACTGCTTTTGAATTTATTCCTCCTCTGTCATCTGAGTGGCTTGGGAAATGAAAAGGCTTGGGATAACAAATTCAACTGACACCACAACTTCTCATCCATACACAAGCTAGAAAGGTGTATGCTTGTGTAATCGCTTGACAATTGTGCGATATGCCCATAGGGTTTCTATAACCCTCTCATCCCAATCATCCCATTTGGATGAACATATCTTAGTAAAACCCTTCTTAAATATATTATTGAAGGCATCTACGGTACCATTGGCTTGCAGGTGGTATAGAATGCTTTTGTGGTGCTGCATCATGAAATTTTGAACTAAGGAAGCAACTATCTCATTTATGAAGTGGGTCCCCTGATCACTAGTGAGACTCCTGGGGCACCCGAATCTAGATACAATATTCTCAAATATGAACCTAGCGGCAGTATCCACTGTACAGTCCTTTATAGGTGCTTCTTCGGCCCATCTGGTGAGGTACTCTATTGTGGTGATTATATACCTGGCATGAGAGTGGTGTGCCGACGGATTGATAGGCCCTATGAAATCAACTGCTCATCTCTCAAATATATGTAGTGCACATACCAATTGTAATGGAATTTCATCTCAGTGTGATGACCTTCTAACCCTTTGGCAAATATCACATCCTCTGGCATATTCCTCCGCGTCTTTGAAAACCGTCGACCACCATAGGCCTGCCTACAACACTTTCCTTGCTCTAGATTTTCCTCCAATGTGGCCACCCGCAACTCCTAAATGACATTCCCATAACACATCATGTCTCTCATGGTGAAGGACGCATCTCCACAACATGTGATCAAGGCCCAATTTATGCAATTTCCCTGCGATTAATTGATAATCAACCGCTTAGATACGCATATGTTTCCTTTGTGAAGTTGTGTATCTGTCTGGACATTTTCTTGTAGCTAAGAATGCTGCAATATCTTCTAGGTAATCTAGTACTGCTTCAATCTGGAACAGATATATGTCTGGTAGATGATCATCCAAGGATCCTCCACTTTCTCCTGATTCCAGCCATGAGAGGTGATCAGGTCTTGCATTCAATTAGTTAAGCTTAATGATTAGCTCAAAACTAAATTCCTAAAATAACAACAACCACCTGCAAATTATTCCTTCAAGTAGAGGCTTGTTCACCAAGTATTTCAAGGTAGAATGGTCAGTGAAAAACTTAAATACCCCCCAAACAAATAATTTCTAAATTTTTGGAGTGAATATACCATCGTGAATGCCTCTTGCTCCATCTTGGTATAACTCTTTTCTGTTGCGGGTAACTTCTTGTTGGAAAAGTAAATTGGGTGGTCAAGGTTCCCTCCCCTGGCTGAGCCATAAAAATCCCCAGAGCAATGCCTGATGCATCAATGTGTACATGGAATTGTTTGTTCCAGTCGGGGTAGACCATAATTGGTGTACTTACCAACTTTTCTTTCAGTATGTTGAGTGTAGTTTGGAACTTCTATAACCACGTAAATCATTCAACCTTCCTCAACAATTTATCCATTGGTGCAGTAATGAGGCGTAGTTGCAGATAAATATCTTGTTGTATCAGGTATGTCCCAAATTAGATCTGAGTTGTTCTACATTCGCGGGTGGGTCCATATTCACTATCACCGCAACCTTGGAAGGATCTATGCATACTCCTTTACACACTATGTGGCCCAAAAGTGTGCCAAACAGGATTGAAAATATACATTTCTTCAAGTTCAACAATATCTGTAGCTACAACGATTGAACATTATCCTGAGAATATTAGAATGTTTCTTCAACAGACTATAGACTGTCCAATGATCCATGTAGACCTATAAGAGCTTGTGGATGTAATCCCTAAAGGCTGCAATTACAATTCTCGAGAACATTGCAGGTGCATTCTTGAGACCAAATGGCATAACATGATAGGCATAGGATCCCCATTCTGTAGTGAAGGTAGTTTTCTTCTTATCCTCCTCGGTGATTTTGACTTGGTGATAGCCTGAAAATCCATCTGTAAAGGAGTATGCTTCATTCCCCACTACATTATCTAGAACCTCATCATTGAATGGTGTGGGAAAGGGATCATGCACACAAGCATTGTTCAAGATGAGTTAGTCCATGTAGAACCTTATTTCTGTGGCATATTTCTTGTTTTGTATTACAATCAGACTCACGCACTCTACCTCGTCCACCAGAAAAATAATCCCTGCTTCTAATGTCTTTTCTATCTATTTCTTCACTTTCTCTTTAATTCTCGGGTTCATTCTGTAAGGCCAATGATTCACTGGATTTCCATCGGGTTTTAATACAATTTTAATCTCCCCTAGGTCTCCCTTGATCCCCTTCAGTTCCACAACTGACAAAGGAAACAAATCTTCATATTCTCATAGGACGTTGAAAATCTCTTTTGTAGTTTGTTCATCCCAAAAGTATCCAATTGAGGCTAGCTTTTTTTTGTCATCCATCCCGATGTTAAGATTCCACAACTTCAACGGGAGAAATTGTGGAACATCAGTTATAGGTCCATCCTTGATGTCCCTTTCCCCTTTAGTTTCATGGAATTACAAATTTCGTAACTCCTCTAGATCATCCTCATCCGGTTATTTATCCACCTTTCCACAAGTCATTTCTTTAGGATACCCTGACTCATAGAGATGCTGCAAGATCGACTGGTCTATGCACCCATCCATTAGCTGACCTGTTGTGAGCATAATCCACTTGACATCCTGTAATGCCTTAGTCAACCTCATGTCATTGTCTGAGAAAGAGAAGATGTTGACAAAATGATCAACCAAGCTATCCCAATTCCCCATTTTCCTCCTTATTTCTTCTTGTACATACCAGGATTTTGGAAAGGTTCCCAAGGTGTGTATGAACCCATGCACCCAAAACTTCTTTGGAACTCCTTCTCAGTTCCATATTTCCTTACAATTTTCCAAGTGTTGTCTAGGGTCAGAGTCCTCCCTGTACTTTGATTTTTTTTAGGGTGCTCCCTTGCTTGTCTGAATCTTACTTCCATTGCTTTTTTTATCTTCTCCTAGTCCCAGAGATAGTTGCAATGAACTCCCCACCATAATGATAGTGTCGCTTGCAATGCAACTTTTAGTAACAATATTTTATGTTCTTCAATAACAGTTGCATCAATCCTGTTGAGAAATGAATTTACTGAGTCTATACCATTAAAGATAGGGAAGTCCCTTACCTCAATGCCAATCCAGTTGACCCGACATATTGCAGCATAATGTCTAGTGTTGATCTCATATCCACTCTGTTGCCAATCATCCCAAGTGGATTTTTATCCAACCTTTGAACTTTGAATACTTCTCCAGCTAACAAACCCTTCAACTGTTGAGTTTATGCAGTCCCCCCTTTTACCCGCTATTAGCCTGTAGATTTGACCTAACGTCCCTAGCTCTTCTCTGTCATCTGTTGGTTCTGTAAATCTTGGTCCCTATTACGGGTCTAGAGGTTGAATCACTCTAACTCCTTCTACTTCAAAATTCATTAGTTGCTTCTTCAAACCAATTATAGCATAATTTTCAAATGCTCAGTCTATCCCGAGTAGTACTGGATAAGGATCCTTGTCTCCCATAATATTTGTTACTTTGAAATCTACATGGGTCTTTACCCCCGCCACACCACTACTACATCCTCCAGTCTCCTAATTGGAAGGATACAATACTGGTTCTCCATCCGTAACTGGATTGGTGAGAATGTCAATTGAGGTTTCCCCAGCGCTTCCCATATTTTCCTTGGTAGAGTGTTGACATCGAAGTCGAGGTCTAGCATAGTGTCATTGATATAGAATCCTAAAATATGAGCATGAATTATTGATCCAAATTGGATCATTATATTTTTTTTCAACCATCTCAATGAATTTGGAGTGGAAAAAGTGGAGGAATCAGCTCACGAGACTGTTTTTATCGTCGAGACCCAGTTTGGTGAAACGGGGTCTCAAACCTTATGAGAGTGTTTTGAGGTATCAAATGATTTTTTTTGGCAGTAAAAATTTTCTATTTTAGCACTGCACATTTTCATTCTATTCTACACTCATAGACCTTTCCAATGGAACAATAAGTGCATCAATCAGAGTTCGTATGGAAAAGTTATGCCACTTAGAAGTTGACCTTCTTTTCACACCTATAGTCCAGGAGGCTATCACGTCAACCCCCATTATTCATTGAAGATGGGATAACCATGTTGTTATGATGTAAAATAATCTAGAAGAGTCTATTTTGTAACTCTAGTTAGGAGTTTATGTAGTCAAACTTAACCACTAGTAGGATATTAGGCTGTGTTATAACTAGACCCCTAGGAGGAAGAGGCTTTCCATTCTTTCGAGACAATTCTGTTCCATAGTTGAGCAAAGATAGCCAAGAGAGATAGGAGATAGAGAACATAGAGAGGATCTGTGCATTGCAGTAGCCCATGGGCCACAAACATTACTTCCTTGTATCTGCAACCATATTTCCATAAAGAGAAAAAGAGCAAAGCGACCTCACCTTCCCGCTGTGTTTTCTCTCGAAAGGGTTTCCTAGAGAGCATATCTTTTGTCTTATGTGCGTGAGAGCTTATTTTTTTGTTCTCTATTTTTTTGCTTTGATTTAATTTTACATGCATTCACTAACAAAAATAAAATCTACCGATCTAGAAATGAATAAAATTGTAATAGTGTATAATCTCATATTTTTAATATAATATTATCAGATTTGTTGTGACGAACTGTCCAGTGGAATATCCACGGAAGTTTACAGATAATTTGGTATCATAGCAAGTTTATTTGGGTATTTTCTGAATATTGCAGGGATCTATATTAGCGGGGTTGAAAATTGTAAAACCCTAATCATGGCTGATGAATTTGTAAACGTACCTCGTGATCTTGTAGAGGTGTGGTTTTCACGACTCAAATAACAAGTCATGGATATAAACCACAACGCAAAAATCCTCATGTTGGCCCTAAGAAATAAGCTAGGGACATTTTGAGAGGATGGGGGTTCAAATGCAGAGGAAAATTATAAGGAGGATCGAAATATTGGGAAGACACAAAGAACCAGTCGAAGAAAGGACCTGAAAAAGATCAACCCAGTTCGAGTGTCGTGAACCAATCGTAGTCCCTATTTAAAATGGAAGAAAAATTCAATATCAAGCCATACCATGGCGAGATTGATGCTCTAAAGCTGAATCAATAATTGTAGCAAATGCAAGTTTATTTCAATGTCCATCAAATTGAGGAAGGAAAAAAGATCTCATTCACTCGTCTAAAATTAGAGGGCCATGCACTAACCTGGTGGGAGAGCCACATGGAAACCCTGAGGTTGGAGGGAGAACCTCTAGTGAATAAGTGGGAGGATTTCAAAACCCTCATTAAGTAAGAGTTTTATCCCATTGTGTATGTTGAGGACCAGTGGATCTGGTAGCATTACTTCAGGAAAAAACTGGGCCAAAGCATGTAGGAGTACACCAAAAAATCCAGAAAGATGGATATAATGTTAAGTATCTTTCCAAAGAACCAGATGTACTTCTCAAGTATGTGGGGGGTCTGCACCACGATCTGCATGACCAAGTGATGTTGTTCAAGCCCAAATCGATGGACGAGGCTTGTGTATAGGTACATTACCTAGAGAATATAGGCCTGAAAAGAGCACAATCAAGTGGATCGAAGCAAAAAGAGAAACAAGAAGCTTATAAGGAGGTGAAGAAGAAGCAAAAAATGGGAAAAGATAAAAATATGACAACCACAACACACCATTGCAAAGATTCTAGCAACCACTACAACATTGATGGCCATATAGAGGAGAAGTGTTGGAAGTTGCATCCAAAGCTAAACCCGAAGAAAAAGAAGACATATAGTAATAAGAAGAATATCATGGCCACTAATTCAAGCAACCAAGTTGAAAGCAACTCACACGTGGATGAGAAGATCATCTGTACATCATTGCAGAAGGATGTGAATCTGAGTAGCCTTCAATAGCAGGAAGAGAAAGAAATGACCGAACTCTTAAATGTAAAAATACAGGTTAAGAAGACAAAGATTGATGCTTTGTTTGACTCAAGATAGCAGGCAGATCTCATTGCAGCAGATTTGGTCAAGAAGTTGGGGCTGGAAGTTTGTGATCATCAAAACCCATATCCACTGGGATGGGTACATATGGATGCAGAGTTGAAGGTAACAAAACAATGCAAAATTGGATTTGCTATTAGTGTTGATTTTATTGATGAAGTATATATGGATGTGGTTCCCCTTGATATATGTGGAGTTGTGTTTGGGATTCCATACATGTACATGTGTGATGCAATATTCATGAGGTGAACTAACTAGTACCGGCTCATCAAGGATGGAAAATTTTTCATCATGAATACCATAAAGGAAAGTAAAAAATTTCACTGGTAAGTGCCAACCAAGCCAAGAAATTGATCAGTTCCAACAAGAAGTATGCATTATTGTTTTTAAGAGAAATTCATTCTTTAAAGGAGGCAATAAGAGGTAAGGCATCTCAAGAGGGGTACACTAAGAAACATAAACAACAATTGGAGGAGTTTTTACAGGCATACAAGGATGTGTTCCAAGAGCCTAAAGAGTTACCACCTAAGAGAGAAGTGGAGCACGAGATCCAAATATTGCCAGACTCCCCATTGCCAAATATTTGGTTGTACATGAAATCTGTTATAAAATCAAGTGAGGTGAATAAATAATTGCAACAACTTCTAGAACAGGGTGTCATTCGACTGAGTACATCTCCATGTGGGTCACCCATCATCATTGTTCTAATAAAGGATGAGACTTCGCAAATATGTATAGAATACAGAGTGTTGAATAAAATCATGTTGAAGAATAGATACCCCCTTGCCCAGGATAGACAATCTGCTAGATCAGTTGCAACAAGAAAAGTATTTCACTAAGCTAGACTTAAAGTTTGGATATCTCTAGGTTCAAGTCAAATAAGAAAATACATGGAAGACCACCTTGAAAACCAGGCAAGGTTTGTATGAGTGGTTAGTTATGCCATTTGATCTATGTAATGCACCAACTACATTTATGAGATTAATGAATGATGTATTGTGCCCTTTTATAGATTCATTTGTTATTGTATATTTGGATGATATACTGGTATATAGTGCTACCGGGGGGGAACATATTTCACATTTGACGCAGGTGTTGGAGACATTGAAGAAGCACCAACTTCTAGAAAATATAAAAAAGTGTGATTTTGCGCAACAATCCTTGGTGTATTTGGGGTATGTGATCGGTGGAGTAGTGTTGAAGATAGATCCTTCCAAGATTGAGGCCATCAAGAAATGGTTGGTGCCTACTGATCTTTCTGAGGTCAGGAGCTTCATTGGGGAAACATAATACCTGAGGAAATTCATAGCCTCATTTTCAGTGGTAGCAACACCGCTCCATGCCATAACAACAAGTGGTAAGAGTTTAGTGGGGAAAAGGTCATGAGAATGCTTTTGGGGAGATAAAGAAGAAGATAAATCAAGCACCAGTTCTAGCGTTACCAAACTTGCAATGACCCTTTGAAGTGGAGATAGATGCTAGCGGGTATGCTATGGGAGTTGCCTTGATGCAAGGAGGAAGGCCCATTTTCTACCATTTTGAAGTATTTCATGAGGCAATTCTTAACTACCCTACCTATGATAAGTGTTGGGTGCGGGATCCCCCAAGGGAAGTTTTGGGGCTTAGAGCCCAGATTTTGATCAAAAATTGTAATTCATATGTAGAGACTCCACATTTTGTAGGCGCAGAGCGCGTAGCTTGTAAAAGAGTCATAGGGTTGTCCGCCCTTAATTTTGTTATTGTAAAGTTAGTTGTAGAGATCTACCCATGGTCCTGTTGTGGCCACCAACAACCCCCCTCCTTATATAATATTAGCAATAACATTATGTAAGGAGGGACCCTTAGTCAAAAAATTAAAAAACAAATCAATTAGTGCTTATATGTCACTCCTTAAAAAATATCACATCACGCCAAGAACGATAGGGCATTTTGTTATGAGTCAAAATGATAAAATGCGAGATTGCGATGCGAACTCCATCACATCGAATGCATTAATAAACACTCACGTTAGAAAACCTTAAAATCACCGATATGCGATATCGCATATCGCATGTCGCAAAATTGCATAAAATTCACATAAAAATTAAACGATTAAGCGATCCGCGATCTTGCGATATTGCGATCCGCGATCTTGCGATATTGCGATCTGTGATCTTTGCGATATTGTGATCTGCAATATTTGCGATAGTGCGATCAAGTAACCTTGCGATAGAACAACACGATGAAATTGCGGTAATGAGATGCAGTGAAATGTGATACTACGATGCAAATCGCAGAAACATTCCATCGCAGATTTTCCTAGCTCAATATTCAAGAAAAAGTTTTTCCATGAATCAAGAAGTGGACATGTGCTTTAATGATAATTAATGAATTACATGCCAGTGTTAATAAAGTATGGTTTTGTGTTTTTCGAAGAGCCAGTTCACGTCAGTTGGCATGTTTTTGCATATCCGTGGCATTTAAAGTTCTCCTGTCATTATTTATTATCATTACTATCTCCTCACTTGTGAACTGCAGGAACGAAGAACAAAAGTTACACAAAGCAATGTGCAGGAAGCTATGGGGAAAAGGGGTAGAGCTCCAATGTTCAAAGACAGAGAAAAGGTGCCCTCAGAAGCAGATACCGCATGCAACAGAGTTGCAGATTCACAAAATACTGCTAAGCCATCCATTACAGATCTTTCATATACAACCATGGTTAAATGGGTACTGAGCGATGCTGATATCAACAGACAGTTTAATGCTCAGGGTCAAGAGCTCATGAGGTCATTATTTTTACAAATTTTGAAGCTTTATACCCGATAAAGAGGAAGAGGCGCAAAAGGCAAAAAACGCATCAGAGAAGCCCGGATCAAAGAACGGAGGCAGTTTCTGAGGCGCGCATCGCTGAGAAAATTGCTCGAGAAGGAAAGCCTCTAACTGCTCAGTCACCTGTAAGCCCGAAAATTGCAAGAAAGCAATGATAAAAAAAAACAAACTGGAAACAGAAAGCTAAAGAAAAGGCAGAAGCAATCCAAAGGGTTAACCAAGTTGAACTGAGATTATTACTGGGCATACACGGTAAAGCCACATAGTCAGTGGATGACTCTCGAGTATATCATCGATTTTGCTGAGAAGATGGTGCCAGCTCTTGCCAATTCCATTTGCTTAGCTTAACCAAAAGCAGAAGATAGTCAACCGACTCTACTCAAGCAAATACCGAATGCTTGTAACGTTAAGGAGCAAATGCAGAAATAGTTAGATATTAGATTTAATTTTTAGAAATAGTTTTGTTTTATTTTTGCTTAGAAAAAGGGAGGTCATTTAAACCGCATCCTGAATATTTTTAATTAAGTTATTTAGTTAGTAGTATTTAAACCCTTGTCATGCATTTAGAGAAGGGTCCAGAAATTTATCAAAAACTTGTCCTCCGAACATGCACTTTTGCACCCTCAGAGGAGGTTTTGGTGAATGAATGGAACATGATCTGTTGATGTTTGCATTTGATATCTGCTACTGATGTTGCACTTCTGTACTCTTAGTGGATGTTAGATCAAAGAGAGATAAATCATTGTCGCTTGAAGCTCATGAGTAGGACTAGTCATAAATGGTACTTTTATCTCTTAACCATTTCTGCTTATGTGTTAAAGTGATATACAATTTTTAGTTGTTTATGTATTATTACATGAATGCCTGAGTTATCAGTTGGCACTTTTGTACGGTGATAGCTATTTATTTATGCTTAATGTATGAATAGCTCATTATGCGATATGTTTTTCACAACTGTTTCATCTAACTTTTTATGCGAAGTGGTTCATCCTTATTGATTTCGTTTCTCATAATAGCTGAATGATCTTTATTACCAGTTGTTATTTGAAATATTTTTAGATCGCATAATAGAAGAATTACATCCCGGGTTAGTATAGACTTAGATGTTGCTGCTTACTAGATTACAATAGCAAAGCATTAGATTAAAGTTAGAATTATAATATCTCAATTAGGAACTGTTAGATCAGGAACATCAAAATCTACACACACACACTCATAGGTTGGGAAACTGGTCCCATATCCCCAGTTGGACCCGCTATACCAAATGGATAAGGAGCTGCCAACCAAAGTCTGGATCGGGTGGGTATCCCCCTTGTTGTAGACCCGATTTTCAGGGCTTCAACATATTTGGTGCTAGAAGGAGGGCCTGAACTATGAATGGAAAGTAAATCTAAATCTGAATACCATTCTAAGAGTAAAACGCCCTCACCATCTCCCCCGAATTATCCATTACACTTAAATCCAAAGTTAGAAGTCGCTGGAGTATCAACCGCTGCTACGCACCCTGACATTTCAAAACAATCTACCATTGAACCTCCTGAAGTCGTATCTCTGATTCAAAAAATTCAACGATTTTCCATTTCTCCTCAAAGGTTTGATAAATCTCAAGGCAGCGTGACTTCGCAATATAACCCTGCTCATCCCCTGACCAGATTAAAGAGTGAAAAGTTTGGTGTTAAACCCAACGAATTACCTCTCCCCACAGGGAAATGAGCAAGGAAATCACCAAAGGAGTCCGATAGCGAGACTCTTTCATCATCATCATCCATCTCAACCTCTTCACCGCGAAGTCAACCATCCACTCCGCCACTTCAGATCATTGTCCATCTGTCCACTGGAACCCCCACAACTCTTCCTCAATCATCTGCAATCGTAGTATCCTCATCTTCCCAACCGTAGGGATCATCTTCTGCACTTTCCTCTGTTAGTAGTTCAGCAATGGCCCAGTCTCCATGGAATAACCCTGGGGCAGTCTTAATGCCTGCACCCTTGAGTCAAATACCGGCCCATCCTAAGAAATGGTTGCCTAAGTTTAATCCCGAGGCAGGCATGCTAGCAGAAGAGCATATAAACAACTTTATGCTATCCATTAATATCAATGGGGTTACTAATGAAGATGTTGTTGTTCATCTTTTTCCTTATACTCTGCAAGGAACAACCGGATCATGGTATTTTTCGTTACCCTCTAGATCTATCACTAGTTGGGACATCTTCCAAGAGCAATTCTTGACCAAGTTTGGTGATGACAGGTCTACGACAACACTAATCAACGACCTATCCAACCTTAGGGCCGAATCTAGAGAGCCTATCAAAGATTTCAATTTACATTTCAATAAAATCCTAAAAAAATTCCTACTGCTTCCCAGCCCAGCGAAGAAGTACGAAGTGAATGGTATATCACCGCTCTACCATCAAACATAGCAATCTTCATGGACAGGGCTAATAAAACAACCTTAGCCAAAAACATGAAAGAAGCAATAGCAGTAGAGAAGTGTATAATAGCCCTGGAAAAGAAATCCGCGATAAATGAACGAAAATCCAAGAAAGTCACCTTCAAGGAAGACTCCAAGAAGAAACAAACAAAAGATCCATTCGATTTGGAAGGATTGCAGAAAGTTCTAAAGACCATGTCCAATGAAATGGTCGACATCAAAAAGCAAGTAGCAGAAACTTCTTCAAAAAAGCCCTACAGAGCTTTTAAAAGAGGCCCTTCAACGGATTCAAAACCACCCAATGCTATTTCAAATGTTGAATCCGAAGAAGAGGAAGAGGAAATTGCCACTGAAGGGAAAACTGATGAAGAAGAAGTTGTAGAATTACAAGGAATGTGGGATTTCATCCTCCCACAAGAAGAAGATCAAGAAGTATTTCCAGTTAGCACATGAAGTAAAAATCAGCTTGATCCTCCCCAAAATATCCCTAAACCAAAGAGCGCAAGCTCTGCAATAAAGGATAAAGTCGCAACAAAGAAAACGACATCTAAAGCGACTCAAACCAGCCCAGTCCAAACATATGCATCAACTCCATCTAAAACACTGATCGTGTCGGATGAAATGGAGTACAATATTATATAAGATATGAAATAGACTAGGGCTAACATCACCCTTTACTAACTGAGCAAGTTAAAGCATCAATAGAAGATAATGATGAAAGAATTACATGTTGTGCCAGTTGCACCTTTGCCTGCCGCTGTACTTTCTCAATCTTCTCATAACATGGGAAGACCTCTGACTAACACGATCAATAAGATTGATCCAAATGACATCTCCCTAATTGGAGGAAGATCGAGATCGCATACTCCCCCGTTTCTCCTTACTTACGAAATTTTCAATAAAAATGTGCACAATTGTTTGGTGGATTCTGGTGCTTCATCGAATATTTTACCAAAGTCCATATGTGCCAAGTTAAACGTTCAACCACAGAAATCTGCTGTGCGCATAGTTCAGCTAGATCAATCTCAAGTTGAAGTGATTGGCGAACTAAATCAAGTAACCATAAGGCTGTCATCCAACCCGAAGGTATGTCAAGTTATTGACATTTTAGTTGCTAATAACCCAGAATTTTATGGCTTAATTCTTAGCATGGATTGTTTAGAAAAAATTCATGGATACTTCGCAACTGACTGGTCGCACATGTGGCTGCCCTACAATGGTAAACCAAGTCAAATAAAATTTGAACGAGAACTACATCAGAAATACATAGTAACGGAGCTAGAGGGGGAAAATGAACCAGTAGCATTATTGGCAATTACTCGGTAGATTCTTTCCTTGGAAATTTCAATGCTCATACGTCACCCTATTTAGAACACTTTGTTTTGTCCCAAGTCGAAATTTTTTCTCGAATTGATAGTTCAAAATGTATCAATTTTTTAGATAGTCCTGTAAATAAATCTTTGTTTTGGAAATTATTTTTTGATGGTTCTAAATCTAACAAAGGAGCAGGAGCAGGATGCGTTCTAATTAGTCCAGAAGGAGATAAAATCATGCTAGCATGCAGACTCAAATTTGATTGCACCAACAATACAACAGAATATGAGGCTTTGGTCCAAGGGTTGTACAAAGCAATCGGGTTAGACGTCAAGTACCTTCAAGTTTTCGGAGACTATGAGATTGTGGTCAGACAGGTACATAATACTATACATTGCTTATCAGGTCATTTAAAACATTATCAATCCTTAGTGCAAGATCTGACTGAGCATTTTATAGCATTTAATATCTCTTCAATTCCCAGACTCCAAAATGCAAGTGCAAACCTTTTGGCTAACGTAGCTTCTAAGCTTATTCCTTCAGAATATTTTAGTCTAGATAGATTCTCAATAGAATTAATCTTTAGACCATCTATTCCTGATAACATCACAAATTGGAGAGTATTTAATGACGATCCTGATATCGTAAATTTCCTCACATCTGAAGGATCCTACTCCAATAAAATAATTGGCGAAGACCAACATGATCGACAATTACAACAAGATAGCACTAACAATGCTATACCTAAGTCGGTAGTGAAGTTAGAAGACTTGTACGATTTGAAAGATCGGTTTAAAAGGTATACTAATTCAAAACTCCAAAGTTCAACCTTGAACTATGAATTAGTAAACCTAAAAACCGATGCCAAACCACAAAACATTAATCTAGGTCTCGGCCTAGCCCCTGAAGAAAAATTAGCGTATATTCGTCTTTTGAGACAATATAAAAATGTTTTTGCCTGGAATTATGATGAACTCAAAACATACAACACTTCCATCATCCAACATACTATTCCCATGATCGATAATGAAAAACCTGTCCAACAAAAGTTGAGAAAGATCCATCCCAATTTAGAAAATCAGATAAAAACTGAACTCAATAAGTTATTGAAAGCCAGAATAATCTTTCCCGTCAGACATTCTAAATGGGTCTCCAATATGGTACCTGTTAGAAAGAAAAATGGAGATATTAGGATTTGCATTGACTTTCGAAACCTTAACAAGGCCTGCCAAAAAGATAATTTTCCTTTACCACCTATGGAATAGATATTGCAGGCAGTGGCAGGCTCAGAATTAATGTCTTTCTTGGATGGATTTTCAGGATACAATCAAGTGTTGGTACATCCAAATGATCAATTGAAAACCACATTCAGAACTAAATGGGGCACATACGCATATTGAAAGATGTCATTTGGTTTGATTAATGCTGGTGCCACATTTCAGAGAGCCATGGACATCGCATTCAAAGGTTTAGTCAATAAATTTGTAGTAATTTATTTGGATGATATAACAGTGTATTCCAAGAAACGAAGCGACCATCTTAGAGATTTAAAACAAATCTTCCAACGGTGTTTAAGGTATGGAATTTCACTTAACTCGAAGAAATTTTTTTTCACATTAAGTGAAGGGAAACTTCTAGGATTCATAGTGTCAAAATCTGGAATTCACATCGATCCTGACAGAATCAAAGAAATTTCTGAAATATCCTTGCCTCACAACAAAAAATCCATGCAATCTTTCCTTGGTCATATCAACTTTGTAAAGAGATTCGTTCCAGATTTTTGATGAATTGTATCTCCTTTGCAAGCCATGATTAAAAAGAACTCAAATTTTAAATGGGGCCAAGATGAAAACGAAGCATTCAACCTGATCAAACAAGCTATTATTAATGCTCCATCTTTAGCAACTCCGAATTTTTCAGAGCCTTTTATTTTATATACATTTGCCTCAGATAAGTCATATGCTGCGATACTCACTCAAGCAAATTAAGAAAAAGCGGAAGCCCAAATTGTGTTTTTCAGTTCAAATTTACAGGGCGATGAATTAAATTATTCAGATGTGGAAAAACAGGCTTATGCTGTTTTCAAAGCAGTCAAATACTTCAGACCTTTCTTACTCAAAACCCATACTAAAATTATAGTACTGTTTCCAGTGGTAAGGAATCTTCTAGTACAAGAGGATGTGGGTGAGAAAAGGGCCAATTGGGTCACTGCCTTATAGGAATATGACATTGAGATTAAACCAACAAACATTGTAAGAGGCCAAGGCTTTTGCAAAATGCTGGCTGGAGCATTGCAAATTTCTGAAATTCCATCTGCAGAGGTACAAATGTGTGAGGTAAGCCTAAACGATGCAGAGTCATTATACGTTGATATCATTTATTATCTTAAGAATGGGTATGCTCCTTCACACCTCGATCATACTAAGAAAAGAGCTCTAAGGTTGAAAGCCAAACAATATCAGCTCATAAATGATATTCTTTTTAGAGTAAATTATGATTCTGTTCTTCTTAGATGTCTTGAGAAATCTGAAGCTGAAAAAGTTTTGCAGGAACTCCACGATGGGCCAGCAGGCGGACACTATGCTGGAGATGCTACTGCACATAAAATCTTGCACGCAAGGTATTACTGGCCCACGCTATTTAAAGACTCCCACAGTTATGTAAGGAAATGTTAAGTTTTCCAAACTATTGCTGGGAGATAAAAGAAGCCATCCTTGCCACTACAACCGGTTAACATTGAGCAGCCTTTCAATCAGTGGGGATTGGACATAATAGGTGAGATCGTTCCTCACTCTTCTAAGCAGCATAGATATATCCTTACAGCTACATATTATTTTACTAAATGGGTAGAAGAAGTTCCACTCAAGACGGCTAATGTTGAAAATATCATTGAGTTCATAGATCAATTTATAATCACCAGGTTTGGATTGCCTTCCGCTTTAGTGTTTGATAATGCATCATATTTTTCTGGAAATGCAATGACTGAATTTTCACTTAAAAGAGGATTCAAACTTAAATATTCGGCCAATTATGACCCACAAGGCAATGGGTTAGCTGAGTCCACAAATAAAAACCTAATCAGGATTATCAAAAGAACAAATGACCAAAATCATAAAAATTGGCATAAGGCTTTGATATATGCTTTATGGGTAGACCGAATAACGCAAAAAGCTTCTATCGGCACTTCTCCCTTTAATTTAGTTTATGGGAAAGAAGTGGTTCTTCCGACTCATTTGGCAATTCCCTCTTTGTATTTAGTTCAATACAATGATGAAGTACCCACTTCCTCCTTACAGCTAAGACAAATGGAAATAATCAAATTAGAAGAACAACGAGAACAGGCTAAGAAAATGCATGCTCATCATCAAGCACTAGTAAAATCCTCTTTTGATTCAAACATAATGACCAGAAAAGATTTTCAGATGGGAGACTTAGTTTTAAAATGGGACAAGGCTCATGAAGAGAAAGGCAAACATACAAAATTTCAAAGAATGTGGCTTGGTCCTTTTCAAATTGTAGAAGTCGTAGGTCCATCAACGTTTGTGTTACAAGATTTAGCAGGTAAGAGAGACTCTTTGCCTGTTAACGGACAAATTCTCAAGAAATATTTTCCATAGAAGATTATTCTTCTATTTTTGTAGAGTAGTTGTTTTTCTTTTCATAATAAAACCAGTTGTGAGTGGTTACATTAGGCATTTATGCACAAGACACCAATTCTATTTCAGATTTTGATTTTTCGCTTGTATAAATATCAAATCTATTGGAAAATTGATCTTTATTATTGATAGATACAGTTAAAGACTCTAGCCTAGATATGATACTAGTTTCAACTCCATAAAGTTTGATGAAAACAACCTTTAGTGAATAAATTGTTTTATCTCAGTACAATGAAAGGTATCGATAACAAAATAAAGATCCTCTATAAAACAACTGTTTCCAAAAACTCTACTGTCTTCCAGAGCTATCTTAAGGAAACAATGACTTCCTCCCTACTAAGGAGATCACAAATTTTAGAGGAACAATCCAAGGATACACTTAATCTTGAATAATAAGAGGTCTCATCACGAGCCAGCTTATCATAATCACAGATATTATAACTTGCTGACTTTGCCAAATACTGTACACCACAATAGGGCAATGACTCAAGATTGTTGCGATCAAAAGACAAGGGGTCTCATCACGAGCCAGCTTGTTCAGAAAAGTTGTAAATCAAGTGAATGACTGTGTCATAAATTGGCTACCAAACCAAGACATGGTTCTTTAAAACAATGTAAACTTTGAAACGGGAACTATAAACTCAAAACAGGAACTCTGGCAAAAAAACCCCAAAAAAACATCAAAAACAGTGCTCAAAACGAAAAGTTTGTATACTGGAACGATGTTTTTATTTTTTAGGCGTCAATTTTGAACATATTTTAAAATTGGTAGTGACTACAAAATTTACTATGAAATTTTCGTGCAAAATATAGCTTCAAAATGAAAGTGATGACACTGGAACAACGATTTTTTTCTAGGGTCAATTTTCAAAATTTTAAAAAAATGCTAATAAAACCAATTTTTTATGTGTCAAACAAAGTTGTTTATGCGGGAAAAAGCACACTAATATTTTTGGTAGAATATCATTTTTCTTTCCTACGTATAAATTTAACATGTTTTCGACCATAACATGCTAGATACAAAAAAATTTGAATTTTTGTCAACTATAAAATTAAAAAACCATGATATTATGAACAAATTACATCACTAAATGCATTCAAAAGTCTTTATTTGTATATTGAATAAAACATATTTTATATCTCTAATTTAATATTGCATTGTAGATATTTTAAACAATAATTTTTTTCATAATTAAGACATATAATCCAACAACATAAAAATGCCTCATAACTTCTCATTTAACACCATATGGAAAACATTAATTTTATTTGAAGATACGATGCATACATTAGTTATATAAACTATATTAAACAATTATTCAAAATCACTCATGTTTTCTGGCACACCATCAGAATTCACATCTTCAGATGAGTGACTAGATGCTGACGAAGATGTTCCATATTCTTCTCTTTCATCAACTAGTGCCCCATCTGAGTCCACATGCATGCCCAACATTTCAGGTATCAAAATTCTTCTAGATCTACGACTGGTTTCAGGTGACTCCCATGTCAACATTATTCCTTCTAGTAACAACCTTTTCATAATCTCTATCATATTGAAGCAAAGAGTTCCTCTCTTTATTAAATTGAAGTCATAAACAAGTATGTCTACATCCTCTAATTTTAATATGTCTGTGTGGCGGCGATTTACATTTGTACCCTTTCTTTTTCTTTTTCCGTCGTTTTTTTTGTCAACTACCATCTCTGGCTTATACACACCATTGAATGGGTGTGTATTTGTGGCATACCAATGTACTTCAACACTTGTAACATCCTCATTTTCTGTAAAGACCTTTATAACTTTAGCAACCCAAAATGGATAGCCATTGGGATCTCCATCTGCTAGCACTGCAATCATGCAACCCTCCTTAATATCATGTACTGAACCCCTATAAAGGTCTTCCATGGCTTCACGTTGTGCACGAGATCTTCTGGAACCAATATACATCTCTCTTTCCGCTGCCTGTGAAGAATTAATAATACCTTGAGATTGTTGTTGTTCAAAAATGTTTACTTCCTCATGTTCATTCGACACATTTTGTGGCCAAATAAATGGATTTTTCAAAGGTATATCTTCATTTATTGTTGTCGAAATGACATCACTTTGATTATTGAAAAAAGACTCCCACCAAACTGAATCAGCAATGTCAAAGTACTCATATGTATATCTAATACATTTTTTAATTTCTTCCAAGCAATCAGAATAATTTATAGCCCTATTCTCTCTACGTGCATTCTGAACTTCACCAACTGATTGTAATAACAATATTTTTGATGAAAATATTGGATGATTTGGAATGAACTTCAAAAATTGCAATCCTGATGACGGTGCCCATTCTGTAGTAGTTGAATACTTCTTGCCCCATATTAGTGTTTTCCCATCAATTTTTTTGATACGAAATTGATGTTGGAAGCTAATGTCATTAAGTTGTTCAATGCATTTCCCCTCACCATATGATGCCATAATAAACCTTCGCATGTCAACAATTTCTTCCAACACATCAAAAGTAGGCTCTGGCATGTATGATTTCTTAATACATTCAATTAGTAATGGCAAGCTCCCAACTTCCTTCCTCCTCAATGTGACTGAAAAATGACTGAACATCTGATCAATATGGTCATGAGTGTGCCCAACAAGAAGGAAACCAACCTTTACCTTTTGAAAAATTCCCAATTCAACAAGCATGTTTAGATATCCAAAAACAACCTGATTTTTGTTTTCATGGCAAGTGTTGTCCAATTGTAGATACAAAACTTCAGGAAGATTACCAGACTAATGAGAAATCACATCATGAATTATGGTTATGGTCAGATTTGCATCATTATGAATATTTGGAGCTGTGAAGTACACCCTTGGCAACATTTTCCCATTGAATACCATACAACCGACCAAGTGAAATTGAATAAAGTTTTCCTCCTGTAAATTTTTGGGTGTGCGAAAAAAATGTGGTAAAAGTGTTTTCTTCTAGTCCATACCATCAATTATCAAACCCAAATATTTATTTGGATTATCATAACACTTCTTTCAATGCTTGTACAACTTCTTCCTTTCATTTGTTTGTTGTTCACGATGCTCCTAAAGTTGTTTGACAATTAAATCTACACAACATAAAAGAGATTCATTAAGAAATATGTTTTCATAGTTGATGACTATACAATTTTAAAAGTTAAAGTTATGATCGCTTACCTCTTTCTGAGCCTTCACATTTGTCCCTTTTTTATTTAAGAGAAGCACATGTACTGCAAATCCCCATCCTTGTCTTCTTAGGAATACGGACATTGTTGAATTCTTTCTTCCATACCTTCACAAAATATTGATATGTAATAAACTGGCCATGTCCCTCAACACCTTCTGCATATTCTTTGTATAAGTTGTAGATTTCTCGTCTTGAAAAATTATATGGAATATGTATTGTCTCTATATTTGGCATACACTCTCAATGCTTTGAAAAGAAATCTTTCATCCATGACATTGCAGTATTTGATAATGGACCAAACTGTGTTTTATGACGTACTTCTGAATAAAATGTGGGATCCTTTTCCAAATTTTCTTGAATTCTTGAGAGACGAAAATTCCCAATCGAATGAAACATTTTGAAACCTTTTCTACAGATAAAAAAAGTCCCAATATGATAATCATAACCTGACAATGTAGATTGCATGCACCCAACTAAATATGAATTTTGCATCCTTTTATTCATTGACAAATATCTCTTCTTGCTTTCTAATGCAAATTTGAAATCCATATGTTTCAAGCAATCTTTTTGGCAACATTCACTTGAAATGAGAGCACTGATAGAACTTCTTCTCGTCAGATATTCTCCTCTACCCCTTGTATAACTAGAACAACTTGCATTGATACGAAAAGGTCTGCTCCTACTCCTTGATATAATATTTCTTGGCAACATCTCCATCATTTGATCATCATTTGTATAAGGCTCTTCATCATCATTAAGAGGAATTTTATCCACACTATGATCAAATTTGCTTTTCAAATATTGACTTGGAGGATATTCTTCATCTTCTGCTTCTTCAGTGCTACTATCGTAGTACTTAGAATTCGGACTAAATGGAAAATACGACTCGATGTTTAATGGATATTCTTCCTCATATGCATTGCCAGTGCTACTCTCATAGTCCATAGAATTAGGACTACATTGAAAATGTGATTGTTTACTTATTGAAGATGCTACATCCCTATTACACTAAAAAATGTCACCTTGACTACTTACAGTTAGTATGGCTCAAATCAACAGTCATGCTACCCTCTTAGGCAAGTCTTTATGCCTCTGTTATCCATCTCAAACTCAAAGAAGAGAGAAAGTCTTGTAAAAACTATGTTTATCTCTGGGGTCGCAGGTTCTCTCTAGCCTTACCTGCGGGGATGCAGGTCATGTTCACAAAAACTGCGTCCATGGACGCTCTGTATGTTAAAGGACAGGTGCGTCCTTCTGTAAAAGGCAAAATGCGCAAGTTTTATCTTGAAAAAGTTACTTGTGGTTACTTCTAGAACATTCTAGAGGTCGGTTTGATGAAATGGATGCGCCTCCAGTTGGTTCATGTATCTCTATTAAGAGGGGACTTATCCCATCAATAAGGGAGCTATCCCACCCATAGAGGGGGATGATCCCATTGATAGTGGACCTGAATAACCTCTTTACAGCACTATAAATAAAGGCATTGAGCCAGAAGGAGGAGAGGTTGGAGCTATACATTTTCATTGGGTAAATGCTGCAGGATTTAGGTCTTCCATTAGAGCCTTTGTGAGGATAGTTTGTTCCCGTCTCAACCTCGTTAAAAAATGAAACTGGATGTTATGAGGATAGTTCCTTTTACTGTGTCAACCTCGTTAAAAAATGAATCAGTGGGCATGAGGATAGTTCTTTTACTGAGTCAACCTCATTAAAAAATGAATCAGCTAGATTTTAGGATATGTAGGTAGATTGTAGAAAGTAGGATTTTGAGGATAGTTCCTGTTACTGAGTCAACCTCGTTAAAAAATGAATCAGCTTTGAGGATAGTTCCTGTTACTGAGTCAACCTCGTTAAAAAATGAATCAGCTTTGAGGATAGTTCCTGTTACTGAGTCAACCTCGTTAAAAAATGAATCAGGTATGAGGATGGTTCCTGTTACTGAGTCAACCTCGTTAAAAAATGAATCAGGTATGAGGATAGTTCTTTTCTTGTGTCAACCTCCTTAAAAATGAAACAACTCCCTTTTCAAGTTAAATATTGAAAGTAAACCTTCATTCCATCCACCTCATTGAATGCAATGAAGCCTGGGGGGCATGTACCTCGCTTTGCATCATTATGCTGGGGGCATGCGAACTTTTTGAGCATAGTTCCTTGTCTTGTGTCAAGCTCGTTAAAAAATGAAACAAGGGTAGGTTAAGTAGATAGATTCTAGATAGTAGTCATGAGCATAGTTCCTTGTCTTGTGTCAAGCTCATTAAAAAATGAATCAAGGATTTTAGAGCATAGTTCCTTGTCTTGTGTCAAGCTCGTTAAAAAATGAATCAAGGTTTTTAGAGTAGAGTTTATTGTTAGGTAGATCATAGAGAGTAGTTATGAGCATAGTTCCTTGTCTTGTGTCAAGCTCACTAAAAAATGAAACAACTCCCACAAGTCTTTCCAAGATCTTCAAAGTAAAGCTTCATTCCATCCACCTCATTGAATGCAATGAAGCTTGGGGGGCATGTACCTCGTTTTGTGTCATTATGCTGGGGGCATGTGAACTTATAACAAGCATAGTTTTTCGTTTCAAGCTTGCGTAAACATGAAACCGGATCCGAGCATAGTTCTTTTCCTGTGTCAAGCTCGTTAAAAAATGAAACAAATCCTCCTCTAATTGAGTCGAGAGTTTGACTAGACCTCATAAATGTTAGGTTGTATGTTTAGGTTAGTTATTTCGGTTTTACAGTTTTAGGTCGAGTCTTTCAAATGATCTCGTACTTGAACCTTCTTTTCATCCACCGTAGTTGAATGAAATGAAGATGGAGGGGCATGCGCTCTAGCAGTTATGCTTAGGGGGCATCAAGCACAGTTTTCTCTCTGTTTCAAGCTTGTGCAAAAATTAAACTACTTTGAAGCATAGTTTTTATCTGTTTCAAGCTTTTGTAAAAATGAAACCTATCTCGAGTCAATTTCAGTTATTTTCAAGACTCGTTAAAACTCATGAAAATCCCGAGATTATTTTGCTATCTTTCATTCTCGTAAAACAAATGAAAAATGTCGAGTTCTTTCCGTCTTTTCCTGCTCGTAAATTAAATTGAAAGTCGGCCATATGAGTACATTTTTATCCCTTTTTCGAACTCATTAAAATTTACGAAAAAGTGAAAACCATGAGTACATTTTTATCCCTTTTTCGAACTCGTTAAAACTTACGAAAAAGTGAAACCTCAGAGTCATCTTTTAAGCCCTTTTCTGACTCCTAAAACATGAAAAGATCGCCGAGTGTTTCTTTTTCACTCGTTAAAATGGAATTAAAAGACGGTCTCCTTTTAGCTCTTTTCTGACCGTAAAATCAGGAAAAGATTGCTGGGTTTTTGTCGTTTCAAA
The DNA here is from genome assembly GCA_031772625.1 of Pinus tabuliformis. Classification (NCBI taxonomy): domain Eukaryota; kingdom Viridiplantae; phylum Streptophyta; class Pinopsida; order Pinales; family Pinaceae; genus Pinus; species Pinus tabuliformis. The sequence continues at coordinate 1,057,417,464 of CM062813.1, forward strand.
CTCGATAAGGAAATAAAACGACGTGTCCTTGATCGCTTTTTACTTTTCAGGTCGACGACACTATTATGAAAGTACTCCTTGGTCGCAAGATCAAGCGGTTCCCCCAGGTATTATTTTATACTTTTTCGGGCTTGAGGGACACAAATTTACGAAAAAGTTCAACGTGGAGTTTCCTTAAGTTTTTTCAGACTCTCTAAAAATGAAAAACGCCGAGTTTCTCCTATACTGGGCTCGTTAAACTTTTACAGTAAAGGACCTGTTCAATTACAAACAGGAACGAACCACTCCTTCCTAGGGTTCGAATTTAAACTAGGTTGGACTCATCCGAAGGATGAGCTTATAACCAAGCATATGTTATCCTCCTCAAGCTTGATAAAAATAAAGAGGTACTTGCCAGAAATGGTGGGGGAAAAGAGAGAAGAATGAACCTGTTTGTCACCTTTTGTCTCAAACGAAACTTTATTACCACTCTTGAACATGACACTTATGCATTTCACATGGGTTGGGAAATCTTTTACCTCACAGTTGACCAAATCACTTTGAAAATCTTTAACCGGGTTCAGGGATCAACTTTGAGTTATTCGTCACCAAACCATCTGTTGTGTCGTTATGTGTTCAAGAGGTCTGCAAGCAAAACTTTCATCTGCAAAATACTTATCATCCATTTGACCATCCCTGAGTCAGTCCTTACAGCAACATTTCTTCAACTTGAACAATGATTTCGTGTTGCAGGCTTGCCTGCAACGAGTCGCTTTCTATCGACATCGACACATTATCTAGAAAGATGACTTAGGAATCGATAGTACCTTGAAGTCTGCATGCATCAATGGCAGGTTTCTCGCCTTTGACGACAGTTTACATCATTGACTTTCGATCAAGGGATTTCGTGAAGTGTTCGACATCAGAACATCTATTCACATTTCACGGGTTGTGCTTGGTACTTTGAGAACCATTGACATTACTGGTGGTCTCTCTCATGCTTGTTAACAGTTCACATCATCGACTGGTAATCAAGTGGTTTCTAACATGTTCGACATCAAATCATTTAATCACATGTTTAGAATCGTACCAATTCGGGAAGTAGAAGTGAAGACCCTGGATCTAGTTTCTACCATCCAGGCTGCGAGGAGTTTTGTATTCATTGTCTATGTAGACTAATCATAAACAGATGGCTGTGTCCATACTGTGTCTACAAAAGTCTATAAAAATGATGTACTGCAAGATCATTCCTGTATCAGAATAGTTAGTCCATTAGTTAAAGTTTTGAATCTGAGTATGGGAATGCCTACCTCAGTGATGATATAATCTTATACATGTATTTTGTGTTGAAAATTGCAGGTTCTAACCAGGTCATCCACAAGTCAATCCTTGAAATGATAAAGCGCTTCACCCTTCCTAGAATTACAAAACACCAATCTATTCCAGGCTTCACACTTTAGGGGGCAATCTGTTACACTAAAAAATGTCACCTTGACTACTTACAGTTAGTATGGCTCAAATCAACAGTCATGCTACCCTCTTAGGCAAGTCTTTATGCCTCTGTTATCCATCTCAAACTCAAAGAAGAGAGAAAGTCTTGTAAAAACTATGTTTATCTCTGAGGTCGCAGGTTCTCTCTAGCCTTACCTGCGGGGACGCAGGTCATGTTCACAAAAACTGCGTCCATGGACGCTCTGTATGTTAAAGGACAGGTGCGTCCTTCTGTAAAAGGCAAAATGCGCAAGTTTTATCTTGAAAAAGTTACTTGTGGTTACTTCTAGAACATTCTAGAGGTCGGTTTGATGAAATGGATGCGCCTCCAGTTGGTTCATGTATCTCTATTAAGAGGGGACTTATCCCATCAATAAGGGAGCTATCCCACCCATAGAGGGGGATGATCCCATTGATAGTGGACCTGAATAACCTCTTTACAGCACTATAAATAAAGGCATTGAGCCAGAAGGAGGAGAGGTTGGAGCTATACATTTTCTTTGGGTAAATGCTGCAGGATTTAGGTCTTCCATTAGAGCCTTTGTGAGGAGAGATTGTCTTCACTTGATTCTACTTGGAAGTGGGTGAGCTTTGTCAAAGTAGAGGAAAACCCTTGATGGACCCTGGGAGGAACTTGCACAACACCAAGGCCAGGTTGTAAGAGTTTCTTTGTTTCGTTATTAATACAAACTGGTTTATTTTTCTCAATAGCTTGTGTTAATGAGTTATTTCATGTGTTCCTTGGTCTGCATGTTGAATATATGTTTTATTATATGAAATACAAGTGCTTGGTAATTGTTTGATTGTTTGTGGTTGCAGGAATTGACTTGAAGGAGGAGCTCATCCGGATTGGCAAGGACAAACTACAACAACAACGTTTTGGAATAAGGTAAGCCTAAACACTTGTAGTTTTCATGTTGTAAAAGGTGTATTTAGAGAAAGATCACTCCATTTTGTCTTGTTTGTCATTAGAATGTCTTAGACTTCTAGGAAGGTCAGTCGTGTCTGCACCCTTGACCAATTCCGTGTGACAATCCCGTCCTTTGTCACTGCTACCTTTATACTCATTAGAATTAGGACTAAGTGCATCATCCTGTCCTTCATCACTGCTGCTCTCATAGTCCTTAGAATTAGGACTAAGAGGACACAGTGACACTCCATTCTTTTGAAATTCATCATCACGCTCTTCATAACTATTGCTCTCATAGTCCATATAATTAGGACTAAGTGGACACTATGGTACTCCAATCTTTTGAAATTCATCATCCCACTCTTCATCACTGCTGCTCTCATAATCCTTAGAATTTGGACTAACTGGACACTGTGGCACTCCATACTTTTGAAAATCAACATCATGCTTTTCACCACTACTACTCTCATAGTCCTTAAAATTAGGAATAAGTGGACACTTTGACACTCCATACTTTTGAAAATCAACATCATGATTTTCATCACTGCTGTTCTCATAGTCTTCAGAATTAGGACTAAGTGGACACCGTGACACTCCATTCTTTTGAAATTTGTCATCATGTGCTTCAAAACTGCTGCTCTCATAGTCCTCATAATTAGGACTAAGTGGACACTATGACACTCCATTCTTTTGAACTTCACCATCATGCTCTTCAAAACTGTTGCTCTCATAGTCCTCAGAATTAGGACTAAGTGGACACCAAGACACTCCCTTCTTTTGAACTTCACCATTATTCTCTTCAAAACTACTGCTCTCATAGTCCTCGGAATTAGGACTAAGTGGACACCGTGAAACTCCATTCTTTTGAACTTCACCATCATGCTCTTCAAAACTGCTGCTCTCATAGTCCTCAGAATTAGGACTAAGTGGACACCGTGACCCTCCATTCTTTTGAACTTCACCATCATGCTCTTCAAAACTGTTGCTCTCATAGTCCTCAGAATTAGGACTAAGTGGACATCGCGGCACTCCATTCTTTTGAACTTCACCATCATGCTCTTCATCACTGCGGCTTTCATAGTCCTTAGAAGTAGGACTAAGTGGAATCTGTGACTCTTTATTTATTTGAAATTCTCCATCCCCTCTTTCATCAGTGCTGCTCTCATAGTCCTTAGAATCAGGACTAAGTGGAAGAATTGTCTTTCTATTCATAGTGGAAGAATTCCCGCTATATTCATCAATATGAATAGAGTTGTTACTTGATGAAGAAGTTGATGGTGTATAAATCGAAACTTCACTATCAGAACAATCCATCCCTTTCAAATAGAAGATGTTGAATGATACAAATGGAGAGTCTCCTAAAGATATTATATAGCTTAAAGAATGAAATTTTCCCTCCAAAAAGTTTCGCGAAAATATTTCCCTCCAAAAAGTCTGTTAAATTTATTTACCTTCATTACTTTGTTCTACAATTTATTGAAAAATGTAAACTAATTTTTTTTATGAAATCATAATTAAAATTGTACACTACAACTTCTACATTAATTATTATAATAGTTAAACCATATAATATTCGCTTTCCAATACTACAATATTCACTTTATAATATTTTAAAACAAATTATCCCACATTCAACCCGTTGTAAAACAAATCTATAATATTCACTTTATAATATTGTAAAACAAATTATCCCATATTAACCGTACAGTAAAACATCTCCGTAACTTCACTTATATATTAAAATTTCATTATCACTATTACTCACATCACATCCAGGCTTTCTGAAAATCGTTGAAAGACTCGTGAATTTGTGGAGCAGCTAAATCGCTATCAACAACATATTCAACGAAGAATTCTCGCAATTAAAAGGTAAGTTAATTTTTTTTCCTTGAAAACTTTTATATTAAATTAGTTTAATGAAAAATAATTTTTTTTTTTTAAATTGATAATTTTCCTGAGCCAAAATAAAAATTACATCCATTGTGAGCATGGTGGGCCCGGTCAAGCTCATTTGCTTAATACCTGTGGGTATGTCCCACCCTCCTCACCTGCTCGCTCGCCCCACCGGGCGCCCTCACCCGCCTGCTCGGCCCCTCCGGGCGCCCTACCAGCACCCCCCCCCCTCACCTGCCCGCCCCACTCACCCACTCCCCTCATCTGCCCGCCCAGCCCGGGCGCCCTCACCCGCCCGCCCCACCAACCCCCCCCCCCCCACCTAGCCCGGGAACCCTCACCCACCCGCCCCACCCCTCCAGGCGACCCACCCACACCCCCCTCACTCGCCCGCCCGGCCCAGGTGCCCTCACCCGCCACCCGTCCCGGCCACCCCACCCCTCCGGGCGCCCTACCTACCCCCCCCCCTCACCCGCCCGCCCGGCCAGGGGGCCCTTACCCGCCTGCCCGGCCCGGGCGCCCTCACCCGCCCGCCCGGCCCGACGCCCTCGCCCACCCGCCCCCCTGCCCGGCGCCCTCACCCGCCCCCCTGCCCAGCGCCCTCACCCGCTCCCCCCCAGCCCGGTGCCCTCACCTACCAGCCCACCTCACCCGAACCCCCCTCCGCCCAGGCGCCCACCCTCCGCCCTCAGCCCCACCCACCCTCCCTTGGCCCCACGAGTGGGGCTCGTGCAGGGGCCACCCGGGCTGCCCGCGCCCTCGCCCGACAGGCGCAGGGCCATTCCGGGAATCACCCTGCCTGCCGGGCAGGGGTGCGGGCGGCCCGGGTGGCGCTTGCAGGAGGAGCCCTGCCGGGCGGGGGCGCAAGCGGCCCGGGTGGCGCCTGCACGAGGGTGCCCTCGTACAGGCGCCACCCGGGTCGCCTGTGCCCCTGCCCGGCAGGCACAGGGCGATAATGCCCTCGTGTAGGCGCCACCCGGGCTGCCCGGCAGGCAGGGCGATTCGGCGCCCTCGTGCAGGCACCACCCGTACCGCCCGTGCCCCCGCCCGGCAGGCAGGGCGATTCCCGGAATCACCCTGCCTGCCAGGCGAGGGCGTGGGCAGCTCGGGTGGCGCCTGCACGAGGGCACGGGGGTGGGTGAGGGCGCCGGGCAGGTGAGGGCGCCTGAAGGGGTGGGGCGGGCGGGTGGGCGAGGGCGCCCAGAGGGGTGAGGTCGTCGGGAGGGTGGGGGGCAGGCGGGTGAGGGGGAGAGGTAGGGAGGGCGCCCGGAGGGGTGGGGGGCGGGCGGGTGTGGGGGAGAGGTAGCGAGGGCACCCGGAGGGGTGGGGCGGGAGAGGGCTCCGGGTGGGTGGGTGAGGGCACCGGGCAGGGTGGGGCGGGCGAGGGCACCCGGGTCGGCCAGGCAGGCGGGTGTGAGGGGGGGGGGGTTGGGGCGGGCGGGTAAGGGCACACGGGCTGGGGAGGGTTGTGGGGGTTGGGCTGGGGCGCCCAGGCGGTGGGGTGGGTGAGGGCGCCCGGGTCGTCGGGGTGGTGGGGTTGGGATTCTTGGGGGGGGGTGAGTGGGTGAGGGCGCTCATGTCATGCGGGGGGGGGGGGGGGGGTTGGGTTAGGGCGCCCGAGCAAAATGTTTTATTTGTGATTTAATTTTTTTACACTGGAATGTTAATGCATGTCCTTTTGGAATATGAGGGGCGGTGGGTGGGGACATTGTTGATTAAAATTTATGATATATTTTCGTTGTTAATTTAAGTTAATATGTTTTTATTATTTACTGATTTATTTGTTTCTATTTTTCAGGAAAATGGCATCAAAGAGAATTTCAATGAATCTTTCTGGACCAAAGACTCATAAAGGTGCATCTAAAAGAAACATTGGTGAACGAACTCCACTTGAGCTCATGACTACAAATCTTTCAAGTGCCTCAAGTGATAAGAAGATGATTTCATACTGAAAGAATTTGAAAGAGGTGAAATTTCCATTAAGAATGTGGTATGTGAAAGAAAGAGAAAGCACAAATGTGAATATATATCTATATATCGATATACCAAATGATAATGGAATTTTTGAGGTGATGGGAAGAGTCGTAGATATGTGTTCGGTACTGGACACTGAAGTTGTTTACGTACTTACAAAAGTTCTCAAGTCACATGAAAGGGTTTAATACCAACTATCATATTCATTGTATGACACGAGAGAGGTATCTACAAAGTTGTGTAGTCAAATCGTAAATGAGATGACACAAAACATCGTAAGTATTGTTATTTATATTTGTATTTTTCATTTTTGAAAGTGTCTCGCTATATTTTTTAACTTGTTTTTTATTGACATATGATATTTTGTTTGGTAGAATTTCATTGAAAGTTGTTCAATTAGGTTGGGAGGCATTCATTTCATTGAGAATGATAACATGAAAGTTGTCAGCAATTTTTACTCAGTGTCAGAAGAAAATATGGAAAATAGGAGAAATGAATTAATTGATAATGCTACAAAACTACATCCAAAGAATCAGAAAAAAGGTCTTTGGTGGATAAATCTAGCAAGGGTAAACAAGTTACTTTTGAGAACGATGAAGTTGAAATTGACAATGAAACATATGTTGTCCTTACTGAAGATGACATTGGAACTGAGAAGAGCCATACAAATCCAAAAGTAACAATGCCCAAGAATAACTCTGTTGGGAATGTTATGACCAAGAAAAGTAAAGTTGATGATTTTGAAGCAGTCATTACCAGCAGTCAAGAACCTAGTGAAACTTCAAAAGAAAGCAGAGAAATCATTACACCAGGAGCTGATTTAGAAGATGACATTATCAAAACAAAACAAAATGTCATTCGAGAGAATTTGAAAAAGAGAAACTTAATTGATGGTGGTCGCACATATCAGCTTAATGTCAGGAAAACCTATAAAGGAAGTGAAGGACAATGTCAATATCAAGTTAGAAAGCCACATCATCTGCATGTTCACAACTTGAAGACATTGATGAGGTACAATCCATATGATCATGTGGTTAATTATGTGCTTCTTGTTGGTCCACTTCAAATTCCCAACAAAGAAGCATTTGATAAGTCAAAATGTTTTGAATACAATTATTATGTGCTTGGGGGAACCATTCTGTAGAAGCTCAAAGACAATTGATGGAGGAATATCCTAATAACCCACGTTTTGAAACAATGAAATGTATCATTTACGCTGGTTTATCTGATACAGAAGCAAAGTTAGTAGCATGGGATCATAATTCAGATAATGAATATAGGATGTCTATGACTTTCATCCAAAGGGTTAGATTTATTCATAGTGAATTTGAATAAAAATGTGGTGGGGATAGGACAAAAGTTACTGCAAATTTCCGAAGGAATGTTGTATGGAAATAGGATATCAAATTGAAGAGAAAACCAATTCAAAAGGTGGAAAAGACAACAAACATAATGATTTATTCAGAGGTGTTGATAACATTTTCCAATTGGCATTTAGAACTGGAGATGTTTGGAGGTTGATTGATGAGATTTTTAGCATGTGGGAAGACATTGCCATTAAAAACCAGAAGTTCAAAAAGTCTAAGCCATTCATATGTGGCAACATTAAATTAGTTCCTGAAATGAAGCATCTTCCAGACGATATGACTATCACACCTTGGAGGGCGATGCAAGGAGTGAAAGATGAAAAAATTGTCAAAACAATATTATCTCGTGTGAGGTCAGGGGAATTATCATTGGAGGAAATGTCTGAAGAATTTCAAAAGTAAGTTTGTGAAATATTTTTATTTATTTCTAGATTATAATTATATTTTAAATAAAACATGTTGTTTCTTGGTAGTATTTGTTATACATATCATTATAATAACTTTTTGTTAATTATCTATGCAATCACAAAGTTTACATGAAAATTCAAGAACAAATGGTTAGATTGTTGAATGAAGATAGTTGGGATGATGTCATACGCAACTATCCATATTCAAGTTCTACATCAACACTAAAAGCTTTTTATCTTGCATTTAAAAAGGTATCTTGATTTATACATTCATTTTTATTCACCTGTGTACTATTTTTAATTTATAACTTACACATATTTTTGTTTATTTTATAAAAGATGAGGAAGGATGATAATGGAGTGCCAGATAGTTTCAAAACCTTTATTGAAAAAATAAAGATCGAAAGACTAAGGAAGCAACATATTAAGGATATTCAACTTGATCCAACTCTTAATCATTTCATTTGGAATGGGCCAGACACTATTCAATACAAGTAATACAAGGCGACTGTGAATACATTGCTAAACTCATACCTAAAAGGGATTATGCCCTAGTCATTACAGATATTCCCCATGGTTTCAATATTCCAAACATTGACTATGATAGTGACCCTTATACTTATCAAGCTTTTAGTAAAGTGGTTGCGGGATTTGTAGAAGTCACGTCATCACCATTATGGAGATTTGTGACATTTCATTCAGACACACAATTGGCAATGATATTGTCAAGCTTCAAGGGAAAAACAAATTCAAGGATGCAGCTTACATGGTAAGATGTTTAAAATGTATATTTGATTAATGTTGAAAAAATTATTTATGTACAAGTTAATTGAACTTTTACTATTTCATGTTATAGGGAAAAGTCAAATCTTCTTCACAATGAAGATCAACAATTTATAAATAATTGTGAGTTAATTCATATTGATAGTTGGGAAAAAGATGATAGCCATATGTCTATGATTTTTAATGGGGTAGACAGAAAGAGTCATAGCCAAACACTGACTTATGATGTTGTTGTGAGAAAACTAACATATGAAGACAAAGAAGCAAAAGGAGAGATAGTTAACATTTATCAAAAACCACAATTATTGATTAACTATCTTATAGACATTTGTTCAAATGAAGGAGATTGGGTTTTGGATTTATTTTCTGGCTCAGGTAAGTTTTATTATATGGAATTGAATTTCAATACGTTATTTTTTTAATTAATATGTCATTGTACTAATTTAGTTAATTATTTCTTTTGTGCTTGATAATTAGGTACAACACTAGCATGTTGCCTTCAAAAAGGAAGAAATTGCACTGCAATTGAAAAAGATCCAGTACAATGTAATTTCATTCAGCAAAGAATTAATGCTCTTCAATTTATTCCAGATGCAATGCAAGAAATTGGGTTGAAGAAAGGGGACTTTATTGAATCACGTGTGGCAAAAAAGGCAAAGGAACACCAACCACCATTACATGGAATGTTTGGAAAGACATACATTGGGAGTTTCACAGACATCAAAGACCCATTAGAAGAGGAAAATGAGCAAAATAAAACAGAAAATATTGTGGAAGAAGACAATGATGAAACTCTAGAGGACGAAGCGTTTGGATTACGTGACATTGTTGATTAAATTTAAGTTATGCTTGTAAATCAAGCTTTGCAATGTTTTGACTTTGACATTTTATGAGAATAATAAACACTCAATTAGGGTTGTTATACGTTCAATATTGGTAATATGTGATTTTTGCATTGATTTTTAAGTTAATCATTATTTTTTGAAAAAAATAAGTGATTTATATATTTTTTGACATGAAATTCATAGAAAAAGCTATTATCTAACCATTTTTAGTTAAAATTATCGTATAAAAATTGTGATTTGGACATGTCAATTCTAGCAAAAAATTATCAAAACGTGTAGTTTTTTAGTTATATTTATGTTAAAAATGGTTATTTTTATGTCCATTGTTAAAAAATATTGTTTTTTAGAAACAATTATTTCATGTGGATTGAAAAATTAATTAAGGATGTATAAATATGTAGAATATCGAAAAGTCTAAATATCGACCTTCTAATTTAAAAATGCAAAACAATAAAAACCTCACGATTTTTTTTTTTTTAATTAAAATAAAAAACAAGAAAATGTGAAGAAAACGACCACTTCAAAAATTATCAAATTTACTAAATAATTATTTACATTTTATACATTAAAAAATTTAAAGCCAAAAAATAGGGCTTTTAAAAAGGAGTGTGATGCAGAATGCTCACTTTTTTAAATCAGCATGAAAATCACTACCATTCTAAAACGTGATGTACATAAAATAAATTAAAGTGCCAAAAACTATGCTCTAAAAAAAACATGTGTGTTCTGCATCACCCCTTTTCAAAATCATGTCACTTTTTTGCTATCTCTACGAAACGGGTAACAGTATCAGTTCCCGTTTCAAAGTTTACATTGTTTTAAGAGAAAAAAGAAAATCAAAGCAATAAGTGTGGATGTGGATTCTTCTTTGAGAGTTGTAGGTTGCTTTAAGTAGGATACAGGATCATTGCTGGGTAATAGGTAACCTTGTCGAGGCTATAAATGCCTGCTAGCAGCAGAGGCTCTACCTACGAAAAATGAGCATATTTAAAACTGGTTTACAGAGAAGACTTTGTTTTATCATTACAAGACCAAGTAAACACTGATGTAAATACAAGGGCTAGCTTGAGGAAGCAAATAATCAAAGTTGAAAATAGTTGAAACAAAATGCCATTGACAGGTTAGAGAATAATGTACTTTATCTTTCCATAATAAAGTTTAACTTTCTGAAAAATTTTCTGTTTAGGAAGTTTAGAAAATTCAATAGAAAAACAGAGATAACTGGTTCTTCCGAGTGAATCGCCAATTGTTGTGGCCACCAACAACCCCCCTCCTTATATAGTATTAGCAATAACACTATGTAAGGAGGGACCCTTAGTCAAAAAATTTTAAAAAAATTCAATTAGTGCTTATATGTCACTCCTTAAAAAATATCGCATCGCGCTAAGAACGATAGGGCATTTTCTTATGAGTCAAAATGATAAAATGCGAGATTGCGACACGAACTCCATCGCATCGCATGCATTAATAAACACTCACATTAGAAAACCTTAAAATCACCGATATGCGATATCGCATATCGCATGTCGCAAAATTGCATAAAATGCACATAACAATTAAACGATTAAGCGATCCGCGATCTTGCGATATTGCGATCTGCGATCTTTGCGATATTGCGATCTGCGATCTTTGCGATAGTGTGATCAAGCAACCTTGCGATAGAACAACAAGATGAAATTGCGGTAATGTGATATAGCGAAATGCGATACTGCGATGCAAATCACAGAAACATTCCATCGCAGATTTTCCTGGGTCAGTATTCAAGAATTTTTTTTTCCATGAACCAAGAACTGGACACGCGCTTTAATGATAATTAATGAATTACACGCCAGTTGTTAATAAAGTATGGTTTTGTGTTTTTCGAAGAGCTAGTTCACGTCAGATGGCATGTTTTTGCATATCCGTGGCATTTAAAGCTCTCCTGTCATTATTTATTATCATTACTCTCTCCTCACTTGTGAACTGGAAGAACGAAGAACAAAAGTTACACAAAGAAATGTGCAGGAAGCTATGGGGAAAAGGGGTAGAGCTCCAATGTTCAAAGACAGAGAAAAGACGCCCTCATAAGCAGATACCGCATGCAAGAGAGCTGCAGATTCACAAAATATTGCTAAGCCATCCATTACAGATCTTTCATATACAGCCATGGTTAAATGGGTACTGAGCGATGCTGATATCAACAGAAAGTTTAATGCTCAGTGTCAAGAGCTCACGAGGTCATTATTTTTACAAATTTTGAAGCTTTATACCCGATAAAGAGGAAGAGGTGCAAAAGGCGAAAAACGCATCAGAGAAGCCTAGATCAAAGAATGCTGAGAAAATTGATCAAGAAGGAAAGCCTCTAACTACTCAGTCACCTGTAAGCCCGAAAATTGCAAGAAAGCAATGATAAAATAAAAAACAAACTGGAAACAAAAAGCTAAAGAAAAGGCAGAAGCAATCCAAAGGGTTAACCAAGTTGAACTAAGATTATTACTGGGCATACACGGTAAAGCCACATAGTCAGTGGATGACTCTCGAGTATATCATCGATTTTGCTGAGAAGATGGTGCCAGCTCTTGCCAATTCCGTTTGCTTAGCTCAACCAAAAGCGGAAGACAGTCAGCCGACTCTACTCAAGCAAATACTGAATGCTTGCAATGTTAAGGAGCAAATGCAGAAATAGTTAGATATTAGATTCATTTTTTAGAAATAGTTTTGTTTTATTTTTGCTTAGAAAAAGGGCGGTCATTTAAACCACATCCTAAATCTTTGTAATTAAGTTATTTAGTTAGTAGTATTTAAACCCTTCTCATGTATTTAGAGAAGGGTCCAGAAATTTATCAAAAACTTGTCCTTAGAACATGCACTTTTGCACCCTCAGAAGAAGTTTTGGTGAATGAATGGAAGAGGATTTGTTGATGTTTGCATTTGATATCTGCTACTGATGTTTCACTTCTTTACTCTGAGTGGATGTTAGAGCAAAGAGAGATAAATCATTGTCGCTTGAAGCTCATGAGTAGGACTAGTCACAAATGGTACTTTTATCTCTTGACCATTTCTACTTATGTGTTAAAGTGATATACAGTTTTTAGCTGTTTATGTATTATTGCATGAATGCCTGAGTTACCAGTTGGCACTTTTGTACGGTGATAGCTATTTATTTATGCTTAATGTATGAATAGCTCTTTATGCGATATGTTTTTCACAACTGTTTCGTCTAACTTTTTATGTGAAGTGGTTCATCTTTATTGATTTCGTTTCTCATAATAGCTGAATGATCTTTATTACCAGTTGTTATTTGAAATCTTTTTAGATCGCATAATAGAAGAATTACATCTTGGGTTAGTATAGACTTAGATGTTCCTGCTTATTAGATTACAATAGCATAGCATTATATTAAAGTTAGAATTAGAATATCTCAATTAGGAACTGTTAGATCAGGAACATCAAAATATACACACACACACACTCATAGATTGGGAAACTGGTCAGATATCCCTAGTCGGACCCGCTATACCAAACGGATAAGGAGCTGCCAACCAAGGTCCAGACCAGGCGGGTATCCCCCTTGTTGTAGACCCGATTTTCGGGGCTTCAACAGGTCCGCAGACCATGGGATTGTATAAATAGAGCGAGGCTCTGAGTAGTTTGATAGCATAGTGCAATATAGACATATGATGTATGGAAGATAGATCTAAAGTGTAAAGTCTAGTTTTGGGTCATAGAGTAGGAGAAGGCTCTGCAGATGAGTGCACAGAGGCCTAGTAGTCCGTAGCTGAGTGCGTGGACCCCTGCAGCCGAATGCGCAGGGAAAGTCGAGTCTGTAACAGTTGGAAGTATTAATAAAGAGAATTTTCACATCATTTATGTGTATTTATTTCTTGTTTTATACATCTATTACGTCAGATATACATTGCACTTTTAATTCTTATATGATGCGCGAATATGTATAAATGTGTTGATTAAGTAAATGCAAGATACAATATCTCTTTACATGAAGTTAAGTAAGGCATGTTAAGAAGGTAAGCAAGATACACGGTGTAGATTGGGGAAATAGCGTGGATCGCTGCCATAGCAGCGTGAAAGCATCTCAGCCCCTGGTTAGGGCTGCGTGAAGGAAAATTATAATAGATTGCAAAGGTGTTAAATGTTAGAATAGTGTGTGAAGTGACCTACACAAAGGCCGATCTAGTTAGATTAATTTGACATCACAGACATCTCAAGGGTGCGGAACCTTGGTTCCAGGATTCCCCATATTGCTTCGGGTGAGACTTCAGTCCACACTCCATGGGTTGATGCCGAAAGGGCCAGTAGTGTAGGGATTTGTTTGGCTGAATAACTTTGAACCTGGGTCAGGCCCCCCTAAGCCAACAAATGGTTCTGTTGCCAAGATGGAATCTACCTAGAGATGTCTATGATGTTGAATTAGTCTAACTAGCTATGCCTTTGCGTAGGTCGCTTCACACACTATTCTAACCTTTAACACCTTCACGATCTGTTATAATCATCCTTTACATAGCCCTAACCAAGGGCTGAGATGATTTCGCACTGCTATGGCAGTGATCTATGCTATTTCCCCAATCTACACTGCGTATCTTAGTTATCTTCTTAACATACCTTACTTAACTTTGCATAAACATATATTGTATCTTGCATTTACTTAATCAACACATGTATATCTGATGTATATTCACGCATCACATAAGCATTAAAATTTCAATGTATATCCGACATAACAGATGCATAAAACAGGAAATAAATACACATAAATGATGTGAAACTTCTCTTTATTAATACTTCCAACTTTTACAGACTCGACTTGCCTTGCGCACTCAGCTATAAGGGTCCGTGTACTCAGCTATGGACTAGTAGGCCTCTGCGCACTCAGTTGCAGAGCCTTCTCCTACTCTACGACCCAAAACTAGACTTTACACTTCAGATCTATCTTGCATACATCATATGTCCATCTTCCACTATGTTATCAAACTACTTAGAGCCTCACTCTATTTATATAATCCAATGGTCCACGGACCATGGGTAGATCTCTACACCCAAATTTACAATAAAAAAAATTAAGGGTTGTTGTTGGGAAAAGTATCCAATACGGAATGACCCTATCCCACTCTAAGGGTGATAGTACCTCAGCAACAACTGAATGCAAAGCTATTCAAGATTACTTCTTTATGAGATGAGAGAGGGAAGAGAAGGATGATCTACTAACCGTTATCTTGCGCTAATAGTCTTCAGTCCTTGCTGCTTGCTCCTAGCTCCTTGCTCTTTCACCGGCCCAGCTACACACAGATCCTGTAAAAGCACAAGAAAAGGAAACTACAAGAAGCATACATCCATAATCGATTCAGGGATTAGCATAAATCAAATATACAAGCATCAATTCATCATCAAGACACATGCATATAGAAGAACCTCAAATACTTTATTAATAGAAGAAGTAAAGTTCTGAGAGAGTTACAACCATAATAGGCCCAATCCAGCAACACCTCCCAGCAGAAAGAAATCTCCTCTTCACCTCCTTCAAGCAAATCACCCAATAGTTCTATACTCAAACCAACAGCACTTCCTTACTTGCACAAAATTCCAGCCTCCCTAGACCTCATGAGAGAGATCTATATATAGGGTTTTGGAGAAAGGATGAGTCATCTTGAGACTGGCATGAAGCTGACTAGTGTCCTCTCCCACTTTAGTTAATCTTCAGTTCTTGAGTCCACTTGGAGATTCTTGCTTCCACTTGGAGACCAAGACCCTCTTACTCATCACAAGGCGAATTCCTTGACCCAAGTGTCAGTTTGGAAGCTTCCTGGGCAGTTGACACCTTGCAGAATGACTGTGCCACTTGGCCAATCTCGCCCAGCGCAGGTAGCCTTCATTAGTTTTGACATTCAGCGCAGGTACAGAGTGGAGCAGTTGACATTCAGCGCAGATGCTCAGTGGAGCAGTTGACATGATCCAGAAATAGCCTGTTTTTGAGTGTTTTCAGGTGGAGAACTGATTTTCAGTGCTGTGGTTTGCTGACCTTGTTCCTCTAAGGGTAAGAACAACATGTTTAGGGACTTTGGATCCCTCAGATTATTGACATTTCATGCTCCATGCTGTTAGGCACAAAAATGTCTATAACAGTTGCCCCCTAAAGTATGAGGTCGTTTATCGGGTGAAATGCTTTATCAGGAGGATCCGAAGTTCATTCAATCGCTGAGAGGCGCCCTGCAATAAAATACAATACAATAAATTATTTTTCATTTTGCCTTCATGATCTAGCTGAGGCGGGCATTCCCATGCTCAGCTTTATAAATTCATTTTGGTACATATAACAGATGACCGTCTGATGATAGACTGATAATTCTCTGCTGAAATTATCATCCTTTGAGTAGGATGATCATCTGCTGCAATAATGTACATATCAAATGTCTTTATATTTCCTGAATATATATCGCAGCCCAGATGGATGAAACTAGATCCGGGGTCTTCAATCTCGTTCGATCTTCACTCTAAGTACAAGTCGATCCATGTGAGAATTGCGCTGAATTCGAACATGGAAAGACATCGCTTGATTACCGGTCAATAATGTAAACCGTTAACAAGCGCGAGAGGAATCACCAATAATGACAATGACCCTCAAGGTACTGCAGTACAATTCACGTGGTGTGAATAAAGGACTTGGCGTCGAACACCATGCAAAATCTTCTGGTCGAAGGTCATTGATGTATACCTGTCGCCGGAAGTGAGAAACTTGCCATTGAGGCATGCAAGCTTCAAAGTACTGGGGGGTGTTCCTAGATCGACTTCTTGGATAATGAGCTGAAGTCGACAAGAAGCGATCTGTCAAAGGAGGGCCTTAATGAATCCCACATCAGTGACACGGAACAGAGCTGATGATTTTAGTGGAGGTGAAAACAATCTGTGAGATATGATTCAGGGTGGCGATTATGGGTGGATGAAGGATAATGTATGGCAGTGGATGGGACACGGTTGACTCTTTCTGAACACATCTCTTGAACATATAACGACACTGATGTGATGGATCGGTAGCATTACCCCAAATACGAATGGTTTGGAGAGGACCATGGTGATGAGACCGGTGAATGAAACAACCCAACCCGATGTGATACGGAGGACAAAGTGTCATGTTCAAGAGCGACTTGCTACCATTAAAGCTTTGAGGTTCTCCCAATTTTTCCCCAGTCATTTCTGACCAGTACCTCTTTATTTTTTTCAAGCTTGAGGAGGATAACATATGCTTGTTCTATAACCTGCCCTTCGGGCAAGCCCATCGCTATGTTTTAACGAGCCTAGCGATAGGGAAACTCGTTCTCGTCTAGAGACAAGTTTGTCGCTATTCAATCATTTTAACGAGTCTAGCGACAAAGATAACTCGGTCCTTTTCATTTTTAGAGAGTCTGAAAAGGTACAGAAAGTTAACTCCAAAATTCCTTTTTCGTCATCTAATCCCTTAAGTTCGAAAAAGTATAAAACAATACAGAAGGGATGAATTTTCGATAACTTTAACGAGCCGAATAAAACAAGCGCTCGACCTTTTTGTGCAATAATCCCTCAGGTCCAAAAATATTAAAATCTAGAGGAGGGATAGCTCTTCTGGTCCTTTTAACGAGCTGGAAGGCCAAAACTCGGCAAACTTTTCATATTTTACGAGTCAATTGAAAAGAGCTCAAAGGAGACTCGTCTTTTGAGGAACGAGTGATAAACAAGGATAGCAGCAGATTCTAGGTACAGGTTGGAATTTTCCAATCACGGCAGTGTCACAAGGATGGCTAAGTGAAATCACTCTTCACAGCTGTTCCTCAAAATGGGTAAACAATCATATGGGGGTGAACGATCGGCCAAATGGAATGGAGGTGGCAGGTGAAAACACGACCAAGGCTTTTATGGCTAATAAATTTACGATCACAATGGTTATTTACCGGAATAGGTTCATTTTTTAATGAGCTTGAACTCTGGTGGAACCCTTGCTCACGCTTTTCTATTTTTTAACGAGCATAAATTCCGCGGTAAAACTACTCGGATCTTGCGTTTATTTTTTAACGAGCATGAACTTTATGCTAAAACTGCTCGATATACCAGTCATAAGATAAGAACGTCTCCTGAAAGATCCCATTTTTTATAGAGCTTGCGCCTTACCAAAGCTATGCTCCCTCTCATCCTTTCTTCATGCAAGTTCGGAAACGGCTAATCCTACAAGTTTAAAGGGTTAGACCTACAGGTTTAAAGGGAGGACCTAAAAATTTAAAAAATAAATAGTCGTCCCTTGCTTGCATTCCAAAAGGTTGCATGCCCCCAGGTATAAAGTACAATTTCAAGGCTGCCCCTACTTATCCGATAAAACATTTGCTTTAAAGGGTGAGGCTTGCCTCTTTCTGGTTACCCAAAGATGGTTCTATTTGCTGCCGCAAATCAATCTCTTTCTTCGGCACTGTCTCCCATAGTAGAAAATGGTGAATGACCTTTGTCAAACAAGTAACCTTAACAAAAGAATCCTTTCCCGGAACAACCCCTCTTCCACATACGGACGGGGTACGGACTAGTCATATTCTTTCGCGGAAATTCTACCTTATACCTAGGGTTTCCTCTGCCCGAAGCAGACCAGGATGCATGCCCCCCTGGGTTCCAGTCCCATCTTTCCGAATCACTCGCATTCATCGGGAAGGAGGATTGGGGGTGGAGACATTTCTTGGGTAAATAGACCATTGAGGGTTGGTATTTGACTATTTGCGATGCGTGATCCTGGAAATGAAAGTTGGTCTACGAGCTTGACCACCCTTCCTTCGTGTGGAAAACACATTACTCTAAAGAGTGAGGAGACTATAGCTCCCATGCAATATATATAGTCCCGTCCAAGGAGTAGGTTATAATCCAAGGGTCCTTGAACGACCATCACGTTCATTTGAACGGTCTTCCCTGTCAATGTAACAGGCACATTGGGGAGGATCCCTAACGGTCGACTGGTTCCTTTATCAAAGCCCGAGAGATTTCTTATCTCAGGCAAAAGCGCCGGGGAACCCAATGCTTTCCAAGCAACAGAGGAAAGGATACTCACAGACGCCCCTTCATCAATGATAGTTCCAGCCATCACCATTCTATAAATTTGAACTATGATTCTGAATGGTATACTGGCTGGTAACCGGGGTCTGCCTAGTTGGTTCCAATCAAAAGACACAACCAGGTTTCTCGGTGGTGGGACCGAATACACGGCCGGATACGATCCTGAAGATGTTCCTTCCTGCGATAAAGGAATGGGCGCATTGCCCTGATGCTCATCAGAATCTGTGTTGATGAAAAGAATCTGGATGGTGTCATCCTTATTCTCTTTCGTGAGGGTGTCGTTTGAAGATGAATCTTCAGTGACGGTGTCATTTGAGGATGAAACCTCTGAAGGAAGAACCGGGTCAACTGCCGTATCGACCTTTAGACTTTCGTCCGGTTTGGATTTAGTAGGTTCATTTTCAATGACCGACGCCTCAGCTGACCACTTGAGCGGGCCAGCTGTGTTTTCAACTAATGAAGGACTTGGCACGAGTTTTTTGTATCCAGGAGGAAGTCTCAACGGTGAAACCGGACGATCTTCCAAAACTCTCTTCGCTTCGTCTAAGAAGGGACAACGGTGGATGGCATGATCTCCTTCACATAGTCTACAGGGGGATTTTGGTCCCCCCTTTTGTCTTGATCCTTCACTTTCGCTGGTTGACGGTAAGCACTCAACCTGGCTATCAGAGGTTGAAGCTCCCAAATTGTGCAATCGAGGGGACCAGTCCCTTAGTATCCGTGGAATACAGGGACAATCTCTATGGAAATGGTCTCCTCTACATATGACACATGGCGATTTAGGCCCGGTCTGTGCTGTGTGTGGGTTTTTGTTAGATGTCTTTTGCTTGCCCCCAGTCGCCTTAGGCTCCTTCTTCTTCTTTTCCTTCTTCTCCGTGGGAGCTTGGCTTTTGCCGGCTCTACCTTTTGAAGATGAAGGATTGGAGGAAGGGTTGGAGGAAGTAGAAGGCTAGTGGGAGGCTCTAGACTCATCTAACCGTTGACTCGACTGCTCAGGAACCATGGTGTTCTGAACTACACTAGTTGAGAATAGCCAAATAGGCAGGCCAATTGTCAGTCCTGGAAGTGACAATGTGGCCATGTGGGGCGCACCAACTTCTCCCTAAGAGGAGAAAGGACTAGGATTTCCATCATGTGGAGTTCCTTGGTTGGGGCGTTCCATGTTCTCAACTTAAAGATCAACGCGGGAATAGGAGGTGATTATGTTCCGTTTAAGATAAATTTTATAACGACGCTTAGACACAACTTGCTTTTTCACTTTTTAAGAGTCGAGAAAAAGCTAAAGATGACTCTAGTCTCCTTCGATGTTTTAACGAGCCCGAAGTGACAAATGCTCGGATGGACTTTTTCAGTTATAGAGTTTGAAAAAGGCCAAAAGAAACTGCTCTGGAGTTCTAGGCAGAGGGTGTGCCAAACCTTTCGCAAAACCACAGAATACGTTTTACGGTACGAGTGGTCGATCTTCGTGAATGCTGTGTTCACTGCATTGCGATCAGTAGGGCGGCCGACACGGTTTCCTATGGATAAAGGCTTTGATCCTATAGGGGTCTCCCAATATATACGCGACGGTACGTGGGAGCACAAGTCCGTATTGATACTTATCGCTTCACCGTGGAGGAATCACCCAACCACTCAACGCTAAGATATCACGTTTAATGACACCGGAACACGTCTCTAGCTTAGACCTCTATGTGTTTGCGTTATGTTTCAATGCGTTGTTATGTAAATTCAATTTATTTTAAGGTTGATCTTGTTTAGCAGTTTGCCTTTATGGATCACCATGAGATGTATAGTAACACTCCTGAATGCAGTCTAAGATGATAAGCAAGCTTTTCAATCTTTCAACTTTGAAAACCTTAACTACTGAGGGAGAAGGAAGATAACACCTTTTCACACAGATCATAGAGCACACACTAATGCATTTTCCTAAATCAACATGCAAACGGTCATAATGCACATGCACAATGCAAGTATTTCTTTTATCTTTCTTAATGTTGATGAAATGCAAAAAGAAAGCTGTTGTATAACTTTGAATTCAATTTCAAGCGAAAGCAAACAAGTTTGTCCAAAATCGAAAGACACCTTAAGATTTACTTGTTTCGACACTAGAAATATATAAATTCAAACCATATACCGAAAGCGACAAGCTCAATCAGCTATGAACAACAAACAAACTTACTCTTAAGATCAAAACGACACTTAATCACAGGTCTAGATCTAAGAGGCCACAGCAAGACTAGTTCACTTTCGTTATGGGAAACTGTAAATGACACAAGAAATACAGAAGAACAAACACAGTTTCTTTATACAACTGAGGCGGAATAGTGACAAAGAAAGTTGGTTTCAGATAGGCACACTGACTGGCAACAAACATCAAAAACAAGAGTGAAAACAAGGCAAGACACAACAGGAAACCTCAGTAGCTCAAGGCAAGACTGGTCCAGTGCAGGTGGAACACTGCCTGTTTGACCATTAGCGCAGGTAGCCCCTTCAGGAACTGCGCTGAAATACAGACAGCCTTTGTACAGCCTGCACTGAAGAACAAGACTTTCGTCTCTCTTGGTTTCCGGGTCACAGATTGCTCAAAAATTCACAGTTTTTGCTCAAATCAGAAGCTATCAGTCAAGGACACACTAAGGGATGGAAAGGAGGATGAAAAGCTATCACTAAGAGCTTATTAGAGTCCTTGTGGATCAGCTCTTCAAATCATAAACTTGCCCAGAAACTGAGCTAGAGTAGCTGCCCTCTACTTTGTATTTGATAGATCGAAATATAGTTCGATTCGGTACTCCCTTTGTTTATGAAATGAATAGCAAGAAACACAAACAACCAACAAGATACGATCCCCAGCGGAGTCGCCAATTTGTTGTTGGGAAAAGTATCCAATACGGAATGACCCTATCCCACTCTAAGGGTGATAGTACCTCAGCAACAACTGAATGCAAAGCTATTCAAGATTACTTCTTTATGAGATGAGAGAGGGAAGAGAAGGATGATCTACTAACCGTTATCTTGCGCTAATAGTCGATCCAGTCTTCACT
The DNA here is from genome assembly GCA_031772625.1 of Pinus tabuliformis. NCBI lineage: Eukaryota > Viridiplantae > Streptophyta > Pinopsida > Pinales > Pinaceae > Pinus > Pinus tabuliformis. The sequence goes on from CM062813.1 coordinate 1,057,439,208, forward strand.
CCTTGCTGCTTGCTCCTAGCTCCTTGCTCTTTCACCGGCCCAGCTACACACAGATCCTGTAAAAGCACAAGAAAAGGAAACTACAAGAAGCATACATCCATAATCGATTCAGGGATTAGCATAAATCAAATATACAAGCATCAATTCATCATCAAGACACATGCATATAGAAGAACCTCAAATACTTTATTAATAGAAGAAGTAAAGTTCTGAGAGAGTTACAACCATAATAGGCCCAATCCAGCAACACCTCCCAACAGAAAGAAATCTCCTCTTCACCTCCTTCAAGCAAATCACCCAATAGTTCTATACTCAAACCAACAGCACTTCCTTACTTGCAAAAAATTCCAGCATCCCTAGACCTCATGAGAGAGATCTATATATAGGGTTTTGGAGAAAGGACGAGTCATCTTGAGACTGGCATGAAGCTGACTAGTGTCCTCTCCCACTTTAGTTAATCTTCAGTTCTTGAGTCCACTTGGAGATTCTTGCTTCCACTTGGAGACCAAGACCCTCTTACTCATCACAAGGTGAATTCCTTGACCCAAGTGTCAGTTTGGAAGCTTCCTGGGCAATTGACACCTTGCAGAATGACTATGCCACTTGGCCAATCTCGCCCAGCGCAGGTAGCCTTCATTAGTTTTGACATTCAGTGCAGGTACAGAGTGGAGCAGTTGACATTCAGCGTAGATGCTCAGTGGAGCAGCTGACATGATCCAGAAATAGCCTGTTTTTGAGTGTTTTCAGGTGGAGAACTGATTTTCAGTGCTGTGGTTTGCTGACCTTGTTCCTCTAAGGGTAAGAACAACATGTTTAGGGACTTTGGATCCCTCAGATTATTGACATTTCATGCTCCATGCTGTTAGGCACAAAAATGTCTATAACAAGGGTGGACAACCCTAGGAATATTTTACAAGCTACGCGCTCATGCCCACAAAATGTGGAGTCTCTATATCAGAATTACAATTTTTGACCAAAATCTGGGCTCTAAGCCCCAAAACGTCCCTTGGGGGATCTCGCACCCAACAATAAGGAGTTATAGGACATGGTGCAAGCTATGAAGAAGTGGAAGCGTTATCTGATGAGAAATGAGACAATAATCCACAAATATCACCAACCATTACAGTACTTGTAGGCCTAGAGTAAGCTACAACAGACCAGGCATTACAAGTGGAAGGGGTTTTTACAACAATTTCATTTGGTGATCAAGTATAAGAAGGGAAACACAAAAAAATTTGGCCGATATGCTTTCAATCCCACTTACATCAAAGATTGCAACTTTGGGGACTCTTATGCACACGGATTCATTCACCCATGATGCATACATAAAGACATATTCAAAAGACGAGGACTTCAAGGAAGTGTATCAACAGTTGCAGAGTCAGAGTCATGTGCACGATGGAGACAACACCATTGACTACCATCTCCAGGATGGGTTACTATATAGGAAGGATAAATTATTTGTTCCTAAAGGTGAGTGTTTGTAGCTGATTAGAGAGGCTCACACCTCCAAGGTTGCAAGGCACTTTGGAGTAGGGAAGATTGTGGCTAACTTGCAGAGGTATGTGTATTGGAACAAGATGCAAGAGAAGGTAGCTAGGTTTATAACATGATGCATGGTTTGTTGTACCAGCAAGCCTAACAACACGAAATAGGGTCTATATCATCCTTTACATGTACGTACTCTTCCTTGGGAAAATGTTTCCATGGAATATGTGGGAGGTTTAGTGAAAACCAGGAAGGGAGATGACTACGTGTTCGTGGTAGTTGACAAGTTTAGAAAGATATGTGTTCTGATGCCCTATAAAAAGACCATCAATAGATAAGAAGAAACAAACTTGATCTTTGAATGGGCCTAGGTGCACTTTGGGATACCAAGGATCATTATTTTAGACAGGGACACAAGTTTTCTCAGTGCATTTTGGACTACATTACGGGAGAAGATGGACACAAAGTTAAAGATATCTACAGCATTTCATCCATAAACAAAAGTAGTCAACAAGACTTTGGCGCAACATTATTATAATGGAGCAGTGCACACTTCTACAAGAAAGTCCCCATTTGATACTTGTTTTGGATATTTTCCACCTTCACCTTTGGATATTGCATATGGGCAACAAGGAGGAGTGAGAGAATATCTTATAGGAGATCCTTTTAGGGATAAAAAATTTATAGAGAAGATCAGACAGATCTATCTACAGGTACAAGAAACACTGCAGAAGTTGCAGGAGAAGTATAAGGCCAAGCATGATCAACACAAAATAGAGAAATCATTCAAGGTGGGAGACAAAGTATGACTATATTTGAACAAGGAGAGGTTGAAGGGGCCTAGTAATAAAATAAAAGCTCTAAGGTATGGTACCTTTGAGATACTAGAAAGAAAAGGTGGGTGATAATACCTATCGACTTAGTTTACCACCATATATGGACATTTACTCAGTTGTGAATATAAATAATTTGAAACTCTATGAGATTTCCATGCCAAATCAAGGAGAGGAACATGTCCTACCTTATGTGGAGGATTTGGCACTAGATACTCAGGGATTGTTGATAGAAGATTCAATTTTGCAGAAGAGGTCCAGAACTACAAGATAGGGGCAACATGACCTTTGGTAGGTTGGGTTGAAGGGACAACTTTCAGGCAAAGCTAAATTATACACTAGAGAGAAGGTGGAGGAAAAATTTCCTCACCTCATTCAGTAAAAGATTTTGGGGACCAAAAACCTCCCAAAATGGGTAGGTGTGATATGAATTGGATCATTATATTGTTTTTCATCCATCTCAATGCATTTGGACTAGAAAAGTGGAGGAATTAGATCACGAGACCTTTTTTATCGGCATGACCCAGTTTGGTGAAACGGGGTCAGAAGCCTTTCGGGAGCGTTTTGAGGCATTAAACTCCATTTTTTGGTGGTAATTTTTTTTCACTTTAATACAACACCTTTTCATGCTATTCTACACTCAAACACCTTACGAAGGATGCAAGAAGTGCATCAATCAGAGTCTATATACAAAAGTTATGCCACTCAGAAGTTAACATTCCTGTTTTCACAGTTATAGCTCGGGAGGATGTCACATCATCCCCCATTATTCATGGAAAATGGGTTAGCCATGTGTTTATGATTTAAAATACTCTAGAAGAGTATATTTTGTAATTCTAGTTAGGAGTTGATGTAGTCAAACTGAACCACTAGTAGGCTATTGGGCTATGTTATAATCAGGCCATTAAGAGGAAGAGGCATTCCATTCTTTTAAGAGCATATAGCCAAGAGAGATAGGAGGTAGAGTACACAGATAATATATGTGCACAATAGCAGACCACGAGCCACATGCATTACTTCTTCATATATGTATACATATTTCTAGACAGAGAAAGAGAGTGAAGTAGCCTCACCTTCTAGCTGGGTTTTCTCCTGAAAGGATTTCCCATAGAGAATATCTTCTGTATTATGTGTGTGTGAGCTTATTTTTTTATTATCTACTTTTCTACTTGATTTAATTTTACATGCATGCACTAATTACAATAAAATCTACAAATTGAATAAAATTGTAATAGTGTAGAATCTCAGATTTTTAATACAATATTATTAGATGTGTTGTGATGAACTGTCCATTGGAATATCCACAACAATTTATGGATCATTTGGTATCAGAGCAGGTTTCTTTGGGTATTTTGTGGATATTGCAAAGATCTATATCGGCAGGGCTGAAAATTGTAAAACCTTAATCGTGGTTGACGAATTTGTAAACAAACCTCGTGATCCTACAGAGGTGAGGTTTTCGTGGCTCGAACAACAAGTCACGAAGATAAACCAAAAAGTAAAACTCCTTATGGTTGCCCTAATTAATAAGCTGGGTATATTTGGAGAAGATGGGGGTTTGAATGGAGAGGAAAAATCAAAAGGGGGATCGGAATATTGGGAAGACACGAAGAACCAAATGAAGAAAGGACTTGTAAAAGATCAACCCAGTTCGAGTGTCGTGAACCAATCGTAGACTTTGTTTAAAATGGAAGAAAAAAATGATATCAATCCATACCATGGTGATATCAAATCTTTAAAGCTGAACCAATTGTTGCAACAACTAGAAATTTATTTGAGTTTCATTAGATTGAGGAAGGGAAAATGATCTCACGCGTGCGGCTGAAATTAGAGGGCCATGCATTGAATTGGTGGGAGAGCCACATAGAAACAATAAGGTTGGAGGGAGAATCTAGAGTGACTACATGGGAGGATTTCAAAACCCCCATTAATTCACAATTTTATCCCTTTGGGTATGTGGAGGACCAGTGGATCTGGTGACATTAATTCAGGGAAAAGTTGGGCCAAAGCGTGCAGGAGTACACCACAAAATTCATAATGATGGCCATATTGTTGAGTATCTCTCCAAAGAACCCATATGTACTCCTCAAGTATTTGAGGGGTCTGCACCACCATCTATGTGAGCAAGTGATTCTGTTCAACCCCAAATCGATGGGCAAGGCATGCGTACATGCATAGTACCTGGAGAACATAGGCCTAAAAATGAGTGCAATCAAGTTGATCGAAGCAGAAGGAGAAACAAGAAGCTTTTAGGAGGGGAAAAGAAGCAAAAATGGGGAAAAGATAAAAATACAATAACCACAACACACGAGTGCAAATATCCTAGCAAAAACTGCAACCACTACAACATTGATGGCCATACAGAGGAGAAGTGTTGGAAGTTGCATCCAAAGCTCAACCTGAAGAACAAGAAGAAGAATCTCATGGCCACTAATTTGAGAAACCAAGTTGAAAGTAGCTCAGATGTGGATGAGAGGATCATTTTTACATCAATGCAAAAGGATGTGAATCTGAGTAGCCTTCGACAACAGGACAAGAAATAAATGACCAAACACTTCCATGTAACCATACAAGTCAAGAAGTTGAAGATTGATGCTTTGTTTGACTCAAGACTGCAAGTGAATCTCGTTACAACAGATCTGGTCAAGAAGTTTGGGCTAGAAATTCGTGATCATCCAAACCCATATCCACTGGGATGGGTACATAAGGATGCAGAGCTGAAGATAACAAAACAATGAAAAATTAGATTTGCTATCAGTGCTGATTTTATTGATGAAGTAGATCAAGATGTGGTTCCCCTTGATGGATGTGGAGTTGTGTTTGGGAGTCCATACATGTACATGCATGATACAATATTCATGAGGAGAGATAGTTAGTACCGCTCATCAAGGATGGGAAATCTTTCATCATAAATGCATAAAGGCAAGTCAAAAATTTCACTGGTAAGTGCCAAACAAGCCAAGAAATTGATCAGTTCTAGCAAAAAGTATGTATTATTGTTTTTAAGAGAAAGTCAGTGTGAAGTGGTGTCAATAAGAGGTAAGAACCAAAAACAACAATTGGACGAGTTGTTACAAACATACAAGGATGTGTTATAAAAGTGTTACACTAAAATTTGTCACCATGACTATTTACAGTTAGTATGGCTCCATCAACTGCCATACTATCCTCCTTGGCAAGTATTATACCTCTACTCCTCATGTCAAGCTCCAAAAAAGAGAGAAAGTCCTTAAAAAGTCAATTAACTCTGGTTACGCAGTTTATCTTAACCTTACCTGCGTGTACGCACCCCAAGTTCACAATACCTGCGTACTTGTACGCTCTGTCTGTAAAGGGGTGGGTGCGTACCCCTATAAAGGTCAAAAGGCGCGAGTTTTACTTCAAAAAAGTTACTTGTGGTCGATTCTAGAGCTTTCTAGAAGTTGGTTTGACGTGTATTGAGCGCCTCCAGATGGTTCATGTATCCCTATGAAAGAGGAACTTATCCCATCAAGAGGGGAGCTATCCCATCCAAAGAGGGGCTTATCCCATTGATGGTGGACCTGATTAACTTCCTCCAAAGCACTATAAATACAGGCATTGGGCCAGAGGGAGGGGAGGTTGAAAGCTGAAAATTCCTAAGGGTAGATGCTGCTGAAATTAGGACTCCCTTATAGAGCTTGAGAGGAGAGATTCCCATCCTTTCTTGGCTTCATTTGGAAGTGGGTGAGCTGATCAAAGTAAAGGAGAACTCTTGCTGGACCCTGGGAGGGACCTGCACAACACCAAGGCACTGGTTGTAATGGTTTCTTTTGTTTCCACTTAATACAATTAAGTTCATTTTTCTCAACAAGTTGTTATACATAATTTGTTTCATATACTCCTTGGTCTTTATGATGAATATGTTTTATTTTATGAGTTATTCAGGTGTTATGTAATCGTTTGCTTGTTAGTGAATGCATGTTTCGAAGAGAAGGAGGAGCTCATCTGGATCGAGAGAGACTGGACTGCTACAAAGCATTGGACTAAAGGTATGTTATAAACACCTGATTGCTTGTATTGTCTTGTTTGTCACTAGAAAGCCTTAGCTTCTAGGGAGGTTAGTTTTGTCCGCAACATTGACTCTTTCCACATGAAAAAATGGCGACTCCGCTGGGGAATCCTTGGATTTGATTGATTTCTCTTTTGATTGATACTTTGATTTGAGAAAAGTCGTTTTCTTTCTGGTTTTTGGCTGATTGATTGTGAATTTGGGTGGAATAGCTTAGGGTTAAGTTAGATTTTACTTTTATTGGTTTTTCTAGAAGTACGCAGCCTCTGCGTTAAGAACAGTGCGTACTTGTACGCACTGTAGCTTTGTACACAAAGCATACACGCACCTGTGCAAACAGGCTGCCTGCATACCCTGTCAAAAGTTGAGAAAATTTCAATTTTTCCTTTTTTGCTTCGTAGATTTTGTTTATAATTTGTTTTTTGCTGCCCAGATCCACTGGTTACCTGTCAGAAGTCTTCATCTAAGCTTGTTTCATTAGTGTCAAGGGTTTTAGTGAAATTCATAGAAGTTCTAGCCCTAGGGTTTGATTTTTGCATTGGTCATGTAGTGACTTTGGCTTTAGAAGTTGTAAAACCTTGGATCTCCCTGGTCTTTTCAGTCTTCTTAGGAGTCGGACCTTTCATAAAATCCACCTGTGTGAGAAACCTACCTTTGTGTTGTCTCTTTGCGGAATTTCGACAAAGCTTGTTTGTTAAAGCTGTGGATTTCATTCTTAAGAAAAAGAACAAAAGATTTTGATTTTTGTTTTTGACTGGTTTATGATTCTACACGAACGAGTCCTTGGTTGAATTGTAACTGAGTAAAACATCCTGGAATTATACTTTGTAGGCTTTTGCCTCATTAGATTTGCTTTTAGGTGAATTTCTCTTAGATTTGCTTTTAGGAAAAGTTGATTTGATTGTCATAGATTTTTTAAACTTGATTTTTGTTAAAGTAGTTTTACATGCTTTGTTAATATAGAAAAAAAATACAAAAAATATCTTTTGAAGAAAAGTTTTTTTTAGTAGCATTTGAAATCTTTGAAAAGAGAAAGGAATTTTCCTGAAATAATTATTGGTCATGTGTTGTATGCTTTGGAAAAGATAAAGAGAATGTTTCTTTGATTTGCATTGCCAAGAAAGTTGTCTTTATATCAATTTTGCATTCTCCAACTCTCTTAGCTAGGGAATTCATTGAAAAAAGAAAAATAGTATAAATCATCTTAGGTGCATATTTTTAGTGGATTTGAGTCGAGTCTACACACCATCAGTTTCATCTCCACTACCTTTTGTCCTAAAGAAAATCCATAAAAATTAACGCTTAAAGTAAAATTAACTTAGTAACTTTTTATTTACTAGGGCTCTGAAACACCAACATAGATCAGGCTAGTGTCTTGGAGTAGGAGAGTAATTAACTCTCCAAGACAGCAAAACCAAACAAGTAGCTCATCTTGTGGTAGGATAAATCCAGCTGTTACATTTATGCTCTGGGAAAGCTCCTCTTAAAGGAGAAGCACGAGATCGTGTCCGAACCAGTGAGGGGATCAATCCTCCTTCATTGGGAACGACGCCAGATACGCATGTACTACAAACGGTAAACCTCGGATTATTGTCGAGGAGCCTGGGGTCACTTGTTGGTAAACCTTGGATTATTGTCAAGGAGCCGGCAAGGGGATTGAGCTTGATACTCTGCCCTCGCGTGCTATCGGATCGTAGACTGTTCCCCCAGGTGTATTTGTTGCTGTTGGTGACCTTAGTGACCATTATCTTTAGGGTTCTACCCAAGGTGATGGTGGAGGGAATATCCCACTATACCTGGAGCAGACATCGGCTAGACTCACTTGGATTTTCCAGGGGGTTCACTTCACTCGAGACGGTTAAAGTGGAGGAACTTGTGCCAGTCTATTCATTAAGCAGGTTTCCGGGGTAATTGTTCCACTTGCCACTTCTGTACTAAATTCGATGATGTTGGGCTTCATCACCAACTAGTGTTTTCGGTCTGGAAGGCTACTGTTTGTGTATGGTTTGACACCCTAGATTCTTTAGGCGTGTGATTCGAATTTGTTTGGTTCTTTAGAGACTTTAGGCGGTTTGCTTTGAGATTTTACTTTGTTTGCATGTGCAGTAGTTAAAAGTTTTTAATTGTGGCTGAATTACCGAGACAGTCCCGTAGACTTTGGGGCCAGTCACCTGAGATTATAACCGTGGCCGATTTTTTGAGGAAGTCCCGTAGATTTCGGGGCCAACCTCCTGAAGACGTCCCGGGTCATTACGAAGGTTTGAAATTCCTTGTAACTCCTAGTGGCAGTAAAGCAGGTTCACATGAAGAAGGAGAGTCTTCGTTGGTAGTTCATCCTGATTACCAAAGTCTAGAAACAAGTTATAATCCCGAAGCTATTGCAGTTTCCGAGCTTGCTGGTAGTTTTTCATCTACTAGTGATATAGGCGAAGAACCTGAGATATCTGAACCTGTTACTCCAACTTCTAGTGCTCCAGATTCACCTAGGGTAGAAAGAGTCATCACCGAAAATCTTCCTTCTGGTTTGATAGCTATTGAAGAACTTGCTCCAGAAGAAGAAATAGGCATCCCTATCCCTGAAGATCAACCTACTATTGATCTAAGGGAGCGTGAATCCATTTTTAGAGTCCTCCTAGAAGTACTACTTGGTATCTTTCGTTAACTAATTATTTGGACAACTCAGGGTCAAGTTTTTCTCCACCTCGTACTCCTTATCCACCTGGAGGTATTTATACTCCTGTAAATATGTCTGGTCAGTCGTCCATGTTTACTCAATCTCCTGAATATTTTTTGTACGGCGGTCCTTCTGTTCCCTCTGGGTATCAGTCACTTTCTGGTACTTTTGTGGGGGCATCTCCTCAACCCATTGAACATGGGTCATTAACTGGAAACAATGGTAATAAATCGTTGGGCGTAGGGGACATTTACATGATGTCAGGTTCAATTCCCAGTTCTCAACCTCAAGGTGGCCAGTTACCGCCTGGGGGGCAACCTCAAGGTACACAAATTGCGTCTGGGGGAAAACCTCAAGGACAGTATGTACCCGTGGTGCAATACTGTAGAAACTTTGAATAATTTAACACATATTCAACAGAGATTATCCTGATCATACAATTTAAGCGGAACATGTATAATACATAATCTCCTCTACGTTGATCAAGAATATAGCAGCATCAATAACAATAAAACATCAAGAGCATTCACACATTAACACAGTTTGTATCACGGGGAAAGCATCTCGCTAAAAACCCCACACTATCTATATATTAATGATTGAGTCATGTAACATTACACAGCATAATACTTCTCACAAGTATCTCCACCTCTGTTACACACAATACAGCTCAGATCTGATCTCCAAATCTCTTCCACTGCTTGCCTGCCTCCACTGCTCAATACCTGCTCAAGAACTGATGAGAAATTGCTTCCCAAACTCGATTTTCACCTGCAAAATAGTCACACACTCTTTGTGGACGTGAGCAAAGGCTAAAATGCGGGCCAAATACGTGAGCAAACTCATTGGCATACTCAATCCTTTGATTGTGCAAGATCTGGTGCACAACTATAGTCACAACTGATAGCAATCTGATTCTCTACCACCTGTCCCTGTTGAACTGAACATGCACTGAAATGCAACTGAGTTAACTGATGTATTCTTTAGTTGTATTATGAGTTATTAATTAGTTTAACAACTCATCATTAGTCTATCTGCAGTTAGACTAACTACAACCAGTTTAACTAAGTTAAACTGAACACAACTCCATCAACTGTACCTCCAGTCCACTAAACTCAACTCACTTGAGTTCTAACTGAAGTCATGCATGCAACAACTCAACTGACTCATAAGAAAAATGAATTTCCTTCTGACAGCTGCATGTGCCACTTCCGTAGATCAAACTGAAGTGCTCCAAGAGAATAAGATTAAGTTTATAGTCCAAATATTATTGTGAGATAATAATATTTGACTTTTCTATTTTTGACAGCCAGTCTAAAAATAGACTTGATCACTCACACTGTGATCACTCACACTTTCACCAAAAATAGAAGTCCATCTATTTTTCCCAACTTGATCAATCATCCATAAACATAGACATGATCCATATGTCTAAAAATAGACATAGTCTAAAAATAGACTTGCGCCAAAAATAGCCTGCGGGCCCACTTAGTGAAGGCGAATCTTTTCACTAAGCTCCATCATCTTGTTGCAATCTCAACAAATACATTCCTCAAGGTCAACCCCAACCTCAATATGTACGCCAAGGTCAACCTCAGTATCAATTTATACCTCAAGGTCAACCCCAGTATCAGTACTTACCTCAAGGGTATCTACCCCAAGGTCAGTACTCGAGTCAAGGTTATCAACCACCCCAAGGTCAATCTTATGTTCAAGGTACGGGAAATGTACCTTTCAATTATCAATCCTACCCTCAATCCGGTTATGGGTCTCAATATCCTCAACCTGTCATGGGGCAATACCCCGGAATGAACATAGTATGGGATCCATTGCAAGTTCAACAGGTATTGCAGCCAAGTGTACAGTTGTCATCTCAAGCTGGACAACCCTTAGTTTCTGGTTCACCCCAGCAACCAGTCCAGTCTAATGTTCAAACTTCTGTACCTTCGGTAGTTTCTCAGTCTGGGCCTATTGCCCCTAGTACTCCATCTCAAACGACTGTTGCAACTACCGCAACATCTGTTCAGTCTACCACACTTACTTCTGGAGTATCGACAGCTCTGGTTTCTACTGTCTCTGTAACTACTCCTCAGACATCTTTACCATTGTCTGGATCCACGATTCAAACTACGGTTCAGATGCCTGTAGGACAACCTGGTTTAAGTACGGTTGTCACTAGTCAACCAAAATTCACTTATCAACTGTACCAGGGACAGTACCAATACGGGCTTACTGTCCAGCAGCCGGTTTACCAGTATCAACCGTATCCTGGGTACACTTATCAACAACCACAACAACCCCAGTACGGTCCGGTTAATCTTGGTTTTCCAGGAGGATACAATATCCCGAATGTGATTCCTATTCCAAGTTATCCTGGATATCCTCCTCCTGGGACTGGTCTTGTGACCCAGAGTTTTAGGGATCCTAATCGGCAATTACCATTTATCGCAACTTTGGATTTACCAGACTTGTCGCGCCTAATGAACGATCCAATAAATTATCTTCCGTTTTGGCCGCCAATGCCAAATAAGTTGCCCAGTGACATACCCAAGTTCGAAGGTAAGTCTGGAGAGGACCTGTTGAATCATTTGATGACTTACCACCTCTGGTGTGCCTCTAATTCCATCTCGGATGATTCGATCCGCTTACATCTTTTCCAGCGTACTCTCATTGGTCTCGCGGCCAAGTGGTACATTGAGTTACCACGAGCCTCTTTTTATAATTTTAGCCAGTTAGCTACCTCGTTCTTAACTCATTTTCAGTTGCCGGTTAGATATGATAATGGCACGGAGTTACTAACTTCATTAAAACAATCGACGTCCACTTATATTTCCGATCATATTCATGAATGGAGACGTCGAAGGCGGTTAGTGAAAGTTTTTATCCCGGACCAAATCTTAGCTGAATGGTTTGTTAAATCATTGTTACCAAAGATTACTGAAGACGTAGCTAAGGCCGAAGTAGTTACTGAGGAGCAAGTGATTGCTCAAGCGCAGTACCTTGACTTAGTTTACACTCAGTCAGGTACGTTACATGAAAAGATCCCAGATCTTCCTAAGTCAAATCAAATCGTTGTTGCTCCTTCGGGGTCTCATGCCGCTGATGGCATGATTGGTACAGTGAATACTAAAAGCAAGAAGAAATCCTCAAAGAATTCTTTGCCTATTATAACCTTGCCAGACTCCCCGACAGGCGAATCTTCTGCTAAAGTTTCTGCTGATATTCATGCTGTAGAGTCATCCACGGCTAAATCAAAATCCGATGGGAAAAAGAAAGGTAAGAAGAAGAATAAAGCAGACAAAACTCCAAAGGAGAAAACAGAAAAGTCGGAAACCAATGATGAAAAGCGCAAACCTCGATATCCTTGTCTTATTTGTGAAGAGGATCATTTTACAAGAGATTTCCCTCATCGGGCCGAGGTTGTGAAAATTGTCAAGGGTTCCCCAACTCCTGCTGTTTTGAAAGATCCATTTCCAAAGCAGGAGAGTAAGATGATAGGTTCTTCCTTGAGTGCCAGTGAAGAACCCATATTGATGATGTCTCATGTAAGGATTGCGACTCGATCGCAAGATTATGGTAGTAAGAGTCCTATTGATGGCAAAGAAGCAGAATCTTCTCATTCTAATCCATCAACCTCAGCTCCCGGTTCCGATCCACTACAGATCGAGAAACCTAACCCGGACTTAGTAATCAAACCGCCCGCCAAGGGTGTACTTCGAAGGTCTGCTTTCAATCCACATGCGAGAGCGGCCCAGAATTACAACATTGTTGAGGATTTAGCTGTTTCACCCTCAGCAATGTCGGCTTTGGAAGTGCTGGAATCATGCCCAGCACAAAGCAAATTAATTTTTTCGGCTATAGGAGCTATTGATGTTCAGGGCCCGAACCTAATAATCTTTGATCTAGAAAATAGTACACCGTGTTTACCTCATCAAATGGCTTTCCAGATCCCAGTGATAGTAAAAAACAGGCCTATTCATCGGACTGTAATTGATGAGGGAGCTTCCACATGTATTATGTCGATACAATGCTGGAGATCGCTTGGTTCTCCTTCACTAAATCAATCCCCGACAATTCTTAAGGCCTTTGATGGCCGTGGGTTCCATCCGTTTGGCATTCTACAAGATTTGCCTATAGGGGTTGAAGGAAAAACCGTTAGTCTGGATGTGGAGGTGGTTGATGCCCCTCTAGACTACAACCTTCTCTTGGGTCGAAGTTGGTCTTACGCTATGACAGCGGTCGTTTCATCGGTCTTCAAAGTAATAAAGTTTCCACATAATGGCAAGATCATAACCATAGACCAGCTGACTTACTTTTCATCCGACCCAGCCTCTTCAGAGAGTATCCAGCATGTCGGTAAAACGACTATCCCTTATAAGGATGTTGAAGTAGGATTAGTTAAAGATGCCGGTTTACTGGGAACTTTTCCTTTTCCTCCAATCAATGCCTTGTCTTCATTTGCATCTATTCATATGATTACTTCAGACACCATTGTTTATGATGATCCTTTGATCGTTCCTTCTGAATCTAAGATAGACTCATTTGGTGATGCAATGCCTTTGAGTCCATCTGAAATTGCCTATGAAGCCGTGCAGTCTTTTACCGACCCGAGTTCAACCAAAATCGACCAAATGAATGTGGTCCGTGAGGAATCACTTTTCACGTCAACCTCAGAATTAATAGCGTTTCCCGAAGTTGTGTCATCTGACGAACAACTTTGTGAAGTCCTGTGTGTAGACGATTCACCATGGGAAGATCTCCATCATAGATCTTCGTTTTTACCTGCGGATGATCATTTTGAAAACGATTTCTCATCAATCTTTACAGCTGAATATGTCAAAGAAGCTCAGAGTCCAATGAAACATCCTGATTCAGAGCTGAATTTGGGAAACATTTCTTGCACTATTCCCATTGACATTTCAGTCAAGCCCAGAATTGTTGAGCACATTCATATCGGTGCCTCGTGTTCAGATGACGAAATTCAGACATACAAGGCCCTATTTCAAGAATTTCGCGACGTGTTTGCCTGGTCCTATGAGGAAATGCCAGGAATTGATCCCGCGATTGTTGTCCATGAGATCAAGACTTACCCAGACGCTAAACCCGTCTGGCAACGTTTGCGTCAGATTCACCCATGAAAAGCGGCTGCGATTAAAGCAGAAGTTGAGAAGCTGTTGAAAGCAGGTTTCATTTATCTGATTCCGTTAATGGATTGGGTATCGAATATTGTTCCGGTTAACAAAAAACACGGAACAATAAGAATATGCATCGATTATAGGGATATCAATCGAGCTTGTCCCAAGGACAACTACCCAACACCCTATATCGATCAAATAATTGACGATTGTGCCGGCAGTGAAATATTTTCCTTTATGGACGGTTTTTCCGGTTACAATCAAATCAATATTCTACCTGCCGATCAACCAAAAATGGCTTTCATTTGTCCATGGGGGACATTTGCTTATTGCAAATTACCTTTTGGGCTTAAGAATGCTGGAGCCACTTTTCAAAGGGCGATGTCTTATGTGTTTCATGACATCAAACACATTGTGCAACCGTATCTCGATGATTTGCCCGCTCACTCCTTACATCGAGCTGATCACCTTGTCCATTTACGAGCAATTTTCATGAGGTGTAGGCATTATCGTATACGGTTGAGCCCACACAAATGTGTCTTCTGTATAGAAGTGGGACGATTGCTGGGATTTGTAGTTTCAAAAGCCGGCATTTGCGTTGATCCCTCAAAGGTAGAAGCTATCATCAAATTGCCTCCTCCTTCGAGTCTTCGCCAACTCCAAATTTGCAGGGGAAAGCAAACTTTTTACGCCGATTCATTCCTAACTACGCCGAGATTATAAAGGGTTTTACCCGGTTGTTGAAACAAAACGCTCAATTCTCTTGGGATGAGATAGCTCAGAAATCTTTTGATGCACTCAAGCACGCGTTGACCCATGCACCGTTGCTGCATCCTCCCAACTACAACCAGGATTACTTTTTGTACCTCGCCGCTGCTCATTCCACCATTGGAATGGTCTTAGTTCAGGAAGACGAATTCGGAACGGAACATGTGATATATTACCTTAGTCGTATGTTAAACCCAACTGAGCTCAAATATTCACATGTGGAGAAATTGGCATTGGCAGTCGTTCAAGCTGTCCAACGTTTTCGTCACTACATTCTACTCCGTAAAACTACAGTCATTTCGGATTGCAACCCTATGATCTAAATTTTGACTAAACAATTGCTAGGGGGCAAGTACTCTAAATGGATCATTATCCTGCAAGAATTTGACTTGGAGTTTGAGAAATCTAAGTCTAAGAAATCCTTAGTTTTTGCAGAGTTAATGTGTGACTTCCCGCGTGCTGACACAGAAACTGTGGCAGAGGAACCCATTGCAGATGAATCTTTGTTTCTCATCAGCACTTTAGATCCGTGGTATGGGGATATAATCGTCTATCTCCAGACCCAATCCTTTCGGCCCGAAGTTTCAAAGTCGGAACGTCGAAAAATTCGATTCCAGTCCCAACAGTACAAAATTATTGGAGATACTCTTTATCGCCGTGGGGCGGACTTGGTTTTTCGCCGTTGCTTAACTCACGAGGAAGCTGGAAGGGTTTTGAATGACTGTCACTCTGGAGCGTGTGGTGGTCATATGTCTGGGTATGCCACAACCCAAAAGATATTGCGCGCTGGCTACTTCTGGCCGTCCTTGTTTAAAGACTGTATTATTTGCGGTCCGGAAATGCCACAACTGTCAAGTGTTTGATCGCAAGATGCGCGCTCCACCTACTCCTCTCCACCCTATAATTGTTTTTGGTCCTTTTGCCAAATGGGGTATTGATTTTGTTACATGTAACCCTCACTCGGCCGGGGGGCATGCGTATATCATCCTTGCGGTTGATTATTTTACTAAGTGGGCCGAGGCGATGCCTACATTCGAGGCAAACAGCAAGACAGCTGCAATTTTCGTATTCAATCACATTATTGCTAGTTTTGGTGTCCCACAAGTGATAATCACTGACCATGGGTGCCATTTTCGAAATGTTATGATGACAGAACTTACAGGCCAGCCTGGTTTGCATCACGATAGCTCAACTCCTTATTATCCACAAGTGAATGGTCTGGTTGAGTCCATCAACAAAGTTTTAGTTATCATGATCCGACGAATCATTGGTATTCATTGGTCGAATTGGCACAACATGTTATTTTCCACTGAACCTCAGTGAAAACATCAATAGGGTTCACTCCTTTCCAACTAGTTTATGGTTTGGAAGCTATGCTGCCCATTGAATGAGAAATCCCGTCACTTCAAATGGCTGTCGAATTACTTCCAGCTACTTCCGAAGAGGAGAAGCGTTTATTATACTTAGCTCAATTAGATGAGACTCGACGTGATGCTGCATTGGCAATCGAGACTCACGCAAAACGTATGAAAGCTCAGTATGATCGGAATGTGACCCCTCAGACTTTTTCGGAAGGAGACCTAGTGCTATTATATGATCAAGCTAACGATAAATTAGGTTCTGGAAAATTCGTTCCTATGTGGCATGGGCCCTACATTTTCAAGCGAAAGCTAGCAAAAGGGGCCTATGAGCTGGTAGATTTTGACGGGGACTCTTTGGGTAAACCCAGAAATGGACTTTACCTAAAGAGGTATTATGCTTAAATGATGGGTATGGAGATTTTAGTCAAGTTAGGTTTTTTCTTTCTAGCTGGTGTGTTTGTTAGTTTAGACAGTGTGCTTAGCTTAGAAAGTGTGTTTTTCATCGTTATTCTGCTTATCTTGGTTTTACGCTTGATGTTTGCAGATGTCGATGCCTCTCCAAACATACATTGGATTTGCTGATGGTGCTTGTCATAGTACACGGAATATCTCTTCCGCAACTTGGGTTATCTATTCGCCCTCTGACGAGATAGTTTCTATGCATGGGGTGAGCCTCAGTCAAACAACAAACAACATTGCAGAATACAGTGCAGTGATTGAGTTATTGTCTGAATCTATTTCTTTTGGGATTCGGAGTTTGATAGTGAGGTTAGATTCTGAACTCGTTGTATTACAGCTTAATAGAGTGTATGCCATTAGAAATCCAGTGTTATTAAGGTTATTTTTGAGAGTGCATCTCTTGGAACGTGAATTTGATTACATTAAATATCAGCATATTCCAAGGTCTTTAAATACATTAGCAGATGCAATTGCTTCTCGAATGTTAAATAGACATTTGTGATAATCATACATGTAAATTTAAAAACATTTCATCACACATTTTTAACAAGATAAGATGGTAATAATGATATATATAGATAGGAGTGTGTCAAAAAATACATCGTCTTCGATCATAGGTTGAAAAACACCTTATGATCGGCAAAAATGATAAGTACAAAAAACCAAAATGTCACATGTGTCTACAAAAACAACCATCCAATCACTGGTGATGCTCTCTATATGACACCACTGCATGCGCCACCCTACACAAGAATTCCTAAAAGGTCCTGGGACTGCGACCACATAGCGCTGAAGCCTGATAGGAATATCATCTATAGTAGTCTCTGGTATGTCTGCCGTAAGACGCTCTAGGTATTGTTCCAACTCAGCTAGGGTCTCTGTGGCCTCGTCCCGTGGGGCCGGTGCCGCTGCAACTGGTAGTCTCCTCTCGAAAGGCCGGAGATTGGCTGGATGGCGCAGGCCTACATCTGCATTTTGAAAATTATTACTGTCATTTTTGAGACGATATAGAAAAAAATAAAAAAAAAATAGATAATTTAAAAACTTGTAAAAAATGAAGTACCAGTGTCATCCCATTGTTCTCCCGGTGGAAGAACCATGTCCGGATCTCCACGAAAATCAACTCCGGCATAAGGAAAATCCTGTATAGAGAAGATCTGGTCCTCCAACCAGTGAAAATACTCCGGTCTAAATCGGACAACCTCCGTGCCCTCGTCAGGGTGACGGGCAATCACCACAACCCATCGCGTCAATTTGGGCTCTCGGGGAAGCCTAGCCTCAACAGTGAGATGCTGTGGGATCAGCATCAGAACCCTCTCTAAAGCAAAACTCACAACTAAAGCCCCATAACCAAAGGTCTTCAGCTGTCCGTTTTTGGTTTTAGTCAATTGGCTTTTTACGTTAGCCAACACAGCATCACACCAGTTGAAAATGGTGCCCCGATAGTAATCAATCGCCATCCGCATCTGGGATCCAGTGGCAATATGTAAAGCGGCAACCCCGCAAAGTCTGGTAACTGTAAAAGAAATGACCATAAGTTCAGGGCAGGATATAGTTTTGATCTCTATCCCTTTCTCCTGGTTCTGCGTGTTGCACCACTCTAGTCGGAGACTAGCAATGGACTGGCCACCCGGCCTAGTCCCGGACAGAGTCAAGTGTTCGCCCCTGTTGGGCAAACCAGTGAGAAAGTAAATATTTGAGAGCTCTATCTCAAGCTGGTGCCCTCCAATGCAAAAGCATTGGTCCTGGACGTTCCATCTCTCTACCAGCCACTCTAGAAAACGCACCTGGGCCCTCATGCCAGGTATGGCCCAGTGTTTGTAGAGGCCGCATGCCTTTAAAGCATCAATGGACGGTTGATGATTAATTGCGGCCAAATCGACATCTTCGTGCTCTCTCTCGCACCAATCAAGCATGGTGGGCAATCTACACACCAAAAAACATCTGTTAGAATCAATGAAATCAAAAAAATTTGGTCCATTTTGAAGAAATTGGGGTTTAAAAATTCGTTTTGCGGGGTACGCACCCTGCCTTTAGGAACATGGCATGTGTACGCGGGTTCCCTTAAGGCAAGGTGTGTACGCCCGACATTTTCCCAACTGAGAAAATGTCGGGGTACGCGGGTCACCAGTGGAGCACCTGTGTACCCCAAAAAGCGGACCTTGAAACCCCAAAGCCTCCAAAAAATGAAACTAGGGCCTAAAAACAAATTCTAAACGGATGGAAATGAAGAGGAGGATGTTGTAGAATACCTGACGAGACAACGTTCGATTTCGACGGTCAGATTCTCCGCAATGTCCACGGGAAGTTTCTTGCCAAAAGCCCTTTTTCTCTCCTCAACAGTAAAATGGTAAAAATGAAATGGTAAAAGCCCTTTTTATAGGTTTTTTGGGTAAATAAATGGTAAATTTGTTTATTTTTCACCATGAAAAGGTATTTTTCAAAGAATTTTTATCTATCTTAAACATGTATGAGTAATGTGTTGGTTTTTGTGTAGGATAAAAGGATTTTCAGGGAAAATTGTCATTTTTCACAAACAAAAACATCAGAGTCATCTTTAAGCCCTTTTCTGACTCCTAAAACATGAAAAGATTGCCGAGCGTTTCTTTTACACTCGTTAAAATGGAATTAAAAGACGGTCCCCTTATAGCCCTTTTCTGACCATAAAAAACAGGAAAAGATTGCCGGATTTTTGTCGTTTCAAATTCGATACTGGAAATAAAACGACGTGTCCTTGATCGCTTTTTACTTTTCAGGTCAAACACATTAATCATGAAAGTACTCCTTGGTCGTAAAAGATCAAGCGGTTCTCTCAAGTATTATTTTATACTTTTTCGGGCTTGGGAGACACAAATTTACGAAAAATTTCAACCCTGGAGTCTTCTTAAGTTTTTTCAGACTCTCTAAAATTGAAAAACGCTGAGTTTCTCCTATACTGGACTCGTTAAAATTTCACAGTAAAGGACCTGTTCGATTACAAATAGGAACGGACCACTCCTTCTTAGGGTTCAAATCTAAAACTAAGTTGGACTCATCCGAAGGATGAGCTTATAATCAAGCATATGTTATCCTCCTCAAGCTTGTAAAAAATAAAGAGGTACTTGCCAGAAATGGTGGGGGAAAAGAGAGAAAATGAGCCTATTTGTTATCCTTTATCTCAGAAGAAACCTTATCACCACTCTTGAACATGACACTTTTCATTCACCTGGGTTGGGAAATCCTTTACCTAATAGTTGATCAAACCACATTGAAAATTTTCAGCCAGTTCCGGGTATTAACTATTGGGTCAATTGTCACCAAGCCATCTGTCGCATCGTTATGTGTTCAAGAGGTCACTACAAATAAACCATTCATATGCAAAATACCTGTCATCCATCCCTGAGTCAGTCCTTACAGCTACATTTCTTCAACTTGATATATGATTTCGTGTTGCGGGCTTGCCTGCAACGGGTCACTTTCTATCGACATCAGCACATTATCTAGAAAGATGACCTAGAAATCGTCAGTACCTTGAAATCTGCATGCGTCAATGGCAGGTTTCTCGCCTTTGACGACGGTTTACATCATTGACTTTCGATCGAAGGATTCCGTGAAATGTTCGACATCAACTCATTCATTCACATCTCATGGATTGTACTGGGTACTTTGAGAACCATTGACATCACTGGTGGTCTCTTTCACACTTGTTAATAGTTTACATCATCGACTAGTAATCAAGTGGTTTCTACCATGTTCAACATCAACTCATTTATTCGCATGGATAGAATCATACATTTTTGGGAAGTAGAAATGAAGACCCTGGATCTAGTTTCCACCATCCAGGCTGCGAGGAGTTTTGTATTCATTGTACAGTAGACTAATCATAAACAGATGGCTGCGTCCATACTGTGTCTACAAGAGTCTATGATTATGATGTATTGCGAAATCATTCCTATATCAGAGCAGTAGTTAGTTTGTTAGTTAAATTTTTCAATCTGAGTATGGGAATGCCTACCTCAGTGATGATATGATCTTACATATGTATTTTGTGTTGAATATTTGCAGGTTTCGACTGGGCTCTCCACAAGATAATCCTTGAAATGATAAAGTACTTCACCTTTCCTAGATGATATGAAACCCTAATCTACTACAGGCTTCGCACTTTAGGGGGCAATCTGTTACACTAAAATTTGTCACCATGACTATTTGCAGTTAGTATGGCTCCATCAACTGTCATACTATCCTCCTTGGCAAGTCTTATACCTCTGCTCCTCATGTCAAGCTCCAAAAAAGAGAGAAAGTCCTTAAAAAGTCAATTAACTCTGGTTACGCAGTTTCTCTTAACCTTACCTGCGTGTACGCACCCCAAGTTCACAATACCTGTGTACTTGTACGCTCTGTCTATAAAGGGGTGGGTGCGTACCCCTGTAAAGGTCAAAAGGCGCGAGTTTTACTTCAAAAAAGTTACTTGTGGTCGATTCTAGAGCTTTTTAGAAGTTGGTTTGACGTGTATTGAGCGCCTCCAGATGGTTCATGTATCCCTATGAAAGAGGAACTTATCCCATCAAGAGGGTAGCTATCCCATCCAAAGAGGGGCTTATCCCATTGATGGTGGACCTGATTAACTTCCTCCAAAGCACTATAAATACAGGCATTGGGCCAGAGGGAGGGGAGGTTGAAAGCTGAACATTCCTAAGGGTAGATGCTGCTGAAATTAGGACTCCCTTATAGAGCTTGAGAGGAGAGATTCCCATCCTTTCTTGGCTTCATTTGGAAGTGGGTGAGCTGAGTAAAGGAGAACTCTTACTGGACCCTGGGAGGGACCTGCACAACACCAAGGCACTGGTTGTAATGGTTTCTTTTGTTTCCACTTAATACAATTAAGTTCATTTTTCTCAACAAGTTGTTATACATAATTTGTTTCATATACTCCTTGGTCTTTATGATGAATATGTTTTATTTTATGAGTTATTCAGGTGTTATGTAATCATTTGCTTGTTAGTGAATGCAAGTTTCGAAGAGAAGGAGGAGCTCATCTGGATCGGAGAGACTGGACTGCTACAAAGCGTTGGACTAAAGGTATGTTATAAACACCTGATTGCTTGTATTCTAAATGCATATTTAGGGAAAGATAGTTCTTAATTGTCTTGTTTGTCACTAGAAAGCCTTAGCTTCTAGGGAGGTCGGTTTTGTCTGCAACATTGACTCTTTCCACATGAAAAAAAGCCCAAACTGTTACCTCCTAAGAGAGAAGTGGAGCACGAGATCCAGCTATTGCTAGACTCCCCATTACCAAATATTGGGTTGTACAGGCAATCTATTATAGAAGCAAGTGAGGTGAAGAAACAATTGTAACAGCTGCTGGAACAGGGTGTCATTCGACTAAGTACATCACCATGTGGGTCACCCATCATCATTGTTCCAAAGAAGGATGGGACTTGGCAGAGGTGTATAGATTACATGTCGTTGAATAAAATCATGTTGAAGAACATATACCCACTACCCAAGATAGACGATCTGCTATATCAATTGCAGCAAGCAAATTATTTTACAAAGATGGAGTTGAAGTATGGATATCTATTGGGTCCCTATAATACTAGTGATTACCCCATTACTATTGTAGTTGTACCCCTTATTAATATTGTTTTGCCCCTATTATTCCCATATTGTTATTACTATACCCCATAGAATCCCTCTATTGTTATTTTTGTGGCTTTATATTATTATTGTTAGGTCGGCTGGGTTATATTGTGACTCCTTAGACTCCTACATATAGAAATGAGGTTTTTTTCATTTGAATCATCCAAGAATTGTTCATTTATGTAATGTAAAGGAGGTTTCCCCTCAAAGAGGCTGAATTCTAAGGCGTTGATCTATCTTTTCTATCTTTTTCTTGAGCTGGTTTCATAACAGTTGGTATCAGAGCTTTGGATTCTAGGGTTTCGCTGCTTAAAACAGGTCATCGTGGAATTTTCGCTATAATTTTTTTTTTTTTTTTTTCTGCAACGTTTCAGAAGTTGAAAAAAAACCCATTTGAGAAGAAATTGCGTTGAACCTTGGGTCCAAATTTCAGAGTTGTTCGCGCTATATTTGTGGAGATATGATCTGAGGAAGTTGGTCTTTTTGCAGACTCCTGAATTACATTCCAAACAGGTGACCTGGATAAAAGCGTCATAACTTTCTCTCTGGGGATCGAATTGAAATTTTGTAAGAAGGTACAGAAAGAGGACGGACTGTAGTTTCTTTTATGCATTTTTCAAATCCAGAGGTCGAAACAGTGACTCGTGGCACGTCGTACAAGTTCGCTCTACTGAACTAGTCTATAATCAAGTCATTGTGGGAGATTTCACATAACTCTTCCTTGGAGAATCCAATTTGGGTTAGAATTGTGGTATTGGAAAGAGGACATAGAGGGCTACTGTAGGTCACAAATTTAGATCTAGATGATTGGAAAGTACAAAGATACATCAGAGGCAATATCGAGCTTCTACAAAGTGAAAAAAGGTGTGTAGATTTTATGAAATTTTTGCTTAAGCTTGGTTTGAAAATTTATTTTGAAGGAATTCAAAGGGCATAGTAGAGCATTATTATCGATAATTGATGCCCCGAGGAAAGAAAATGCAAACACCTATTAAGGAACCTGAAAGATCTAGCATGACTCATGAAGAAGAGGAAGAAATGCAACATGATATATCAAAATTACAAGACCAAGTGCAACAACTGTCCCTTGCACAAAAAGGAACAGAATCTAAGATGGATGGTTTAAAGAAAGGCGTAGAAGCTAAGATGGATTGTTTAAAGAAAGGTGTATAAGCTAAGATGAATGACGTGGAAGCTAAGATGGATGATTTGAAGATAGATTTGAAGACAGACATGGAAGAATTGAAGATAAATATGAATAAGTTGCTACAAGAAAGGGTCACTAATGGTGAAAGGGTAGTAAAGGAAACTCATGATGAGAACAAAAGAAATGCTAATCATGATTCCATAGACTCTAATGTTGGATCAAAGACCCACCATATTCCAAAAATCGATATGAGGAATTTTGATGGCAAGGATCCCGCAACATGGATATTACAGATGGAGCAATTTTTCGATCTCAATAATGTGCAAAACACACAAAAGGTACGTATTGCAACTTTATATTTGGAACCAAATCAGTTTGTATGGTATCAATGGCTTTGCTCTCGTAAAATTTTTATCACTTGGGAAATTTTTACGGAAGATTTGATAGCACATTATGAGGATACAAAAAGCAACACTTTTTTTAGCCAATTGATAAGTCTCAAACAAAAGGGTTAAATAATGGAGCACATTGAGGAGTTCCAAAAATTGAACATAAGGGTTAAAGATATTCCAGAGGAGCATAGGATTCATGTGTTCATAGGGTCTTTAAAGGATAATATCCAACATGTTGTTTGCCTTTGGGAACCTGATTCATTAGAGAAGGCATTCAGGTTAGCAAGAAAAATGGAAAGCAAAATTATGGCAACCAGGAAGCATACCACTCACAACTATAAAGACAAAAGTGTTGTTGCCGCTAGTCTTCCAAAACCTATAAGGTTGACACCACAACAATTGGAAGAAAAAAGAGCAAAAGGGCTTTGTTACAGTTGTGATAGAAAATACACTAAAGGTCATAAGTGTGCTGAGAAGAAATTATTCTACATAGATTGTGAAGAGGAAGAAGAAAAGGAGAAAGAAGGTCAAAAGAAGAGGATATAATCCAGGAACAAAGCCTAGATAAAGAAGAAATGAATCCGACCATATCTTGTAATGCATTGGCATGAATTACCACTCCTCAAACCATCAAGATAGAAGGACAAATCAAGAAGAAAAAGGTAATAGTGTTGATTGATTCAGGAAGTACCATGTTATAGACATTTTTGTGCCTTACAGCTATAAGCATGAAATGTCCATAATCTAAGTGATCCAAAGACCCTAAACATGTTGTTCCTACCCCTAGAGGAACAAGGCTAACAAACCACAGCAATTCACAGAAGTTCTCCACCAGAAACTGCTCAAAAACAAGTCAATTCAGGATCAATTCAGTGGCTCCACTAGTTGTCTGCGCTGAAATGCAAAGTCAACACTGGCTACCTGCACTGCAACGCAGGTAGAAGCACTACCAGGGTGCGCTGAGCGAGAGTTGACAAATGGAAAGTTCATTCCAAGAGGTGTCAAGACCCAGGAAGCTTCTAGAATCTTCCTCAATGACACTTGCCTCAGTGAATTCGACTAGTGATGAGTAAGAGGTTCCCAATCTCCAAGTGGAAGCAAGAACCTCCAAGTGGAATCAAGAACTGACAGAGGGAGAGGACACTAGTCAGATCTCAAGCTGACTCATCCTCTCTCCAAACATCTATATATGGATCTCTCCTCCATGAGATCTAGAGGCTGGAATTTTGTTATTGCAAAGAATTGTTGTTGGTTTGAGATTGGAATCATTGGGTGCTTAATGCTTTGAAGGGGGTGAAGATAGGAATTCCATTTGCTGGGAAGGAGATGCTGGATTGGAGCCCTCTGGGTTGTATCTCTTCATGAACCTTGTTATTCATCAATAAAGCTATCTTGGTTTCTCCTATATATTGATGTATCTTTGATGTATGATTGCATTAGTATGTTTAGTTTATTTCTAATCCTGAACTAGTTATGAATATGAATCTATGTCTTTGTGTAGTGTTCTCTTCTTGTGATCTTGCAGAAACCTCTTGAAGCTGGGCGAGCGAGAAGGCAAGTAGCTGGGAAATCCCAAAGAGAAGAGAAATCGGATCGAGGGACAAACGGAAGACACCGGTTAGTCCATCCATCTCTCTTCATTCTTAATTCATAAAGGAAGAATACTAGAATAGCTGTTTCTGTTTGTTGCTAAGGCACTGTCACACCTTAGGTGGATAGGATCGTCCTGCATAGGCATTTTTCCCCACAAAAAATTGGCGACTCCGCTGGGGAAATCTGTTTAGTCATTTTATTTGTGTCTCTATCATTGTTTGTTTCATAGAATCAATAGCAACAATCGAACTGCATCTGCTATTCTCAAATGCAAAGTAGACAGTTGCTGCTTTGATCCAATCACTGGATTTGTCTATGATTTGAACAATGGACTCACAAATGATTTGATGATCCTTTGTGATAGATCTTAGTACTCCCTCAAAGCATCCCTTTGATTGTACCTTGCTTGTTGCTTTGATTTGGCCTGAAACTGTAGATTAAATAGCAATCTGTGACCCAGAACCCAGTGAGAAACTCTCGTTTCTCCTTCAGCGCAGACCTTGTGAAGAGGTTCTGCATTTCAACGCAAGTCCCGTGAAGGCTACCTGCGCTGAATGTCAAAACCCCTGTGTTGAGGGTGCGCTGATCCAGTTAGGCCTTGTGCAGCTGGGGTTCTCTGCTCTGTTTTACCTTGTTTTGATCTCTGATTTTTGCAGCCTGTAACCAGCATAGGTACCTGTCTGATAACTCCTTTTCTCTGCTTAAATTCCGCCTTCTTTTGTACAAAAAGACTGTGAGTGTTTTTATGTGTTTGTGGTGTCATTTACAGTCTTCCTTTGCAAGAGTGAAATAGTCATCCTGTAGCCCTTGATTCAGATCTGTTGATTGTGATCTTAGAAGAGAGTTCATTGGTTGTTTACAGTTGATTATACATTTACTTTTGCTTTTGGTTTGAGTTTGTCTCTTTTAAGTGTCAAAACAAGTATTCATTTCAGAAATCGTTAAGTGTTGTAATCTCTTCTACCCTCTCTGATTTCGAAAAAGTAAACTTGTTTGTATTTGTCATTTAAAAGCAAATTCAAAGTTGTACAAAAAGCTTTCTTTGTAGGCATCAATACTAAGAAAGCGGAAAACAAACACCTGCATTGTTCATTTGCATCTTGATAGTTTGCATGTTTGATTTAGGAAAAGTGCATTAGAGTGTGCTGATTGCTCTTTGAGAAAAGATGGTGTCTTTCTTTTCCCTTTGTAGCTAGGATTTTCATAAGTTGAAAAGATATAAAGCTTGATTATCATCTTTAGACTGCATTTAGGAATTGTATCATACATCTCGTGGTGAACCTCAAAAGGCAAAATTCTAAAAAGATCAACCTAAAATAAATTGAATGAACTTAACAATGCTTTGCAACATAACACACAACATAGAGGTCTAGGCTAGAGACGTGTTCCGGTGTCGTAAAGCCTGGTGACTCTCGATCTCGTTGATGGTGGGTGATTCCTCCTGAGGGACGATAGCGCCAGTACGGATTGTGCTCCCACATACCGTCGCGTATATATTGGGAGACCCCTATAGGCATAAAAACTTTATCCTTAGGAAGCCATGTCGGCCGCCCTACTGATCACAATGCACTGAACACAGCATTCAGGAAGATCGACCGCCCGTACCCTAAAAAGTATTCTGCGGTTTTGCGAAAAGTTTGGCACACCCTCTGCCTAGAACTCCAGAGCAGTTCCTTTTGGCCTTTTTCATACTCTATAACGGAAAAAGTCCATCCGAGCATTTGTCACTTCGGGCTCGTTAAAACATCGAAGGAGACTAGAGTCATCTTTAGCTTTTTCTCGACTCTTTAAAATTGAAAAAGCAAGTTGTGTCTAAAGCGTCGTTAAAATTTATTTTAAACAGAACAATCACCCCTATTCTTGCGTTGATCTTTAGGTTGGGAAAATGGAGCACACCAACCAAGGAATTCCCCTTGGTGGAAATCCTAGTCCCTTCTCCTCTTGGGGAGATGTTGGTGCGCCTCATATGGCCACATTGTCGCTTCCAGGACTGACAATTGGCTTGCCGATCTGGCTCTTCTCAACCAATGTCGTTCAGAACACCACTATTCCTGAACAGTCGAATGAACAGTTAGACCAGACCAGAGTTGCCCACCAGCCTTCTACTTCAGCTAATTCTTCCTCTCCTCCTTCCTCTTCGCTTGACGGAACTGGTAAAACAAAAAACCAAGTTCCTAAGGACAAGAAGGAAAAAAAGAAGAAACAGAAGAAGAAGGAGCCAAAAGCGACTGGGGGCAAACAAGTGTCATCTGACAAAAATCCACACACAGAACTGACTAGGCCTAAATCGCCATGTGTCATATGCAAAGGAGACCACTTCCACAGAGATTGTCCCTGCATCCCTCGGATACTAAGGGACTGGTCTCCCCGTTTGCACAATTCGGTGGCGTCAACCTCTGATAGCCATGTTGACAGCTCACCGTCAACAAGTGAAAGTGAAGTCACAGGACAGAGAGGGAAAGCTAGAGTTCCCTGCAAACTGTGTGAAGGCGACGATGCCATCCACCTTTGTCCCTTCTTAGACGAGGCTAAAAGAGTTTTGGAAGATCGCCCGATTTTACGAGCGCAACTTCCTCCTGGATATCAAAAACTCTTGCTTCACCAGTTGAGAACCCGACTGGCCCGCTCAGGTGGTCAGCCGAAGCACCTATCATTGAGGATGAACCGTCTGAATCCATACCTGACGAAATTCAAAAGGTTGAGGCGGCAGTTGACCCGGTTTTGCCTTCAGAGGCTCTATCTTCGAATGATACCATCATAGAGGAGAATAAAGACGACACCGTCCAAATCCTCTTCATCAACACAAACTCCGACGAACAAGGGGGAAATTTGCCCATTCCTTTTTCGGAGGAAGGAACTTCGTCAGAGTCATACCTGGCCGTCTATTCGGCCCCATCACCAAGCAACCTAGTTGTCTCGTTCGACTGGAACCAACTAGGCAGACCCCGTTTGCCAGCAAGCATACCATTCAGAATTATCGTTCAAACATACAGAATGGTAATGGTTGGCACTTTCATTGATGAGGGGGCATCTGTGAGTATCCTTTCCTCTATTGCTTGGAAAGCGCTTGGTTCGCTAGTGCTTTTGCCTGAAATGAGAAATCTATCAGGCTTCGATAAAGGAACTAGTCGACCTTTAGGGATCCTCCCGAATGCGCCGATCACATTGAAAGGGAAGACCGTTCAAATGAACGTGATGGTCGTTCAAGGACCCTTGGATTATAACCTACTCCTTGGACGAGACTATATATATTGCATGGGAGCCATCGTCTCCTCACTCTTTAGAGTAATGTGTTTTCCGCATGAAGGAAGAGTTGTCAAGCTCGTGGACCAGCTTTCATTTCCCGGATCGCGCATCGCAAATAGTCATATACCATCCGTAAATGGTCTCTTCACGCAAGAAATGTCTCAACCCACGGTCCGTCCTCCTGATGAGCGCGAGTAATCCAGGAGGATATGACTGGAACCCAGGGGGCATGCGTCCTGGTCTGCTTCGGCAGGAAAACTTTGGGTATAGGGTAGGTTTCCGCGGGAGAATATGACTAGTCCGTACCCCGTCCATGAGTGGAAGAGGGGTTGTTCTAGAATAAGATTCTTTTGTCAAAGTTATGTGAGTTGGCGAGCATCGTCGCTCACCTTTGTCTATTTCAGTAGACATCGCCGAGGAAGTGTTTTATTCGTGGCCGCGAATGGAGCAATCTTTGGTAACCTGAAAGAGGTAGGCCTCTCTCGGTAAAACAATTGTTTTGCCGGACTAAAGTAGGGGTAACCTTGAAACTCTGTTTTATACCTGGGGGCATGCAAACCTTTCAGAGTGCAAGCAAGGGGCGGCTATTTATTTTTTAAATTTTTAGGTCCTCCCTTTAAACCTGTAGGTCTAACCCTTTAAACTCGTAGGATTAGTTGTTTCCGAACTTGCATAACGAAAGGATGCGGGGCATAACTTTGGTAAGGCGCAAGCTCCATAAAAAATGGAATCTTACATGAGACATTCTTATCATATGACTGGATAAATCGAGCAGTTTTAGCACACAGTTCATGCTCGTTAAAAAATAAACGCAAGATCCGAGCAGTTTTAGCGCATAGTTCATGCTCGTTAAAAAATAAACATAAGATCGAGCAAATGTTTCCACCCGTGTTTAAGCTCATTAAAAAATGAACTATCCCGGTAAATAACCACAGTGAATGTAACATTATCAGCCATTAAAGCCTTGGTCGTGTTTGCACCGTCACCTCCACTTTTCCATTGGCCAATTGTTCACCTCCATATGTTTGTTTACCCATTTTGAGGAACAACTACGAAGAGTGATTTCACTAGCCATCCTTGTGACACTGCCGTGATTGGAAAATTCCAACCTGTACCTGGAATCAGCTGCTAACCTGTTTCATCACTCGTTCCTCAAAAGACGAGTCTTCTTTAAGCTCTTTTCATCTGACTCGTAAAATATGAAAAGATTGCCGAGTCCTTGGCCTTCCAGCTCGTTAAAGGGACAGGAAGTGCTATCCCTCCTCTAGATTTTAATCTTTTTGGACCTGAGGGATTATTGCACAAAAAGATCGAGCACTTGTTTTATTCGGCTCGTTAAAACTATCGAAAACTCATCCCTTCTGTATTGTTTTATACTTTTTCGGACCTAAGGGATTAGATGACGAAAAAGGACTTTTGGAGTTAACTTTATGTACCTTTTCAGACTCTCTAAAAATGAAAAGGACCGAGTTATCTTTGTCGTTAGACTCGTTAAAATCATTAAATAGCGACAAACTTGTCTTTAGACGAGAACGAGTTTCACTATCGCTAGGCTCGTTAAAACATAGCGATGGGCTTGCCCGAAGGGCAAGTTAGAGAACAAGCATATGTTATCCTCCTCAAGCTTGACAAAAATAAAGAGGTACTGGTCAGCAATGACTGGGGAAAATTGGGAGAAACTCAAGAAAACTTTGATGGTAGCAAGTCGCTCTTGAACATGACACTTTTCCTCCGTACCACAATCGGGTTGGGTTGTTTCATTCACCGGTCACATCACCATGGTCTCACCATACCATCCATATTTGGGGTAATGCTACCGATCCATCTCATCAGTGTCGCCATATGTTCAAGAGAAGTCGTTCAGAAAAGTCAACCGTGTCCCATCCACTGCCATACATTATCCTTCATCCTTTCATGACCGCCACCCTGAATCATATGTCACAGATCGTTTTCACCTCCATCAAAATCATTAGCTCCGTTCCATGTCATTGATGTGGGATTCATTAAGGCCCTCCTTTGTGTTGTTGGGAAAAGTATCCAATACGGAATGACCCTATCCCACTCTAAGGGTGATAGTTCTTTAGAAACAATCAAAGCAAAGCTATCTGAGATTACTTCTTTATGAGATGTAAAAGAGGGGAGAAAGAGATCCACTAACCGATGTCTTTCGCTAATGATTGATCCAATCTTCTCTCCTTGCTGCTTGCTCCCAGTTCCTTGCTCTTTCACTGGCCCAGCTACACCAAGATCCTGCAAAATGGCAAGAGAGGGAAACTACAAGAAGCATACATTCATAATTGATTCAAGGATTAGAATAAATCAAATACACAAGTATAACAACACACCATTGAGACACAGGCATATAGAAGAACCTCAAGTGATTTATTAATGGAAGAAGTAAGGTTCAGGAAGTGATACAACCATAAAAGGCCCAATCCAGCATCACCTTCCTAGCAGAAAGAAATCTCCTCTTCACCTCCTTCAAAGCAAATCACCCAATAGTTCTAAACTCAAACCAACATCAATTCTTTACATTCACAAGATTCCAACCTCCCTAGACCTCATGAGAGAGATCTATATATAGGATTTTTGGAGAAAGGATGAGTCAGCTTGAGGCTGGTATGAAGCTGACTAGTGTCCTCTCTCACTTCAGTTATTCTTCAGTTCTTGAGTCCACTTGGAGGTTCTTGCTTCCACTTGGAGATCTAGAACCTCTTACTCATCACCAGTCGAATTCCTTGATCCAAGTGTCATTTTGGAAGCTTCCTGGGCATTGACACCTTGAGGAATGACTGTGCCACATGTCCAAACTCTCCCAACGCAGGTAGCCTTCTTTGCAGTTGACATTCAACGCAGGTAGACAGTGGAGCAGTTGACATTCAGCGCAGATGCTCAGTGGAGCAGTTGACATGATCCAGAATTTCCTTGTTTTTGAGTGTTTTCAGGTGGAGAACTTTTATTCAGTGCTGTGGTTTGTTGACCTTGTTCCTCTAGGGGTAGGAACAACATGTTTAGGGACTTTGGATCCCTCAGATTATGGACATTTCATGCTTCATGCTGTAAGGCACAAAAATGTCTATAACAGTTGCCCCCTAAAGTATGAGGTCATTTATCGGGTGAAATGCTTTATCAGGAGGATCCGAAGTTCATTCAATCGCTGAGAGGTGACCTGTAATAAGATACAATACACTACATTATTTTTCATACTGCTTTCATGATCTAGCTGAGGTGGGCATTCCCATGCTCAGCTTTATAAATTCATTTTGGTACATAGAACAAGCGATCGTCTGATGGTAGAATGATAATTTTGGTGAAAATTATCATCCTTTGAGTAGGATGATCATTTGCTGCAATGGTGTACATGTCAAATGTTTTTATATTTCCTAAATATATATCGCAGCCCGGATGGATGAAACTAGATCCGGGGTCTTCAAACTCGTTCGATCTTCACTCTAAGTACAAGTCGATCCATGTGAGAATTGCGCTGAAGTCAAACATGGAAAGACATCGCTTGATTATCGGTCAATGATGTAAACCGTTAACAAGTGCGAGAGGAATCACCGATAATGATAATGACCCTAAAGGTATGGCAGTACAATCCACGTGGTGTGAATAAAGGACTTGGCATCGAACAACACGCAAAATCTTTCGGTCGAAGGTCATTGATGTATACCTGTCGCCGGAAGTGAGAAACTTGCCATTGAGGCATGCAAGCTTCAAAGTACTGAGGGGGGTGTTCCTAGATCAACTTCTTGGATAATGAGCTGAAGTCGACAAGAAGCGATCCGTCAAAGGAGGGCCTTAATGAATCCCACATCAGTGACACGGAACGGAGCTAATGATTTTAATGGAGGTGAAAACAATCTATGACATATGATTCAGGGTGGCGGTCATGAATGGATGAAGGATAATGTATGGCAGTGGATGGGACACGGTTGACTCTTTCTGAACAACATCTCTTGAACATATAATGACACTGATGCGATGGATCGGTAGCATTACCCCAAATGTTGATGGTTTGGTGAGACCATGGTGATGAGACCGCTGAATGAAACAACCCAACCCGATGTGGTACGGAGGAAAAGTGTCATGTTCAAGAGCAACTTGCTACCATTAAAGCTTTGAGGTTCTCCCAATTTTTCCCCAGTCATTTCTGACCAGTACCTCTTTATTTTTGTCAAGCTTGAGGAGGATAACATATGCTTGTTCTATAACCTGCCCTTCGGGCAAGCCCATCGCTATGTTTTAACGAGCCTAGTGATAGGGAAACTCGTTCTCATCTAAAGACAAGTTTGTCGCCATTTAATCATTTTAACGAGTCTAACGACAAGGAAAACTCGGTCCTTTTCATTTTTAGAGAGTCTGAAAAGGTACATAAAGTTAACTCCAAAATTCCTTTTTCGTCATCTAATCCCTTAAGTCTGAAAAAGTGTAAAACAATACAGAAGGGATCAGTTTTCGATAACTTTAACGAGCCGAATAAGACAAGCGCTCGACCTTTTTGTGCAATAATCCCTCAGGTCCAAAAAGATTAAAATCTAGAGGAGGGATAGCTCTTCCAGTCCTTTAACGAGCTGGAAGGCCAAAACTCGGCAATCTTTTCATATTTTACGAGTCAGTTGAAAAGAGCTCAAAGAAGACTCGTCTTTTGAGGAACGAGTGATAAACAGGGATAGCAACTGATTCCAGGTACAGGTTGGAATTTTCCAATCACGGCAGTGTCACAAGGGTGGCTAGGTGAAATCACTCTTCGCAACTGTTCCTCAAAATAGGTAAACAATCATATGGAGGTGAACTATCGGCCAAATGAAAGTGGAGGTGGCAGGTGAAAACACGACCAAGGCTTTTATGGCTGATAAATTTACGATCACAGTGGTTATTTACCGGGATAGGTTCATTTTTTATTTAAAAATGAGCTTAAACTCTGGAGGAAACATTGCTCACTGCTTATATTTATTTTTTAACGAGCATGAAGACCACGTTAAAACTGCTCGGATCTTGCGTTTATTTTTTAACGAGCATGAACTTTATGCTAAAACTGCTCGATATACCAGTCATAAGATAAGAAATGTCCCCTGTGAGATCTCTATTTTTTAAGGAGTTTCATCTTCACTAAGCTTTACTCCATATCCTTTCTTTATGCAAGTTCAGAAACGGCTAATCCAAAAAACAGATAAATAACCACTCTTTGCTTGCACTCCGAAAGGTTTGCATGACCCCAGGTATAAAATACAATTTCAAGGTTGCCCCTCCTCCTTCTCACCTCTACTTTTCTTTGGGTGTTCACAGCTACTTGTCGTCTTGCTAGTCCAATTTTAACGATACTTGTCTTCTCGTTAATTTTAACGGGTCTATACGATACTTGTCTTCTCGTCAGCCCAACTTTCAACATATTTTCCGCAAGATCGCAAGAGAACAGCTACTTGCGACAAGAGAGCAACTACTTGTGACAAGAGAAGAACACTACTCAAAGACAAAACATTTGTGTTATTGAGGGAGGCTTACCTCTTTCTGGTTACCCAAAGATTGTCTCCTTAATCTTTCAAACAAAACATTTCCTCGACAATGTCTACCGAAATAGACAAGGGTGAATGACTGGTGCCAGACACGTAACTTTGACAAAAGAATCCTATTCTAGAACAACCCCTCTTCCATCCACGGACGGGGTACGGACTAGTCATATTCTCTCGCGGAAATTCTACCTTATACCCAGGGTTTTCTCTGCCCAAAGCAGACCAGGATGCATGCCCCCTGGGTTCCAGTCCCATCTTTCTGAATCACTCGCACTCATCGGGAAGAAGGACTGGGGGTGGAGACATTTCTTGATTGAATAGACCATTCAGGGTTGGTATGTGACTATTTGCAATGCGTGATCCTGGAAATGAAAGTGGGTCTACGAGCTTGACCATTCTTCCTTCGTGTGGAAAACACATTACTCTAAAGAGTGAGGAGACTATTGCTCCCATGCAATATATATAGTCTCGTCCAAGGAGTAGGTTATAATCCAAGGGTCCTTGAACGACCATCACGTTCATTTGAACGGTCTTCCCTTTCAATGTTACAGGCACATTGGGGAGGATCCCTAATGGTCGACTGGTTCCTTTATCGAAACCTGAGAGATTTCTTATCTCAGGCAAAAGCGTCGGGGAACCCAGTGCTTTCCAAGCAACAGAGGAAAGGATACTCACAGATGCCCCTTCATCAATGATAGTGCCAGCCATTACCATTCTGTATATTTGGACTATGATTCTGAATGGTATACTGGCTGGCAACCGGGGTCTGCCTAGTTGGTTCCAATCAAAGGACACAACCAGGTTGCTTGGTGGTGGGACCGAATACACGGCCGGATATGACCCTGACGATGTTCCTTCCTGCGATAAAGGAATGGGCACATTGCCTTGACGCTCGTCAGAGTCTGTGTTGATGGAAAGAATCTGGATGGTGTCATCCTTATTCTCTTCAGTGAGGGTGTCATTTGAAGATGAATCTTCAGTGACGGTGTCATTTGAAGATGGAACTTCTGAAGGGAGAACCGGGTCAACTGCCATTTCGACCTTTGGACTTTCATCCGGTCTGGATTCAGTAGGTTCATTTTCAATGACTGACGCTTCAGCTGACCACTTGAGCGGGCCAGCTGTATTCTCAACCAACGAAGGACTTGGCACGAGTTTTTTGTATCCAGGAGGAAGTCTCAACGGTGAAACCGGACGATCTTCCAAAACTCTCTTCGCTTCATCTAAGAAGGGACAACGGTGGATGTCGTGATCGCCTTCACACAGTCTGCAGGGGGATCTTGCTCCCCCTCTTTGTCTTGAACCTTCACTTTCGCTGGTTGACGGTAAGCATTCAACATGGCTATCAGAGGTTGATGCTCCCGAGCTGTGCAAACGAGGGGACCAGTCCCTTAGTATCCGGGGAATACAGGGACAATCTCTATGGAAGTGGTCTCCTCTACATATGACACATGGCGATTTAGGCCCGGTCTGTGCTGTGTGTGGATTTTTGTTAGATGTCTTTGGCATGCCCCCAGTCGCCTTAAGCTCCTTCTTCTTCTTCTCTCTCTTCTTCTTCTCCTTCTTCTCCATGGGAGCTTGGCTTTTGCCGGCTCTACCTTGCGAAGATGAAGGATTGGAGGAAGAGTTATAGGAAGTAGAAGGCTAGTGGGCAGCTCTAGACTGATCTAACTGTTGACTCGACTGTTCAGGAACCATGGTGTCCTGAACTACATTGGTTGAGAATAGTCATATTGGCAGGCCAATTTTCAGTCCTGGAAGCGACAATGTGGCCATGTGGGGCGCACCAACTTCTCCCCAAGAGGAGAAAGGACTAGGATTTCCATCATGAGGAATTCCTTGGTTGGTGCGTTCCATGTTCTCAACCTACAGATCAACGCAGGAATAGGAGGTGATTATGTTCCGTTTAAAATAAATTTTATAACGACGCTTTAGACACAACTTGCTTTTTCACTTTTTAAGAGTCGATAAAAAGCTAAAGATGACTCTAGTCTCCTTCGATGTTTTAACGAGCCTGAAGTGACAAATTCTCGGATGGAATTTTTCAGTTATAGAGTTTGAAAAAGGCCAAAAGAAACTACTCTAGAGATCTAGGCAGAGGGTGTGCCAAACCTTTCGCAAAACCACAGAATACGTTTTACAGTACGGGTGGTCGATCTTCGTGAATGCTGTGTTCACTGCATTGCGATCAGTAGGGCGGCCGACACAGCTTCCTATGGATAAAGGCTTTGTTCCTATAGGGGTCTCCCAATATATACGCAACGGTACATGGGAGCACAAGTCCGTATTGATACTTATCGCTTCACTGTGGAGGAATCACCCAACCACTCAACGCTAAGATATCACGTTTAACGACGTCGGAACACGTCTCTAGCTTAGACCTCTATGTGTTTGCGTTATGTTTCAAAGCGTTGTTATTTAAATTCAATTTATTTTAGGTTGATCTTGTTTAGCAGTTTGCCTTTATGGATCACCACGAGATGTATGGTACAACTCCTAAATGCAGTCTAAAGATGAGAAGCAAGTTTTTTCAATCTTTTCAACTTATGAAAATCTTAACTACTGAGGGAAAAGAAAGACATCATCTTTGCACACAGATCATAGAGCACACACTAATGCACTTTTTCCTAAATCAACATGCAAACTTATCAAATGCAAAATGCACAATGCAGGTATTTCTTTTCTCTTTCTTAATGTTGGTGTACTACAAAAAGAAAGCTATTGTATAACTTTGAATTCAATTTCAAGTGAAAGTAAACAAGCTTTTGTCCAAAATCAAAAGACACCTTAAGATTTACTTGTTTCAACACTAGAAATACATAAATTCAAACCATATGACGAAAACAAAAGCTCAATCAGCTATGAACAACAAACAAACTAACTCTTAAGATCAGAACGACACTTATCACAGGTCTAGATCTAAGAGGCCACAGCAAGACTAGTTCACTTTCGTTATGGGAAACTGCAAATGATATAAGAAATACACAAAGAAAAAATACAGTTTCTTTATACAACCGAGGCAGAATAGTGGCAAAGAAAGATGGTTTCAGATAGGTACATTGACTGATAACAGGCTGCAAAAACAGGGATGAAAACAGGGCAACAGAAAGCGGAGAACCCTAGTTGCACAAGGCCACAC
Source organism: Pinus tabuliformis (assembly GCA_031772625.1). NCBI lineage: Eukaryota > Viridiplantae > Streptophyta > Pinopsida > Pinales > Pinaceae > Pinus > Pinus tabuliformis. Next base: position 1,057,476,605 of record CM062813.1, read on the forward strand.
TGGTTCAGCGCAGGTAGAACACTGTCAGTTTGACATTCAGTGCAGGTAGCCCCTTCGGGACCTGCGATGAAATGCAGACTGCCTTCACAGTTCCTGCAATGAAGAGAGAAACTCTCGTTTCTCTTGGTTTCCGGGTTACAGATTGCTCAAAAATCAACAGTTTTTGGCCAAATCAAAGCTATCAATCAAGTACACACTAAAGGATGAAAAGGAGGATGAAAAGCTATCACTAAGAGCTATTCAGAGTCCTTGTGGATCAGCTCTTCAAATCATAAACATGCCCAACAACTGAGCTAGAGTAGCTGCCCTCTACTTTGCATTTGAAAGATCCAAATGCAGTTCGATTCGGTACTCCCTGTGTTTAGGAAATGAATAGCAAAAACACAAACAACCAACAAGATACGATCCCCAGCGGAGTCGCCAATTTGTTGTTGGGAAAATTATCCAATACGGAATGACCCTATCCCACTCTAAGGGTGATAGTTCCTTAGCAACAATCAAATCAAATCTATCTGAGATTACTTCTTTATGAGATGTAAAAGAGGGGAGAAAGAGATCCACTAACCGATGTCTTTCGCTAATGATTGATCCAATCTTCTCTCCTTGCTGCTTGCTCCCAGTTCCTTGCTCTTTCACTGGCCCAGCTACACCAAGATCCTGCAAAATGGCAAGAGAGGGAAACTACAAGAAGCATACATTCATAATTGATTCAAGAATTAGAATAAATCAAATACACAAGTATAACAACACACCATTGAGACACATGCATATAGAAGAACCTCAAGTGCTTTATTAATGGAAGAAGTAAGGTTCAGGAAGTGATACAACCATAAAAGGCCCAATCTAGCATCACCTTCCTAGCAGAAAGAAATCTCCTCTTCACCTCCTTCAAAGCAAATCACCCAATAGTTCTAAACTCAAACCAACAACAATTCTTTACATTCACAAGATTCCAGCCTCCCTAGACCTCATGAGAGAGATCTATATATAGGAGTTTTGGAGAAAGGATGAGTTAGCTTGAGGCTGGTATGAAGCTGACTAGTGTCCTCTCTCACTTCAGTTATTCTTCAGTTCTTGAGTCCACTTGGAGGTTCTTGCTTCCACTTGGAGATATAGAACCTCTTACTCATCACCAGTCGAATTCCTTGATCCAAGTGTCATTTTGGAAGCTTCCTGGGCATTGACACCTTGAGGAATGATTGTGCCACATGTCCAAACTCGCCCAGCACAGGTAGCCTTCTTTGCAGTTGACATTCAACGTAGGTAGACAGTGGATCAGTTGACATTCAGCGCAGATGCTCAGTGGAGCAGTTGACATGATCCAGAATTGCCTTGTTTTTGAGTGTTTTGAGGTGGAGAACTTTTATTCAGTGCTGTGGTTTGCTGACCTTGTTCCTCTAGGGTAGGAACAACATTTTTAGGAACTTTGGATCCCTTAGATTATGGACATTTCATGCTTCATGCTGTAAGGCACAAAAATGTCTATAACACTTTGACGGATCGCTTCTTGTCGACATCAGCTCATTATCCAAGAAGTTGATCTAGGAACAACCCCTTCAGTACTTTGAAGCTTGCATGCCTGAATGGCAAGTTTCTCACTTCCGGCGATAGGTATACATCAATGACCTTCGACCGAAAGATTTTGCGTGGTGTTCGACGCCAAGTCATTTATTCACACCACGTGAATTGTACTGCAGTACCTTGAGGGTCATTATCATTATCGGTGATTCCTCTCGCGCTTGTTAACAGTTTACCTCATTGACCGGTAATCAAGCGATGTCTTTCCATGTTCGACTTTAGAACATTTCTCACATGGATCAACTTGTACTTAGAGTGAAGATCGAACGAGTTTGAAGACCCCAGATCTAGTTTCATCCATCCGGGCTGCGATATATATTCAGGAAAGATAAAGACATTGACATGTACATCATTGCAGCAGATAATCATCCTACCTAAAGGATGATGATTGCATCAAAATTATCAGTCTACGATCAGACGATTGTCTGTTCTATGTACAGAAAAATGAATTTATAAAGCTGAGCATGGGAATGCCTGCCTCAGCTAGATCATGAAAGCAGTATGAAAAATAATGTATTGTATTGTATCTTATTACAGGTCTCCTCCCAGCATTGGATGAACTTCAGATCCTCCTGATAAAGCATTTCACCTGATAAACGGCCTCATACTTTAGGGGGCAACTGTTATAGACATTTTTGTGCCTTACAACTATAAGCATGAAATGTCCATAATCTAAGGGATCCAAAGACCCTAAACATGTTGTTCCTACCCCTAGAGGAAGAAGGCTAACAAACCACAACAATTCACAGAAGTTCTCCACCAAAAACTGCTAAAAAACAAGTCAATTCAGGATCAATTCAGTGGCTCCACTAGCTGTCTGCGCTGAAATGCAAAGTCAACACTGGCTACCTGCACTGCAACGCAGGTAGAAGCACTACCAGGGTGCGCTGAGCGAGAGTTGACAAATGGCAAGTTCATTCCAAGAGGTGTCAAGACCCAGGAAGCTTCCAGAATCTTCCTCAATGACACTTGCCTCAGTGAATTCGACTAGTGATGAGTAAGAGGTTCCCAATCTCCAAGTGGAAGCAAGAACCTCCAAGTGGAATCAAGAACTGACAGAGGGAGAGGACACTAGTCAGATCTCAAGCTGACTCATCCTCTCTCCAAACATCTATATATGGATCTCTCCTCCATGAGATCTAGAGGCTGGAATTTTGTTATTGCAAAGAATTGTTGTTGGTTTGAGATTGGAATCATTGGGTGCTTAATGCTTTGAAGGGGGTGAAGATAGGAATTCCATTTGTTGGGAAGGAGATGCTGGATTGGAGCCCTCTGGGTTGTATCTCTTCCTGAACCTTGTTATTCATCAATAAAGCTATCTTGGTTTCTCCTATATACTGATGTATCTTTGATGTATGATTGCATTAGTATGTTTAGTTTATTTCTAATCCTGAACTAGTTATGAATATGAATCTATGTCTTTGTGTAGTGTTCTCTTCTTGTGATCTTGCAGAAACCTCTTGAAGCTGGGCGAGCGAGAAGGCAAGTAGCTGGGAACTCCAAAAGAGAAGAGAAACAGGATCGAGGGACAAACGGAAGACACCGGTTAGTCCATCCATCTCTCTTCATTCTTAATTCATAAAGGAAGAATACTAGAATAGCTGTTTCTGTTTGTTGCTAAGGCACTGTCACACCTTAGGTGGATAGGATCGTCCTGCATATGCATTTTTCCCCACAACATACCCACAATTTTATTCATTGTAAGGTAGCAAGAGAATTGAATTGCTTCTTATATCCAACACCAGAGTGTCAAGTGATGGTTGCAAATGGAGGAACAATAAATTGCTCGGGAAAGTGCCATAATATCAAGCTATCCATGGGAGAATATGTATTGACTAGCCCAATGCTTTCCATTCGAATGGGAGGTGTTGATGTTGTACTAGGAGTCCAATGGCTACAATCCTTGGGTACAATAGCTTTTAATTTTCAAGAACTTTTCATGAAATTTTCTGTGGAAGGAAAGGAAGTTGAATTAAGGGGTATTGCAAGGAAACCGGGAAATATAATCAACTCTAACGGTATGACAAATCTTCTAAAAAAGGAACAAAGAGGTGTAATTGCACAATTATGTTCGCTAGATGTGTCCACAGTGGAATCATCTATTTCTCCAGATCTCCAAAAAGTATTGGACAATCATTCCGAGGTATTTGAGACTCCCAAAGGTCTCCCACCTATTCATGATCATGATCATGCTATTCATCTGATTCCAGGAAGTGTTCCTCCAAACATCAGGCCGTACAGATATCCCTAAGCCCAAAAGAGTGAAATTGAATGTATGGTTGCAGAAATGCTAGAGGCTGGTATAATTCAACCAAGTCAAAGTTCTTTCTCTGCTCCAGTCGTATTGGTGCACAAGAAGGATGGATCATGGCGCATGTGTTCGGATTATAGGGAGCTCAAAAAGCTCACTATTAAAGATAAGTTTCCCATTCTTGTCATTGATGAATTACTGGATGAATTGCATGGATCAATTTACTTCACCAAGTTGGATCTTCATTCAGGATATCATCAAATCAGAATGAATATTGAAGACATTCCGAAAACAACATTTAGAACTCATGAGGGTCATTATGAATTTTTGGTCATGCCTTTTGGCCTTACCAATGCACCTTCAACATTTCAAGGTTTGATGAATTCAATTTTCAAACCATTCATTAGAAAATTTGTGTTAGTATTTTTTGATGATATACTAATCTAGAGCAAGTCTTCGAAGGATCATGTTGAACATGTTGACAGGGTGCTACAACTATTGGAGGAGAAACAATTATATGCAAAAAGATCCAAATGTTTCTTTGGAGTACAAGAGGTGGAATATCTAGGTCATATTGTATCTCATGAAGGAGTTAAGGTAGACCCTAGCAAAATTAAAGCCATTAAGGAATGGAAAATTCCCACATCCATAAAGCATCTGTGAGGATTTCTCGGGTTGACAGGGTATTATCGTAAGTTTGTTAAGAATTATGGGAGAATAACAGCACCTATAACAACATTATTGAAGAAAGATGCATTTTCATGGACTCCAGAAGCAACAAAGGCATTCGAACATCTTAAAGAGGCAATGTGCCAAGCACTGGTCTTAGCTACATCGGACTTCACAAAAACCTTTATTGTGGAATGTGATGCTTCAGGAAATGGAATTGGCGCTATTTTAATGCAAGATGAAATACCCATTGCTTTTGAAAGTCGTCCAATCAAGGGAAAGTTTTTACACAAAAAATATTTATGAGAAGGAAATGTTGGCAATACTCCATGCACTTAAGAAATGGCGACCCTACTTAATGGGAAGGCACTTCAAGGTAAAAATGGTTCATGATAGTCTTAAATACTTTTTAGAACAAAGATTATCCTCTGAAGAGCAACAAAAGTGTGTCACAAAGATGTTGGGTTATGACTTTGAAATCATCTATAAAAAGGGAAGCAAAATGTGGTGGTAGATGCACTCTCAAGAAAGGATGAGGATGTGGAAGCATTGTTGTGCGCCATTTCTATTATCCAACTAGATTGGATAAACAAAGCAAGGGAGGAATGGAAGAAGGACGAAGAAGTGTGGGTACTTATTCGAAAGTTACAAAAAGATTCCAGTATGTCTGATACATTTAGCTGGCAAAATGATTCGTTATGGTACAAAGATCGCTTATACCTCTGTAAGAATTCCTAGCTAAAACAAAAGATTCTTATGGGATTTTTAAAAACTTACCACAGGGTTAAGAAGGAATTTTTTTGGGATGGCCTTAAATAAGATATTCAAAAGTTTGTGGTGGAATGTTTGGTTTTCCAACAAAATAAAGTTGAAACAATTAAGACACCGGGTCTATTACAACCTTTATCCATTCCAAGCCAACGTTGGGAGGAGGTTTTAATGTATTTTGTCACAGGTTTACCCAAGTCTGAGGGAAAGAGTGTCATCATGGTGGTAGTTGATAGACTTACCAATTATGCACACTTTTGTGCATTATCACATCCATTTAAAGCCAATACAATTTCTACTACATTTATGGAAACAATTCAAAAGCTACATGGAAACCCAAAGATTATTGTAAGTGACAGAGATCCCATTTTCACTGGAAATTTTTGGACATAATTATTTTCTTGTCTTGGTACTCAGTTAGATCATAGCTCATCTTATCATCCTCAATCTGATGGGAAAACTGAGATAGTAAACAAATGTTTGGAAGGATATCTTCGTTGCTTTGTATCTAATAAACAGACACAATGGGTCAAATGGATGCCTCTAGCTGAATGGTGGTATAAAACTTCCTTCCATACAGCAACAAAAATGACCCCATTTATGGCACTTTATGGGTATCAGCCACCATCCATCACATCATATTTAAGAGAATATTCTAAGGTTCAAGCAGTGGAACATCACATTGAACATCAACAACAAGTCCTCCAACTATTAAAGGATAACCTCGTGTTGGCAGAGAATAGAATGAAACAACAGGCAAATCAACTTCGTAGCGAAAGGAGTTTTGATGTAGGTGATTGGGTATTCCTATGGCTACAACCATATAAGCAAATGTCCCTCAAGAAAGCTAAGAAGGATAATAAATTATCACCAAAGTATTATGGTCCATACAAGGTGTTGCAAAAGATTGGTACTATGGCATACAAATTGGAGCTTCCTGCGGCTTCTCGATTGCACCCAGTTTTCCATGTTTCATGTTTAAAGAAGGTTATAGGCGACAATCTACCAGTTCAAACAATATTTCCAGAACTTGACGAGGAAGGAAAAATTATATTGGAACCGGAAGCAGTCACAGAAACAAGAACTTGACAGCTACGAAATCGATCAATTTCGGAGTATCTTATCAAGTGGAAGAACTTATCCGCTGAAGATTCCACATGGGAGGATGAGAATTTTATACATAAGCATCCAGAACTTCTCAAGTGTTGAGGACAACACTTTTTTGAAGGAGAGGGGCATGTTGGGTCCCTATAATACTAGTGATTACCCCATTACTATTGTAGTTGCACCCCTTATTAATATTGTTGTGCCCCTATTATCCCCATATGTTATTACTGTGCTCCATAGAATCCCTCTATTGTTATTTTTGTGGCTTTATATTATTATTGTTAGGTCGGCTGGGTTAAATTGTGACTCCTTAGACTCCTATATATAGAAATGAGGTTTTTTCATTTGAATCATCCAAGAATTGTTCATTTATGTAATGTAAAGGAGGTTGCCCCCTCGAAGAGGCTGAATTCTAAGGCATTGATCTATCTTTTCTATCTTTTTCTTGAGCTGGTTTCATAACAATATCACCAAGTTCAAGTCAAAGAAGAAGATACATGGAAAACCACCTTCACAACCAGGCAAGGTTTGTATGAGTGGTTAGTTATGCCATTCGGCCTATGTCATGCACCAACTATGTTTATGATATAATCAATGATGTACTGCACCCTTTTATAGATTCATTTGTTATTGTCTATTTGGATGATATACTGGTATATAGTGCTACCTAGGAGGAGCATATTTCACATTTGACGCAGGTGCTAGAGACATTAAAGAAGCACCAACTACTAGAAAATCTCAAGAAGTGTGAGTTTGCACAACAATCCTCGGTGTATTTGGAGTATGTGATCAGTGGAGGAGAGTTGAAGATATATCCTTCCAAGATGGAGGCCATCATGAAATGGTCAGTGCCTACTAATGTTTCTGAGATTAGGAGTTTCATTGGGGTAACACAGTAGCTAAGGAATTTCATAGCCTCACTTTCAGTGGTAGCAACAATGCTCCATGCCATAACATCGAATGGCAAGATTTTCCAGTGAGGAAAATGTCAGCATAAGGCTTTCGAGGAGCTAAAGAAGAAGATCAATCAGGCACGAGTTCTGGCATTACCAAACTTGCAACAACCCTTTGAAGTGGAGATAGATGTGAGTGGGTATGATATAGGAGATGTCTTGATGCAAGGAGGATGACCTGTTTGCTACCATTTTGAAGTATTTCATGGGGCAGTATTTAAATACCCTACCTACAATAAGGATCTCTATGCCATGGTGAAAAATATGAAGAAGTGGAATGATCACTATTTGATGGGAAAGGAGACAATAATCCACATATATCATCAGTCGTTACAGTACTTGCAGACCCAGAGTAAGCTACAACACACCAGGCATTACAAGTGGATGGGGATTTTACGACAGTTTTAGTTGGTGATCAAGTATAAGAAGGGAAACACAAAGAAGTTATCCAATATGCTTTCAAGGCCACCCACATCAAAGATTAAAACTTTTGGGACTCTTATGCACATGGAGCCATTCACCCATGATGCATACATAGAGGCATATTCCGAAGATGAGGACTTCAAGGAGGTGTAGCAACAGTTGCAGAGTCAGAGTCATGTACACGATGGCGAAAACACTGTTGGATACCATCTCCAGGATGGGTTACTTTACAGGCTAGATAAGTTATGTGTTCCTAAAGGTGAGCATTTGCAACTGATTAGAGAGGTTCACACCTCCAAGGTTGCAGGGCACTTTGGTGTAGAGAAAACCATGGCTAACTTGTAGAGGTATGTGTAATGACACAAGATGCAAGAGAAAGTAGCTAGGTTTATAACAGGATGCATGCTTTGTTGTATCGGAAAGCCTAGCCACAAGAAACAAGGCCTATATCATCCCTTACTTGTACATACTCATCCTTGGGAAAGTATTTCCATGGAAATTGTTGGAGGTTTACTGACAAACAAGAAGGGACATGACTACTTGTTCGTGGTATTTGAAAAGTTCAGAAGATGTGTGTTTTGATTCCTTGTAAAAATACCATCAACTGATAAGAAGAAACAAACTTTATCTTTGAACAAATCTGGGTGCACTTTGGGATACCAAGGAGCATTATTTCAGACAGGGACACAAGATTTATCATATTCTTGACTACATTGTGGGAGAAGATGAACACAAAGTTAAATAAATCTACAAAATTCCATCCACAAACAAATGGGAAGAGAAAAGTAGTCAACAAGACTTTGGTGCAACATCTTAGGGGATACAACCAGAAGCATTCAAAGACCCGGGATGAAAATATGGTATATATACAACATTCTTATAACAGACCAGTCCACACTTCTAGAGGAAAGTACCAATTTTATACCTTTTTGGATATTTTCCACCTTCACCTTTGGATATTGCATATGGGAAACAAGGAGTGAGGGAATATCATACATGAGGTTCGTTTAGGGATGAATTTTTTTATAGAGAAGATCATGAAGATCCATCTATAGGTATAGGAAACACTGCAGAAATTGCATGAGAAGTATAAGGCCAAGCATGATCAACACATAATAGAGAAATCATTCAAGGTGGGAGATAGAGTATGGCTATAGTTGAACAAGGAGAGGCTGTAGGGGCCTGTTAATAAAATCAAGGCTCTAAGGTATGGTCCCTTTGAGATACTAGAAAAGGTGGGTGATATTTCCTATCGACTCAGTTTGCCACCATATATGCACATTTACTCAGTTGTGAATGTAGAGAATTTGAAATTTTATGAGCCTTCCATGCTAGATCAGGAAGAGGAAATGTTCCTATCTTCTGTGGAGGATTTGGCACCAGATGCTCAATCAGAGTTAATAGAACATATAATTTTGTAAAAAAGATCCAGAACTATAAGACATGGGTAGCATGACCTTTTCTAGATTGTTTTGAAGGGACAACTTCCAAGCAAAGCTAAATGGTACACCAAAGAGAAAGTGGAGGCAAAATTTCTTCACCTCATTCAGTAAAATATTTTTGGGACCAAAAGCCTCAAAATATGGGGAGGTGTGATTAGAATTGGATCATTATATTGTTTTTCATCCATCTCAATGCATTTGGAGTGGACACAGTGGAGGAATCGGGCTCACGGGACCATTTTTACCGGCGGTACCTAGTTTGGCGAAACGAGGTTTGAAATCTTCTGGGAGTGTTTTGAGGCATCAAATGCCATTTTTTGGGGTAAAAATTTTCTAGTTTAGTGCCACACTTTTTATGCTATTTTAGATTCAAATAAATTTCCAACGACCCAAGAAGCGTGTCAATTGGAGTCCGTATGAAAAATTTATGCCACTCAGAAGTTGACCTTCCTGTTTTCACACCTATAGTTTGGGATGATGTCATGTCAACCCCCATTATTCATGAAAAATGGGTTAGCCACATGTTTATGATGTAAAATACTCTAGAAGATTCTATTTTGTAACTCTAGTTAAGAGTTGACGTAGTCAAACTTAACCACTAGTAGGCTATTGGGTTGTGTTATAACTAGGCCACTAGGAGGAAGTGGCATTCCATTATTTCAAGGCAATTTTGTTCCATAGCTAAGAAAATATAGCTGGGAAAGATAGGACGTAGAGCTCACAGAGAGGAACTATGCACTATAGCAGCCCACATGCCACATGCATTACTTCTTTGTATCTGCAACCATATTTACAGATAGAGAAAGAGCGCGAAGCGATCTAACCTTCCAGTTGGGTTTTCTCTCGAAAGGGTTTCCCCGAGAGCATATCCTGTGTCTTATGTGTGTTTGAGAATATTTTGTCATTCTCTACTTTTCTACTTGATTTAATTTTACATGCATGCACTAATTACAGTAAAATATATAGATCTAGAAATTGAATAAAATTGTAATAATGTAGAATCTCATATTTTTAATATAATATTATCAGATCTGTTGTGACAAACTATCTAGTGGAACATCCACAACAATTTACTGATCAATTATGAACTCTCTACCTATCCTTTTCTTGTTCCTCTGTACTCTCCTAGTGTGTCTTTCGAGTAAGTTAGGGGAAATAAATCCTCCCTCAACCTCTTATTTTGAGATGGCCTCTTTCAGGCTTTTCCTCAACTGCCCCAACATTTGGCCATCATTCAGGATCTATAGAAATAATCTAAACCAATCCTCGATAGATCAGAATTCTTTGGACAATGAAAGGTCCGGGCTCTTAACTTTATGAGACTCTAGCTATCCCTTCTGTGATCTTGCACCTTCAACCAGATTGTTGAAAACTTTCATTGCCTCCTTGTAATCCTACTTCTACTACTCCCCCTCAAACGAGCACTTTGGGGAGGCCAATCTGATAATCACGGGTTGGTCCGTGGATCCTCGATATACCCCAATATTTTTTCCTCTGCGTGTGGCTATATTGATATTCGAGAGGGGGTTGCCTCTGATACCCTTAGGTCTGTGTTAATCTAGTTTGCTCCCCTCTTTCGGTTTCGCTCCTCCTATCTTGCAATTAGCTCCAAACAATCCTTTCTCTCATTTGCATTTACCCTACATTGAGAGCACCATGGCCTTCTTGGTAGCGGGCAATCCTGTGCAACATGCCCTTCTTGGTTACAGTTGTGACAATGAACTGGGCCTCTATCTCCGACCCTTCCGTCCCTTGTTCCTCCTCCTCCTCACCCTTCTTGAGCAGTCTCGTTGACTGAGAAGGTTGAGTGTGTAACCTATTTTCTAGAGAATATTCCAACGATCTACATTGGTCAATGTCGTGAATTGCGGAAGCACATAACTCACAATAACTGTTATTTGGAACCTTGGATTATTTTTGTAATATTGGGCACAAACAAGGGGAGTGTCCATACCCCCTGCATACTCATAGTACTCTGATTGGTTGCACCCAAGATACAACCCTTGCGATCCTAGCTATGTGACCGCCACTGTGGGTGTAGGACCAAGTGGTCCTCCTGGGGTAGACTTGGTATTTGCACCTTGCAACCTCAGACATTATGTGTAAATATGACATTCCACTAAGAAATTTATGCACCACACATTCAACGTCGTCGTGTGGGTTGGTTGTAGATCCTTCAACTTCTCTACTAGACTTGCAATTTTATGTTGAAGACCCAAGATGGATGGGTCATGTGATGTTACTCCCCCTGGTATTCATGTGGCTACCCTGCCATAGCTTCTATTCGAGTTTCTTACTCGAGAGAATCCTATAGTGTATCAATATTTTGTTTCATCAATGGTGTATGGGTGAGGGGTAACAATGCTTTGATAAACCAATCCCTTTGGTGATTAGGATCTATTGGGTAATTGAGTTTACCGATTTCATCCTTAAATATTTGCATCAACTCCCATGTAGTCTCTCCCTCCTGCTGCTTTATCTCCCACAACTCTGACAACCCTTGCTGATCAGTTTGGGGAAGTTTGAATTCTTGTACAAATTCTCTTTTAACATCATTCACAGTTGGGTTCTAGTGTAACTTTGACCATTTTATGAACCACCTCAAGGCCCTTTCCCTGAGAGTGGTTTGAAATTCGATTAGCTTCACATTATCAGGTGTCTGGCGGGCTCTCCAGATGGCCTCACATAAATACCAGTGTTGTTCTATGTCTCCATTCCCCCTACTGGAGAGCTCATGATACCTTTTGAATGATCTCGCCATTTTTTATTGAGTCTATTCTAAAAGCAAAAATACTTGTGCTCCCAGTTACAGATATCCTTGTAAACCCATACTACCGCTATTATTTCCGCTGCTACTAGTACTAGCTTTGTAATTAACATGCACACAATGAACTCTTATAGTTTTGATCAACTTAAAATGGAACTTCTCAGGATTGTTATAGAGTACCATGGGAAGGTTCTGGGAGACACTACCTAAGCTTCGGGGAGGCAGATCTTTGATCCTTAGGAACGCATCATCTTCATCAAAAAATCTTTGTAACAAAATGAATGTCATACTCTAGGCCTTCCTCCAAGCCTACGTGGCTCTTTCCATCTAACTTCTCCCTCTCCAATGGTGACGGTGGATCCCTATCATCTTCTGGACCCACGAAAGTTGTGACCGTATCTAATCCTCCCACTAAGCTTCCTTACATCCTATCTCTTTCTTCTAGACTTCTCGAAACCACTCATACTTGGTGTAATCCCTCTCGTTGCCTTTTTATTATCTGTATGGACCTCTCTTGCCATTTCACCTCTATCTGCGCTCTCCTTTGCACTCTTAGATCCATGGCCTTTCAAAAGTCATCTGCATCCATCCTCATAATAGCCTCATATTTCCCTGCTCAATATCATCCCTCCCTTTAGTTCCTTCCCACAGTACTAGGTGTTTACGCTACCATGCTTAGACTTTGGAACATCAACAAGCCCTCTTCCACCATTAAGGCCTTGATCCAAAGGGTTAATTATTTTAGAAACTTCCCCCACAATCCTGCTCAGAACACAACTTTGGCCTTTGAAAATGACTGATGGATTTCTGCTGCAAATTTGATAATATACCCTTCCAGTGTGGTTTGTACCTATAAATCCACTATTCTCGTCAGATCCATGTCAAGACGATGTGGTTATAACGAGATGAGTTTTTTTCATTGGACCTCCCATTCACCTACAATATCCACAACTCGTTATAAAGTTATTATGCAAATTTTCACTAGAAGATCTTGTATTGATCAGTCATCGGTTCTGAATACAAGATTTCATCCTTCATCACAACAGTTCAACGGAAGAGTTAAGCTTACTGAGAAACAAACTACTCCACTTTCTCATACCACTAGTTTCACAGTTTTTCTTAAAGATCCTGGATACCGTATTCCAAACCCTCTTTTTGAATTTCAAGTCCCGACAATGGAACCATTTGTTGGCACAGAAATAGAAATAGGGTTAAAAGCTTGGGTTCGGGCATAGGGGCCAACAAGGCTCCACTTTAGTCTAGCACAACGTTGACATTTTCACCTTACCTGGGAAGGGTAAAGGGTCTCACCTGAGGTGTGTCGAAACCTTAGTTAAATGGGGGTTGGGATTCAGTATTAGGGGAAACCATATCAAAGAATGAAGAGCAAGGAACATTAACTTATTCTTCAAAGTAATTAGATCAAAACATCTATACATGTTATAAGAAAATTAATACCTAAACATGTGCATACATAAAATTTTTGAATAACCGGAATAACACACAATGGATATGCTATGATCCCATAATAATCTTCTTCATTAAGATAGAGGTAAATATATTACATTAGGCTCACAACCTATTCCTCAACATCATAATGCTATTAGGTGGAATACAAACTTATAGGAAGACAATCATAGAGTTGTTTCCAAATTTCCATGACACCAAAAGAATATTATTATCAAGAACAACTGTGACACAACCTGAAAAAAATAACAACCACAACCCCCTCTCCTCAGTTCTCATTTTTTCTTTTTATATTCTTCTTTCTTTTCTTGCACGCCAACCTAAATTGCCAATTCCTTCTCCCCTGCTCAGTTGTCTTCATTCCTCAACTGCTCTTGCTATTTTCCCACTCGACTGTCTTTGCTTCTTCTTGCCACTCCTCCACAACTGCCAGTCTTCTGCCAATCTCTTGTCTTTCATTAGCTATTAGTTCCACAACTTCCAACATTCATTTATGCCACTTGTCACTATCTTCTTCCTGCACAAAACATCCTAATTTCACAAAACGAAGGCCCTAACAATGGGTGACAATACTTTTGAGCTAAGTATCCCTCAATTCCCTAGTTTTCACCTCATATTCATTGTGGACTGCCTTCGACAATTATTTCCACCATTGTTGGACTCATCATACATTTTTGAGCAGTTGACACCAACAGAGCTCAATCCGGATTGCATCGAACATGCCAAAAATGATTAGATCTTGGACACATAGGTTGAAAATACTCACCAACGGAGGATCTAGATATATCAAGTTGTTAAAGTTTGCCATCTCCTACATGAAGGCAAGTGGCTCATCGGGGCCCCAGTTTAACAGAAATTTCCCCATCTCATGGAGGCACTCAATGCAATAGAGGTTGTTGCTTGCTAAGGAGGGAGGATTGATCTAGGTGGATATTGGTGGCCACCTACCTATTCCACTTGGACCCCAATGTTGCTCCCTTTTAATTTCCCAATTTCCAGCATAGTTTCCTATTTTGATAGTTTTCTATTTTTGGTAGTTTTTCAAGTCTGAAGTTACAGAGCCATTTTGAGGCCCTAAATGATGTTTTTTGGGGAAATGGGAAACAATAAGGCTGAAAGACTATTTTTTTAGTCTAAATTTGTTGTCCTTAGACAAACCTTTCTAAATGGCTATCATGTATTCCAAACATAGATTGTATGCCAAAGTTACGACCGCAGGAAGTTGAATTTCCAACTAACCTAAGTGGGGCTCAGACACTTTTCCTGCTTCGTCTCCCAGGGTTAGCTTTTTGGATGTTTAGGGGTTTCCATTGTTTCTTGATGATAAAAATACATGATAGCCTCATTGTAACTCACTTAAGAAGGCATGTAGCCATCACATGTATTCTTAGAGATAAGATACCATCGCCTAAACTAGTTTGTTTTATTCGTACATGTAAATAATTTTTAGTAGTTGTTATTTATTAATTTAAGTTATGTTTTTTTGTATCTACGAGTTTTTGTTTAAATCTATATTTCATTTTATTCCTTCATAAATCCATATCATTATTATTACAACATGAATGAAGCTCATGATATCAGGGTCCCAAACAATCATGACCACCGTGAAGCATTCCTCACTCCACTCACTACCCAACAAGGTATAGGCACCATAATCCCTCTGCATATTGCCATTGAGTAGGGTATATTAACAATAAAAAACCTCGACCAACTCCTCAAGAAATTTCCCTATCGAGAAACCAGTCTTGTGTACATCAAGAGTGAACCCTTAAAGGTACAATCTAGCTCCTGCAGAAAAGGATCCTCATCTCCCTAAGCTAGCCACAACCACCTCCTACTAATCTTACTGCCACATTAGTGAGGTGCCCCATAATGTCAATGAATCACTAGGATGTGAAATTATCTCCATAAAACTGAGTTCTAGTGGAATATTTTAGTGATATTCCTTTGTAAAGGTCGACTCATCCCTAATGAGAGTTGAACTGTGAAGCCTTATAATGTCGAAGTCCCATGCTAACCTAAAAAATAAAATATCATGTTAATGTTGTGCTACTTTGGTCATAATTTTCTACCCATCATACTAAAATCCCCTTTGCCTAGAACCACATGCAAAAATATTTGTAATGTTTGAACCCACATCCATGAGGCATATCTTGCCGAGGCATCTCAGTGAGGTTAGAGTCTATTGATCTACAACTAGACTCGATCCTGATTAACAATAGGGTAAACATGTCTCTCCCTATGGTGTATGCATCCCATGTGTCAACCACAGAATGAACTAGATTACTCAATTTCATAATTGTGCTCTTCAAAAGGTGGAGTGGTCCATCAATAAAATAAATCCTTGGATCCCATATAAAAGCCATAAGCTCACAACTCCCGATCCCTACTGACCGTTGTGGTGAAGAAATGCTAATTGTTGGAATCCATTTGTGCTTCATCTCTTATCCTAATATGCAACCAATATATGGACACCATATATCATGAATCAATATAGTGCATGATAAATTTATATTCTCTTTCCAAATCACATAGTGGACTCTGTTATCCTATCTCTAAATGATGCAACCAAATATCATATCGAGTCTAAGCATCCTTATATAAGAGAGGTTTACCATCCAATGTACCTCATGCTCATATAAGGTTGAAAAATGTCCTACAGAATGTGTATCATGAAGCTCCAACAAGTGTGAACTTAGGGGTGGAACATATCCTAACTCTATAGCAGGTCACACCATCCCTATTCTTGTATCCATTAACTCATGCATCGACCATATGAATCAATTGGGAAATTTCTCTCCTGATGTAGTGTGTCTCATCCAACTATCTAAGGTGAACCTTCCATGTCTTGATGCTCATGATGAGAGCATCAAGGGGTGAGAAACAAACTCTCTGCAGTAGTATGTAGTGCCGGAGAGTGATAGGTATGTGAATTCCCAATGGTATGATCAAGGGTCCATATGGATATACAAGGATAACATTATGAATTCCACTCTCTCCATCTCTAATTTATTGATATATCTTGGAAATCATGATGCTCCTAGATGCTCATCCATCCCCTCACTGATCCTGGGTAAACCTGAGCGCATAACTCCTCACATTTTAATGGGGATTACACGGTTGTGTTGATCCTTGGTGGCTCATATTCCCAATACATTAATGGAATAGCATTGTCTCCATACAATTCCCTCCCTGGTGGCATACCAATTTCATCCCATTTGAATGACTCCTTCCAAAGCACGTTGATGATCTTGTAATCCAATACATGGACAATGTGCTAGGACATCTTATGGGGTAAGCTCATTCACCTTTTAAACCAACTAGCCACTAGTGCTGACAGAAACTCCATGAAGGAATGTGTGTGTTCGATCACTGGGTCAACGGTTCCACCATAGTCATCTTACAGCTCTGGTATATGATGGAAAACTCCACCTAGATCTTAATGCCAACCTGGGATTCCAATATCCACTCCACTTGTGCCAACTAAACTTGGATCCCAGATGGATGTATATTCATTTGAAATAAACTTATCTCCACATTGTTAAGCAATTTACGGAAGAGAGATAAATTATTACTGAGATTTACCGAGATTTATAGAGAGGAATAATGAACAAACAACAATAATACACATAAATATTATACACATAATAATTATCCAGGAAAACCCCAAATCTGGGGAAAAACCCAACCCAATGAGATTTCATTAGCATTGGCCGAAATCCTGACCAATCCAGCCAAGTGAGCCTTCACCACTCACCTCTAGGCCTACATTGCAATGAATTATTCCCAGTATTTTATAGGCTCCATTAAATGCAATACCATGGAGCATAATACCATGGGTACTATTGATTTTGGGTAGCATCGGATGTGCTCTAGCCATGAAATTTGGTGGAGAGGTTGGGGCACATGAGATCTCTAATACCCAGAAAGGGTTTGGGCAGATTCTAAACAGTTTAGGAGATATTAAAAGAATTATTATTTTAATGGAGACCCTAAGTCTAAACTTAAGGAAAAAAAAATATTAATGGGAATTAATATGAAACTGTGTTAGAATGATCCAAAAGACATGGATCAAGACAGATCTAATATTAGCTGTTGATTAGGAACTTAATCTCGACCGTTGATATGTCAATATGAAAAGTAGAAGAGGAGGCTTGAGGGTCACTTGGAGAACACACCAGGGTGATTAGTCATTCTATTCTCTAGAGCGACGTTTGCTAAGAGAAATAGAATTAGTGATTGGGAGTTGCAGCTGAGGGCCCTTGGGTATATATAGAGAGAGAGGCAAAGATAGTGCTGGGAGAGCAGCGCAGTAGCCGGGGAGAGTGACGCAGAGCTAGCCAGGGCTCACACAGGGCCACGCAGAGGCATTCGGGAGCTGCGCAGAGCCTCAAAGAGGCCAGCATTGCTGACACAGAGGGCTAGAGGGCTAACACAGGGCCTCCTAAGGCTGACGTAGACCCATCCCGGGTGACCCAGGGCTAGTGATGGGCAGAGAGGGCCTGATGTAGTCCAAAGAGAGGCTGATGTTGGGGTTTCTAGGGCAGATTGGTGTTGAGTAGCTGCCAGAAGGATTATCAGGGTTCCAGCCAGGAGATTTGTCAGAAACTAAGAGGTATTATTGCCAAGGAAATTCTCTATTGGGTAGGCCAGTTTTGTCACCTGGATTATACTCTGATATTGCTTAATAAGAAAACCCTCAGATAGTTGCATCGATTTTCCCACATTGGGTTTTTCTGGGGACATTGGTCCAAAAATAATGGTGTCATATGGTGTGATTGTTTCTGTTTCATTTCGTTGTTGATATGTAATATGTTGAGCATGCACTAGTGTTTATTTTTAGTATTTACATTGTAAATAACTTGTTAAGTAAAATAATGAGCAGGTGGGAATAAATCAGATAAAGTGCATGGAGGGTTTCTAACTAAGTAGACTTAGAAACTTCAACATGGTATTAAAGTATGATTACAAATTATATGAGGACTAAGGACATCAACCGAGTAGAGCAATAGCAACAGAAAAATAGTTGTCCTGAGGTGACATAAGTTGTTTCTATCAAAGCAGCAACAAAGGAAGGGTGATGCAATGCTAGCATCATCAAGGGTGAGCAAGGAAGAGGAAGTGCAGAGGCTAAGGAAGGAAAAGAGAGCCTCACATAGAAGTTGGGAGATTTGACATAGTTGGCTGAGGAGGCCGGGTTGCTGGTGTCGGGATTGCGCATAGCTTAGGAGTTCTCACCTTTAGGTTGCTGGGGTTTAGAAGGTTGTGGGAAGATTGCAGAGTGGATCTGGTAAGATACTGTACTCAGAACAGTACCTGACAGAGCAAGGCCAAGAGGAGTTTCTACCAAGCGTTTCTAGCCGAGGAACTCAAATCAATGATGTGGTTGCATAAGACGATTAGAGTAGGGGGAATCTCGACAGCGACAGAAGGATTTCTAAGGGGGAAATTAGGACTCAGAGGGACCCAAAAGAGAACTTCTAGATGGGAAGTAGAGACTCGGAGGAGTTGAACAGAGAACTTCCAGGAGGGAAGTAGAAGAGCATCATGGCACTACATGGAGTAAGAGACCAGGATAGACTGGATGAAGCATCTAACTTCGCAGTCTAGAAGGCCAAAATCTTATCCATACTTGACAAAAATTGTGTCAATAACTTCGCCTTGAAGGTTATAACTATCCCAGTCGACCCCAACGATAATGACAAGTATGAGGAGGCAATGGCGAGGGCCAAGAGCATCATCCTTGAAGGGGTCAAGGACCATGTAGTACCACACATTGCCGAGAAGGAGACGACATATGAGATGTGGGAGGCCCTCAAGAAATTTTACCATCATAGTTATGTGCAGAGAAGAATGTTACGTAAGAATCAGTTGAGGTCGTATCAGATGAAGAAGGGAGAACCGATCGACACCTTCCTCGGAGGACTGAACGAGATCCGAGATCAGTTGACTACTATAGAAGCCATGGCAATCAGGAGTTGATGGTGGGGACAACCCTGAATGATGTCTCAGAAGACTGGGAGGTATTTGTCTAGAGTATACTGAGCAGAAGGACACTTCCACCTTGGGATGATATGTGGGTGACTCTTTACCAAGAAGAGATCAGACGGCAGTCGAAGATGAGTAGCAGTAGCAAGGGGATCAAATTCAAGCAGGAGGAGGAAGATGTTGCCCTAGAATCTGAGGGAAAGAAGGAGAAGTAAAAGAAGAAATATCTCTCCAAGATCAAGTTCTTCCACTGTGGGGAGCTGGGTCATTATAAGACCCAATGTCCAAGGAAGAAGAGTAAGGGACAGTCTTCCGAGACTAAGGTAGCATGATGCAGGAGCATCTTGCTCAAATGTAATTGTTTATTTGGTTGATTTAGGGGGTCATGTTTTTCTTAATTATTTTATAAACTATGTACATTTTAAGAGAAAAATATGAGTGTGTGGTTTATTTTAAATATTCTCTTATAATTAAGAATATGAGAGGAGTTGGGTTGTATAGATATGTTAGGGATTATGAGCTCCTTGAATAGAAATTAATTGATTAAAAAGAGGGATATGATATTTTAGGGATTTAGTTGAGTGATCTATAGAGAAAATCATGGATTTAGAATAATCCATAACTATGCAATTAATTCTATAAATGTAACCCTGCGTATGGGGATAATAAAAAAAAAATTGGATTGTGAGCCTATGGGCCAGAGAGTAGGTGAAAGGGCCACTGATACAGACCATGTAAAGACAGATCAAACCAAAGCTAGATTGTAAAACATATTTTTATTTGTATCTATACATTTTTTTAATGAATGAGGAAATTAAATTCATTGTGACTGTGTCATTCCTTTTATGTGCTGAGTGATCCGTAATTGTGAATTTATGGTTTGTGTGTGATAAACCATGATGAATGAACTCAAGTTGAATTTTTTGAAAGTATTTCTGAGTGACAAAATACTTACCTTCTCGGTAGAATCCCTGTGATTCTAGTTTTAATTTAATAGATGTATGTATAGGTCAAGTAAAGAATAAATAATGAAATCCGGAAGAAGGGAAATAATACAGAGAGTATTACATATTCCAATTCGAAGTGGTGTTAAAGAAACAAAGGAATAGCTGAATAAAGATTCACATTAGAGGAATCTGAATGAGCAAAGGAGATGAAGGAACCAACGGAGGTGTGAAGAAGCCTCATAGATATCATCCCAGAACAGTTTCTCTTTGAGAAATTCAAAAGTATCAGAAGGGCATGGAATTGTTAATTCGAAAGTTTCCATTTCAAAGGCCTATCTTGTCGGTCTGTTTGAAGATACGAATTTGTGCACCATACACGCGAAGAGGGTGAAAATTACGCCAAAAGACATTCAGCTTGCAAGGCATATCTGTGGAGGAAATATTGGCCTGATGACTGCGTTGAGATTCCAATTAAAATCCTCAAAGTAAATCCCAGGAAATTACGTATTGACGTGTGGTATGTTTGACTGTATGCACTGTTTAAGTTAGAGTTCAAAATCGTGGAATTGGCTGGTATGGAAAGAAGGTCATGGTAGGTTTAGATTATAGATTTGAAGTGATGAATAAGAAGTTAGAAGAATTATTCTAGAACTCAGAAGATTTGTTATTTTCAATTCAAGGCGGTGTTGGAAAAATTGCTGAGTCATTAGTAGAGACTTAGCATCACTAAAAAAAATTAATATACGTAGAAGAAATATGTAAAGAGGAACATAAATTCATGCCAAAGTTGCATTTCAGTTGTAAAGCAGGAAAGTGTGAAGGAGATTATAGACCAGGCAATAGAAGTGTGGGGAATACTGTGTGAAACAGAGTACAGGTTTCATGTTCAACAGTTTTGTTCTTGATCCCTAAGTTCTGTTCTTGTTCTAGGAAATCATATCCTATTCTCAACCCCAACATTCTCATGCATTCAACAAACCTGAAGAGAAAGGAGCATATGGGTTTTAAGGAACAAAGCCTTGGTATGCTCTGGTGTTTCCTTGATCACACCCAGGTATTGTAGAAAGTGCAAAAACTCTAAATTTGATCCTTCCTTGTCAAATTTGAAAACTGATTTTAAGGGAATTATTATTGAATAAATGGGAATAGGAAGGATTAGAGTCTCGATCTCGAGACTGGGGATGTAGAGTAGTATTTCAGGCTACGAGTTATGGAGTATTGACCTGAAATTATCATCATTTTGGTATCAGAGCAAAGATGTTCTTGCTTATGGAGATTTATGATTACAAAGGTATGAAAGTTTTCAACAGTTGAATGAATGGCAAAGTTTGGCACAAGACTACAGCAATAAGACTGTAGGAAGAGCTTTTAGAAGTTCTTAGAGATTGTAGCAGAACCTCATTCCAGCTGAGGCTTGGAATAGACAGGGATGGAGGAGTCCTTAAGAGAAGTGAGTGTAGCAACCAGAGAGAGAAAGATTTCTCAATCAAAGTTCTAAGGAAAAGGGGACTTGGAAACCAGGCAGAGGAGAAGCTTGGTGAGAAGATCAACTCAGAAGGAAGTTGATTGGTTGCAGGTGTAGAAGCTCACACATAAGAGAAGATGGCTATGGAAAGTCATTGTAGGTTTTAACCCTGTACAGAAATTACCTGCATACGAATTCCTAAACAAAGAAAATAAACAATGCGAGAGCATAACCCATAAAACACATATACACAGAGATTTTTCCCTGGATCCCAAAACCGGGACTACCAGCTTGATTTTTCATTATGTTCCTTTCAATGTTACAATACATATTTATACATGCCGAAGCATCCAATACCATGGACCGAAAAACCATCGCGTCCAATACCATGTGCGAAAATCATGCACAAAACCATAGGTAGGTTCGCCCAACCTAATATAGGGTCCAAAAATATTTTTCCCGGGGCGTTGCCCCGGACCCCGTAGAGGGGGGCTACCCGCCCCCCTCTAACCCCCCGTTTAACTACGTAAGTTAGTCGTGGAAAGAATATAACACAACCCAACAATCTCCCACTTGTTGTTTTCTTTCCACAGGGGACCACAGGAGAGCTTAGTCATTTTTCCACCCCTGAAACACCCATTGTTTCTCTACACCAAGAGAACTTCTCAGAGCTCACAGATTTTGTCAATGCCTCTGCAGTATTCTTCAAAGTGTCCACCTTTACCAGCAACACCTTTTTGTCTTCTATCATATCCCTCACAAAGTGATACTGAACATCAATGTGCTTTGTCTTTGAATGATAAGCAGGCTTCTTTGCCAAGAAAATTGCACTTTGGCTGTCACAGTCTCTTCTTATAGCTCCCTGTACTAACCCCATACTTGAACACAATCTCTGCAACCAAACTGCTTCCTTGCTTGCATGAGTGGTTGCCATGTATTCTACCTCTGTAGTTGATAGTGCCACTACAGATTGTTTCTTACTCATCCAACTGACTGCACCTCCAAATAGGTTAAACACATACCCACTTGTAGATCTTCTCTGATCCAGATCTCCAGCCCAGTCTGCATCAACAAAACCATGAATATCCAACACTCTGTCCAATCCTGGTCTTCCTTGGTAGCACAAACCATAATCACTAGTGCCACGCAAATACCTGAAAACCCGCTTCACTGCTGTCCAGTGCTCCTTCCCAGGTTTTGACATAAACCTGCTCAATACTCCCACTACATGTGCAATGTCTGGTCTAGTATAGACCATTGCATACATCAGGCTACCGATTTCACTTGCATATGGAACACGGGACATGTCCTCTTCCTCTTCTTGTGTCTTGGGACACTGTTCAGCAGATAACCTCACACCTACAGGAATAGGAACCTTCACCGGTTTACTATCCTGCATATTAAACCTCTGCAGTATTGTCTCGACATACTTCCTCTAGTTTAACCAGAGCTTCCTCTTTGCCCGATCTCTTTTAATTTCCATGCCCAAAATATAGTTTGCAGCACCAAGATCTTTCATGTCAAATTTGGAGGACAATTGGGTCTTCAAATCTTGGATAATTTCTTTGTCATTTCCAACCAGCAACATATCATCCACATACAAGACCAGATAAATAACACGGTCGCCAATTAATTTAAAATACACACAATGATCTGCTTTGCTTCTGGTGAAGCCAAGTCCCCGTATAAATGTATCAAATTTCTGATACCACATCCTTGGTGACTGTTTTAACCCATACAGAGACTTCTTTAACTTGCATACCAGTTCTTTCTTACCCTTCACCGCAAAGCCTTCAGGTTGCCTCATGTAGATTTCCTCTTCCAAATCCCCGTGAAGAAATGATGTCTTCACATCCATTTGTTCTACCTCAAAATCAAAAGTAGCAGTAACAGATAAAAGTAATCTAATAGAAGCTACCTTGGCAACAGGAGAAAAAATATCACCAAAATCAATTCCCGGCACCTGGGAATAACCTTTTGCTACCAACCGAGCTTTGTATTTCTCCACCTTTCCTTCTGCATTAGTCTTCTTCTTAAACACCCATTTGCTGCCAATGGGTTTCCTTCCAGCCGGCAACTCTACCAGATCCCAAGCCTCATTTTTGTGCACAGATGCCATTTCATCAACCATGGCCTCTTTCCAGAGTTTTCCATCCTTTGAATCCACTGCTTCCTTCACAGTTCTGGGATCATCATCAGTAACAGACAAAGCAAAATTTGAACTGAAAGAAGATGGACTATACCTTTCTGGCTGCCTTCTTTCTCGACCTGATCTTCTCACAGTCGGAGTTTGTGGCTCTTCATCTTCTGATTCCTCCTCTGCTGCAGAGTCTGATTCTTCCTCCTTTGGCTCAAACTCTATCTTCTCAGGTTCATTTGGTTGGACTTCAGATTGAATAACATCTTTTACCTCTCTGAACACCACATCTCGGCTGTACACAACCTTCCGTGTGACTGGGTTCCAAAGCTTATAACCCTTTAAACCATCCTTATACCCAATAAAGATGCACTTTTCAGATTTACTATCCAACTTGGTTCGTTTCTCCTTTGGAACATGTACATATGCATCACATCCAAATACCCTCAGATGTGAAAGAGAGGGTTTCTTACCAGTCCATACTTCTTGTGGAGTCTTATCCTCCAACGCTGATGAGGGTGATCTGTTGATCAGGTTACGTGTAGTATCCACCGCCTCTGCCCAGAATTCCTGTCCTAACCCGACACCACTGAGCATGCTTCTTGCCCTTTCCATCAACGTCTTGTTCATTCTTTCTGCGACTCCATTTTGCTGAGGTGTATATGGAGTAGTCTTCTGCCGTGCTATACCACACTTCTTACAAAATTCTTCAAATTCCTTGCTGCAAAATTCTCCACCATTATCTGTCCTCAGCACCTTTATCTTCTTCTCTGTCTGATTTTCCACCAGAGCCTTAAATTCTTTAAACCTGTTAAAGACTTCAGATTTCTTCTTAAGGAAATATATCCATGTATTCCTTGAGAAGTCATCTATGAATGATACATAGTACACAGACTTACCCAGTGATGGAACCTTCACAGGTCCAAACACATCACTGTGCACAAGCTCTAATATCTGTTTCGTCCTCTTACCACCAGAGGGGAAACTCACTCGATTTTGCTTCCCATACACACTATTTTCACAGAAATAAAAATCCAGAGAGCTATCATTCATACCTTCTACCATACCTTTACCATGAAGTATTTGAAGGCCCTTCTCTCCAATATGTCCAAGCCTTTGATGCCACAACATGGTCTTCTCTCCAGAGACCACTAGATTTTCTACTCCATTTTCAGGAACCATAGAACTATTGCACCCATCAACAACAGTGCTACCTTGCAGCTTGTACAGAGTTCCAGTCCGAACTCCCCGCATCAATATCAGTGCTCCTCGAACCATCTTGCAGGTATCTTTCTCGAACACCGTCTTTACACCTGCATCATCCAACTTGCTTACAGAAATTAGATTTCTGGCCAATGCAGGAATATGTAGAACACCCGGAAGTGTTCTAACCCTTCCACCTTGCAACTTCAACTTTACTTTTCCCCGACCAATGATTCTAGCCTTCCTATCATCTCCTAAGAAGACATCACCACCATCGTATTTCTCATACTCGCAGAACCACTCTCTATGGGGAGTGAAGTGAAAGGATGCACCTGAGTCAATCAACCATGCCTCATGATCTACATGTGTACTTGAAGAAGCCAAGTACACATCCCCACCTTCATCTGAGGTGGTTTTCGCCTCTGCAGAAGGAGCATCATCAGATCCCTTTCCTTTATCAGGAGCTTTAGATTTACAATCCCTTCTGAAGTGCCCTTCCTTTCCGCATTTCCAGCACACCACCTTTGTAGGTTTTCCTGGAGATTTAGATCTCCCTCTAGATTTATATCTCCCACTCGATGACTTATTTTTGTTTCTGTTCTGGGACCGTCCTCGTACAGACAAGGCATCACCATTTTGGTTGTCCATATTCTTCCGTCTCATCTCCTCCGTCAGCAAGGCTGAGACTATTTCATCAAACTGCAAAGCAGTTGCATTTCTACCTATTGCAATAACCAGACTATCCCACGAATCTGGTAGAGAACACAATAGACTGATGCACTTATCTTCATATGAAATTTTAATATCAACAGATAATAATTGACTTACCACAGTATTAAACGCATTCAGATGCTCTGTCACCGAGTCTCCATCTTTCATCCTCAGGTTATACAGCTTTTTTCGCAGGAACAGTTTATTCACCAGAGACTTAGATTGGTACAAAGTCCCTAACTTGACCCACAAAGCCTTTGCCGTAGCTTCCCCTGATACATTCAGCAATACTGAATCTGAGACACACAATCGTATTGTGCTCTTTGCCTTCCGATCCAATTTCTTCCATTCTTCATCGGTCACTCCCGATGGTTTAGTACCCAGATCTACCGCGATCCACTGATCTTTATCGACCAACAGATCCTCCATCTTGAGTTTCCACAACTCAAAACTCTGACCATTGAACTTCTCAATCTCGATCTTTCCACTGCTCACCATCTTCTTTCACCACCAGAATCGATCTCGCAGATCTCCCACTGAACAGGGTCTACCACAGGCCCGAGCGAAACCCCTCAGCAACAAAGGCATCCCCTTGAAGCCAAAACAACTCTGATACCAAATGTAGGTTTTAACCCTGTACAGAAATTACCTGCATACGAATTCTTAAACAAAGAAAATAAACAATGTGAGAGCATAACCCATAAAACACATATGCACAGAGATTTTTCCCTGGATCCCAAAACCGGGACTACCAGCTTGATTTTTCATTATGTTCCTTTCAATGTTACAATACATATTTATACATGCCGAAGCATCCAATACCATGGACCGAAAAACCATCGCGTCCAATACCATGTGTGAAAATCATGCACAAAACCATAGGTAGGTTCGCCCAACCTAATATAGGGTCCAAAAAAAATTTTCCCAGGGCGCTGCCCTGGACCCCGTAGAGGGGGGCTACCCGCCCCCCTCAAATCCCCCTGTGACCCCCTCGCTGCGCAATCGGTGCAACGAAGGGGGCTACTGCCCCCCTCTAACCCCCCGTAGGTTAGTCATGGAAAGAATATAACACAACCCAACAGTCATATGGAAGGTTCAAAAGAAGGCTACAAGTTGAAGGAAAAGGGTGCTAAAACAATCCGTAGGAAACGGATGAGTCAAGTAGAGCTTGAGAAGGAGATGGCTGAGATAAGAGAAGAACTCGATGTGTTAACAATGTTGCTAGGGGAAAACCAAAGACAAGGTTGGGTCTTGAAGAAAAAAATAGTGAAGTGGCCTAAGTTACAGAGAAGGCTATGACAGAGACAAGTGAAGCGGTTGATGGAAAACCTCAGAGAAGCAAAGTCAGAAATGGAAGTTTCCATTTGTGGACCAGAACAGGGTGAAATTTTGGGTGAAGAGGATAATGGGAGATCAGTTGAAGATCTCATGGACTATTGGAATAATTCAAAACAATTCAAAGATATGTTAACAAGGGAAGCATATGAGGCTATGAAGCCTTGTGTTTTTAAATCTCATAGTTTGTGTGTGTTTGCAGGATGTGAAAAAGATGATGGACAGTCTATTGAAACTGTCACAAAGATGAATAAAGCTCTTGAGGTGAAGTATGATGGAGAATTCCTTTTAGAGGAGGAAGGCGCTGATTTATTGCAGCAGAAAGAATTCATAGATGAATTTTTTTTGGTGTAAGACAGTCAGTTGAAGTTGTTATGGACCAAAAGCATAATGAAAATGTTGTAGTGGTATTCAAAGGAGGTAAACAAATGAATTTGTTTAATGAAATTGATGAAATAATTTTGCAATGTGATGGTATAGAAAATAGGATAACTCAGGAGGATTTCCAGAAAAAGAATGAAGCTGAGAATGAAGGTTGTGATGAAATGCTGGAAAGATTTCACATGGAAATAGAGTCCTTGGAAAGATTGCTCAAGGAACCTGAAGGAGAAACGAAGCTTTCAGAACTTTATAAAGAAGAGATTGTGGTTACCATGCATGATAAGGATGAAATGTCTCTAATGTTTATAGAGTTAACTGAATGTTTTGACTCTTCAATTAATAATGTGGTTGTAGGTACGGAAGACATCATTAATAAATATGATGCTGAAATCAGATAAATTGAGCAGAGATTATTTGAAGATGAAATGAAATATCAGGAGCAGCAAGAAAGTTATGTCCTTAGAGACCTAAAGGAAACATAAGTGTTAATCCAACAGGATAAATATGGAAGAAACCAGAGATTTAAAATAGATGATCAACAACATGAGAGTAAATTTGAAGAAGGCATTAGATTGCGGGAGTATAGCAATTGGCAACAGAATGAAGAGCGTGAGATTAGTATAGCAGTAATGAGAGAATAAGTAGATATATTAACAAAGTGGCTACAAAGAAAGACAAATGAAGACTAAAGATACAGATGGAGAATGAAGAAATGAGTCAAGTGGAAGTTATTGCAACATAAGTGGAACAAAAAGCTGATAAACAAGTTTAGAGAACATGAAAAAATTCATATTGATTTGTTAGAGAAGGAGAGACTCAAAGGAATGGAGTCATAGCAAAGAGGATCTGCTGAAATCCAGAAGGTCTATAATGGGAGATTGGTGCTTGAAGCATCAAAAGAGGGCAAAAGGTCTTGTATTTTTAAAACTAATAATTTGTTGATAAATGCAGGTACATTATCAGATGAGAAATTTGTTACTATAGGGATAGTCAATGACTATAGTTGTGATCAAGAAGAAGTTCTTGATTATTCTTCATTATAGAAAGTCGAGTGTCTAGCGCACTTGGAGAAGGAAGTAGCAAACAAAGAGCTAGAGGCCGAAGAAGATAAGACCAGAGAAATTGCAACGAAAAAAGGAGAAGACACTACAGAAAACATCAATCGTATTGATGTAATTGACAAAGAGGAATTAATCCGAGGAATTGGCAGAAGTAATTTCTATAAAAACCGATGGAATGTGGTTGACAGAGTGAGTGATGCTAGTGATGGTGAGCTTTCAAATTTATCTCCTATTAATTTATAAACAAAGAAATATTAGAAAATTATATATTACGGAGCAAGGGAAGACATAAAATATTGCAGAAATATAAACACAGAAAATGCATAAAACAAGAGAGACCCAGATATACATGGTTCACCCAGTTTGGGCTACATCCACAGAGAAACAACTAGTCCTTCTTTTATTATATTATCTAACAAACTGAAGAGATACAACCTACAACAGATCCGTTGTAACACCCTCTTCACTCTCAATCTCCTCTCTCTTCCTCACTTAGAATACAGATCTACATAGATGCAATACAATTCCCTCATATATAGTGAGAGGTTGCCTTTTAGGGGAAAAAACCCTAAATTAAACATAAATTCTATCGTCAGATCTCTGCCTAATGAACAACCCAGATTGACTAGAAATTATTATACTTTTACAAGGCAATTTTACATCTATTCTTAGGTTCGGGGGCGTTGCCCTGTAGAGAATGTTTTACGGGCGGCGTTGCTGCCCCATTTCGAACCGGGGTCTGTTATAGACATTTTTGTGCCTTACAGCTCTAAGCATGAAATGTCCATAAACCAAGGGATCCTAAGTCCCTAAAAGTGTTGTTCCGACCCCTAAAGGAACAAGGTCAACAAATTACAGCTTCTCCCAGAAGTTCTCCACCAAAAACTGCTCAGAATCAGTCAAATCAGGATCATTTCAGCTGCTCCACTAGCTGGCTGCGTTGCATAGCATCCAAGTACACTAGCTAGGTGCGTTGCAATGCACCTAAATGCACTACCAGGGTGCGTTGAACGGGAAATGACAAATGGCAGTGCCATTCCGCGAGGTGGAAAGACAATGGAAGCTTCCAGAATCTTCTCCAATGACACTTGCCCCACTGAGTTCGACCAAGGATGAGTAAGAGGCTCTCAGTCTCCAAGTGGAAGCAAGAAATGACAGAGAGAAGCCACTAGTCAAATCATAAGCTCACTCATATTCCTTGCATACATCTATATATGGATCCCTCATCCCAGAGATCCAGAGGCTGGAATTTTGTACATTGCAGAGAATTGTTGTTGGTTTTGAGATAGATATCAGAGTATTGGGTGATTTATGCTTTGTTGGAGGTGAAGAGGGGATTCTTTGCTGGGAGGTTGATGCTGGATCAGGAATCATCGATTGTAACTCCTCCTGGATCTTCTTGTTATATCAATAAAACTATTTGAGTTTCTCCTACATGCTTGTGTATCATTGATGTTTGTTACATTTGTATGTTTAGCTTAAATTTGATCCTAAGCTATTTATGAATATAAATCCATGTCTTTGTGTAGTTTTCTTCTTTTGTGATCTTACAGGAACATGGTGAAGCTGGGCAAGTAAGGGAGCAGGTAGCTGGGAGCTGTCAAAGAGAAGAGAGATTGGATCAAAGGACTAGTGCAAGACATAGGTTGGTTCATCCTATTCCTCTTCATTTATAGTTCATAAAGAAGAATACGAAAGTAGTTTTCTCTATTTGTTTCTAACGTCACTGTCACACCTTAGTGGGATAGGGTCGTTCTGAATAGACACTTTTCCCGTTAGCAAAATGGCGACTCCACTGGGGATCGTGTATAATTAGTTTGTTTTTGTTTCTCTTGTTGTTTGTTTCATAAACTTAGAAGTAGCAATCGAACTGCATTTTCCATTAACAAATGCAAAGTAGACATTTGCTACTTCAATCCATTCACTGGATCTCTTTATGATTTGAACAGCTGATTCACAAATGATCTGATTGCCCTTTGTGATAGCTCTTACACCTCCTTTAAATCTACCCTCTGATTGTGCATTACTGATTGCTTTTACTCGGCCAAAAACCATAGATTAAACTGCAAACCGTGACCCAGAACCCGGATAGAATTCTCATTTCTACCCCAGCGCAGGCTCTGTGAAGAGGTTCTGCATTTCAACGCACTTCCCGAGAGGGCTACCTGCGCTAAAATGCAATTTCTCTGTGTAACAGGTGCGCTGATCAGCCTAGCCCTGTGCAGCTGAGGTTCTTTGCTTCATTTTTTCAGTTTTGTCTCTGATTTTTGCAGCCTGTGATCAGTGTATGTGTCTGTTTAAAAACCCCTTTTCTTTGCCTTAATTCCACCTCCTTTGTATAAAATACTGTAGATGTTTTTGTGTGTTTGTGGCATCATTTACAGTTTTCCATTGCAAAAGTAGAGTAGTCATACTGTCATCCTTTGATTTAGATCTGTCGTAACTGTCAATTTTGATCTTAGGAGAAAGTTTATTTGTTGTTGACAGTCGATTATGCTTCTACTTTTGCCTTTGGTTTGAATTTGTGACTTTCTAGTGTCGAAACGAGTATTTATTTCAAAATTGTAAAGTGTCGTAATCATCTCTACCTTTTGATTTCGAAAAGAAGCTTGTTTGTGTTTGTCACTTGAAAGGAAATTCAGATTTTTACATCAACTTTCTTTTTAGGCATCAATATTAAGAACAAATACATGCACATGTGCATTTTCATATTGACAGTCTGTTTGGCTTGATTTAGGAAAGTGCATTTACAGTGTGCTCTTTGCTCTTTGTGAAAAGATTTTGTCTTTCGTTTCCCTTAGTAGCTAGGATTTTCATTGCTGAAAAGAGATAAAAATTTGCTTATCATCTTTAGATTGCATTTTAGGAATTACATATACATCTCGTGGTGAACCCAAAAGGAAAAATTCATAAGAAAGATCAACTTAAAATAAATTGAATGAATCTAACAACGCTTTGGAACTTAACGCACAACATTTAGAGGTCTAGGCTAGAGACGTATTCCGGCGTCGTAAAGCCTGGTAACTGTTGTCCTCACTGATGGTTGGGTGATTCCTCCACTGTGAGACGATAAGTGCCAGTACAGACTTGTGCTCCCACGTACCGTCGAGTATATATTGGGAGACCCCTATAGGCTTAAATCCTTTTATCCATAGGAAGCCGTGTCGGCTGCCCTACTGATCGCAATGCACCGAACACAGCATTCGGGAAGATTGACTGTCGTATCGTAAAAAGTATTCTGCAGTTTTGCGATTGGTTTGGTACTCCCTCTACCTAGATCTCCAGAGCAGTCCCTTTTGTTGCTTTTCAGAATCCTTAACGGAAAAGGTCCATCTGAGCACTTGTCACTTCAGGCTCATTAAACATCGAAGGAGACTAGAGTCATCTTTTGTTTTTTCTCGAATCTTAAAAACTGAAAAAACAAGTTGTGTCAAAGCGTCTAAAAATTTATTTTAAACGGAATATTCATTACCCCTTTCCTACGTTGATCTTAGGTTGAGAAAATGGAGTCTACCAACCAAGGAATTCCCCTTAGTAGAAATCCTAGTCCCTTCTCCTCTTGGGGAAATGTTGGTGCACCCCATATGGCCACATTGTCGCTTCCAGGACTGACAATTGGCTTGCCGTTATGGCTCTTCTCAACCAATGTCGTTCAGAACACCACTATTCCTGAACAATCGAATCAGCAATTAGACGAGTCCAGAGTTGCCCACCAACCTTCTACTTCCTCTAATTCTTCCTCTCCTCCTTCCTCTTTGCTTGATGGAACTGGTAAAGCTAAAAGCCATGTTCCTAAGGAGAAGAAGGAAAAGAAGAAGAAAGAGAAGAAGAAGAAGGAGCCAAAGGCGAATGGGGGAAAACGAGTGTCGTCTAACGAAAATCCACACACTGCACCGACTAGGCCTAAATCGCCATGTGTCATTTGCAAAGGAGACCACTTTCACAAAGATTGTCCTTGCATCCCCTGGATACTAAGGGACTGGTCTCCTCGTTTGCACAATCCGGTGTCATCAACCTCTGGTGATCATGTTGAAAGCACACCGTTAACTAGCGAAAGTGAAGCCCCAGGACAAAAAGGGAAAGCTAGATTTCCTTGTAAACTGTGCGAAGGCAATCATGCCGTCCACCATTGTCCCTTCTTAGACGAAGCTAAAAGAGTTTTGGATGATCGTCTGGTTTCACCATTACGACTTCCTCCTGGATATAAAAAACTATTGCCGAGTCCGTCGCTAGTTGAGAATCCAGCTGGCCTGCTCAAGTGGTCGGCTGAAGCGCCTATCATTGAAGATAAACCTACTGAATCCATACCAGATGAAAGTCAAAAGGTCGAGGCGGCAGTTGACCCAGTCTTGCCTTCAGAGGTTTTATCTTCGAATGATACAGTCACTGAAGAGAACAAAGATGACACCGTCCAAATTCTCTTCATTAACACAGACTCTGATGAACATGGGGGCAATTTACCCGTTCCTTTACCGTAGGAAGGAAGTTTGTCAGAGCCGTACCCGACCGTCTATTCGGTCCCACCTCCAAGCAACCTAGTTGTTTCCTTCGATTGGAATCAACTAGGCAGACCCCGTTTACCAACAAGTGTACCATTCCGAATTATCGTTCAAATATATAGAATGGTCATGGCTGGTACCATCATAGATGAGGGGGCTTCTGTGAGTATCCTTTCCTCTATTGCTTGGAAAGCGCTTGGTTCACCATTGCTTTTGCCTGAGATGAGAAATCTGACAGGCTTTGATAAAGGAACCAGTC